>CM054117.1:23427720-24627720 GCA_028673005.1 Tanypteryx hageni
TTTCCAGAAATATCTTTTAAGAAAATGCAATAGAAGAATTTTGTCGCCAACGAAACGTAAGTTATATGATATGTTTCGATATATCCAGCTTAAAAGCGTGAGCGAACAATCGCTTGAAACTAGACGTATAAAATAAATTTTACATCGCGGTAAGTTGGGAATAGTACGCGCAATTTTTTAAAATCAACTATGTCCTGTTTAAGAAATCAAAGAATTTGGGTCGTAAATCTATACATCGAAGCCTTTCTAATATTTTGCAATGAATTATGGTTCGATATGATAGGGCGAGCTTATTTTTTAAGAGTACGCAATAAAAAATCTTCTAATGATTGAAATGCAGATAAACATAAAAAATTGAAATGCCTATCTCTATTTTTTTAAATAATTTTTCCCGAAAATATCAGAATTATTGGGAATCGGATAATTTCTTGAGATTATTCTTTGAAAATAGCGAATAATGTTTGTTCGCATTGAGTTAAAAATTGTGTATTGCACCAAAAAAAAAAAAATAATATGCTAATGATATGCGACTTTGAGTCACAGTGATTAACTATACAAAAAGATACTATTTTCATTAAGCAAAAACTTTTGAGAATATACAAAGAAAGTATTGAAAGAGGGAAAATCTATACCATTAGGCGACTAATTTTTTCTACCCCGAATCAGTACAAGAGAAATATTATCCTAAACGAACTCTCTTTCCTGCTCGCTCATGGCGGATTTTTTTGGAAAAATATTTCTCCTAAATTTCCGCCGGAATTTTATTTTTACGAAGAAAGAAAAATCACGTATCTTTCTACCTCTCCCCGAATATACTTCTTTTCCGTTACTTCTCTAGGGGCCACCATTAAATATCGTCCGGAATGGAAGGCAGCGGTATCTCGGAGCAAAACGTGCAAGGTTATGGAAAATGGCTGAAATTGTTATTTTTCGTGGATGTGGTCGCGGAATTGGAGCTCCGGGGACGGAATTACGGGTTGCCTTCCCTCTCTCTCTCCTTTCTCTCTCCCCCTCCCTCTCTCTCCTTTCTCTCCCCTCTCCATTCCCTCTCTCCCGTCCGGTTCCAATGAGAATAGAATATCGGGTTCGTCAAGAGATCGTGCCCACGAGGAACCCGTTCCTCATGTCGTTTCCCTTTGCCCTACATTCCACCCTCTCGCGCTCTCCCATCGCCTCCTCTTTCTCCTCCTCTCTCTTTCTCCTCCCCCACCCTTATCTCACACGGATCCATCGTCCGCCCCCACTCCTCTGCTCCTTCCACTCTCTCGATCGTCTGAATCTTGCGCGAAAGGGTAAAAGGAAATTGTCGCCTCGTTTTTGTTTTCCTTTCACAAAAAATGACGGACGGAATGCGAATGCGTTTTATGTTAATGCGTCCGCCGTGTTCTCCAATGCTCCGAATTCCGGCGCTCCGTAGATAATATCGGATTGGGGAATTTTAAACATAGTGCAGCGTAGATAATTTAACTCTTAAGATTTTACTAGGTTTCGCCCACAGATAACTACATGGATTTCGTTGAGTAATAATATACTAATAATACGTTTTTTTCATGGCTCTATAGCTAGTGGAAATGCTATATCAGGACTTTTGAAAGTATTCGTAATAATAATAATAATAATATGAGGAAATATGTATACCAATAATTTAAAACTAGTCTTAATGTAATTACTTAATTACAAATTTTTATGATATGATTTTTTTCTAATAGCTCAAGCATATTATAGCTGTAAAATTTCCCCTCATTTGAGTGTCAACAAATTATATTCTATGGATTATAAATTGGGGATTTTTTTAAACATGAGTAATATAAATTTTATTTGTTCAAAAATAAATATATTTTACATATTTTCAATGCTCTATAAAATTTGGGAGCAATACTCCACTTAACGATCTTTGCTTTTAATTGTGTTTAGGGTGAAACGAATCAAGGCTCGAATACGTAAGGAATTCGAGTACCAAATCAGAAGATATTTAGTACGCGGAAGGATGTTCAAATACACCACTAAACAAATATTATAGAGAATTATATCATTATAAGGAAACAAAATTTGCTTAGCATTTTCTATTGGAATACTATAGAAACTCTATTTGCAATTGGTAAAACTAAATCTATCTCATGAAAACAGTCCATTATGTTTAGTGTGGAAGGTAAATTAAATGAGAACCTAAAATTTTTACTAAACATCCTCATCAAGGTTTTTATTTGACGATACTTTTTCACGAAGATATAATCCACTCCTAACTTCTGAACTATATGAAATTAAAAAGAGAGAAATATACAAAGGGAAACGAGATTATCGCTGCATAAAATTACGAGATGATAGAATTCTTTGGCTGGATTGGATTGGATGAACTTGAAAATGTCGTGGAAGAGGAAGGATTATTGTAATAGTTTCCGCTCGATGCCACTCAAGTAAGACCGCAATTTGAAAATCAACTCCGCTCGCAAGAAAATGTACTTTTATGAGTTGCGTCACCCGGAAGGGGGAGCTGCACAGATGCTTGATCGTGTTGCAAAATAAAACAAAACGTTTTGCATAAAATCCGAAGGAGCGAAAAGGATGAACGCCAGCCAAGATGCCGCAACATGTGTTGCAATAATCCACCATGTTTCCAATTGAATGTTTTTTATTCACCCGGAAGCATGTTTCGAGCATTAACAATTTTCGTTTGAGGATCTCTAATAATGAAAGTGAATTAATAAAAACAGAAATTTTAAAGCTAAACTTTTGTGATTCCTTTGAGAATATTCTGCCATTGTTACCGTGGGCGAATACCTGTCAGTGAACCTTACGCTCTTATTTATCATTTACCTGTTCTTCCATGTTACACTTGCACATTTTTTGTTATCTATCCTCATATATTATTAGGATTTTATGTTGGTCGAGCCATTTTTTGGGATTTGCCCGATATCTTCCTTGTGTAGCTATCTATAATCATCATTTTTCTCATACTACTTTACTTATATTTTCTTACGTATTCTAAGTTCTGTTTCCACCCATTCGTTCTTTTTGTCTTTTCTAGTTATTCTATGCCTAAATTTCTTGACAAATCTTTCGATCGTTTTCAGCCATTGCTTGTTTTTGCGTTCGTCTCCTTGGATACGAGCTGATGAAATGAATAATCAAAACGTAGATTCAACTAGTTTATAATAACACGTTTACTCCTTCACATGCTCTGCCTTTGCATATGTATTCACCACCTTATATAAAGTATATGCAATCTTTTTTCTCGTATCTCCATCGTTCGAAATAAATTATTTGTGTGGTTAATAATAATCTGCATTGATTATCCTGGTAAATATATATGTAAGATTTCTACTAGCTACGGAATAATTATGGCCAAGTGGAATAAGGAGCTGCTTAGCTTAAACCTCGCCGATTCGCTATATGTGGCAAGCGGCGAATTTATTTTTCGATTAGAATCTGCAGCATCTTCAAAATGTAGAATTGTGTTGGAAACATAAATACCGTGTGTTGGTCATCCAACCCACGCGCTACACTCACTTCAAACTAAATAAGCACATAAGAATTCGGGAAGAAATTTTTGTTGGTAAACCAAATTCTATCGTCAAACACCTTATAGAACAATACAACATGAGTTTCGAAATTTCACATCGCAGAAGCTCGTGTATTTTACAAGATGCAAATTCAGGTTTAGACTTTGTTTCAAGACGTAAATGACAAACGTTGTTTAGAACTATATATGCGTGTGCAGCTAAACTAAAGACACTGGAGGAAATGAAGAGAAGATGGGAGGAATTCCTACGGAAAACTTTTCTAACGAGAAATTGTTTATGTGGACATTTCCATTTCTACACGTTGTCACCACAGCGAAAGATATGTTTTCCTGTCAAAAGGTTTTCTAAAGTAGAGGCCGCGAAAATCCATTGAAAGCTTTATGAGAAAATATATGATAGTAAAAGTTGATCTTGAAACGGCTCTTTTTATCGCCCAATCACTGCCGCGCGGTGAAAGACCGGTTAGTTCCAAGCTGACGCTTACTTTTCATTGACATAAGGCTTTGTACCTTGTGTCTCAGCCCACAATAAAATCATGCGTTTACAATCCGTTTTGGCCTTTTCATTAAGAAAGGGAAGAGTGAATGCACTTGCGTGGAAAAGTAACAGCAGATGCCAAAAATTCTCCTTTTTACATTACTCTGCAGAAATATGATATAAAGTTAGTATATAATAGAAACAAACGCTATTAACATACAATTAAGATCTTTATTTATAAAATATGTAAGTAATAATGATAATTTTAACGATACGTGTTTGCGAATGCCAATACACGTCCTACTACATTTATTTTTCCAGCAATGCAGAACTGCTCACTGGTACCTATGCTCGGTTGGATAAGTTAAGTGCTATGAGATTTAAAACGCAAAGTCAATGAGTAACCGTTGCAATGTGCGTTTTGCTGAAATGTTAGCTATTGATGGTTACGTCGTGCATAAATGCGGCCTCTTCATTCAACCGTTAATTCAGAAAGCGATGTTCCAAATCATGGATTCCCTATGTTTAGTGTTGCGTCAAAACATTGAGATAAAAACCATTGAGTATTCCACTCATTTAAAGACGCAAGAGAACTTCATGGCAAGTTATTTAATTTTCTTTATATCGCATTCCCACAGATGCATTACATTTAATGGTTCTATATTATTTTTTAGAATGAAGTGTAAGAGATGCTCTTCTTTACTTATAGTTAATATTTTTATACAAAAAGCTTAATTCAAGTAACATGTTAATACGAATGTGTATGAATGTGTATTAAAAGAGTAAAGAGATTAATTTAACAATGCTGTATCTGAAACATCCATTTCAATTTGGTGTTGGAATAACACTATCGTTAATTTTTTCTATTCTCGGCGTTGTTCGGTTTATACAGATATCTGGAGTGCTGAGTGCATGAGATAATAAACCTCAGGTCCTGACGAGATCACTCTCCCCTTTGCCATTTCAAAGGGCAAGAGTCTCTCACAGGAGACTGGCCCACATCGTGAAAGTCCCCCTATTAGCGGTCCAAAATTTTGTCGATGTCTCAATGGCCGAGCCAAAAACCACCGGGTGGGATTCGCAAAACATGCGGATGCGATGATGTCATGGCGTTTCATTATGCTATATACGGGTAACGATCGGTCATGAAACGTCGTAAAAATGTAAGATGGCATTATGAAATCCGCATGCGCAATGACGAGATGTCCGACGACGCCGAGGTGAGTGAACATAAAAACTCAATTATTGAAATAAGATAGATGAAGTTACAAAGAATAGAAACGGAAATGGCTACTGTAATGCCATTTAAGAGAATTGGGAAGTCAAAAGAACAAAATAATCGTGGAAAAAACTGTTGATATTTAAAGAAGTTATCGAAAAATAGCGAAGAAAGTAACACGATTTTGTTAATATAGGAGTGGACGTGAAGAATTTAAATTAGAATGCGTGTTAGGAAGAGAAAGGTGGAGAGGAAATGAAGCTAAAGTATGAACGATAGAGGTTAACGGGAAAATATCTTCGCGATGTCACCCGATAAGCAAATAAAAGAAACAATAAATTGCGAATTTGGATGTTTTGATACTCAACACACGCCATTGAATCGATTATTTCATGATAAAAGATACTGTCTGTTTGTGTTTTTAATGTTAACAAAATGTCTAGAAGAAATTGTGCCTTAAAGGAGGCGATGAATTTGAATAAGAAAATGTGAGAATATATGAACGAAGAATTTTAAGACGGCAAATAAATGTGTGGAAGTTTGAGCCTCCAAAAATTGTCGTAAATTTAAATAAAATCGGAGAACAGGATAAAAAGGAAAATTTGGAAAAAGTTAATAAGGATTATAACAAACCACACCGTAAACTGCGCGGAAAATATCTAGCAATGAAAATGAATAAAGTAATACAAATTAATGAAATGAAAAAGTCAAAATAAAAGTAAATATTTTAAATTAAATAAATGGCCATAGTGTGAATGAATATAGAGGAGATAATTATCAAATACTCTAAGCATCAAAATATATATGTATAGCTGTTTTTGAAGCTTGATTTAATACGAATAACTGAAGTGAAAAGGAGATGAAAATATTAATGAGGGCAAAGGGAGAACCTATGCCATAGCATGTGGAATAATCAGCAATGAAAATGAGAGCTATTTAACAAAAATCGAATTAAATAAAATTCTATAAGTTTTGCAAATTAAGATAGGATGTGATAGGAAACAAAAGAACTACATAATATAATAAGTGGAGATTTGAAAAATATGGCAATATGAAAAAGTAAATTTGAAAAGCGTAAAGATAAATTCATAACAAACGTTAAACTGATATGATAAGAAAAATAATCGAAGAAAAGTATAATAAGAAAAAATGGCTAACTACGGAATTTTTAATGCTTATATTCGAAAGATATCAAGCTAAATCAAAAAGTAAGAGTTAAAAAAATTCAATTTGCTTATTCTAAGATACCATTTCATGGATTTTAAATAGTAATGAATGTAATACAACCGAAGATAAGTTACAATAGAAAGCAAATATAAAAAGATTTCCACGTGCGAGGAGAAATTTCGAGGTATGAACAAGAGCCATTAGATTCATGGAAGAGAAATGCAGAAGAATTTCTTTTAAAAACTAATTAGGAAAAGATCTATGACATTATCTTAGATTAAAATAGAGCTAAAATAAAGAAAGTTATCGTTTGCAAGATTTTAAGATAAACGATGAATCAATTATACTGCAAAGTATAAAGAGAGATATTTGTATAAATAATTAACTAAAAGTTAAAAATGCAAATTTAGAACAGTGAGATTTATGTTAACGAATCTACGCTTAAAGTAACGTTATAAATGCAGGGTTTAAAAAATATGGACAAGAGAGAATGGAGTTTACGTATGAAGATTCATTGCTGCATTAAACTAACAGAGAGATAATTAGAGAGAAAAGATACTTACGAGAGCATAAGGCTGGAGATTGAGAGACAAGAAAGTATGCGTAGAGAGCAGTAGTCTTTTCTGACCAGAGGAAATTGCATTGGAATATCACATATTCTTGAAAATTGAGCAACATAGTATCGGGGATTAATACATTTAATTTTTAAATTAACTTTCCAAGTTGGCTAAACATAGAGGACTCAGATCGCAAGATTTGCTTAATCTAGACCTCACGCATTTTTGAGAAAATAAAATTAAAATTATTATCATACAACAAAAGTTTTGTATGATATTTTGGTTCGGAAACTTTTAATGGAGACGATGACTGAACGCTAAAAGTGGGAAATCAAAGAACATGACTATATTTGTATCGTTTTTATTGATTTTTATTCTGCGATATATAAAATTTTAATTTGTTTAACGATTTATACTTTATTTTTATAGGTTTGTCCAGTTTTTTAAATTACCGATGCCATTAAAATCTCATGTTTTATTTCTCTAATTCTCACTGGATCAGCTACCTTGTCATGTCAGTAAGATAAAAAAACTCGGTTCTCAGCTCGTATGGGCAGTGAATAACCGAGACTTCCGCTGCCCCTTCCAACCCCTCCGCCAGCGGTGGCCTCTCGGGGACGGGAGACATAAACGGGCGACAGAACAGATGTTATGCGGTGCGGGGCACTTGCTCACATGTGACTCGCACCCTCTACTCGCGAGGCGGTGCAAACGGAACTTGCCAGCGTAGCGTACGTGTGTGTAACGACCGAGTTGAGGGAGGGTGGGAGAGAGGGAGGTAGGAAGGGAGGGAGAGGTACTTGCGCACACGGGCGCGCGCGCACCGTTATGGCGAGAGAGGGCGGGAAAGAACGCTATTAACGGGAAAAAATGGATTCGCGTACGCTTCCCAACACCGAGGAGGAGGATGCCCGATCCAACCTCTTCCTCTCCACGGCGTTTTTCTTACGTCCGCTAAAGCGTGTCCGATGCGAATTGAGTCGGCCGCACGCCGCCTCCGCAGGTGGGCGTGGACTGGTGGCACGCGTGGATGACGGTTCGAACAAAGGATGCCCGGCGGCGTTATTCGATTTATTTCTTTTTTATCCGGTCGCCGATTCGGTCGCCTCCTTCGGTCCGAGGCGCTGGGAAGCCGCCAATGATCATCCATCACTGCAGGGGTCTCTCTCTTTCTCTCGGAGATGAGAGCGAACGCCTCTCATCGAGTTTTCGTGTTGTTCTCGCGACCGTTTGGAAGAACGCGCAAGTAATGGCCAAACTCATCTCGCAATCATTCCCATCAACTGAGATTCGTTTAACTGATAAAAGAAGAAAGTGATTTGTTTTCGAAGTGCTTTACCTTGTTGGACCACTACAATGGTTTTCTTGCGATAGATGTAGCAACGGATTGATTGAGCCAACTTTTCCGACAGATTAATATCCTCTCTGTTCTCACATAGGAAACTTATGACGGTCCGTTTTTAAGAAACCACGCCTGTAATTGTAATGAAATGACGTAAATTTAAGGCGAGGGTTGGCCATTTAGCTATTTCGTAGCCTCTCAAAAGATATTTTTTGCAAAAATGAACAATATATTAAACGTAATTAAATATAAATAGATAAAATGTTAGGGAACTAAGTTACTCAAGAAGTAGCCACTTCACCCAAACCCCCTTCATTGGACCGTAATTTAACATAATGCTGTCTCTTTGAGTTATTATCCTAGGAAATGAAATGGAGCGTAAAGTTCTTCTTTAAAAAAGTATGCGCTATATTAATCGGCAAATCGCAATAAAAATATTCCGTAGATAGGTGATTTAATGCTGACGTCAAGGTGATTTTTTCTGTTTCGATTCAAAATTTTCCATCCATTGAAGGTGGTCGTAAATTTTGAGCGAGAGGCTTTACAAAAAAATAAGAAAGAACTTTTTTGTACATAACTGATTTTTATGGCGCGTTGCGTGGAGACGCAAATGTGACCGTTAAAAGTAGCCGTCCGTGCGCCAAGAATCTTCCTCGTATATTCCGCATCAAAGGAACGGAAAAGGAAGAGAGAGACTTGATCCTTCACCGGCGTTATTGGCGCGTGGGCGATAAAAAGTCCGAAGGCAGCGGATCGAGCTCATCACTAGTGCTGCTAGTCATTGAATAAAGGGAAAAGGACGAAATTTAAAATTCGGCATATCTTTGGATGAAAGGGCAAAAGGATCGAAATTCGAGATATAGTGGACCTTTTTTGCCGCACTTCTTTTGACGTAAATTCAAATATCGCAAACCATTGTATTGTATGAAATATTATTTTAAAACTTACCTCGGGCGTACCGATTGTTTCGATAAATATTTTTCTAAAAACATTTGATGCACGATTGGGAAGCTCCTCGTATCCTAGATTTATTTTTCGCTTTCACTTCCATGTGTCGTAAAAAATTAATTTAGTTCTGATTTTCTTTTCTAGTTCACATGAAATGTCGGATTATAGGTACCAAATCTCCATTAGAGGCGAACCTTGGATATTATAATAGGCATCTATTGATACTGTATTTTTTAAATTATCTTTCAAAATGTCGCGTGATAGCAATACGGCGCATATCAATGTCCGCGTGCGAATCCACAATTATTCTCATCTTTTTTACCAATGCAACGAATGACGCAATAAGTGAAACTCCACGCCTAATATATCCACAAAGGATTCAAAACAGGAAGTGCGTCAACATACTCTTAAGCTTTCGAGCTCCATTTCTTTCAAATGATTTTTTTCGTTGTGATTGCTAGAGGGCAGCCTTATGCGCTGACATTTCCTTTTCCGGTGGTTGCGCATAAAAGTTGTGCCAAGAGAAAATAAGGAGGCAAAGAGAGAGAGATGGAGAATAGATAAAGAGAAAAACGAGTGAAAAAGAGAGTGGTGTGGAGGGGGGAGGTGAACGACGCACGTGTGCAGCGGAGAACCGGACGCTCTCATACCTTGATAAAGGGAAGAAAACGGTGAATTTTTTCATCTCGATATTCAATAAAAATAAAGAAGAAAACTTCAGAGTGGAATATATAGTATTATCGAACTTCGATTGGAGGGGATTTATCTTTTTTTGGGTCAACATAATCTTAAATACTTAGATGTTGTTCTTTCAAATGAAACACAGTTTTCCAATATCTCTTGTAGTTTGTGTTGTGCGCATGTGGTGTATAAATTATTGTATTTTAAATAAATGATTTGTAATTCAAAGTAGCCATACTAAGTGATAGTTCAACTTCAAATCTGTTAAATCAATATCCGAATTTTGAATGCCACCAGAATAGATGTTATGCCATTAACATTCCAAGGGACAACTCAAGGAATGGTACACTTTGTATTAAAGCTAATTTCTCGAAAATTAACCTTTACTAAGAATTTAATTCCTTATTATCTTGCAGTATTAGTTTTCAAGTAAGCTCCACTTTGATTTCAATAAACTAAGTTAAAGGAATTATCTTTTGATGTAATATTGGTGATTAATTTCAAATAGAATTTAAAAGCAGAAGAAATCCTCGTTATTTTCTATATCGTTATTTTGGTGAAACGTTACTTTTTCAAGGTGATAATCTTTCGAAAGAGATTAATTTTATTTTAGAAATTAATAGTGAAGAACTTTGAGGAAGATTCTCTTCACTAATAAGAAAATCATTCCGTTTTATCCTAGTTCTTCGCTTAAAGTCAATTAACTGCGCTAATCGAAACACGTCCCTATTAAGAAGTACAAAAGGCAGCAAGTGGACGGTCACACCAAGTGACTCGAATAACGGAATAATTTATTCGCGCCCAACTTATTAATTTCCTTTATTACAGCTGAGGATTTAATTGGCCCTTAAGTTTAGAGCGCGGGATGTAAAGATCCAACTGTGAGCTGAAATTATCCGTTTTATTGTTTGAAATAACCTGAACATTAATTCTTTCCTAAATATTCATCGGTTAATATTTTTGTGCTCATAGTTTTTATGCTCAGTCTTTAAACTCGAATTTTGTAATTTGGCGATATTTTAGTAAAATTTTCATTTAACCACGTCCTTAATTAATTATATAGCATTTTTTAATAGTTAACAAAATTTCATAAGATTTTTTTAAAGCAGAAATACATACATTGTAAAAATAATAATTTCATAATAAGATGCCATTAGTTTCAAATTTCTTTTGAGCTGAAGGCGAGCTTCAAATTTCTATCAATTTCGGAGTTGTATTGTCGTTGGTTTATATAAAATCTTGATTCTTATATCTAACGCATGTCTGGACTGTAAAGAGTTCAAAAGATTGGCCTAACATTAATAAGACTCTCCGTTTTTAAGAAACGAACTTGTTTCCGACGCATTCCGCATGATCGGGATTTTTCTGTACTTACATTTACTGATTTCTAAATATTAGTGTTTGTAATAATGGACTTGGCCTTGACTTTTTCAAACAAATTAAAAATGACGGAGATAGTAGTGGCGGGTGTTAACAATAACTTAAACAGCACCTATGATTCAATCGTTTTGTGAATGAGCTCATACGATATCTTTTAATTAGAAGCGAGGAAAATTGAGTATCGCTACAGGATAAAACTTTCCCTCTCACCAGAAGTTTCCATACTAATGTCCGGGGGCCATGCGTTGCCCTAAGATATCCGACCCGTGAGCTAAAATGTGATTTTTTTAAATCTACTCAATCCAAAATTTCTTTGCCTATTTAAATATACTTGTTGGGCGTACGCAAAAGAAAGTTGCTGGTTTTGGTTCCCGTCTGAGCTTTGTTACGTTTTGAAAATGGAGATCAACACGATGATGATGATGATGATGACATGCATGATACAGACCTGCTTAATGCATCGTAATGTAATGGGAAGTTACCGTTACAACTATCACAGTAGCTATTTAAAGATTTAAGTTCACTACAAATGAACTCTTTCTGGAAAGAAAAGCTTAATCATTTGACAGAAAATTCTATTTAATATAATAGTATTAGCGGTATATGTCTACGGCGCACACCGTAGATGATGATACTATCTGTCGAAACAAATCGATAATTTTCTCTATGATATATCGTAGTGTTTTCAAATTATTTTAATCTTTCTTCGACACGTTTACACCGACTGAATTCTATATTTATGGAATTAGTCTTCTCTAAAGGAACTACGTTGCAGACTTATGTATCTAATTGTAAGTCTTATACATGAAATTCTATTGTATGATTGGCTTTGCCGTTTCTACAATAAATTCATAATAAATGGACAATGTTTTTGTAAAATTAAGACTTGAAATTTTTCAAAATGCCAAGATGAAAGGAAGTGGCGAGTTTTCAATGAACCGTTGAGTGTAACTCGTTAGAGTTCCCATAGGAATCTTTCGTTCCATTCGAAAATGGATAACGCCGCTTTTTTCGAAACAATACAACGTTAGGTGACTCTGATGGGATGATGGAGGAATACAGAAGACTGCGAATAAGAATACAATTGAAAAATCTGATGTGGTTACCACATGACTTTTTCCACACCTGTATTATTTCTAAAAATTCCAAATAAATATTTTAAGGAACTGAGAGTAAATTTTAAAGACTAAAAGGAACAGAACTTAACTCAAACCATAGCCTTCCGATATTGGATATTGCCACAAAGACCCAACAATTAAGAATAGAAAAAGGAGCGTTACTAAGACATACTAAGCATCAATTGTTAACAATAGTCGTCGGTAGATGGTGTGGTGGTGGCAGCTAAAATATTTAGTTTTTAAAATATCTCTTGAAAAATGCATTATATGGAAAAATGTTTCAAACAAAGGTTGTAGAAAATTTCATTTCCTACAACTTTTATTCTAATACGTTTTTAAATATATCAAATATTAAAGCAACTATTTCAAAATAACGGATAACTGACAAGAGTAAACACCCACTTCCGGTTGTTACCGATTTTTCCCAAAAGCTAATCAGTTCTTGTGGCTTTCATAAAAATGCTAAATATAAAATTTCGCGTTGACCTGATTAATACATTTTGAGTTAGTGCACCCACAAAAAACACCGAGATCATCGAAAAATGCTCAAAACGTGTTCAGGGGCCCTCAAAACGTATATTTCCGTTGAAATCTCGAAATCGATTTTCTTCATGAAAACAATACGCATGGAGAAAGTAAAAATGAGTTAACATTTTGAAGTTAAAGGTTGAAGTAAAAGTTTCCGACCAGCCAAAATCTGTCGCACGAGTAATTTCAGAAGTGCTAAACCTTTTACTGGAGGGTGGGAGATGGTTTTCTTAAGAAGTTGGAAAGGACAAGAGTGTGAGAAAGAATCGTTTTTTTGAACCGTAAGTTCACCTCGATAGTCTGTTGGTGTGTGGCATTGCACTTCTTACAGATGTAATTTAAGCAAAAATGGAGGAACAATATGACGCAGCTAATGCATTCGTTTCATTTCTTGTTCATTGCAACGGAAGCGTAAATATTTTTCCTTTTTCTCGTATGTTCGAATGTTACATATACGATGAAAAACGTTTTAGCAATCTTTGCAACTGGAGGCGGCCCGGCAGAAAAAATAGCTTAGCCATAGGATATGTGAGCTTTAGGAAATAGAAAATTACCAGAACTCTCTTCAGTGTATTAAGGCTAGGAAAGTTATGGAATTATAATTCATTAATGGTATATAATGTAAACGACAGTCGAAAAAAGGAATTATTTTCTTTCGTTGGAATGGAACAAGTCGCTGGATTTGTCGATGAAATAGCACAGATTAAAAGATGTGGTTTATTTAAAAAAGGATGGATTGCAAAGTCGAGAGTTGCCTCAGCAAAGTGATAATAATGACTTAATGAAGGTAAAATTCTGCACTATCTGAAACCCTAACCTCGTGGCTAGAGAATATCGATCCTGCAAACAGAATACTAATGTGCGAATCACTTGAACCTGAATAAGAGGTTACGTCGACGAACGCATAGGATCAAAACATCACGAAGTCATTTCCATGGAAAGGGCCATTTGGAAAACTTGTTTTCCGCGACCATGGCATGGACCGTGTTTTCTGGCTGAACTTAGTCCAGAATTCGAGATTTATTTCCACGGTCTTGAACGTTGTTAAATAAAAACGTTGTTTCATCCGCAGCTGCTTCTTATTTGCCTAAGTTCACTCACTTGTGGAATTTTAAAACCTTGTTTTGTAATTAAAGGTAATCGCATGCATAATGTAAATTTACGAGAGGACTTGCCAATCGCCAGAACTGTTATGTCCTCGGAGTTTCACTTTACACCTCCAAATAACGACATTCCCATTGCGTTCTTGTAGTACCTTGGGGATATTTGCATTAATCAACTTCGAAGTTTTAATTTAATTGTTTAATTGCAATTTAATCTCTTATACTATTCCTTATTACTGGCCTTTGAGTTTACTGAGCTTCAGTGGCGTAGCAAGGTTAAGCCGGGCCCTTGTTCGAGAATTCTTTACGGGGCCCCACTCTACTGCAATATATATTGGTAATCTTATTTTTATAGAGAACAATTTTAATGATATAGATTTATTAATACTTAGGTTTTTTATAAATAAAATATATTGCAATCATTTTAAAAAAATTATGAATTTAATTGTTGATAATATTATTTCAGAGAACAAATAAGTATCACAGAAATCAGGTTACGCGATTATGAAGCTGTAAATAACAACAATTTCTATACTGCAAGAAAAATAATCTGTAGCCCATATGTAGCATCTATCATATAACATATTATTAACTTGCAACTTAGCAAAATTCTTCTTGCGAGCTTTACTTTTCGCAAAATTGGTTACAATTGCAGAAGTGTAAATTTATTGTGCTGGTCGAAGACTTGTCGCACGGGCTATTGGGGTTCCCCGAGTTCCGGACCCTGGTTCAACCGTACCATCGGAGCCATGGCCACTGCTGAGCTATGTGTCGGTACCGGCTTTATCTTTAATTAACTTTAAAGAATCAATTACAAATATTTTCATCTCTCATAGTCCTTTAACATTCCGGTCTCCCTTTTTCTGTTATCTCTTTAAAGAATTATGTCTAAAGACAAACCATGAACGTTATTTTCGAATTGTTGTTGACCATATAGACTGCAAGTCATCAAACTCAGATTTGGTATAACCATGTTAATTCAAACAGAATTGTTTTATTCTCATAAAATCAATAGAATGTTATTACAGAATTTACCTTTTAAAAGTATACGATGAAAGATTTTAATGGCATCTTAAAACTTTAAGATTTTTATAGCGCTTTAAGTTACATTAGAGAGAGTAAGCATGAATACTCACATTACGACATGGAGAAAGATGTGTGAATTTTGCCAGTAATTATTCGTATTTACCCAATGTTAGCTTGTATGAACTGACGTTGCGTAATCTACTTTCCAATTCATGCCCAATATATTCTTCTGTAAATATGTCGAAGATGACAAAATCAATGTACGCATATGTATGAGATGGTATAACTACATTAACGCACCATAGTATATCCTCAGATGACTTATAAATGTTCTTAGTATTATTGCCAATTTAAGAGATATTTCAAAAATTAAAAAGTCATTATCAGCAAGTAATACGGAAAGGAAGGTCACCTTTTGGGTTAAATGTTGCACACATATGTATAATTTAGTATTAAAGTACATTGAATATAGAGAGAAAAATTTATAAACATATTTAAATTACAAATTAGCTCAATTTATCAAAAGGTCGACCTTTGCTGTTTTTCTTTCCAAACCTTTGTTATTGGGACAATACTATTGACAAAAGTAGTTAATTTTTATCATTGATTACGTCTGCGTACTAGTCGATGGTTCAAAGCCACTGGTTTGAAAACACTGCACGGGTGTATGCTTACGGGATCTGGAGCTTGTTATAGCAAGACATTTATGTTTCTATTACTACACTTTTAATCGTAATTAAAATATAGTACGTTGTGTTTTATGGGTCTTTTTATAGTACGATATGTCGAGTTTTCGTTTTTATAGACTATCCAGCGACCTTTTCCTTCTTTGGCATCATGAACCATTAACAGAAAGCTGGTTTTTAGGAGTCACTATGCTCCCCATAACTCTCACATGAATGAATAAAATGCTTTTAGGTCGCGCTTCATGCTTTTCTGTGATGGATCACCTTTGAATTTTCCAGATTTTTCGAAAATACTTACTTTTGCCATTGCACATTTAGTAGCATATTACATAGTGAAACCATTTTCGACGTATAATGCTACATTCTTCATTGTTCGAAGGTACTCGCTACTTTTCAAGAGACTACCATTTCAGGGCAATATTAGATAGGAATGTTGCATTGTATAGTATCCTACAAGTTTTTACAACCCATGCAGATTCTCAGCCTATTTTCCGGACACAAAAATAGTGTAAAAACACTCATGATTGTATAATACTAACAATAGGTGTTTTATTTTCTGATCGTTGTCCCTCTCTCAGCTATCGTATTTTTAGGTGGTTGGTTTTAGAGTACGTTTCACTTTTGGGAATGACTCACGAGTCACTGTAAATCACTTCAGTTTTCCGAGGATTGTGAGATATACTTCTAACATTCTAACCTTTTTATAGCACTTCGTCGCCGTTTTTAGTCCCCTGAGTTCCTACACTACCAGTTTACCTCCAAACTATCTCTCATTACTCGGTACTGAAAATTATCGGCCAATTAATGAATTGAATTCATTCGTAGCAATTTTTCTCTCTCAACGAAATCGTCCTATTCATAGAGGATTCGAACGCAAAACTGTAACTGTAAGGAATATTATTCCAAATCATACCTGTGGGAATATAAGCGTTATATTTTCTACTTTAAATTATGGTTGTTTATTTTTATCATATTACTGAATGAAATTATTATTAAAACAATACATTTCCATGGATAAAGCGTGTATAAAACAGGAAGATTGAATGGTTAACAGATTTTATTTTCAAATATTAACGTAATAATGGAACTAAACTCGGAACTCATGCTGTCATGGAACTGCTTTCGTTCAACGAAACTGATAAAATCGAAATAAATCCCCAGCCGGGCATGACACGTCGTCCTCATTGCTCTCATCTATTCTTCTCCAACTCGGTCTAATTATATTCCTTCTACTTCATTAATACCTTTTCATTTAACTTTTACCTGCCTCAGAACGTCCAAAGCTCCAATCGAATCGAGTTGTTTAGATTGGAGTTTTTGACGTTCTATGCTACGTAGATCAACACAGTTTGGGCACTCGTAGGCTTCACGTACAGAACTTACCTTCTACTCTGAATTATAATTTTTATTTCGTGTTATTTTTTCTCCCTCGTTTTGCTTCGTTCCTTCCCCGCATTCTGACTTTCTCCATTTTCCTTCCCCCTACCTTATCTTTTCCTCCATTATGCTCTCTCCTTCCGTCACCTCCCTTCACCCTTCTCTCTCTCCCCCTGACCGCATCCACCCAACCCCAACCTCTCCTACGCTATCTCCTCCACCTTCCTCTCCTCATTTTTATCTTTCCTCGACTTTTTTTTAACTTTTGCATCCCATATAGTCCATAAAGTTTCCATTACTCGTAAAGTCCACTTTTAAGATTCAGCGTGATGCTCTTAAGTGGTAGGAGAAGAGACATCATTTTTACGGCGCTAGGAGTCCGTGAACTGATACGAACCCTTGACCCTCTCTGCCCTCCGTTATCCCCTCTTTCTTCTACTCCTACCGAACCATCGATACGCGGCGGTGTTTTTGTGTTCGCGCTTGTATGTGTGGGTGGGTGTTCGGATGTTGAGGGTGGAGAAGGAGTGAGGTTGTTAGATAGGCGGAGGGAGTCGATGCAAGGAATGGTAGATGAGAGATGGAGGAATGTCTCGGGGGCGAAAAAGGACGAGGACGGAGTTGTCGGTGGCTTTAGCGGAAGAGACGTATAGAGGAGGCCCCAGGTGGGGGCGAGGGCCCGGACTCCGGAGAGATGTATGCCGGGAAACCCACGTGGTAAGGCGCTTCTCGAAATTTAACCGCTCCGAGGCAGCAACAGACGCGGTGGTCGGGAGAGGATAAGAACGATCGACGGATACGGTGTGAAGGGTTTCGGTCAGAGGGGAGAAATGGAGGGGAGTGGGGGTGAATAGGTGCACAGTGGTTTCTCAGCCCATAATTAGTAAAAAAGACGGCCATTATAATTTCTTCACTATCATATACTACGGAGTTTTCTTTGAGGACATCCGTTGGGGCAGTTTGATACTAGTGTGGCTAGTTCCTTCCCAACCAACAAAACATCCACGTTCAGAAACGAGAAAATTGATCTGCTACGATAGTTCAGTGGTAGAATATCCGCCCGGCAAGTGGAAGATCCGGGTTCGATTCCTCTGTCATAGCAGACTTTTTTTCTCGTTTCAAAATTATTCCCATCATATACTACGCTTTTAATTTGTCGAATTAATCCTCATAGCCACTCAGGCTTTAATTTATTTTCGATAAAATACTAAAAATGAGCATTTTCATCTCAGCCGTTCGTTTGGATATATTCGTCTATGATATTTTGTAAAGGAAATGTTTTTATGCAAAATAGATTAATTAAATGGAGATTTTATGTGAAACTTAATATATCTCATATTAGTTTGACCTATACTCTTGGGAATGCATTTATATTTCAATAATATATAGGAAAATATTATTAATCTATCTAAAGACAAAGTAAGAATAAAATCATTAATGAAAATAATAAACTTATATGAATTTAATTCAAAGATAGTTGCAATAAAACAAGTTCATAATGTGACCAAAATGGTTAATTATTCCTATTTTAAAGTGGTTAGTGAAATAAACCCTAACAAATAATATTGATGCGCTTAATACCTATTTTAATCTCATTTATGATATTTGGGAGAAATTGGAGTGAGAAATGTTCAGGGATCTCCTGTATCAGCATGCTGAATTTCTTGGCGGTTACTAACCTGACTACTCCGGTCTCGACCAAGATATTCCACATACGGAAACTGGAGAACTAGTCTGCCGCAACAGTCCAATGATAGAGTATCCGCCTGGCGAGTAAAAGACCCCTGGCTCGATTCCCGGACATGGTAGAATTTTTCCTGATTTCTAATTCCTTTTCATATTCCAGTGTACGTCTGTCGTACAGGGGTCCATGATCCAAATTTTCTAACATGCAAGAACGGGAATAATATCATTGCTTACATATAATCCAAAGAACAAACAAATTTGAAATGGTGTCAGTTTCCCCCAGGCTGTTTACGTTTTGACTAACGGTTGAACGCTAATATGAAAAAGATTTTTCATGTCTTCAAGCGGAAAGTTACGTCACCCTTGGCCTTGAGACTAAAACTCAAGAAAAAAGAAACCAGTTTTATTGACTCATTCGATTTTTTTTGGTTAAATGGATAAGCAATGTAAAATTCGCGGGTTTGTGTACATATTAATGATTAAAATTATTATTTTATATTTTTAACTTTATACTTTCAACCTTTTTTAAAGTTTACTGAAAACCGCCATTGATTTAGTAATGGATACAATTACCTTTTGGTACAAAATATTTTCTGGTCTTTTTGCAAAATACTCATTTTTATAACTCCAAGCGTTTAATCAACTTTTATTCATTGATGATAGACTTAGGAATGGAAAAATTCATCTAACAATAAGTGCCTTTTCATATTAAAATTACTTTTTCATAATTGATAATCCTTACGTACAAAAATTAACAATGCTGTTGAACATCTCGAGAAAACATTTAAAAAAACATGGAATAATATATTTCTATTATTAGAGTAATATATTTCCGGATTTTAAAAAGGTAGGTCGGTAACAGAATCACACTTGATACTATAAGAAGGGGACATAATAGATAGATAGATATATGTCTTTATTTGGGCAAGATTGAGGCTAGGCAGTTTTCTCTTCCATCTAATCCATTATGTGAGTTAATAAAGAGAAACTCAGAAGATGAAGGTGAAGAGGAGAGAAGGATGATTGGAAGATGAAGAGAAGTGATGAGTAAGACGGAAGCGAAAGATTGAGGAGAGAAAACAGAAGGGAGGAAAGGAGGAGGGAAGAAGTGATAAAGGACCCGAGGAGTAGGGAAAATGGAGAAAATAAAGAGGGAGAGAGCGTTGGACAGCTTGCATGAAAGAGGGAGAGGAGAGAGAACGTATTGGAGTGAGGGTGGGAAGATAGGAACAATAGTTGTGGGAGAAAGGGAGGAGGAGAAAGAGAGAAAGAAAGAGGAGAGGCATAGAGAGGAAGCAAAGAGAATGAGAGTAGAGGGAGGCCGCGTGGATCGAAGGCGTGCACGCTGTCGGAGGGACCTCCGCCGCCTCCCTCAGCGCAGACACGCACCCCGCTGGGAGCATCGAAGGGAATAGAGTGATGATGTGCCGCTGTTGTGAGAGGAGAACACACACACGCTTGCCCCTCCCCCCTCCCCGAAATTCTCCGCCCTCGCCTCGTTCTCCGTACGCCGTACCTCTTTCTCCGCAGTCCCTTCCAACAGTTCTTCCCGTCGCCCCCTCCTACTCCCTACATTCCCTTCGCGTTCTGACAGCCACACGCTCTGAAAACTTCCCACTGATTCCCAGTTGGCCCCGACCTTTTGAAAATTCTCCCTCTCGTCCTCTCCCGTTCCTCTCGCCTCCCTCCCTCGACTTCCAACCTCCTCTTCCATCCGAAACCAAAACGAAAAGTTGGGGAAATCATCAACCGCCTCCGCACCTATTCAACGCCGACCGCGGCAAAGTGGCGGCGAGGAGAGGGCGGGTTTTGTATGCAAACGCGATGGGTTGGGGGAGGTATAACAGTAAATCGGCGAAGTTAGAGAAAGGAGAGAGATGGAAAGAAAAAGTAGTGGATGATGAGGGAATTATGAATCGAAGAGATTAAAACTTATTTTAACTGATGATATATGTTTTGTAAATAAATTGTAATTTATATCATCTACTCTTAGTTGCATCTACTTATTTTTATGATTATGACCGACAATACTAGGCGCTAATAAAGTTATTTCTCGTCAGCATATATTCTATGGAAAACTATACTCTGTTGAGATGTGATGACAATTATTGAAAAGCATTCGCGTGCAAAACATGAAATTGAACCATCTATTAAGTGGTGTTTATATGGCATAAAAGGAATACGTTTTGGTTAATGTGCGTGCGAATGCGGGAATTTAACTTGATATATTTATGCGCAATCGTAAAAAAATTTTGCGTTGAGTTTTCATTTTTACGTCAACATCATTCTGGTTCTTAAAGAGGGAAACTTTATTATAAGGTCGTTCATCAGCCCTAGCTAGCCTTATCTATATTTTCATATGAAGCAGATCGTCGAGTATGGAAGGGTAAAGTCAAGATTCACCCTTGGGAAACTCGTAAAAATTCTACATCGTGAGATGACGCACACAATCCAAGTTTTTGAAAATAAAATATTTTCCTCTTCTTTCGAAATATTTTTCAGCCATATAACATAAAACTGCGCGTGGATTATATGGGGTGTAAATCGAATAATATTTTGCGGAATTATGGACCTTGGAAATATCAATGCCAAAGGAGAGGGGTTCAGCTCATACATTAATGTACATTATGACTTGAATAAATTTCTATTTATGTAAGGGACTCGTTGTATATCTAAAATACATTAATGACCTGTTATCTGGAAAACAGGACCATCGTTGAAATTCTATCAAAAAATCGCAAACCAAAATTTCATCTACCCTTCACGTATCCTTCGGTAGATTTTAATTCTCATTTTCTCTATCGAATGGCAAAATCCGTTACACAACACTGCGCATCTTTTCTTCTTTTCGTTACGTAACCACCTTATAGATACGTTAGTATTTCGCTTCTAATTTATCATCTGCGTCAAAACTTATTCTGTGAAAAAATACGACATTTCCTCTCAGGATTTGCGCTTTTGCCAGAGATATGTGAAATCATCGCGTTCGAAGAGTGGCAGAGTGACGTGAAAGTTTTGCATTTGAATTAATATTTTTATGTATTTTCTTTGTATCTACCCTGCACTATAACGGCCAGGAATCGTATTCGCGTCACATTAAAAGGCTGTGACATTAAGGAATAACTAGTCTCTTATTGACTCGCGGCAATGGTCAGAAACACATCGGATCTCACAAAAAGAGAAACATACAGAGAGAAAGTCATCTTCAAAGTCGTCTTTAACTGGAGGTCATTTGAAAAGACAGAAGGATGCAGAGGAGAAAGGATGAGGGAGAGAATGGGGATTTCGGCGATGGGAAAGAGGACAAGCAGCATAAATAACTTTCTACATTTGCATGGCATGAATACGTGTATGGGAGAGAGGAAAAATATGGATATGGGTAAGGAATTGGAGTGGAAAAAGTTTGGAGGCGAGAGAGCATGTAAAACTGGAAAGTTAAGTAAAGGAGGAGTAATAATGATATGAAACTTTGGAGAGATGGCTAAGCAGGGGCGAAGATCGGATGGGTAACTAAGAGCCTAATGGACATGGGAGGAAGGATGAGATATGGGGGTGGTCGCGGGTGGGAGGAGGATGAGAGGTAGAGAGTGGTGGTGGAGAAGGATTGGTGTGAGTGAGTGAAGGGGAGTTGGGACTGCGGAAGGACGCGAATGTGTAAGTCCCTCGCGTGGAAGAGTAGATCCGGTCTCGCTGACCCTGGGTAGAGCCTTCTTGTTTGCACGATTGCCCTTCGACACGTAGAAAAGAGCTCTCGCTCTCTCAGTCTCTCTCTCTCCCTGTCTCTCTCTCTCTCCCTGTCTCTCTCTCCCCCCCCCTCTCTCTCTCCCCTGTCTCTCTCTCTTTCAATGTCCAATAATAACAAGTTTCTCCAACGATGAATTTTCCGTTTGCCTAGCTTAGGAGGAATAATTGAGCGTACCTCGATAGAAACATAAGCAGTTGATAGCGTCAGCAAGAAGTTGAAGTTTGGGTTAATATTTATCTTTAGGTACGCAAATTTTGGATTTTCTTTGTTTTAATCAATCAATTTGATCTTTCGATAAGACGAAGATCATGTCCTTGAAAGCACTCGCTCTCAATATCGTCACCTTTTATCAACTCCAGTTGGCTATATTTCGATCAACTTCTATAGTTATTCACTAGAAAAAGTTTCGGCAGAAATACCACAATGAAAAAAGATCGAAATCGCGACTGTAATTACTTTATTTGATTATGAGATTGTATATTCAACAAAATCTATTATTATTCTTTTCTTGATAATTTTGACGCAACACATCAAAAATCTTCCGAAATATCTTACATTAACATGCTTCTACAAATTTCTTCTCAAGGAGATGAAGTAACAGCGTAAAATATCCAACTTATGGGATTATAATTTTCGTTGCCCGGGCGTGATTTAAAAACTTACCTTTAAGCAATATTTGTCATAAATTGATTTTTTGGAGATTATGCCATTGCAGTGTTCAGAAATTTTTAGTCATTGATTTTTAATGTTCTTCATGGAAATTGCCTATGTGTACGTATCGTATTATATTCTTGAAACTCAGTGATATATATTAGAAATCAGTAATCGTTAAGAATTCATCGCAAATGTAATAGTGCTTTCATTTTCAACATAATTGTTTACTTTTACGAGGGTATTAAGTCACGGGGAATAATTTCTTTTTATTCTGACAAAATATCAGCAATTACAGAATAAGTTGTATTATGAAATTGTCATACACCAACAGCATCTAACAGTAAATTCCGATCATGTTTTCATAGCGACTGACAATGAAAGGACACTGTAACGGCGGCCTCCTCGCGGTCAGAGCACATACCTCTGCCCCGCTCGGAATTTAAAAGCAGTGCCAACTCTCGTAATCATTAACTCACAGTTCACAACGGATCAAGATTATCGCATATAAAATTTCGATTGAATGCTATCCAAGGCAGTCCATTGAAGAAACATGTTGGCTTTAGTAAAGTTCCACATACCTATATAACGCAGAATTATTTCACCTCATTTTCTAAATATAAACGTTATGTAACCATATTTAAGGAGAAAAGAACCCTAAATATACCGTTCAATTGTTTTGAAGCGGCGGCTTTGTGTGTACTTCAGAAGTAATGTCATTTATATATTATTTTTGAATAATTTCCTTTACTCTTATGTCCATCTGAAACTGCGGATGAAATTTGCTGTTAATTATCAGAAACGTTTTAAGGGAAACTTATATATGAATAATAATAATGAGAAGTATTTCATTATTTTAAAAGTCGAGCTTTCTCCAGAGCGGAGATAGGATAGGTCAGACCGAAAAGATTCATTCTAGAAGTGTTGGGTTTAATCTCTAGATTACATAGATAAAATCGTAAAATTTATAATTTTATTCTTAATTTTTCTTAATAGTGTAATTAAAATAAAGAAGGAACGACTCCCTTCCCGATAATCTGCCTTTAAATTTGCGAAATTCTTTCACTCAAACCTTAATTACTATAATAGAGAGCTATTTTTATCACCATGTGTTAGTAGATGACAGTAAATTTCATCGATTTTATCTATAATAATTTAAGTCGCTCAGCCTGAAAATTGTACTCAAGTGGATGACGAGACATTTGGAACCCTTACAAGAGTATGAGTTATTCCCGCCGAATTGGATGAGGAGGAAATCGGTCATCTTATTGTTAGCAGGGCTTGAGTTACGGTGATCGTATTTTCTTCACAGAGAAGTACCACCTTCTACCTTTCGTCACACAATGACCTCCGTACCAGCTACATAACGTCACGCAATGGAATTGTTAACTACCTCTTTTCATCGCAGTAATTGTCTTCATTTTAAACGCCCACTTTAGGTTCGTTAAGTCTCTAATAGGTAGTCGTAAACTTTATCTAGAAGGTTATTTATGTACGAAAAATCAAAACAATGAAATGAACTTTTTTGAGATGTGAATACTTACGGAAAATCCACATTTCTGTGAGGAACTGCCGGTAAACCCTATCTATATGCATACAGCGACGCACCACCTAAAAGTTTCCGAGAAAATTGCAACCCTATAAAAAGGTCCCCTCCTGATACGGGGTATAAAGATTAAAACGAATATGTCTAAAACTGGTATACAAATGTAAATTAAAATTGCTGTAAATTTCGTTATTTAAGCATAGTATAGAATATTTTTATTATATGTTAAAATTTTCAAATTATTACTGATATTTTGTCGGCCGCCGGCCCTGGAGATGCCTCTTCCCTTAGGACAAGGGTTGGCAACCTACGGCTCCTGAGCCGTATGCAGCTCTTAAAGGACTTGTTTGCGACTTCGGACAGCAATTCTATTTGTTATAGCGCCTAAAACTTCCTCGGACGAGATTGACTTTCCAAATTATTTTAATAGAAATTACAGAAAAATAAAATGTATGGACGAAACTTCTGATTTACGGAGATGTTAACAAAAAAGTAAGTAACAATGGCAATGTTGCGGCTCTTATGTTGCGTGATATAAAAAATATAAAGAAATATGAATATGAATTGCGTTAACCTAGGACGCATTTAGTAACACGGTATGAGATACATACAATCAAAAAATAAACCCGCAACTTTAAAAACGAATGTGACAGAAAAAGCCGAATATGGCTATCTACACGTCGGGTAGAAATAAATACGACCTTGAACTTGGGTCCAAGTTATTGCGCGAACAATCCGGATAAAACTCGATCGAAAGAAAGCGCCACGGCGACCGCTTTGTACGCGACCCCCCCCCCTCCCCTCCCACCATCTTTCCTCCAGGGAGGGGAGGGGAAGCAGTCCCGCATGGGGTGGCGGCCGAACGGCCAATTTCTCCATCATTCGAACTCTTTCCGGAACGGTCTCTAAAGAGAGAGAGGGAGGGAGGGAAGTGCTCGCACTGCCCCCGGGCGAGGCGTCTTCGGTCGCGTTCCGGGGCCGCCCCGTCCCGTCCGCCTCTCCCCCCCCCCCTTCCCTCCCCCCGTCTCTTCAGCCCGTACAATCCCTCCGGCTGCGATCAAGAGATCCCCGTACCGAGATAAGATACCTGCGAGGATGCTGTACCTTCGTGTCCTCTCCTCCCTTTCACCTCACTCTGCACCTCTTCCTGCTCCCGACGCGGGATTTCTTATCCCACCTCTCCTTTCTTTCTCTTTCTTCATCTTTCTATCCCTATCCGTTTCCCCCCTCATCCCATTTCTTTCCTCTAACTAGCTTCCTACTTCTCCCATCTAACTCGCTCACGTATGGCTCGTAACGTGAAATACGCGCTGAGACAGCAGCGGAGATGATTATAATCCGCATTTATTTAGTCGGGAGCAGGCGGGGAAACTGTATGAAATGGCGAGCAAGGGAGTAATTACGTCGCTCCTCGTCGATTACTTTCTCGGACGACGACAACGGCTGATGACGCCTCCTTCGTGACCGGTTGTTGCCACGGAGGACAAAATAAAGATTAAATATTATTAGCGACCGTGGCGAGGTGGAAAGTCTTTTTGCGGGAATAGTACATTTCAACGGGAATTCATGATATAGGAAGAGGGCAAATCGCTCAGATAAAAGATGCTTTCGAGAATTGGCTGCCGTCGGAGGATCTTCCTTTAAACAGATCATCCGAAATTCTGTTACGATGAAAAATTATATTGCATTTCCTACGAATCTCTAAGACATTTATGCCATCATCAAACTTTATAGCACAGAATTAATATTTTTTGTTTACCAAAAAAGTAAGAGAATATACTCAAACGAGTTCAGCTTTGAATCAACCTTATGTTGCTCGCACATCACTCGATATTAAGTTTCACAGTATTTTACGTTTATTAAAATTAAATGATACTAGTAGAGAGCCCGCAGTTCTACTGCAGGAAATTTTGAAAAACGTCATAAAATATTATAATAAACGAAGAACGAAAAGAAAAGAAGAATCAAACGTCGAGAGTGGCAAAATGAGGAACAAACAAATAAGAACAAATAAAGAACCGCGAAACCAAACAAAAATGATAAAAGCATTAACAACCAAACAGCAAAGAGAAAAAGAATAGTCAAACGTTGATAGAGTGTGACAAACAATTTAGTTACAATACCTTACAACAAATAAATTCATTTTCCACCTCACCTTGTTTTCTCCCTCTCTCTCTCTCCCTCTCTCCTATTCTCTCTCTCTCCCTTCCTGCCATTCTCCCTCTCCATCTCCCTTCTTCCCATTCTCTCTTCCTCCCTCCCATTCTCTTTCCCCCCCTCTCTCTCTCCCCCTTCCTCACATTCTCCCTCTCTTTCTCCCTTCTTCCTATTATCTCTCCCTCTCTCTTCCTTCTTCCCATTCTCTCTCCCTTTCTCTTTTCCCTCCTCCCATTCTCCCTCCCTCTCTCTCTTCCTTCCTCCCATTCTCTCTCCCTTTCTTTCCCTTTCTCCCTCCCTATCCTCTTCCTCCCATTCTCCATCCCTCTCTCTCTCTCTCTTCCTTCTCCTTGCTAGTCTTTTAACATTTAAAACTGAAGAGATAGTTTGTTATGCCATCTCTTATTTACATGGATAAATAACCGACCTTCAAATCATTTCAATGTCACAGGCTTCGGATATTTAAGTTTGGCAACAATACCGGTCACCATGGAAAAGAAAACTTTTTCATTTAAAAAAAACTCGGGATTTTGTATTTGAAAGCTCAATTTTGGAAAAATTCAATCCGTATTTGAAATTTCCCCCTAGGAAAATGAAACTTGATTATTTTCTTGGTCCTCGAGTTCAACTCCTGATTTTGTACGATTATTTTTAGTAATTTTAATGTACAAATGAAAAATAGTCTACACTCATCTTCATGTTTTTAAATGGGGAAAATGAAAACAGAAAATATTAAAAAATAAATAAGTCGAATGAATCGGTTTAAAACCAACCTACCTCCCCATACTCTTAATTGCGGTTAAAATGACACATTCCACTTGTCTCGACGTTATGTATTTTTTGAGTTATGGATAGATACATACTTTTACTTGATCGGACTCCGCCTCAGACACTAAATTATTTTTATACATTGTATGATATTGATTGAATATAATAAAGGAAGAAGAAATTCGAAGATATAAATTTATCAAAAATAAAAATTATATATTAAAATTTGAATGCGTTTTTGAAAGTGTTATTATTTAATTTATTATATTTTTACCTTAATGTTTTTAATGCGTTTGTAAGATAAAATAAAAAAATTACAATGAACTTATAAAGACGGTAATTGTTTTCTGTTATTATAGGTATTGACGCTACGAATTTATTTCTGGCAGAGAGTGATATTTTTTATAAAATATGTGGAAGGTTTCTGTTATGTTTATGAATGCCTGTTACATCATTTTTACTGTACTGCGTGATCGGTCATATTTCCTAAAAAATCTAATTACATTACATTTTTGCTTTCAAACCCAGAACTTCAATGACGTCACTGCACCTGAAAGTAATGTACTTCTAAGAATCACCGGTAGCAGGGGCACTTTCCAACCTCGCCTTCGCTAGTTCGTTGGGCAGCCAGCTTCACATCCTCTTTCGCACGCCAACGTCCTGCTGCGAAGCGGATGGAAGATATAGCGATCACGGTGAGGTACTGCTAATGGTTTCTTCTTTCCATGACAGCCTCTCCAACGCGGACACTCTCGCCTTGAATGCATAAAGAGGCGACTCACCGACGGATCGCCGTCCGTTAAAGTGATCCCATCCGCATCGCTTATTTCCGGCTATTTTTCAAAACGTTTTAGGCTGTTGCGCGCCCATTTTGTAATCAAGGACGTTTGCTCTCGAGATCCGGAGAAGGAATTTCATCTCGCTTTGCATCTCCTACGCTGCAAATACCAAAGTCCCTCTCCCTTCCTCATGTGCCTCATTGGTTACCTCAACTCCCGCGTGTTCCGCCATTGCGCACTTTCACTCCGGTTCCAACACTTCCTCCTAAAGCCGCGCTCATTCTTTTAAAGGTCGCGCTTGCGTCGGAAACGACGCCATCTCTTTAGCGGTGTTGCTCAATATCGAGTCGACGGCCGAAGTAAAACGACGCAGTGGAACGCGAATAATTCAGGGCGACTCTCGCACTGCGCGTTTTAATGCCGATTCGAATTCTTTGCGACCTTGTCCTTTGACCTGGGTGCCAAAACTGAAAGTGAAATGGGCTTTTTTTGTACGATGCAACGCTCATAATATGTATTCCTCTATAATAGGAATAATATACAAAAATGCCTAATTCAGTTCAAATGACAGATTCTCTGTGGCGAATTTTCACCGCACGTTTCTTCGCTTTTGCCTCTTCGATTTTTAACGCCACGATCAGCCAAAAAATCGGGCTACGAAGATACTGGAGTAACATTTATCAAATCGTGATTGCAATATTTAGTAATTTGCTATGATTAATTGAAACTGTAAAATTATAACGACCCAATATTTTAAGACAATTGATGTCTTTCTCCCCCACCCCCTCCCTCCGAGTCACCTGCTGTAGTTTAAAGTTAGAAAAAGAAATTGGTAAGTGCTTTCTGAGAATGGCTAGTTTAAAATATTTTATGGCATTTTCAATGGATAACTCTGAAATATCTGTGCATGCCCCCCCTCATTTCTTCAAGATATTGGTATTTTGAGCGCGAATCGCTTGAATGAACACGCATTCTTGTTTTGCCAGAATTTAAATCAAAGATGAAATTACTCTATACCCGGAAATAACCACACAAGTAATACGGATATTTCGATACAATCATATGTTAATTTTTATCTCTATAATCAACTAAATACATGCCATTTTAAGGTGTTTTAATTCACATATAAATCAAAATATCTATTTTCTCCGAATAGATCACTATGTTCTCATGAAGTAATAACAATCATTAAAAAGAATAAAAATGATTTAATCTGGGATTAGGACTAGTTATAATGCATGTAGGCGAAACATAAAGCGAAAATCAAGTTATTTTGGAGAAATCTTTTGCTCTCTAGTTTTGACGTGCTTTACGCTTATGATAGGTGTTAACTAGACCTTTCGTCTCTTAGTGGAACCATTTAATACCATAATGGAACCTTAACAAGCGGATAACGTCTTTTGGCTACCCACTCCTCATCTCGATCCACCTCAGTCTGCCCCCCCCCCCATCCTATCTCTCCCCCTCCCACTCACATTCCAGCACGCTCCAGTTACGGTCGAACAAAATCCCATCAGCAAACGTCGTGTTTAAATGCGGCGAGCAGTGTAGAGGAAAGGAGATAGACCCCAGAGCGATATTGGAGCGCAGAATTATAGCAAGATACGAAGGGTGAAATATTAGTTACGCGAGAAAGTCAAGACTCGTAACATTAGGGAGGCAAAAAACATTCAGGTCGTGTGCAAATCTATTCAGTCATAAGAGATCAAATTTAAAGGAATGAATCAATTCTCAAAAGAAGTTTATCAAAAAACTTCAAACTTAAATGTCGAATGCAGATAACAGTAGAACCGAAACTAGCCGAGAATCTTGAATTTTGTAGAAAAGATTAAGGCCAACTCACAATCAGCCCGGGAACAAAAAACATCGGCGAACTTTTCACACTTTCACTCTCACTTGTCAGAAAGCAATTCCGTTGAACGAGTCGCAATAATCCCTCGAAGTGTTATTTTTCGTCTGCCAGGTATTTCTATTCATTGCGTTCGATCCTGCTTGTTTCTAAGTAAAGTGTATTGAATTTCACTCTGTAAATTTTGAAGGGGACTGAGAATGACATTCCGCATGATAGTTGAAGACCGTCCCAGTTTCATCATAAGAAATAGATATTTTGTCATGTGAAGTCGCTTAGACGTGAAAACTCGCCTGCCAGGAAATTTGAGTTTTATTCTCTTGTCACCAATCCCGCGGAAGAAACATTATATTTCGGGGGGTCACTGAGGCCCCTCCAATAGAATTGCTCCCGGAGAGGAAAAGTGAGAAAAGTTCAAATACATTTTGGTATCGGATATCTGTTATTTTTCAATCTGTTTAAGGAGTAAAAATTCGGAAAATATATTTTAGATGATATTTTCGCAAAGGTATGGTGATGTCTGATCCTGTGAAGTTTCAGAGATACCCTGCATTGTAACCAAATAAATGTTTTTTTAGAACTGACTTTTACGTCATAGAAAATTTTAAATCTGATATCCATAATGAGGATTTATAAAAAAATGGAACCTGTGAAGTTCAGGCTTACAAGCAACTTTTTAGTAAATTATTTTTTAAGGGAATCCATAATAAAATAAGCTATTCGACTAATAACGCATTATTTAACATCACGTTTACTTATTTCAATAAATTTTGCATCATCCATTGGAAATAATTGGTCAATAATATGATAGTTAATATTTCGTTCGAGCCATATTTTCCAGCAAGGTTTCTGACGATAAATAAGCCAAGCTATAGGTAAAACCCAAAGTTAATACTGCTTAAACATAGCTTAGTTATCCAAGAACTAACAGATCGTAGATATACGAACAGATCCGTTGGAATGGAAAGCAAGCAGGGAAAGAGTTTAACTCTGTGGAATAATGAGATGGGAAAAAATTGGTTTCATTAGACGAAAGCAAAACATCTCCAAGGAGCTTGGCGGACCATAAAATGACCGGTACCATTCTCTCCTCCGTCATATTTACTTTCACCCATCGGAGTCTCGCCTCTTTCTCTCATCATTTCAATCTCTCTCTCTCTCCCGAAACCACAATACTCTCGCGATGGAAATTTCGAATCCCTCTAGACGAGGATTTCTCTCTCCCTCTCCGTTCTATATTCTCTCGGCGCTTTCTGTTATTCGTGGGAGACTCCCTGGTTCCCTCGAGATTAATTTTCTCTTTGGCTGTAGTGGAAGGAGGAGAAAGAGAGAGTGGGAGAGGGGAGGCGATTAAGGATTTTGGAGTTATATAGGGAATCGTAGGTTTATAAGGCAAGGAACGGAGAGCCATGGAGATAAGCTGCGTGCAGAGTATATTTCATCAATTAAGCAATCATACTACATTGTCACGGAAGATTCGCACTGGAAATGAATTTTCAAATGTTGCTAAACGCCGCATTACTTAATGAATAGTATTTTACGTTGGCTATCGTTCATAAATAGCATCTTCTTAAGACTCAGAGTGAATGAGAAGTCAGGTACTCCGACCGCCGCTTTAATCCCTTGAAGAGACAAAAATTAATGCATTTGAGGGTAGTCTCAACTCCTAAATGTATCGCAAATTAATATACTTTCAATAAATATTAATATATTAAAATCCGATTGAATACTGAAATAGTGCAATCAATTTCGACATGGCTGAGGAAAAGTTAGTTATTATTATATTATTTTTCCTTTGAAACGCGACTATTTATAATTTACCAATTGCATGACGCAACGAAATAACCGAATAACGAGAGAAAACTTTAATCTTGAGTAAAACGAATTCTGCGTTTCAGTAATTTTTGTAATTATAGAAAAAGCGAATAAAATGTGTCGTCATATCGGCAAAAACGTAAAACTGTAGAAAACTTGATACAATTGCTACAATCAAATTAATTTGCAAGGACTTTTGAAGGAACGAGATTTACTAAAAAATATTAGGTGAAAAAAATAATGTCTGAAGCATAGCTTTCGGTTTTCTGGCCACGACTTTCCATTTTGAAGCTCATTACCAGCAGAGAATGAGCTGCTACTCCTCTCGAAGAGAACGATATTCCTCCCTCCCCTTAATTGCGACGGGACGACACGGGAAAACGATAAGTGTATTCCAGAGAGAAGGGAACTATAGCGGGCTGATGGGGAGAGAGAGGGGGAGGGGAGGGCGGTGTCGGTGAGAGGGAGAGTGTGGTGCGAGTCAGACAATTCTTTCTCTCCCTCTCCAATACCGCCGTGGCGTTCCAACGCGACAGATAGGGCGACGCTCCCATGGACTTGGTCCGCATAGTCGCTATTGCCGCCACCTTCCTGTATCTCATGACGCTTTGGCTCGTGAAAGTAACGGGCAAGTAACAGTGTCCGAAGAGCGTGTGTTCGATGGCCAAACTTAGAAAGGGAGAGAAAGAGAGAGGGAGATAGGGAGGGAGAAAGCGGGAGATGGAGTTAGGGTGGGAAAAGGAATGTGAGAACATAGCGGAAGGAATGGCCGACCCACCTGTGCTAGAGTTGGAAAATGCATTTATTCCAAGATTTCAATTAAATTTTCTCTCTTGCTCCGCGGCGATAATGTTTGTGGTTTGTATTTTTTGCTGCGGCATTTACTCATTAAAATAGCTTTTCTTTGAATCGATGCAACGTTTGCTTTTAATAATTTAAAATCTACGGAATTAAGACGTTATTACTGAAAATTGAATCTTTATCGAGGAGGCGATGAAAGAGAAAATTTTAACGAACTCCGCATGAAGCTTTGCATTTGTGTGAGGGGTTTCGTTGCGTTGAAACACTTCCTGAAAATGTCGGAGCCTAATGAAAGGAAAGTCGTGAAATAAAATTCCCGTGAGAAAATACTCTCGCCTACGTACGTTTTGAAATATCCATTATTGTAGATTAATTATGGTCAAAGTATCCTGCAGTCTATATTAGGTGAATTTTTTCTAAGTCTTATCCTTTATAAATAACGATGCACTATTGGATTTTATAGCCCTCTAAAGTAATTAGAAATTATCCTGTTCCTCTACCATTTTCTCGTTTCAGAAATATTTATTTTTATTAGACGATTAAATCGACTGAGACTTATTATCGTGAAGGGCCAAATAATTCTTCGTTCCAACTTATTTCACCTTGATGCGTAAAAAATTCATGAATTTTTTAATCGTAATCGTAGCATCTACGGCGAATATTCTTCAGGAATATATCAAAATAGCCTAAAAATCCGCGTTTGACTCTTTTCTTATGGAATAAAATTTTTTGGAAATTTATTTTTGTAAAATGGACCTGTTTTTCATGGTTGCATCATAAAACGTTTAAAAAGATATACCAGCTAATTAGAGAGGTGTCAAGAATGAAATCATCCGCTTGGTTGTCTACAAATGGAGAGTTGGCCGTGGATTGCTTATTGCGTAATTCCGTCAATGCGAAGAAAGCGCATGGTATCCGTTAGGTGCGTGATGCTATCTTTTATCTTTTAATTGTTCCCTGAAGAGTATGACGGTAACCAATCCTTTATCACTTTATGTGAAATATTTAAGATTGTTCTCGGCTGCAAAATTAAAAGTTTTTTTAACAAACGCTCACTTGTTTCATGAGTGGTGTAAAGTTTCCGACTTAAAATTTGTATTTAATCTGGAGAACTAACACTAGATGCTTCGGTAGAATTAAAATAACATTCACTGTAACATGATAAAAGGTAATACGTACTACGTCTTACATTATTATGACGTCGTAAATTTGCACTTTTGCCTTAGAGAAATTAATATTTCTAAATTGTCGTAACTCTATGCGGTCATAAAATAATAATTTTAACTTTAATCCAAACCAATTCATGGTTTATCCAATTGGATAAAGTAACTTTATATCGAAGATGGGGTTTGGCGATCGATGAATATTTTTCCCTTATCAATCTGGATTTCGTAGTATTTACAAATAGGTTTGCAACCTAAAGCGACTCAAAACATTAATAATTGCACAATGAAATCATAATCTAATCGCATGATTGCATAAGAATCCGCAAAGCACAATTTATAAAAACATGTCTGCATCGTACAGAGGTGCGTAGGTGAAGCGCGTTGGCGACTCAATCTTCTTCTCTGTCTCTAGTTTTCGCCCCTCCTACCACATATTCTTCTCTCCTTCTCTCTATACACTTCTCTCGCACTCCTTTCCCTCACCTTTGTTTCTCATTCCCTCCCTCTCCTTCATTTTTCGTAGCGGAAAAACCTAAATCGCAATTCAAGAGTGGATACTGCTCTCGCGGAATTAAACGCGCTTGACCTCTGACATCAGGCCGCTTCTTGCTCTCGAGGGATGTGACCGACAGTTTTCCAGCCGAGGGAAGGCGTGTTACAAGAGAGCGGCACCCAACTCAACGACCCTCCGCCCCAACCTCTCCGCTTAACGCTCTTCTCTGCTTAACCCTCCTATCCCCCCTTCATCCGTCGGCATCCTTCGCCATCCTTCGTCGCTTCTCTCTCTCTCTCTCTCCCGGCCACCTCGCAGAACAGACGATCTCACCCATTCCTCCTCTTGCCACCTCTCCTCCATCTTCTGGCATTCCTCCGCAGACTCCCTCGCGCCTGACCCACCCCCTAGCAAGGTCACCGTAGGAGGATCATGTCCTTGGAAGCAAAGGGGATGAGACAGGTAGAGGAGGATGCGTGGGAGATATATATATATATATATATATATATATATATATATATATATATATATATATATATATATATATATGTATATATATATATATATACACACACACACATATATATAGAAAGAGAGAGGGAGAGAGAAAAAATAAGCCACCGATCACGAGGAGGGTCGAGGAAGTTACTTATTGTTAGAAGAGGACGATGGAGGAAATCAGTGCACGGCGTGAAGACCATTCTCACGGTCAATTGCGCGAGTATCTAAGTGATGATTGAAGGATTTTTCGCGGAATAAAAAAAAACAATGCCTATACGTAAAATGCTGTGGGTGGATAGATCCTTGGAAAAATCTTAGATTAAAACTCATACTTTTTTAACTTAAGTTGGAGAAATTGCTCTCAGACAGTCTTAAATAAACGATCGAAGGCCACTTAGAAAAAATGGATAAATTTCGCGAGAGAGCCTTCTATGCTATTGTTTTAATGGTTCAGTTCATCTAATACCTACCTCGTTAGAATCTATTTATAATATTGCAGCTTACCCAATTTTCTCGACTATCCTTACAGTGATTTTGATTTCTTAAGTCATAAATGAGTCTGCACGAATATTTGTTAAAATGCGTCATTTATCAGTGCCTAATAACAATTTTATCTTATCCTTTCTTTTAAGGAATTGTTTTGGATTTTTTCTAAAAAAATTTCAATGATAGGGGCTTTTTAGTTAAATGATGCCACGGAAAAAGTATACTTTTTGCAAAAGTAAAAAGAAACTCTGATAACACATTATAAATGCAATACATCGAAAAATAGAATTTATTTCTCAAGAAATTTCGGTAGTTGAAGGTATGGAGATATTTTGAATTGAGGTAACCTCTGTTGTCTTCCGGGAAACGCTTTATGTTTTCAACGAGAAGCAATTTGAATGAAAAAGAAACTTCGTAGATTTATGAATGGAAGTTTGAAATGTCACGAATCTCTTCAGGAGATAAAATGTAGAAATGTTGAGGAAGAGATTAGAAAATATAAATATCTTTGCGTTTCTGAAGTTCGTTAGATGGATGACGGAGATAAATGAAGCGGATGAACCGAGTGATTTACAGCAAAAGAAAGGGAGAGGTGCAAAGAACATCGCCTTTTCATTTCACGTGAGAGGATTTTGGTGAAACAGACAGAAGAAATGAAAGTGCGTTAACGATAATATTCTTTAGGCCGACCAGTTATTAAAATGAAATGATGGCAATGAAAAATATATAAACGTGAATAAAAGAAAGAAAATATGTCATCAAAACATTATCAACTTAAAATTACGTGTATAAAACCAACGAAATCATTTGAAACATCGATCTGAATTATATGTAGTTTGGAAGAATATTTGTTTTTAAAAAAATATTGCAGTTAATTAGTGATTTAAGGTATATGAGCATGAGTTAAACTTCAAGAAGAGATTTTCCTGCGTACAGAAAGTTTTTTATTTAGGCGTTTGAGAACTGGATTTTTGAGGGGGAAGCTTAGCTAAGGAAGCAGAAACCCCGCAATTTTTACTGAGGAAGAGAGCCATGTAAAACAAAGAAACAATATGAATATGGATGTAAATGGAAGCAGTCTCTCAGCTGGAAAGATAGAAAAGCGTGGTGGTACTGAATGCAACATTCATAGAGGAACGCAGCACTTATTGATTGCATAACAAAACGACAGAAAAAGTGGTTGGAACAGGTTCTTTGATGAAGAGGGCAACGCTAAGGTAAAGGTAGGTGTTGGAAGGACGAATCGTTAGAAAATAAGCAGATAGAGAGAGAAAGGAGAAAGTTTCGGTGAAATGTCATCGGAACGGAGAAACAATGCTACCCCCAGGAATAGTTCCGAGCGGAAGGTATAGAGTTCGTGACCCGGGAAACCGCCGACAACAAGAGGACGTATGAATGATACGACACTGGAGAGACGTGCTCGCGGCGATATAACTCGCATTTCTCGCGGCGTAGAAATGTCTCCCCCTCCCCCATTCCCGTAATCCACATTCCCTTCCCTCTTCCCTTTTCTAGAATTCACAACGGCGGAGAACGTGAAATCTTTAGCGAATCTGGATTTCCGGAAAACGATCCGCGTTCCAAAGAAGGCGACCGGCGTCCTGACGACCATAGCGCCGCAAGAAAAATGTAAAGACAAGCGCCGCGTATATTTTACGCCTCGACAAATGAACGTCGAGGAAGAGAGAGAGAGAGAACGAGAGGGCAACACACGCCCACGCCCAGCGCCACTCCCTGTGGCATCGCTTGGCGAGGGCAACAGGCGTATCCTCGTGAATGTCGCGCCTCCTTCGGGCGAAGCGACAAAAAAAGCGCCGTGAGTTTGTTTTGTAGCGACGTCAAGCCTTCGAGGGTCGCGTTCCTCGGGAGGTCATCCGATTCCATTGTTGATTCGTTTTAGGGAAGCGTAGAATGGCGGAAGGTAAAGGGATCGAGCGTGAACTACCGCATTACTATGACGATGGATTTTCCCTTTCATTAACTGAGAGAAAATAGAATGTGCAAATAATCTCGCTTGCTTGCTCATGCGGTTAGCATCACGGCCGTGCTCGAAGTCGAGTCGGCGATCTCATCATAAGGATTGTGCGAAACGAACGATGTAATCGTAAAATCGTTCATTAAACGTCAAGTGCATTTCAACTGCAAATAGGCCGTCGCCGATCATTGATTCCAATAATAATTTTTAGACGGTTTTCTCGACCGTTAAATGACTATAGGTGTTACCTGTGCCATTCGTTACATTAATGGATTTTAATTTTACGTCGAGGTTAACGATGCTTAAAATTTTTGTGAGAGCATTTTTAATTTTTCACTAACAAATGAAAGAAATTCTATCAAAATGCATTCTTTCGTTTCCATTGATGATATTCGGCCAGATTGCATTTTTTTCTCCGATTAAAGAAAAGTTGTTTAGCGACTTTATAAGGTGTAGGATTCTGCCGATTCTGCATACACATATAACACACAAACAAAGTGTGTTTCGGAATTAGATCTCATAATACAGAGTATGATTTTAGGAGGTCAGCAAAAGGTTCCTCTCACCTTAGACAAACGCAGCACGTGCAAGACTTGTTTATCCACACATTCCACAGCGTGAGATCCGATCTTTATTACGTCGCGCAAAAACATATGTGCAGTGGTAAAGTAGAACGTCATATAGATATGAATAAACGGCTCGTCCGACTGGCATTGGTCTTAATTTGTGATAATAGTATTGAGAACTGAAAGTGACTAGGAAGCGTTTGTCGATCCGTTGATAGGGACTTTTTTCTTCAGTTTGACCTCCTAAATTCACACTCTGAATTAAAAAACATTTCCGAAACACTCTTTATAGGTATATTACTGTTGCGTATTTAAAAAGATTTTAGTGTACGATAAACTTTTCAGTTAAAAAGTTCATTTGAAGGAATTATATTTTTGTGAGTGACATTGTGTGGCCAGAAAGTCATCGTTCAATTTCTTTCTATGCAATGTTTATTATATTGCTTTATTATATGGTATTGTTCTAAAGATATTTTGTGATAGAAACGAAAATATTATGGTATTTAAAGCAGCAGATATAATCAATAAGCATTGTAAAAGCGATGCCTATTCAGTTTTCGGAAAATAAGTATCATTTCTTTAAGCGGAAGAAAATATCTCCATAAACAAGTTTCAATCTCAATTTCCCAGATTCTCTCTTCGCAAAACTGTGTTTATATTACGAAATCAGGGCGAGGGAATGTAAAAGAAACACTTTTTATATAAATTTAAAGAAACGAACAAAATTTTTAAAAATATTTCTAGCTAAAAACTAGTGATATTACCTAAGAGAAATATCATATATAATCGAAATTTTATTATAAGGTTTTCTGCAAAGAAAAACCTAAAAATAAATTAGAAGAAGATATCCTTTTAAATTTAAACTTAACTTAGCAGTTTATGTCTCAAATACCCCTATCCAGAGAGGCGCAACCTGTGAGATATGGCAAAATTTTAGGAAAAAATTTAGTTGGATATAATATTATTTTTTCCTGAATTTTAATTGAGGATAGTAGCATTTTATTAACAATTACTTTAAATTGGAGTAATAAATTATTACTTTTTGGAAAAATAAACTCGGCATTACTGTGGGAACGCTCGGCGCCTATTATTGGGGGCACCTGTGGCAAATGCCACCTTGGCATACCCTATTTACGGCACTGCGCCTATCTATACAAAATTTGGACACTAGAATTTTTTAGATGTTGTTAAATGTTGATAAAGATAATATTTCAGAAATGTATTGTTTACCTATTCTGCAGGAAGCACAGATTTTTACAAAATCATAATATGGCTAAAATATGATATTATATACATATATATATATATATATATATATATACATATATATATATATATATATATATATATATATATATATATATATATCATCATAGGTAGTCTGTCTGTAGACAGGTCCGTGATTATTCTTGGTTAAACCTGGTTCTCCATATACTCCTATTTTCCGCTGTCCTCTTTATATCTTGATAACTCTCTTTCCCTTTCAAATCATCTATCAGCTGAAATCTTTTCCTACCTATTTCCCTTTTCCCATCTAGTTTTCCTTCTAACACGTCTTTAATCATACTCTCTCTCCTCCGGTAATGTCCAACCCAGTTTTCTGGGCAACACAAAAGACAAAACAGAAATTTTAGACAAGTCAGGAATTTACAAAATTCAATGCTCGCATTGCCCCAAACAGTACATAGGCCAAACTAGGAGAAAGCTGGTCACTCGCTTCAAGGAACACTTAGCCCACTATAAATACAACCGATTTGAGAAATCCAGTGTCGCTAATCATATTTTCGAAACCGGCCCCAGCATTCAATTAAAGGACTCGTAATCTCATCTAATAGCTCTTTAAATTCCCTAGAAAACCTTCACATTTACAAGAATCGTGATACATTGATGAACAGTGACACTGACTTTAACAAGACACTTTACAGACTTATTGACCAGAGATAATACACATGCGCCTGTTGTTTCGTTTTTCTTTTGTTCTCACTCCACCCGTGCTTTTTGTCTTTCTTTTGCCTTTCGTTCTTTCTCCACCCTTGGTCTCTCCACTCCGGCACAGTCGACTTTGGTCGCTGTCGAAGGAACGTCGCCTTTGAAGATGCCCACTTAGTGGGCGAAATGCATCGGGCTATTACTACTTGTTTTTTGGCTGGAGTTTTTAACTTTCATTCACTTCCTCTTTCTGATAATCTGTATAATCATTTGCTTCTCTCCTATTCAGCGTAGCACTTCGATGTTTTTCATCCTATCTGTCCATTTTATCTTCAGCATTCTCCTCCAAGTCCACATTTCAAAGCTTTCCAAGTATTTGATGTCATTTTTCCTTAGCGTCCATGTTTCTGCCCCATACAATGCTATACTCCATACGTAGCATTTTATCAACTTCTTGCGGATATCTTCCCTTATATTCCCTGTAAGTAGTTGTTTCTTTCTCCTGAAAGCCGCTTTTGCTTTTCCTATCCTAGTTCTGATCTCATCCGTACATTTTGCCTCTCGTGTTATGATACTTCCAAGGTATTTATATTCTGAAACTTGTTCTAAAGGCTTTCCCCCAATAATTATGTTCAGATTCTCTTCTTTACTCGATATTCGAATGACCTTGGATTTTTCTGTATTTATTTCCATAACGTATTTTCTACCTGTTATCACTAGTCTATTTATCATTTTTGTAGCTCCTCTTCCTTTCTTGCTAGAAGTGCTTGATCATCTGCGTATTTTACTGTTCTTATAATCCTTCCTCCAATTTTGAAATCCCCTGTGCCTTCTAAAGCTTCTTGCATTAGACTTTCTCCATATATATTGAATAAGGTTGGCGATAGGCAGCAGCCTTGTCTTACTCCTCTACCGATATTTATTCCGCAGGTGTCCACATTCTCAAACCTGACCTTTACAACTTGATTCTCATATAGATTCCTAATCAGTCTCCTGTCTTTCCAGTCTACACCTATATCCTTTAATATCTTCATCAACTTTACCCAATTTACTCTATCAAAGGCCATCTGCCAGTCTACGAAACATGCGCAGATATCTTGACTGTACTCTATTGCCCTTTATGATATAATTCTAACTACTCCGATAGCATCTCTAGTTCCTCGTCCTTTTCTGAAACCGAATTGATCTTCCCCTAGTATTTCTTCTGCCTTTTTCTCCAGCCTTTTATTAAGAATCCTCGTGATGATCTTCGATGTGTGTGACAGAAGGCTTATCGTTCTGTAATCTTTACACTGCATTGCCTTCGGCTTCTTTAGAGGGATCATTGTTACTTCTAGGAAGTCCCGAGGCCACTCTCCCGTGTCGTAAATCTTATTAATTAATTTCGTGATCACTTTTAGTCCTTCTGATCCTATGACTTTAAGTATCTCAGCCGGTATTCCATCGCTGCCCGTGGCTTTCCCCTTCTTTAGTTCCCCTATCGCCTTTTCTACTTCGCTCTTCATAATACTTGGTCCTAAGTTGTCTTCTTCAGTGTTTTCCTCATCTTCCAGTTCTATTTTTGCCGCTCCTGCCTGTTTTCTGTATAATTCCTTAATGTATTCTTCCCATACCTGTGCTACATCCTTTGTTTCTGAGACTATCTTCCCATCCGTATTCATAATTCCTTTACCACAAATTCCATTAGACTTCTTATCTTCTAATTCCAGTGCCCTAGCGTACATCATATCGTACCGTCCTAACTTCTCCATTTGTTCTATTTCATCACATTTTCCTTTTATCCAATTTTCTCTAGCTTTATCTGTTACCCTTCTCAACTCATTGTTTATACGCCTATAGTTGGCTCTACCTTCTTCACTGTTAACGATTTTCCATTTTCGTCTCTCATCCATTTTCTCCAGCATTTCCTTCGTGATGAGATGAGATCCTGGTGGTACCCTAATTTGGATGCTGTTTCCTTAATATATTTAAGTTCTTTCTCAAACCTTTTTTTGTTAAGTGGAACATTTACAAGTCTGTGGGTTAAAAACTGGAAAACAGCTGTTTTATGGTTGGAAGGGTGAAAGGAATTGTGGGGGATGAAGTTATCTGTGTGTGTTGTTTTCCTGAAGATGTCAAACTCTAATTGATGCTGGTTATTTATAATTAACAAGTCTAAAAACGGTAAAGTGTTATCTTGTTGTACTTCATAAGTAAATTTTATGGACGAATATATGTTGTTAAGTTGATGGACAAAGGCATCAAGGTTGTGTAAATTTAAATCAAAAATAGCAAAAATGTCATCAACATATCTGAGCCATATTTTAGGGAAGTAACTAAAGTTGTTTTTGCATGTATTTTCAAAGTGAGACATAAATGTATTGGCCACAATCACTTATATATAGTATATATAGTATATGGAGAACCAGGTTTAACCAAGAATAATCACGGACCTGTCTACGGACAGACTACCTATGATGATGATAAGTAGTATAAAAATGCAAGAGGCATGTTTTAAAGGTGTATAGTGCAAAATTGTGCAAAAAGTAGAGTAAAATATAAAAATTTAAAAAGAGTTCATCAGAAATGTCAAAACTATACAGTTCAAAACATGAAGCATTTGCCTGCATCAAAATAATTAATCTTTAATTAAGTTGGGTGTAACATTATTAACAAAATATAAAAAAACTCTGAAAGTTGCTCAGTAATTAAACAAAATTGTGTTTAGTATCGAAAATTTGCGTTTATTAACGGAAGTCACTTATCATATTAATAGAAGGTTGAATGATGAACACTCAAATATAATTTTCTTATCAACATTGAATCAGAAACCCGAACAACGTTGAATTGAGTCAAATAACTTGCAACCTTTTCGTACTTAAAGTGTTTCTGCATACTCTGCATTGATTATTTCTTCTTAACCTTTAACCCGAGCAACGCCGGGTACTTCTGCTAGTATCCTTATAATATACTGTTTTATATGTCAAGGTCCCAAGCGCCTAACCAGTGTTGTCGACCCCCTTAAATTAGTAAGTTATCAGTATTTATATTTTCCTCTTCTGCAAATCTTTACGCACCTCTAAACCGCCAAAAGATGCGTCTTTCTGAGGGTGTAGGTTTTGTTATTTTTTCGCATTTTGTTTACTACTTTGACATTTTCTTGACATTGCGGATAGTTCAAATATACTACGCGGCTGAAAACAAAGAGTTAAGAGCCGTATAAGTCAAAAGAGAGAGAGAGACAGGCAGATGGCAGCGATTGTGAATCGCTGTAAGCAGAGAGATTTTTATGTGTTTATATTTTCGGTGTTGTCGTCAAGGTTCATTAAAATTAGCTTTTAAGAAAAATTTATTTTTACGCGCCGTTTAAGTGTTTTTGTGATAGGATTCCGCAGGGTAGAGAGAAGGAAGTCCTTCGCCAATAATTTCGTGACAACGCGCTTTATTGCGATGGTGATGTGGTACCGAAGCCGAAGGCGAGAACAGTCGATATAAAACTCTGGTGCTTCCGTCGCACTAGCTATATCTTAAATTCTCAGAAGGAAAGTCGACGCGTAAAATGTGAAGTCTGGTACTTCAAGGAGACGTTTAAGTTCATCAGTTTAATAAATCGCCAACTCAAATTTTATATTTGCTAATTTATATCACGACTGATGATACCGAGGAATTTTGGCGCACCGGGCGAGATAGCTCCAGCGCCCCCCTCCGTTAATGTTTGTTGAAGTATTTACAAAGTACAGTTAATTTATTTATCGCTCTGTAAAAATTATTGATAATGAAAAATTAAAATGAATAGCATCAAGATTTTAACCTGTTCATCGACATAAATTTGTGTCCAATATTTATTCACTTGCGAGCAATAATAATAATAAATAATCGGGATAGCGCCCCCAAAACTTTGGCGCCCCAAGCAGCCGCTCGGCTCGCCCGTAGCTCAGGTTATCACAAATATACGATAATTTTAAAAATGCCTAGGGTTATCAAGAGGCGAGAGAGCAATCCCTTAGAATTAGCTTATTTTTTCAAAATTAAACCTCTGCATTCCTGAAATTAAAAATCGGGAGATGAAATCTGCCATGACGGGATCATGCCCATGTCTTCCACTTACAAGGCCCACTGAACTAATTCTGTTGTTTCAGCACGCGAAATTCCTTGGCAGATGTTACCTTGGCTAGACCGGCATCAACCAAGAAATTCCACACATCCTGAGAAAGTAGAATTATTCTTCCGCCATAATTCAATGGCTGAATATTCACCCACCAAGTGAAAAACCAGGGTTCGATTCTCAGACATAGCAGAATTTTTCTCCTGATTTCTAATTCATCCCATATTCCAGCATATGCCTGTCGCCTAGGAGATCGATGATCCGCACTTTCCATCATTTTCTACATTCCTTAGGATATATTTTTTATTTAACGAATGAAGTTGCAAGTTGGTCGGCTGACCAGGTGCCAACATAAATAAATGCACAAACGAGGTACTCGGTAATATAGTCACACACCGAACCACATAATACAAAACATGCATCAAATTCCAAACAAATACTACTAACATATGTTTATACAAAGGATTCGGAAGACATAGCCTCGTTTGTTATATCTCGAATTATATCATATTTTATACAGGGAAGGCATTTTGGGCGTACGTATCGAATCTTTTCATCATATAATTTATGAACTTTTGATATAGACTAAATCTTGAAGAAGTATTTGTAACTACAATAAAAATAATTTAACCACCAACATATTATGCAACACATTAATTATCTATATAATACTCTGTAAAATACCCTGTACCCTCGGAGCCGAAGTTTTCAAATGTTTTTCGATATCATCGTCGTTGCCATTAGTAAGCTATTCCCAGACAGATCCGTCCGATCGTTCTATTCTCCGCAACCGTCTTCATTTCTTGGTAACTCTGTTTCTTTTATAGTCTTCTTAAAGTGGAATGCTTTTCTTTCCTCTTTTGCTTTTAATTTTTCTTCAGTATAAAATTGTCAAAACTAAAGATATATATCGGGTGAAGAAACCTTTTCAGATTTTCCGTACACACGATGAGTTGATAGTAAAAATATTAGATATTACAGAAATATTTATCGGGTCGTTATAGAAATACATAAACCAATTGAGAAATAACTGTCGTGCGGTCAATAAATAATCTCTGTCGAGTTTCATTTTAAACGGTGTCAACTAAGAGGTGCAAGGGTTGTATCGAATCAACGATATGCAAATCCCTTCCATACAAAATATTTCCAGATCGTAAAAAATCCGATCTTCAAATTTATTCATTCAACGGGGCACTTGAACATATGTTCTATTTCCACGTCCTGAGTCCCTTAAATTTTCGCCGGAAATTTCGCGTTCCTGCGATATGTAAGTCGGAATCTTTATTGCCTCTGTAAAAATAAATAAGGTTTTTTAAGGTCTATCAACATCTCTGGATTAGAGGAGAAGAGAGAGAGAAGGAATCTTTGAAAAAGAGAAGAGGGAAACGCGTACCAATATAGCCAAAGGGGATGTGGTAAAATCTCTCATCCCAAAAAAACACTCTCTGGAAACGAAGGTCCTCATCGACAATTACCCGGTCTGTATTTATTGGAAAACGGTGAAAGCTTAAGCAGTGGTTGGGGGGGAGGGGGCGGAGGGAGGAGGAGGAGGAGGAAAAGAAGAGGGAATGGGGAGGAGGGAGGAACGGGAGGTGCGAGTGATGATAGGACTCCTTGTCTGGGCGCAAATATCTCGGCCATCCCGAGTGCTTTCTACCGCACTCCCATCTCGCAATCTCCCCATCTCTTCCAACATCTCTTTACGTTTCCCTGGGTACGTACGAGGGGAGCTGACAAAGAGAAGCCGCGGGTCATTAAAAGGTCTCAGCCGCGAGGTCAAAAACACCTCGTCGCCTCTGACGAACGGACGTACGGACACGCGCAAGGTGCATTCGGGCCTTGGATTAATGACTGCGTCTCTGGAAAACTTTCTACGCTGCGAATGAAAAAATAATATGTTCTTCGAAGGTTAATGTTCGTAAGATTTCGAAATTGGGTAAAGGAAGGGAAGAGCAAAGGTAGTTAGATCAAGACGTATATTCCAAATCTCCGAGAGTTTTTTTCTTCGAGAGAAAGTTACGTAGTCCGTGAAATCAATTACAGGAGACTATCCAGCGTAGAAGATGATGGAACATACAGAGGAAGGATTGTTTTCAAAATGTGACTATTACTTCCGAGGTGATAGATCGTCCTCTGCGTATTGCCTTTTTTATGCACTTCAAGCTGTTCATTAACATAATTTGAAAAAATAAAGAGAAAGTTTTACGAAGGGAACTCATGGCGTGACAACATAGCCGTATTTTATGACCGAAATATCAGAGTCTATATGAGAGAAGGGAATAAAATAGGGAAAGAAAGTGCGGATAAATTTGGTGCACACTAATTCAGTCCGTCGATCAAAAAAACATACTAACTCAGTTCCGGGGTTTTCGCAAGGACATACTAACTCAGTCCTACCACTAAACAAAATTTTCTTTCCAATTTTTCACAGACTTAGGACTGTCTGTAATAAAAGTTTGGTTAAAAATTTTGTTTACCGTGGTAAGTCATTATTAATGACAATTAAATGCCATACGTCATATTTTTATCTTCTATCATTTCATCGTGCAAAAATACTCATAATCAACGGACAGGAAAAAATTTTAAGGAAACGGATTTTATGTGTTCGTACTGAGTTATAGTGCTGTTGGTGAGTTCAATAATTTTTTCCTGAACAAATTCTTCCTTATCCAACATATATTGTCTTCTCTTTACGTTCTTTCTCCTAAATTTCACATATGTATCACACTGCACACTTTGTTGTTTGTGTGCGGGGGACTGAATTAGTATGGGCCTCTAACAACCGCAGGATTTAGCTAGTATGCGACCTTTTCGAATAGCAACATCCCGGGACTAAGTTAGTATGCAGCCGATGAATTTAATGAGTTAAGAAAAGATAAGGATAGTGATAAGGAAAGGAAAGAATTAAAAAGAGAAGAGCAATTATTGATAACAGCGCAAAAAGTCAGCAAAGTAAATGACTATGTCTGTCTCGCCCTTTGTCTCTTTCGAAAACTTCGATCATTCACTCCTTTTTCGTCTTTCAATTCTTTCTTCTGTTCCTTTCCTCCTCCTATCTTCAAGTATTCCCCTCCCTTACTATCTCCTCACATCTTTCACACTTTCCTTTTTTATTGCCTTTGTCCTTCCTTTTGTCCGCGTCCCATGGACTTTGTATGTAATCAGGGCGGATGCGGCCCGCGAGCGGTTTATGCGCGAAGTTATGAAGAAAAAGCATTCCGAAAAGTTTAGCACACAAATTCGTACATTTTTGTGAATACCTCTGATAATAAATCTTTTAATATTGAAATGTTAGCCATAAATCCTAAATTTACACTCATATGTCACCTCAAACTATATAAGTGACTTCCTATTTAAACTCCAACCCGGCCCGCCGAATAATTGGCAACTCCAATGCGGCCCGCCGAAGGATTCGCTACCACCGATGAGGTCCGCCATCCAGAGAGAGAGAGAGAGAGCACCGCTGATCTACGATATATTATAAGATCATTTTTTGTTAGATAGAAAGGCGTAATTGATTTTAAAATTGATAGACAGAAATGTTGGAGTAAAGGCATAGGTAAACACTTATCTAAATTGTGTTTGAAACGTAGATGCGATCAATCTGTTCGTAGAACATTCATCTAACGTTTTGTTACTGCATTGTCTCTTTAACCTAGTTTATTTTATCACTTTGTTGACGATGTTTATTTATTTATTTACTAAAATAGGCTCACATAAAGCGTTAACGCCAATTTACAGTGAACATAATAACAATAAAATATAATATATAAAATATAAATAGGTACAAACAATCAGGACAATAAACAATGAACACCAATTAATTGCAAGTAATGTACAAAAAAATATAAATACATTAATTACATCTATTTACAAAAATATTACTCAGGGCTGCTTTTAAAAAGGAGTTATAAGAGAGAGAGAAAGGATTTATGTTTGGCGGTAAGGAATTTAAAAGGGAGGGAAGTCGATAGAAGAGGGAGCCTTTGAAAGGAGTAAGGGTAAATTAAATAGAATATGCGTATGGGCAATATGTATGGACATTGCGTATTGACAATGAAGTTTGTTCCTAAATCTAATGGTTCCAAATTAATGGCTTTTGAGATTTACATAAAAATGGATTTCTTCAAGTATATTTACCAAACTCATTTCGTTTAGACAAAAATGAAATAAAACCACACCTTAACTATAGTTCTTTCAAATGGCGGTACATGTGCAAACCTCCTAAAGTAAGATTTTTCTTAAATATTTGCCCATTTCAAGGAATTTCATGTATGTTACGCAGTATGGTTTCTTATTTGCAGAGGACCCAGACTCCGCTGGGTGAGTTGAGAGAAAGTTGCTAAAAAAGACATTCCTCAAAACCGCCGAATCAAATTACATACATTTCTTTGTTTGGAGAAAGCGAGGGATCGCTAAAAAATACGAGTCAAAAAGCAAATATTTTCGACTTACGTAATGGCACAAGAATATCTAATAGACGCGGCCCAGCAAATAAGACATTAGCCAATGCTAAGTGAAGACAAAATAATTTTTTCAAGAATGGTTAAATTTTCAAAACGCCAAAGAAAATATGACAAACAATGTATTTCATAAACCATTTTTCTAATATGGCTATATATGGAGATATTAATTGTAAAAGAACAATGAATCAGTGAAGAAAGATTATGTAGATCAATATCGTTTAAAGTTGTACCTACTATGTAAAATATTGTTTGAAATACCTTTGCGTGAGTCACTGCGTGTGTGCTTGCATTGGGTATGTAATATAATGTTATTCTGTGGACGATGTGGCAACTGCACTCCTACTACTAATTAGATATTGTGAAAGTTAAGTTGATCGTCTTGCGTAGGCAGATATTGGGCGTAAAAGAGTTGAAAAGAAAGTGGAGGAGGAAGTTTTAAAAAACGAGAGTATAGTTTTACACACCGCATACAAAATTTAATCTCATGATTCAGACTCATTTCTTAAAAAGGAAAGAAAAACTTTAGAAAGAAAACAGGATTAGTTTGTTGGACGCGTAATTTTCTCCTCGGAGAAATTTTTAGTTCCAGTTACGTCAACGTGTGTGTATTCCAGGGGCGGACGGTTAGGTATCTCTCCAATTTTTGTCCATGCGTTTTCGCTTATACGTATATCGTCCAATTAAAAAAAAAATATTTTCAGTGGTCATGTTAATTTTTATGGACATTCAGGTACAGTATTTTAATATCTTATGATGCATATTATAAACAGTTGTGAGTAGAAAATATATTGACTACTTAAGTAAATATTTTGTTAAGATATTAGTGATTTAACCAGAATTAAGATGCAATTGCAACAAAAATATTTATTCTCTCAATAAAGTTCAAAACTAATGGATTAAGGAAGTGATTCCACATTGACAGTATTATATCTGACTATATTGTGAAGATCTTAACCTAAAGCTATTCTATTAATAATGCTACGTAAACGTATGTCTAGACTTCAAATTTTATTCAATAAGTTAACTTTTTTATTAATAAGACAACACATTTGCATATTCGTTCAATTTGCGCTTTTTTCAACAAACCCTGCGTAAAAGTAATTGCTATAGTTTAACTTATTTTAACATGTAAATTTTGTGATTAACGACAGGTGCGTACGCATAAACATGAAATTCTGTAATCATGAATTTTGTAATTATGAATACCGAATTCTCTCGTTTTCTTATTTTTGGGTGTTACTTTTTGGAATATGAGTTTGATTGTAAGTCGATCTACGAACAAATGCGCAAAGTATTTTTTATTTAAAGTTTGAGAAAAATTTTCCGGATCATAGGAAGTCTTTTTCTGTCTTTGTAGTGCACATCTCCGCTGAAGCGAGGCGTTCTCCGAGAAATTAGCTTGGCCATCCGTTTCGAGTAAGCGCTTTGGCATTTGGCTCTCTTTCGGAGGGAAATTCTCCACCGCCTCTCTTTTTGACACTCCCACTCTCTCTCGAACTCATCCGTTATTTTACCTTTCTCCGCGTTCTTCTTCTTCCTCCCTTTCTCCTCTTCGCTTCCTCCTCCTGCCAAACGCCCTCCGCCCTTTGGCGTCGCGGAAAGGGCCACCACGTGGGCGCACCACGAGGCGCTGGCCTCTTCGGAAGGCGGGAGGGGACGGGCCGAGGGAGGCGTGTTACTAGTGTGGGCAGAGGATCCCGGTGGGGCGACCGTCTCCCTCCACCTTTCCCCTTTTCTCTCTCCTCCCCATTCCACCTTCCCCCTATCCTTCTCTCCTCCCCATTCCACCTTCCCCCTATCCTTCTCTCCTCCCCATTCTACCTTCCCCCTATCCTTCTCTCCTCCCCATTCCACCTTCCCCCTATCCTTCTCTCCTCCCCATTCCACCTTCCCCCTCTCTCCTTCCCCTAGCACCATTTTTCGCCTCCCTACGAGCAAACTCCAAGCCGTTTCCCGCACCCATGGCGCGCTCTCCCCATCCCTCTTACCCACGCAATGACGAAAGCGCCTCTCGTACACTCCACGAAAAAGCGTCCTTTTGCCAGTCAGTCCCCTCTCCGAAGAGATGAGACCGCAGCTTCCTTATCTCTCTCGTTCTCGAAATATACGCACTTCCGCGTTGCGGAGTGAGGAGCATCGGCAGAAGGCAAAACGCTTGCTTTGGAGTGGGGATGGAGAGAGTGGAAACAGGTGTAGAAGAGGGGGGTGACACTTGGGGAGAGTCATGGCGTCTGAAGAACAGATAGAAAGAGAGAGAGAGAGCGAGAGACAAACACAACATTTTATGCACGAGTCGTTATATAAAGTTTTTAAGAAGGTATTTTCATCGAAAACGTCTTCGATTTTATGGTCAAATGAATCGAGGTGATCGCAAACCTGGAAACAGAAAAGGGTACTTGAGTATCCGATACCGCTATCTTGCATCGAGTTGAATTTCAGTCCTATTACGGAATTCTTTTTAATGTATGTACATAACGATCTCAAGCTGATTTGAAAATCTCACCGTAAGTATCCTTATTTGTATGTAGATGGTCAAGGTTAGATCGCTACATAGCATCTCGTTATGACGTATATCTACAGTTCATGCGTTTTCCACCTCACACCGAAAGCGCATTATTCTGTAAATTCCAATTTGATAGCGGAATAGAAAATAAGAAAAGCTCATCATACCGTACCATCATTTAATTACTTCGTTATAACTCGGATATTTTCTTGATTTATTTCTCAAGAAGGTGGCTTTTAACATTGCCCTTCGCATATTCGAATAAATTATCGAATTCATCACGAAAGTTATCTCATAAAATTGGTAATTGAGACTATTCTTCAGGATAATTACTTGGAAGGATGACTTAACAGCATAAAATAACCAATGGTGTCTGCGAAATTTCTTCCCGAAAAATAATAATAGGTATTACTATTTTTTGTCACAAATTAATTTTCATTGTAACCATTGGTCAAAAATGCGACTTTCCGTAATGAAAATTTGCTTATAACTCAACCCTTTTAATTAGTTTTTATCAAATTATTTGGAACATATACTAACCTATTTTTTACAATAAATTGAAACTATTAACAATTTATCCGACTACAACCAATGCAATTAAACCACATCCCGTTTTCATTTTTTATTTTATTTTTCCATAGATTTTGGTTCTGCGGGTGTTTTCTTACCCGCTGAAGAGTTTATCTCTTAGTTCCTTTATTTGACAGGTTTACATAGATCTTATTGTTTCGTTAACTCATGTTCCTATTATTAAATATGTTAATTTGTTATAGGAAGCTATATAAGAAAATAGAGAATTTTGGATTGACAGAGGACATACACATTTAACAACAGAGGACATATAGAAAGATATTTTACAGAATAAAGGAAGCAGAAGGAAAGAAGAGCGGTTAAAAATAAAAAAGGGAGGGAAGAGGAACAATAACGTAGAGATGACAAATAAATGAGACTGGAGAGAAAGAATGAATGAAAGAAAATTCAGAACAAACGAAAGTAGTGAGGTTTGAAATGATATAACCGCCTGGTAAAGATATATTTCATGTTATCTGAGGAAATTTTCATTGGCTTATATTCGAGGAACTTATAGTAACTATGTTTTAAATAATATTTTCGTGTTATCAGTTAATGTTAAACGAATAATTACGCAGTGAAAAAAGGCAGTGCGGAAACAAGGATTTCGTGTCAACCATTATTTCGTCTTTGTTTAATTTCTTCATGATCCCGTAGCAAAATATCACGATTCTCTTGAAGCAATGTCAAAATTAGAATTGATCGTAATTAAAAATTGAGAAACCGGCGAAGAACCATAAAAGTAAAGAAAATAAAGTACTCACACGCCGGTTTGGCGAAAATTACTCCAAGGACCCATTTCTCACTCAAGCAATGTACTCCCTTTTTTAAAAAATGACTAAATACGCATTTCGGAATCAACAATCATCTTCAGTAGGCCGATCCATTTTTCAATCGTTATAATTAACCATAGGACTCGGATATTACTTTTTCTTTGAAGAATTGATCGTTTCTAGTATAATTAATCTATTTGCTTTCTTAGAAGTAATAAAGCTCAGCGGTGCCTAAAGTGTAATTTCAGGAAGAAGCATCTTTTTTAGGTCGAAGTTACCCTTTTCCTTCGAATTATTTTACTTTTGGCTCGTAAGAATTTGATATCCTTGCTCCATTTGAGGTTGTACGCGGAAAAAAGATTATTTTTTAAATTTCTTATCCGAATTGTGGACTGGTTTGCAAGCGATCGTCTTATATAGCGCCAAACCCACGCGCAATCCTCTTTAACTGTTGGCAATTCGAAACACCTCCGCACGACCACCACTCTCTCTCTCTCTCTCTCTCTCTCTCTCTCTCTCTTTCTTCTTAACCCCCTTCCCTCCCTCCCACATTCCCACCTCCGTACCGCTTCCTTTTTTGCAGTACACGAATTTTATAGCTATTCCCTTCCTTTCGCCACTTTTATCGCCCTCTACTCTTCCCTTTTCCACCCTCTTATCTTCATGAGCATGGTCTAATTTACCTCTCCATCGTTCTCCGCTCCTTTTACTCTTTATCTCTTTCTTCAGTTCCTTTCAATCCTCTCCGCTTCCGTTTCCGTTCTGACTTTTATCTTCTTCTCCAGTCACATTTAGGTGTCATCCCTTCGTCTACGTCCCTCTCCCCTCTGTTCATCACATTTTTAACCTCTTTCATTTCCTTTTCTTCCATTATTTTGTAATATATCTTTATATTTGCCCTCTATCAATCCAAAATCCGTTTCTTTTTCGTTTCCATCATAAGATTTCATATCCTCATTTTTTATGTATGAATTTTCTATCGCCATTTATTTCTCTTTCATTTAATTTTTATCTCTATTTCATTCTTATGCCTCTGTTTAATGAACTCATTTCTTAAGTTCATTCATTCTCACAACACTATTTATATATACATAATCATGAACATTTAGTTATACTGTATCTGAAAAGTATTTAGTCTAAAATATTTCCAGGAAATTGATCCTTCTATTTCGCTCTCTCTAATCCAAAATGAACTTTTTTCTTTATTCCCCTTTTCTCCTATACCAAAATATATTCCAATTAAAACGTTTTCCGCACGCCGCTCCAAAATGAACTTCAACCCTCTTCTCTCTCTCCCCCTCTATATATTCTCTTCCCGACTCTCCATTTTTGCGCTGCATCTACCAAAACATTATTTTTTCTCTCCACTTTCCTCTCAGTTATATCCCTCGTACGTCGTCCACTCAACGCATCCCACTCGCGCCAACAGCTAACTACGCCGCTATCCCACGCTAAAGAGAGAGAGAGAGAGAGAAAGCCGTCCGTCGCTCTCGCGTGTTTAAGTTTCTCATGAGTCATGCTGGAAATTCTTATTTGTATTCTATTTATTATTTTCTGAATTGCGCGCCCATGCCGATTCGAAAACATGTTCGTCGGTCATTGCTCTCACAGCCTAAAAAGTTATGGGTTCGATTTGAAATAACGAAAACATTTTCAGGTTTTATTACAGTACCTTTTAAAACAATAATGTTGCTTTAATGGTAGTAGTGGGAACTCAGTTTTTCTAAATGTTGCTAAGTTAAGCCATAAGTTAAGTTACAACATAGGTTAACATGCTGAGGGTTCGAATCCTATCCTGGGCAAGGTTGTATGTGTTCGTCTTTGCTGGAGTTATTAAGCTCATTGTAAAAAGGCTGTAAACAGCTGTTTATGAGCTACTTAAAATGAGCAAATGAAATATAGTTTTAATAGCCAAAGCCACTGATACCATAAGGCATCAAAAGATGTTGTATATGCCATCACTTTACTATTTTGTATTTACTATTTCCTAGCTTCTGCGGAGAGAAATTAAATTGAGCTCCGAACAAATGACTTCTATTATGAAAGACTACTCTGTGAGTGTCCCATAAGTTAATCCTTTATCTCTAAGAAGTTGCTACTAAAGGTTGGTATACAAATAGGGAATGCTTGATTATGCCTTTTAATCTATGAATTTCAATATCTGCTAGGTTTAAATCGATATACTTCTAGTACCATACATTTTCGTCTCACCAGATTTTATTTCAACATTTATCTCTCTACTTTTTACATAGAAGATTTAAAAATTACTATAAAGCACCTTGAGTGGTTTTGTTCATAACTTAATAAATTGATATTAATCAACTAGGTATCTACATTTTCGTATAGCAAGCTTTCAGGTCCATGAATTTATTTTAAATGTTCCTTCTTTGTGAGTCATAAAATTACTTTTGTATCGTACGGCGCCTATGAAACTTTCCCTAACTTAAAACTTCAGAATATCATAATTTGGAGTTGAACATATGACAGTAAAATTTTCAAAGCGAACTATTTAATTATATCTCATTTTTGAGGTCTTTCTCATTGGAAAGCTAAAATTATATACAATTATATTCAGAAAAAGTGAATCTGTTCACGATATCTTCTGCGATGATCAAATTACAGTAAAAAAGGAGAGCAAGGAATTACACCAAACTTATAAAAATGTTTCGAAAAATGTCTTGAAAGAAAATTGTATAATTGCATCTCTATAATTATAACACAATGATCTAAGCATACATGGACACAAAAAGAAGCGTACTTGAAAGATATTCTCAACATGCTGTCTCCACCGTATTTTATAAAATTTTCTTCGTTGTACGAATTTTTCCTTGGAGATTTTCTTACGAATATTTATTATTCGTTTGCAACGCTTGTAATTGGGTCTCCAATTTGGCCTCTCGTCGCCTCCTGCCGTCTATGCACTTTGTTCAGGCTTCCCTGCGAAATGGGCGACCCTTGCCTGCCATTTCGAACTTTTGCCTTCTCTTTAATTACGCCGTGGCCTTTCATCACTCTCGTGAGATTGTCGTCGTGATGCAGGGAACCCAGGTAGCCTTTTGCGCTGTCCCCACGAGCGCTGTTCCCCTTCACTCGAGAAGGAACGATCAAGAGAACAGCTTTTGTTTCTCCAAAACGCCTCCTTCCGGTCTCTTGACCTCGCATCATCTCCGTTTTGATTCACGTTCCTTCGAGGAGGACGACGATTCCGGTCCTAAACGGGGAAATCTTTTGAGCCCCTGCTGTTACCCCAGTGGGAAATGGCTCGCGCACGATATTCCCCGCTCTCTTTTTTCACTCCCTATGACCTTTGTTAGCCTCACACCCATACAGAAGTTTTTCTGCCATCTCCGCTTTCACCTATCTCGTTTCCACTTGTACTTACCTCTTTCATTGCGCATAATTGTGTCCTCTTTGCAAACCCTTCGCTACCGACTTCCACGAAGGCTTCCTCTAAAAATGTCTTTCTATGGATGTCTTAACTTAAACGCGAACTATCGCGCACAAACTAGGAAATTTAGCCCCAGACTCCACTAGCTAAATTCATACGAAGCATGCCACAAAGTGAGATGCTTAAAGTTTAATTTTAGTCTGGGCCAAGATTTGTAGCAGCATCGACTTCATTTGACATAAGTATTTACAAAATTGTATTTCTTCAACAATAACTGGAATAGATTATTTAACATGTTAACCATATGTACTACTCATCTCTCTATTGCGTATTTAAAATCACCGTTGAGATGGTGGTGGTACCATAATCCTTCGTAAATTTCAGAATAAATAAATTTTATTTGCGTAGATAATAAATGAAATATGTTAATTACTGGCATAAATAGGAATTTTTCGTCTGGTTTCCAAAGGAAACATAGACTTATGAAATGGTTCAGTCTGTATGTGTGTGTATGTGCGCGTGTCCCCCCTACACCTTTTGCACCAATGGACCGATTTTAATGAAAATTTGTATGAGGTTCGTTCTGCCAGGGCCCACCTCCGGGTTATATTTTATTTGGCGAAGATTGAAGTCCCGGATTCGATTCCAGGAACGTTTTTTCCCTATTTGTTTTACATAGGAAATTTCAAATCCATCGTGCGGAGATGTTTTCTTTAATACTTTAAAATATCTTAAAATTGTAATATCGGAGCGACGTTTGTAGTGTTATAAGGGGAAAGGAATGTAGATTCTAATTCTTATCACCGCATTTTGATAATTGATCATATTTTTTTAATTTCTAATAAAATTTGTAATAAATCGCATTTTATCGGAACTCGGCTTGAGCATAAACGAGTGAACAAATGGGTTATATTCTTTTCCGCTCGACTACTCTTCAGCAAGGGATAGTTGATCCAGACATATTAGCGTATAAACAGTAACATTTATTAAATTCGTTTATTTTAAAAAATACATGCAAAATATAATGTCAGAAATAGATTTTGACATTGTTTGTAGTATTTTAAACCTGATAATGCTCTATTAATTTGTTTTCCAATTTTTCTCTATCACTGATAAACTATGAACTACAAGTGGTATTTATGGAGTGAGAATTCCTTGGAATGACTAATACATACTGTAACATTTTCTGTCAGTATAAGTAATCAATTCGGGACATCAACTTTGGGAAACCAGCCTGCATTAGTCCTGGTTTGAACTTATTGTTCTTATTAATAAAAGTTGTTTTGCGAAAAAAGGCAAGGAATGTTTACGTGAACATTCGATGAAGTTTTTACCTGCAACACGCGTTCCATGTCACAGATCGTGACAACCCGTGCCCTGCCACAGCGTAATCTCAGACTCAAACATCAGGAATCACGGAAACTTGCGATTCGCCGTTCGCTGCATACACCCCTTTTTATTTGAAGACTTAAATCACTCCTTTTACCGCAAGTTGCGACACAGGTGAATAAATCTTTCAATTTTCACCTCCAGACCGCATCCATTATGGAAATTTGAAAAAATAAATAAATATCTCGGCCCAAGAATGCGAAAATAGCATTCACGACTTCTCGCTGCCGCGAGGAAATACCGGTGGGGGAAAGGAGCCTTTCTGGAGGGAGGAAAAAATATTAATGCGGATCACAGTTCGCTGTTATCCTCTTATGGACCGCGCCCGTCTGGATTGGCGTGGGAGAGTGAGAGGCTGTCGAAAAGGGTCATAGCGAGGCGGCCCGACCTCGCCACGACCTCCACCCCTGCCACTTCCTGCCACCAACACCACCGTGCTCGCTACTCACGAATACCTCCGATGTCCTCCGGATAGCGCACTCGCGGCAGTCACTTGTCTCCATAAGGTAAAAGGAGAGAGAGAAACGACCTTCTCTTGTTCTTTCTCTCCCTCCCCCTTTCTTTGCCTCTCTTTCTCTTGAAGGATATTGACTTACGAGACAGTCAAACGCAGTGGGAAATATTCGAAGCGTAATTATTCTACTTCCGATTTTCGTTTATTTATCTCTCTCTCTCTTTGGAAACGGGGAGGCTAGTGTATACGCCATCTTGAAATATACCATATTCTACAGTCATGATTTTTGTCATTAGAATACAAATAAAATGATAGCTTGATTCCAATTTTAAGTAATTATTACAAATGAAATAATAATTTATTCGGTAATGAAAACAAATAAACAATAATAATCTCATGAGACACACTAGTAGACGAATTAAATACATATGCATGAATTTAAAGAATTCGCAATTAGACCGTATGGAAAATTTTTAAATCCCCGAGATTCGATGAATCACTAGAAACCACTTACTTCTGCCTCAAATGACGTTATATAAAATTCCAGCTTCGATACATAACTCTCAAGATCCACACTAGCCACGTTCCAGTCTCTTAGTTGCGGGTCTTGCTCTAATCCAGCTTGAGTAGGCGCAATATCCACGCCCTTCGTCAATAAATTGTAATTATTACTCTCTCAGTCGGAAATATTTTTAGTTGTACTCTCGCGAAGGATACATTTACATTTCACATGGAATATTCTTTTAATCAACCTCCTTCCTGAAATAACGATATGTTATCGTTGTGAAAGTGTGCTCATAAACTAACTTCTTGGATAAGTATTTGCATCATTTTCTTACCTTAACTACGTCAGTTAAGGAAAATCTTCACATAACAGTTTCTGCGAATGTTAAACGCGTTGACGTTAAAGTATAAGCTACCAATATTAAAATGTATTAAAAAATTTACTCCTAAATCTGAAATATTATACGAAAAAAATTATAATCAATCGGAAGTTTAGTTTAGAATTTTTACGATGAATGTCTTTTATAGAGAATAATTTATAATCTTTTTGCAAATTTAACAAAAAGTTTGCTTATAAAAATAAAATAATTCGCCAGTTTTAGTTTAGGCAACGTATTTAATGCCGAAAGAGGAATTTTAATCATTCAACTCTTTCCAATTATTAGCTTTATTTTTCGTCGCCTTGTCTTCTTCCCCCTACCTCTTCCGCCCCACTCTTTCTTCAGGGAAAATCCTTTCGATAAATCACTGAAAACGGACGCGTCAGTGGACTCGAGTGAATAAACAAAAAAAGCACAAAAGGCGTGGTGCAATAACCACGAAAACTCATTGGGAGGGGTTGAGGTCAAACGCGTCAATTATTCCGCGATAATCTCCACTAACCTCCCACCTGTCGTGCGACAGACTATACGCCGAGCGGAGAGACCACGCCCCCCTCTCTTCCTCCCCCACCCTCCCTCATCTCTCTCTCTCTCTCTCTCTCTCTCTCTCTCTCTCTCTCTCTCTCTCTCTCTCTCCTCTCCCCTCACGAAGAACAATGCCACTCCCCGTCCGGCATATCCCTTCGACAGCCACACTTCTGCCGCTTCCCTATCCGGCCCCTTCCGCACCCCTATTCCCTTCGCCTCCCCTATCCCCTTCGCCACCTTTATCCTCATAGCCGCCAGCCTTCCTCTCTCTCTCCCACTCCTCGCCTTGTCACCCCACCCTCAAAATCTGTTTGCAAACTCTATTTCGGAATTCCTATCGCATAATCTCTTCCTCGTCCGCACACGCCCTACCCGCCCTCCGCCCTTTTCCCGCTGAGTTTTTACCAGCTCTGGAGGAATTCATCGCGGATAATACCGCTCCGCTCCGGGAACGTGCCCAGTTTTTTTCCCCCGCCGTCACAGAGCGTTGCAGATGCTGCACCCCGAGGGTATCCCCCAAGAGGGATTGCCGATCTTCTTTCCTTTCGGACCGATTTACCGCATACAGGGCGCAACCCATAGCTTCATTGTTTGAGCGCCTTGCAGTCCGAGACCGCGGAAGAAGCGTTGGCGGGAGTCGCATAAATTGATGATCTATCTATCTATCGAAAAGTACTCTTCTCCGTTCCGTTTGAGAGGTTTCGTAGCGAAAGTATGCTGAGAGAAAGAGAGGGAAAGGAGAAGGACTTTAATAGAAAGGCTAAGTATCGTGGCTTGATTAATCTGAAGATATAATTGTGTTGTTATTCAGTGACAAGTTAACCCTCCTCCGCATCGCGTTGTGAATTTCTCAACTCTGTACTTAGATTAGAGGAATAGTAGTTTGTTGATTTCTATTCGGTCCAAAGCTGGGTATTTTGAAATTTCAAATTAAAACTGGTCAGACTAATATTATTTTCAAATGAATTTATAAACTGTTACTTGAATCATTATCGTATATCATTATTTCAGTGTTAGATATACATGTTTCTACACCTGGAGCGTTTTGTTAAATTTAGTGCAAAGAATTTTTCATGCCGAGCTTCTTAAGAATTTATTCGAATATACTGAGATTTTTCTGTTATATGAGAAATCTACTAATTTAAAAACAAAATATCTTTTGAAACCAATTTAACGTGTGATGGCAAACCTGGGAATTGGATTACTTGATTCAATTATACTTTTTGGCTTTTAAAGTTTACTTTGTTTTTTAATAAGTATCCTTACCAAATAATAACAAATTGACGAATATCCTTTCTGTCAGGGGTCTCCAAACTACGGCCCGCGGGCCACATTCGGCCCGCGCAATGATTTCATTCGGCCCGCCTTACCTCATATATTTCTTTAAGCAGCAGTTTTCATTATATATGATATCTAAACCATTTTTTTCGAGTACTTGGATGCAATATACTTTTAATAAAGGCGAATGACGTATTACAGAATCGAAAAAATCCTCAAAATTTGCTCGGAAATTTTCTCACGGTCCGACATTTTAAAGGTCTTATGTGGCCCGCATAGTGGCTCATAAATATTCGTGTGGCCCTTTCAGTGAAAAGTTTGGTAACCCCTACTTTATGGTATATCCGTTTGGAAGATTCTGCGTGCTTAAGGAAAATACGATGTCTCCGAACTAATGGAAGGACTTGAAATATTATTAGGAAAAGCTTTATTGTCATTCGAGTTGTTTTTATTGGCAAATTTTATGGAAAAGGGCCAGGATGAATAAGAAAAGTTGCCAAGCTATATTTTCAATAATGGCATTTATAGCTCTGCAAAATGAGAACGTCATTTTGTTCGTGGATAATAAAATAATCCCGTCATGAATAAATTAGGGGAACTGCGGGAAAGATATGAGAAACCCAACAGCAAAGATGTGAAACTGAATTTTCCGGTGGTTGATTGTCCTAAGTGCTGCCATCTGGGAGTACATCTTAAGTGCCACGAGGACGCAATGTGACCTTCCTAAAGGGACATTAAGCCACGCGTTGACCCCCTCTCCGGATTTCGCAAGTGAGGAGGACACCGTATCTCCTTCCCCTTCCTCCTTTCCTGCTGCGAATGACCGCGTGACTTTTATTCCTTCCCCAACTCCTGCCATAGCCCACTGTGGTGGGTGATGACAGAGGAGAGAGAGAATCAGATACAGAGAATGTTGAAAATTATGAAACATCGGGAAATAACCGGTTCGGGACAGAGATATTAAATGAATAAACTTGGAAAACTTCATATTTATAGCGAAGTATTACATATCTCTTTGTGTTTGGACATATTTTATTATACCGCTGCAATGAAACAGGTTGAATTCGTTTTAAGTAACGATCAAATGTGAGTATAGATACATTTCATTATTGGTCCGCGTGATTAAGAAATATATTTTACCTGATCGTCTGATTGGATTCAAAAGCTTTTATAGTATTTATTGAAGTTGAATTGCTGTATCATAAAAAAATCTAGAATAATTTTAATATTCGTATTTTATATTGTAAAGTATCCTCATGATCTTTCTTATGAGTATGATTTTCTTGGCTCCTGTGACACCGTTATTATGTTTTCATCAACAAATATTTATTATATTATTATTATGATCATACTTGCTGCTGATATATAAAAATCCTTCATTTCTCTCGAGATTACTGGCGATACCATCCCAGAACTTGTTAATACGCTTTGTAATACTGTTTACCCAAGGATTGCATATGCCAGGATATCGGATAAACTCGAAAGCAGCGTTTCCAAACCTTTCTGATAATATGGCCTACCTAGACTACAAGAATCTTTCTATATTATTCACTACACTATTAAGTTATTGAAAAAATGAAGAAATTTATTCAAATTTTCACGAGTCATTTATTACGCTCGCTTTTTTATATTAAGTTTTTGCTATACTTTTGCTAAAGTTTTAAAAATAATATTAGCCGATTTTATTTAGCTTTTTTTACTTATTTAGGCCCACCTCAAACCCTTTTGTGTCTCACCAGGGGGTCGCGGACCACTGGTTGAGAAACTGCTCTAAAGCATATTCATTTAAAGTACCAACGTACCCCAAAATTATTTGATGTGCGTACGCCCTTTGCTTTAAAAGGTGATCCAAATGATATCGAATTCCATTGGCCTAGGCGTTAAATTTATCACGCCACTTTTTAGTGTCGTGATGCGCCGCATTAAAGAACTGGTGTGATCTTGTTTCAAATTAGCTTTGTGTGACGTCGGAGTGAAGGCATTGTTCATTGCTTAAAATGTGTAAAGTAACTCGCATAGCTATAGTAATCTTATTGGCACTCGCACATCCTGGCTTGTTTGAGTAATAGTTGTGTGTACATCGATTAAAGTTACTGATACAGTTACTGATCGAAGTTCGCCTGGCGGTTATGAAGTCATACATTAGCATGGGCAAAAGGAGTTGTGCTGACACAAGAAGTCCTCGAGGACAATCGCTTCATCTTCATTATCCATGCTCCCTGCGTGAATTTCTAGAAAAGGGAATTTCTTGCGAAAGAAGAACGTATACCACGGTCTCGATTTACACGGGTAATTCGTTCTATAAATCAACCATGTAAGCCGAATTCGCGTAAATCGACTTATTTTCCCATAAGCGTACCAAGCATTATAATAAAGTAATGCGTTCCTGACGGACAACAAAGAAGCAGATTTGAACAAAGAGAAAACACGTTATAATTATTTTAGACGCATAGCAATATAAATTAAAGTTTAAAGAAGGAAATTGAGCAATACATATGCTGATCTTCGCCATATCATGCATTATTCGATAGGTTTGCTAATACATTGCCATACTTTGTTTCTCGGGCTATTTTTAAATCTAGTACATTTTTCATTTTGAAAACATGATTTTAATTTACACGATATTCAACTTATTTTACAGATTTATGATTTTGTAATTCATACTTATTGTTCCTTTAATTTTTAATGACCAATCCGTAACAAAAACGCGATAATATTACTTACGTATTAATTAGATGGAGAATATCTTCAAATCAATTCCGCCCTTTTATGTTTACATTCCTAGCAACATTTCGTGGGAGTACAGCGAATATTTATCTACTTTTGAGGGTCAACTTTCAAATTTCACGCTTGACAGATATGAATCACTGTGAGCACGTTTCTGTCGACTCGTCACTTTCTCCTCTCGTTTGCATGCACACACATTTCTTTGCTCATTAACCGCTAGGCTCGCCCCCGCGCTATCCGCTCCACGATGCACGTAGCCTAAGGGACCCGCGTAAATCGAATTTGATCCGTGACCCGGCTAAAGTAAAAAGGCCGCGTAAGTCGAAGTCGCGAAGTCGAGACCGTGGCGCAATCACTTCCTCCAGAATCGATACACATTCTAAAGCCACACCTAAACTTCGCTAACGAAAGTTTCTTTTCGTAGTATTTATAGGTATGTATGCATCTCATTATTGTTAAATTTATCATCCTCCAAACGCGATAGCAGGACAGTAATAGAAGAAGAATGTCGATAATCTCTAACTGAAAATAATACGGGGGCAGCAATTATTAAGTTACCAACGAGTGAAAGTATATCAGAAGATTTAATGAACCGATCTTCTGAAGGTTATTGCGTACATTTCGTCATTATTATTATTTAGTTGAAAGACCGGAACGAATATTTCTAAAGCTACATTTGTATTTTAAAATGTGTAAAATTTCAGATTAAAAAATCTCCGACTTTGTTTGGAAGTATTTCTCTTGTTAGCCAGGAAAACCAATAAGAAATTAAATGAGTAAGTATAGCTTTGAATTTGCATTTTACTTTTGGAATTGAAACTTACAAAATGTTGTAACAAACTCAAGAGGTAGGTTATACGCAGACTCCTCTTGTTCTTTTATGGCTAATCAATCTCTCGGATTATTATAGCCAAAAGGCTCCCCTTTGAAGTTTTCCGTAAGTTAGTCTTTTGTTAGTAATGTCTTCTCCCCTTCGTCTTCACTTCTTTCTTGTTGGCTGCTTTGAGCAAGCCTTCAAAGCCATCAATTCTACGGCCGGGAACTGCTACTCTTCTGTCACCTGACACACTTCACTTCTCTCCTCATTGCGTTTACTTCCAGTGCGATATTTATCCTTTCAATTGTGGCGCAAGGAAATGAAATTCCTTTTACATGTAGTACTTTACCTCGGACGAAGAATCGCTTGATGATTATTCCTCCAAAATGCAATTCAGATATTCTCCCATCTCATCCGACAAGTAGCCTCCGAGAGAGGTAGTTTAAACGCATTTCTCGCTTATTCCATATGTCTAACATTACATTACTGCGAAAACATTTGATTTTATGCTTACTAAGATTCATTAACTCCACATTTCAAAAGCTTATCTGAGTACGCAGTTTAATTTGAAATATTGCGGTGAATCTCTCGTATTTTTTTCGATTTATTTTGCGACTTGCTTGCTTACAGCAATCTTACAAATTTCTTTACGCTGCGGGATTTATTGTAGAAGTCCGTTACATGTAGATCGTGCTCCAGGAAGACATTTTCTTTTTTATATTTTATTACATTATTGATTATCGTTCGTTATGTCTTAACAAGTAACAAATGTATTATATAGTACTAGATTCGAAAAATGTTAAAGCGCCCTGATATAGGAATTACATTGCAAGTTCGTATGTCCGACCGAAGAAGAGAGATATAGGAACGACATCGCCGCCATCTCTTCGGAATGGCAGGAACTATATTAAGACCGTCTCGCATCAATATCACATCCCTTGAATCTCATGCTCGGTGGAGCACTTTCTCCCAAAAGGCTGTTTTAATTACGTCTTAAAACATCTTTTCCATTTTTAGTGTGTGAACCCCACAGGCAACATCATTCAGTCCAGTCCAGATGCCTCGAATTTCCATGTTTTTGGACTTGTCACTTTCTTAATTGAACTCACCTGTTCTTTTTTACCTTTCTTGAGAGATCCATAGAATATTCTCGCAAAGCGTCACGCTGCTTGCAATGTTTTTATTTCTAAATTCCCTCTCTCTTGCACCTTTGCCTCATATTTTTATCTGACATATAAACAAGAAGTTTCGTATCCATCAGGTTCGGCTGATTTCAAACCTCATAATCTCTCTTTCTCTTTTTTATTGTCGCAGTGTGATTCTGTGGCTCAGGAAATGCATTGATATGAGTGTTAGTATTCGAGATATTCTGCACACGCGATTACGCCGAAAATTTTGTTTCCTCCAATTGATGTAACGATCTCCTTGCTGTCATTGTAAATGCCAAATTTGTCCTAATGCGCTCGCTAAAAATCTTTTTAATGGCTCAGGACGTTTTTAATAATAATTATATAGTTTAAAAGCCTCGATCATATTATTGAAACCTCACAAATCCGCCATCGCCTCATTAGAGTTTCAACCCAACATTTTCTAGAATATTTTAAACAATTTGATTTACTTTCCCAATTACAAAACGAGGATCGCATTTTTTCTATTGTTTTTCATATTTATAACGTTGACTTCCAAAGGTTGCGCTTAAATTGGTTGGGGCAACAGCATTTTATCCAACACTGGTCTATATTCGTATAAATATTAAATCATTATTTTTTTCTACTGTCATTATACTATTTTCGCAGGTTTTTTTCACCTCCTTTCCTGTGCGGTTGTTTTCCTGCAAAATGGGTTTTTACTCAAGTAGCATTTAGTCACTGAGATTTTTCCCCATGAACTTACTCTTTTTAATCTTAAGGTATTGTTTTTACTCGTTTCACTCTGTCTGCTGTTTTTTAATTTGTTCCCGTCTATACCTTTGTAATTAACACTATATACATTTTAGAATTTAATGACGTATGGGGTTAGATGGAAGAGTGGCACAACAGGGCCTAACCTCGCCAATAGTGGATCAAATCAATCAATAAATCAAACTAATTTTGTTCAATAACTAGTGCCAAAAGTCTAACAGAGAAATATCGGCCGAAAAAGGAGCGAAAATTGTGCGAGTCAATATTTATTTTTCGTCCGAAATGGACAAGTCAGACCTCAACTCATTCTCTCTCTCTCTCTCTCTCTCTCTTACTCCTTCTTCCCCTCCCTCATTCCACCTCCAAATTTATCTCATGAGCTTTATCGTACTCTATTCGGCTTCTTTAACTCCTTTTCCTGTTCCTCTTCCATTATATAACCCCTTTCCTTTGGTCACACCACTTATTCCGCCTGGTTCACACAATGGAGTCCGAGGTGGATTCTGAGCGATTTCCAGAGCAAAAAAGGCGATAAAGCTCCAATTGGTGACAAACGGAGAGAACGATGAGAGAAAGAGATGGCGAAGAGGTGCCAAGAGACGGAGAAAAGAGGGTGAGAGGAAACTTTTGGAAATGTGACGATAGAAAGACTGATTAGATGAGAGCGAGAGGGGAATGAGGGGAGAGAGGAAATAAGAAGCGCAAATGAGAGGAATGAGGTGTTGGCGCTTATGGATCGCTATTTAGTATTCAGACGTAGGTGATATGAGAGGAAGGGAGAGCGCATTTATTTGGGCGGGGCTGAGACAAGCCAGGTCTTTGTCATGGCCAGTGTCAAAATATGAAAATTATTAATGAGATATCGCGGAAAATAAAAAGAAAAACATTACAGAAACAAAACAATCGCGTCAAGAATTTAAAAATTAAAGAATGATATACTGTGTAGCTGTATAAGTAAAGAGTTTAACGAATTGACTATGTAATTTACTATCCTATATCATATGCATATTTTTAGCAATTATTAATAATATATTCATATAAGATCATAAATGTAACCCAGCATAGCATTAAGTAGACTTGTATTATAGAAAAATATCAATGACTTCGTTTAAAGAAAGTGGCGAATTTTAAACCTATTGTGGAGCGGGTTTTACAACTATTATTTTCTGTTCTATAGAATGTCTAATATCCAATTTATATAATATATATCTAATGTCCATTATTTATATACTTCTTAGGTGTCTCATTTACATTAATTCACGGCCTCATAAATATGAAGAATAACAAATACGAGCACACGGCAGAACTCGATTGGTAACGCTAACTACTCTTCTACTGAGCGAATGTTAAGAAAATGCAACCGAAAGTTAATGGCTAGTCATAATTAGCTGATAATGTGTATCGGAGCCAGTTTATTCCTTCTGAACAAGGATGGATATGATGACACATTTCGCAGAAGATTCATATTTGAAATTTGAATCTAGCGTTGAAAATCCCGAAAATTAAACGAAGCAACGCCTAGTTTACCTCGACAGTAATGATAACGAAACCGTTTCAAATAACTTCGAAGGGATAAAGGGAAGGAGGAGTTCAAAAGACTGCGCTGGACGTCGTGAACGATGCATTTACGAGCCCTCTTCCTCCTTTGGCCATATACTCGCGGAAAAAGACTCGCGGTTGCCTAAGGCAGAGGGACAATTTGCATCGAGGAATTCCCGCGCAAGAGGCGAGCTCCCCACGAGGCTCCATGCGCGTCGGCGGTCTCTCCTCACTGGAAGCCACTTTAGGGAATCTGTCTCGGGCGCCTATAGGGAGCGAAAGGGGGGAGAGAGAATGTTTACCAAGGTGAGGTGTTCGACGGGGAAAAAACCGAGAGGCGGCTTGTTGCTAGAATGGTATGCAGGTCGGTGCGTTCTCTATCTGTCGCTTGGAGTTGCCATGGAAATGCCGTACGCGAGACCATCGAGGACGCGTTCTGTAAGTGCAGTGACCTCCCAAGGACTCTTTTGCTAACTCGAAAGTTTTAACACGATTCATAATGCCTTCTTTTCGTATTTACTGGGGTACATAAAGAAAGAATTTCGCACATAGAGAAATAGGGAATGTTATGCATTTAAGTTGGATATGAAAGCAAAAATAGTTGAACTGATTAAGTACTTGCGGCCTATAGGCTCTTATCACAGAGTAAAGGCTGTGAATATTTGCAAATACAATCAATACAGAAATAAATAATTAACTTAATCACTTATTCTCGTCTATTATGCAAATAATCATTAAACTATCATTTACAACTTTAAATAATTCAGCGTCTTTATAGGTTTATTACGGAAAGGTTTGTAAATATATTAATCAGAAGATTACCAGATAATGCAACTTCTTTTAAATAACCCATAAACTTTTTGTTAATAGGTAACACAGAGTAGCAGTAGAGCATCTCTCCTTTATGGTATATTTCTATTTAAATAATCAATTATAAACTTATTTTCTTAACTTTCATTTCGTTCCTGAAGATGAAAGTATCAACGCGTGCGAAACATCGAGCAGCGACGACAACGTTCTCCGCTCGGCGAAACTCCAAAATCCCCCACAGCTGCCTGCATTTTATAGCAAAGCTATTTGAATTCAATACGCTAATTATTCCCACACTTTTCACACCCTCTGCATCTAATTAAGAACATTAATGGAATAAAGTTTTTCCCTAAACCATCTGAAACTACACATTCACATGAGAAACTCACTGACCTATCTGCCCTTCCCAACGTGTAAAATTCCTGATTATTCAGAAACTAATAAATTCATACCATTGTGAATGCGTAATTTTTACCCGTACAGGATAACCCATGTTTAGTTCCTAAATCGCAAATTCTCTGGTATTCAAACAAGGTTCGCGGATTGCATGATAACCTACTTCGCAGTTGCAATTCTGACCGGGAGGCAAAGCGTCCGTTGCAGGCGGACTTCGACCAACTCGAGAGAGCATAAGATCCGAGCTAATAAAGTCTTTGGCGCATTCTTCATTTAGTGTATGGCTATTTTGGTGAAGGCAACCTGCTTGCTGGATCCAAAGTCATCACAGCGCTGGTCTCTCTTTCATAAGAGAGATGAGGGACCCTGGACTTAAAGAGTTGCCCAACGATGCACGACAACCACTCCTCCCGAATCTTCTTTCTTTGACGCTGCTCTTCCGCTTTCATGGGATGAAAAACCGGTTCACAGTTCATTTAAATGTAACGCAATAATTATAATGCACGCTTGCAGATTTAAGGTTAACATTCCTTGCCAATATTATTATAAAATAATTCATTTAAAGTGGTTAAATCGTGAAATATTTTTTCCTCAGAATAAAGCAGAATTATGTGACTATTGAGCAAATCTTCTTTATTTTCCTAAGGAACTCGTTCATAAAACTTTAAAAGCATGAAATATAAATATAAATAAATATAAATGGTGATCAGAAATCAATCAGATCGCGCAAGTGTTCGAGGAAAATTTACTGGTGAAAAAACAGCCAAAGCAGGTCGCATCCATATTTTACACAACGTTCTGGTTAGGGCTTACGAAACATATTATATTTAATATGTTTTATGAAAGTTTAAATAGATACGATAATAAAAAATTCTACTCATATTTTATAGAAATATTTTAGTCAGAAAATATATCCGTTACGTGAATAAACTTCAATTAAAAGCTAAATTTATTACTCGCGTTATCATTTCTAGTAGAAGAGGCAAGAGTTTTTGAAACTTTTACGAAATGAATCATTAACAAACCACTGAATTAAATTTGAAAAATCCAGTTTCCATTAGTCGTTTTAAAAAAAATTGTCTTACCCTTTGAAGGCTCGTGATATTATTCATGAAAATAACAACATTACCAAGGCAGTTTGGACTCGAATTTGCCTTCAGCGAGTGCTGGACCATTTACTTCGGATTCGACAAACACCTAAAAAAACCATTTGGTCTAAATTATCGGGTTCAGGTTTCCAAAATCGTGAACAGCAATATTACGGCGAGTCTCAGCTCACACACCGTTCGTCACGTTATGCGTGCCTCACTTACCGACATTCATTCCCCGCTGTTCAACTCGGCCATAATTCTGAAAGATCCGACGAATTATCCCTTTGGTTGCAAAACGCATTCACTCCATCGGACACGCTGCATGTGTTCCCAGCAAGATGATACTTAAGGAATAACTTCATTGTTCTCTGTTGCATCCGTTGCCAAGGAGAGTATTTCCGCGTGCGATGTACCAACACGATTTGGAAGCGAAAACATTTTGGTCCAACTAAGTTAAGGAAATTATAGAGCCCGAAGAAATGGTCGAATCAGTGGGGCGTGGAGGAGTAAGATTCAAAAGATCTTGGTGAAGCGTTGCGGGAAGAAAAATTATCATGTTGTGAGACGTAATAACCAGTGACGCTCGCTAACGCAGTTATCGAGGAATTGCAACGACTCCTTTTACCCTCTCGAGGTTAAAACTTTCTCTAACTTTTTGACACATGCCTCATTTGCATTGTAGGCATTATCTTGAGATGGAGGACTTTCACCAGTTTCTTGAAAAAATATATTGCGGATACTTACTTCTATTTATGGCTTCTTGCACCATTGCCACCTCCACATAAGTTGTTCCTTTTATCAACAATCAGAGATTTGTCTCGGAGCTAAAATCTCGGTGGTGGGGCGAGCAATTTGACATCCTTGAAACAGTTGAACTATCTTAATCTAAATACAATGTTACTAACGCAGAAATAAGTAATTTATTGCAAAGTGTCACAATTTGCATCATTTTTACTTTCTTTGATTAACCGCCATGACTAGGGTATCGTTTCACGAAATCTTCAACAGAATTAAAGTATTGCAATCAGATTGACTATGCATATTAAATTCAAGTTAGAGTAAGACATAATATAGGGGGGACGAGAAAACAACGAAGGCTAGGTCTCGATGATATAGGACAGTTACAGTTCTACGATGGAATGGAAGGGAGGAAGGATCTGAATCTCAAAAAAAAAACCTGCAAACCACTGCAATTGGTGGATGGCGGGGGGGGGGGGGAGATATCGCCGATCAATCATGCTATTCTCCTATTATGCTCTCTTATAGTCTTAGGTTAAATCGTTACTTGTATATCGGAAAATAAATCTTTGGCATGTCTTGAGAGATCGTTTGGCACCTTTTGCAGGCAGCGGCTATGGCAAATGCCACCTTCGCCATACCCTAGTTACGCCAATGTTAATATGGTTCGCACCTTTGGTTTATATTTTTTGCTTTGCTGCAATATTCGGGATTTTCGATTATGGAATATTTTTTCCATTCCAAGTGAACGGGCCCAGCACGATGTAGAATAGAAAACAAAATTGGCAGGGAAGAAAATGAAGATCGAATCAGATAAACCTTTAATCGAGGATATTGGTTGTTTGTATAGGAAGAGAAAGGAAGGTACGCTAACCCGATAGAAAATGCAATCAACTATGGAAAATTTTCAGACATGAATGGCTTGGGTCATACTCTTAAGGATAAGGATAGGTAGGAAAATGATGAATGGGATGATGAAATGCTGAGGAAATAAACTAAATTAGAGGAGAGAACAAGTGCTACGCGAGGCAATTTCTCTGCGACTCCTTACTTTGTCACGCAGTTCCTTCTAATGTTGTATTCTTTTGGCATAGAGAATAAATCACCGCACTTGAGACGTGCACTTGGATTTGCGACCGAAAGAAGTACTCGTCAGCCGACTCTTGCGTGAATCGTCTATTTGCTTGCTCCACTTTTCTCTCCGGCAGCATTTCTATCCATGTACAAATTTACACACAAATGGAAAAACAGCTGCACAGTAAAACATCACATTGCCACTGCTCCAGAAGCAGGGTACGAGCATGTACATTAGAAAGTCCCATTACTGCATTTTTTGATTTGGTGCTTGCACCACCCTTCTCTCCGCCAAGAAGTACTCCCCCGAAGCTTCATGGAAGTTCGCAAAGAATATGCACACAGCTGATTTATAATAATTTTGAAATAATATACTTCAGATTAACTTGTTAAAGAATTGTCCAAAAAGTGCGTTGTGTTGGGTTGGTGATTTTTTAAAAATAGGCGTATGATAATCGTGAAATAATTTCTGTTATGGTCAAGCAAATGGTAAAGATATTATGGAAATATTGATAACCTTCCTTTTGTAGGAGGTTTCGCAAAGCAAAGTTATTTTCATAAAATTGAAATCGTTTTCCATTGAAATAGTCAAGAACCTGCAAAAGAAGAGATATAATCATATTATATTTTAATGAAGCCTATATAATTATGTTTATTCCCACAAGAAGTTTGCGAGTAGGAGGAATTTCAGATCATCAAAATCATCCGAAAATTTTTCAAAATTAACGGATTTGTTTATTTTCTCGTCAAACTGCCGCGTCTAAGTGACTGTTTAGCTCCTAACCGGCATTTTAACGCACTGGACGATAATGGGAGGTAATAAACCTTACAGATATTATCCCGCCTTGATACGAAAGGCTTAAGACTCATTAAGATGCATTTATGCATAACGTGTTACATCGCCGCGTTCAATCTTTGACTCCAGTTGTGATAGAGATTCTCCTCACGCGTCGAGGTTTTCTCGCACCGTAAAAAATTCTTAAATGATAATACGGTCTCCATTTATTGAGTAACAGCGATATTTTAGCCTTGACGAAAACACGCGTTTGTAAAATCGACTGAACTCTCATTTCACATCCGCTCCCCATAAATACGAACTCAAAAACAATATTGATTAGCGGATGAAACAACATTGCTCTACGTCATTCAGTATTTCGCACCAAGCTATTAAGCTCGATTTCATTCCTCTGCTTGCGCTTTGTCTTATATTTAGGGTAACCAGATTCTTAGGGCGCAAAACCGGGGCATAATGAGTTAAAAAGAAGAAAACCCGGGACAAAACCGGGACGTGAATTTTCGTATCTTTTTAATTGTATGTACTTAAATTAAAAATGGATGCCGAGTACAATTTTGTTTAATATATTAACAAATAATTTCAAATGAGATATTGAAAATGTTGACAAACATTGTGTACAGGAAACACTATCATGAGATATCGACTTAAGAAACGGAAATTCTACACGTAGCTGTTCATTAAAACTTCATTTTTGTTTTTTCGCTGACATGGCTAAAAATATAATTTATTTATTATAGAAAATTATTATTTCGTATATAAAACGAATAACATACCAGAAAATAAAATAACGAAACAAAACACTTGCTATACTAAATTACACAGCAACACATCGTTCAATAATTAGCTGATTGCAACTAGCGCTTCACCCTACACACAGTAATGCTCGACTTCCGCTTCCCATTGCCAGCCAAGGGGCCTGATTGTTTAGCGTGAGGTTGCGTAATAGACAGTGGTACTGTGTTGTCAGATCTAGCACAGCATTGCCAGTGACGTAACTGATGGAATGTGATTTATTTATTTCATATTTATGAAATAAAAAAATCTGATGTGCCCACCATATGACTTTCTCCATACCTGTAATATTTCTAAAAATTCCAAATAAGTTAAATGATAATAAATATTTTAAGGAACTGCGAGAAAATTTTTGACTTTACAAAGAACAGAAATAGACTCAAAACGTAGCCTTCTGATATTGGATATAGCCACGAAGCTCCAACAACTAAGAAAATAAAAGAAACGTTACTAAGCCGTAACTAAGCGTAAATTGTTTACAATAGTCGCCGATACATGGTGCGGTGGTGGCAGTTAAAAAATATTATTTTAAAAATATCTCTTAAACGTTGCATTATATGAGAAAATGTTTCGAACAAAGGTCGTAGAAAATTAAATTCCATACAACTTTTAATGCAGTACATTTTTACATATATCAAATATTAAATCAAATATTTCAAAATATCGGATACGTGACAAGGGTAAACACTCACTTCCGGTTGACCGATTTTTACCAAAAACTAATCAACCCTTGTAACTTTCAGAAAAATGTTAACTATGAAATTTCGCGATGTCCTGATTAATAGCTTTTGAGTTAGAGTGCCCACAAAAAACTGTCACATACACAGACATCATCGAAAAAATAGTCAAAACGTGTTCCGGGGGCCTCAAAACGTGTATTTCTGTTAAGATCTCGAAATCGATTATTTTCATGAAAACAATACTTTCCCCTACACTACGTATGGAGAAGATAATAAAAATAATTTTAAACGGGACAAATACTAAACCGGACGGGACGCCGGGACATCTAAAATCCGGGACTGTTCCAGCTTAACCGGGATTTATAGTCACCATACTTATACTGAAAACGAGAACTATTCTCTACATCAGGGGTAGGCAACCTACGGCCACATGCGGCCGCTGAGAGCGCTTTATGTGGCCCGCGAAATTCTGATGAAATAATGATCGGAAAATTTTCACATAATTTCAAATGGGCAATTCCATATTTTTCAGTGAAAAGGCGGTCTCAAAACCTTTCCTGGTGAAGTTCTAAAGCTGGTAAATTATGTATATTTAATTTTCGCTTATATGAGACAACAGAAGCTCTAGATAACTTCTGATTTATTCACTCACACGGCCCGTCGTGGCTTCCAATACGGCCCTCTGAAGCATTCACTACTGCGAATGTGACTAGCCGTACATGAAAATTTGCCGATCTCTGCTCTGCGTGGTTGTAGTACACCACTTTTATATTTATTTAAGAAGGAAATTTGCAGGGATTTTTGTACGATTTGTCTTTTTTGACCTTTAATGATGGCAAAAAGAATATTCAGATGCGTAAGCACGTCATATCATTTCAAACAATCCGACGACGGAGGTTTTTCCATTGTTTTGAATGGCTTTCTAAGGTGGTCCCAAGGGGTGCCCCTTTTGTGATTCAAATGGCGGAGAAAGCGTCCTTTATGGATGTTAACGGAGCGTGTCAAGTGAAAGTCTGTGCGGCGACCAAACGAAGGTGTCAGGGGCAAAGGGGAGAAGGTGATTTTGGAACGCATTTCACGCTTCTCAATTCCCATAAAAAAACTGCTTAATTATTTGTGCATCTAATCACTGCCATGGAAAAGCATCAAGTAAACAAAGGAAGTTCGATATTTTATATTAACATCATATCATCAATTATAATTTCGGAAAATGTTTTGCGAAAATCAACCTATAGTTCCTTTCCTTTCTTTTCCAAAATACCATTCTTACAAAAACAATATAAAATATAATTATTTTACATCAGCTTCAAAAGTACCTTAAATAATGCTTCAACATTTATTTGCAGCATTTTATAAATCTGTTAAACCTTATTTTAGTGCAGAGTTTCTAAACTGATCTAGTTCCGTGGATCATCAACTGGTATGCGGATGTAATCAGAAATAAACAATCATTTTTTTCTTGTTATTTGAAACAAGCGAAAATAGCCAGCCTCGGTGTTTTTGTCAATACCATTGCACAGAGAATTGGGAAGCACAGGTTTGTTAAGAAAAATGTAATGTGTTTCTCAATGACGACATATTAAAAAACTGAGTTTGCTTTTAATTAAAATGTTTTTACAATTTTTCCTGTCTATATTAACACTGCTGGATACTTTTATCCTAAATTATCATATGTGTAGCATTTAATGCATACGAATCAAGAACAAGCATTTAAAAAAGTACTTATCTCAGGTGTCTACACACCCACGACAAGGTTAAAAAAACAAATGCGCATTTCGGCTACAAAGCAGCCGTCTTCAGTGGTAATTCACCGAAAATAGATTCTAAAATTCTTTTAGTACCTTATTGTGGCTATTGGAGATACCTAAGACGAATATATTGTAAGTGCTTGTTCTTGAATTCTTTCAGCTATAAGCTATTAACCCATATGCTGACCATTTTTTACCAAGTAGTTGCTGGTAATGATAATTTAATTTTTTTAATATCTTTTTAATTGGCACTAATACAAGCAACCATATTTAGACGTCATCTGAGGATATACAGCGTGTAAATGTAGTTGTGCCATCTCATAAATATATGCGCATCTATTTAACACAATAAGCGAAGCAAAAACCTCCACTAATTTTGTTTTTTGTGTGATAAATGTTGACGCGCAACTTAATACAGTTGACACTCTTATCTGCTGGTATCTTACAAGAGGTCCGGCTATACTTTGGTCTATTTTCTAGTGTACATAATATCGCAAAAATTCAATGAATATTTGTCTTCCAAATGCTGTTATCCAGCATAAATTATTTATGAAAACATGATGATATTTTTCCGCACCTACATTCAAAAATTAAGTTAAAACGGATCGACCTAAGCGAGTAAACGCAGTCTGCAATGGTTACAACTATTTAATATAAAGGCATGTAAAAGAACCACCTATTCAGGAGAATTCATTGTCATATAAGACAACTTGAATAAGATCCCACTATAAATTATTTACATGATAATGCTAGATTAACATTAGTTGCCGAACTAGATCTTACTTTATTGAAAATTTTAATTAATTAATTAATTGTGAAAACTAAAGTTTTAATACTGAAGGAAGTTGTTCATATTTAGGAGATGGATTATTATCAACGTAGAAAATGCATCTAAGTATATCTATAAACCTGAAATTCTTTTTGTTTTTTTTTGTTTGTCCGCTATACAAATCCACACGTTTAAAGATATTGCCACAAAACTTTGCACAGGCATATAATTTCACACTTTGATAAAAAAATTCGGGTTGCTTAATTCAATAATGCTGTTTTCCATCTATCGTTAAGAAAATAGTTATTTATGTCAGAATAATCTCATATGTTTAGAAACTTTACAATAAAATGTATTAGAATATTGGTTTTAAGTGTATTCAATAAATTACATTTTAGAAAAAATAGAAAAAGTTCTACTAAGGAAGAGGTCCGAGCACACTTTGCAACACCTTCAATTGCAAAACAATAAACTTCTGAAGCAATGCTGATAGATAAAACTTCAGCGATGATTGAAGTACATTCCCAGTATTTTATACGCTTGGCGATGGCTTAAAATGGTCCCGGACAACGCCGGGCACTCCAACTAGTTGACAATAAATATGAAAATGTATTTCGTCAGGTGGAAAGAAATCATTTCTAAATACACCAAATGGAATGGGAAACAACTCACAAGGGAATATTAAAAGTTGTTTTGCTGGAGTTAACCAGTCCTAAAAGATGAGTGCAAAAATAGGACCAGAGAAAACAAAAGGGTGGAGAGTGAAGAAAGAACGATTAGACAATGACCAAAAAGAAAATACAATAGAAACGGGAAATTGATGAAAGTATGTCTATTGACAAAAGAAGAGGGACAAAGTAATGATCAGAGTATCACAGGAGGGCTAAGATAAGGAAAAAAGATAAGAATAAATTTCATCATTTCATTTAGTTTTTTATTGGGCGCCTTAGACCCCTCCATTTCCAAATAAATTCTGTCGCAAAAATAATGTCGACGATGCACGAGGATAAATGTTTGTCTAACTTAGATAAGAACCATTTATTTAAAATATATGCAATATACTTTATACGCAGAGGGACGTGCCGTCCGACCGAAAACTTACAAGCTAAAAAATTTTTAAAACGAAATTTCATCTAAAACTTTGCCGTTTGTTGCACCGGTAAGAAAATATTGTGAATGGGTTAATTTGGACGTGCTACCGGTCAACTGTGAGCATATGGATGCTGGAAATTTGATTTATGTCAGTCTTTTGAATATTTGGCTTTAAAAACCCGTGAAGCTACTTTAAAACCTAGTTTGGGCGAATATTAGTCTTAGCCAGCGAGTGGTGTGAGACTTCCAAGGTTATATCCTTGGAAAGACGAAAAAATTTGCCACACACTATCTTGGCAAGAGTAAAACACTCGATTTGATACATTACAGGGTCGCGGAGGCTGAAAGATCGAAAGCATACGCGTGTGCTGACTGTAAAATAATCCATACATTTCGAGATAACGTCTTTGTCGCAAGACAGCGGAAGTTATTAAAGGAGGAAGGAAAGAATTACGTTAAGGCCGCAAGAGGGAAAAAAACATTTTCCTCGGCCGGGAGGATGAGTAAAAAAAAGAATGGAAAAATAAGGAGGTCGAGAGTAAAAAAACAAACTACGTCGAAATGCCACTCTCCGCAACAATGCAAACGCCTCAGAACTTCTTTTAAAAATATATTGCGCAACTTGTTTCTGGTTACCGTAACTTTTCTTTGAGAATCATCACATAACATAAATACGCAATTTAACTTTGTTTGACCTAAAATCGAAAGTAGGTCTCATTGAATTCTCCTATTTTTCAGGTAGATAATGTCATACTAGATTACTTACGCTGCAATATGCAGAAAAGAGCTTTATGTACGGTGATGTATATATTTAAATGGTTAGGATCGAGGGCGGAAATTGCGATTAATTTATCAATTGAAAATTTAGAAACAAGCATGCGAATATTTGCTTGAAAGATTTAACATATACATAAATATTAAGTTTTATACTGATTTGAAGTTACATAGTGGAGTACACCAATGCATTCATTAAGAACCAATCGATTAAGTTCCTGAAGAACTCTTATGATCCTTCTTAAATCATATCAGTTAACATTAAATTGATATTAAGGAATTTTGCAATATAAATTAACGCTGTGATGTCATTTCAGTGAGGTGTGGAAACTTCCAAGGGCCCCTATTCAGCTTGATATTCTTAAAAAAGGTAAGATATATGCCAACTCTTGATGCAAGTTTTAAACGTATGTAACGGATTCTATTTTGCAACATGTTATTCGTATTGGCTTGAACTTGGTCTTCCATTCATATTTTGGCTATCTTTGAAATAGATAAATTAATATATGTACATTATCTCTTGATCGGCGATGAAAAATCTTATAAAGAATCATTTATATTATTTCACACGTTATGTTAGGACTCTAAAAGCAAAAAAGTACATTTTTTAGTAGAAGAAAGGCAAAATAGTACGATAGAACATTCTGTAACAGAACAAATCTCTTATGTGAAGGAATAAGTAAGGAAAGAGCTTTCAAAAAACAATTTAGACGGACAGGTGGATAAGCCGAGAAAACGCGCACAGCGACACAAAATACTGAATAGATTGGCACTATAAAACGAATTCTCGATCTGCTTTCGTATAGAAGGATTTATTATGTCAAACGTACATGTGGACAAACCGAACCCATAAGCGGATATTTGAAAAACCACTATAAAGGAAATTTAAATTGAATTTTTACTTCCATTCTGCTGGCCACTAGAACCTCCACAAGAAAACGAAAACAACTAGACATAATACTGAATCGTTTGGCGAAAAAAAACGAAATCTCTAACTGCTTTCGTTTAGGAGTTAGCGCGTCAGATAAACAGACTTACATAACAAAACGTTCACAAGGGAACAATACTGAATAGATTGGCGAAAAAAAACGAAATCTCTAACTGCTTTCGTTTAGGAGTTAGCGCGTCAGATAAACAGACTTACATAACAAAACGTTCACAAGGGAACAATACTGAATAGATTGGCGAAAAAACGAAGCGCCTTGCTGTTATCATTTAGCGCGTCAAAAAGATGGCCAAACCAAACGCATGATCGAATTTAAAAAAAAAAACTCTAAAAATAAAGTAGCCAATAGACTACTTTACTACATAGATAATGTATATGATGAAATATCTATCAGACTACGTGTGTATATCCATAATTTATGCAAATTGAATCTTTTTAGAGCAGTAAATTCCTTGATCCATGCAAAGCGTTACCTACCACAGTTGTTAGAGCAGCTTTAAGAAGCCGTGGATAAACTTTTTTGCATGGGACACCTTTTTAGCTCGTTTTCAAAATTGTAAAAAGAACGAGCTTTTGTTATCGCTTTGTCATCCGTTTGTCTGTAGGCGTTCAACTTTTTTGTTTTAAAGATGGTTAGGAAGGTACTAATACAATATTACAATTCGCAGTTTACGAATCCTCTATTAGTTTGGATTTCCACCGTTAGAAAGCGTTAAATTTGATCTTGATTCAATCGACAAAACAATACTAAATCATAGGTTTTTTCACATCCCCATGAAGAGTTAACAATTTAGGTATTGTTTATTAAATTTTATTTTTAACCATTAGTTGTTTTGAAAATAAGATCACTCAACTTACTATACAAATTTCGTAGAACAGGGGTAGGCAAGCTACGACCCACAGGCAGAATCCGACACGTTGCTCAGTTTAATCCGGCCCGTGGTAAGACTTCTAAAAATATACTTATATGATATTATAATTTTTAAATGTTTAACACGCAAAGGGATAAAATTCAGCCTTTTTCTCAAATTTCTAATGTTTTCTGCGTTATGCTATGAAAAATTAATCTCAAGACTTTTTCATATTTACGTTTAATGTGGGCCGATCAAGCTCTAGATTGTTTAAATATGGCCCACTGAAAGCCTTATAACTATGAATGAGCCCATTCCCAGTGCCCGGCTATTAACTAAAGGTTGTTCTCCCCTGTCTTAGAGGTTCGCCTGAAAATGCATGATATTTATATAGCCAACCGTTTGAAATATAACTGAACCTACGGCAATGTATACCGTAATATATTAGCATCTTTGGATGAATAAAGAAATTGAAAGAGTAAAAAGGCAATTTTGATATGTTGAACATAAAAAAGAGGACAGAAAATGAAAGACCCAAAAAAGAGGGGGAAATTTGAATTAAAAAAGGAAATTTTCTTTAAAAAGATTACCCTTGGTCACATTACTTATAAGAAACTTTCATAACATCATAACGTAATTGAAAAAAGTTGTAATTCATGTCAAAAATTTTTAATAAAAAGCATATTTCTTTAAAACTAGGAACGGATCTGGAACCGTTCCTTCTTTCTATCACACGGAACCGGACCCGGAACGGAACAAGTTCGAAAATTTAAGGTCGTAACCGGTAAGGTTGGAACCGAAACTTCCCGGCTCTGCTTTAAACTAATGTTGTGAACATTCTATTATGCTATAAATGATATTTAGGTGGAATATGTGGCGGTGATTTAATAAATGATACATTAAAATCTACGGAATTTAATATATTCCAGCAACGTTATAAATGAAATTTTAGAACAATTTGAAATTTTTGGCAGAACATGACAAACAGAGATGTCTTTTTGTGTTGTGTTATGCTGCCATAAATAGCGGATATTTATTCGAAGCATTAACAGATATTGTATATTTGTTCTTAATAAATGTATATTTGAATAAAAAAGCTAATTTTCTTCGAAAATGAGCATTCTATATCCTCCAGAGGCGACTGGACATTCTTGTTATAAATTGATGGAATAAAGCGATTTAAAGATCCTATGCAGATAGGCATAAGCTGTAATGTTGGGAATAATTTTGAACCGAGAAAAAAGTCTGCTATGACCCGGGTTCGATTCCGGGTCATAGCAGACTTTTTTCTCGGTCTATTTTTCCAGAGGAGGAAGAGGGAGGGAGAGATAGTGAGGAAGAGAGATGATGGAAGAGGGATGGAGGGAGACAGAAGGACGGAGAGGGGAAGGAAGAATGGGAGGGAGGAGGATGAGAGAGAGGAAGAGAGTAAAGGACGTAGATTGGGAAGTTCCTTGAATTTAATACTTAATCCACGCATTCCCGTCATATTTGACGGATAATTACGCTAGTTTATATAATAAATAAAATAACATCTCTTCATTGATTAATTTGAAATCTTCTGTTGTCGAAAGATTTAGCATAATTTGATAAAGAATAAATCAAGTATTCCCATCTTCCATTTATCGATGTTTTAAAAAGCCGAGTATTGTAAAACAGATAATAAATATAATTCTTTCGTATTCCATTTGTTGATTTCTTTCAAATCATCTAATACAAACTTGGAAACAGGAAAGAAACGCCCGCTCCTGCACAATATTGTTACCGAAACATCCGGTCAGGAAACGGCCACTCCCGCGCCTAAAACCCAGTGTTGCCACTTTTTTTAGCATTTGGGAGCTAGATTTCATCTTCTTGGTATCTAGAAAGTAGCTAGAATATATAAAAACCAATGATATTCATGGTTGTGTACTGAAAGCTTACCATAAGATGTCTTTAAACTATTAGAGTGTCGTAACTGTGTGCAGAGCAAATGTGTCAACTATTTTGAAGCTATCGCTGTCTTTTATAAATACACAAAATGATGGAATCTTCACCTGAAAAAATTTCTTTGGACATTTGAAGAGCCTTTTTAAAACCCTTTTCCATACACTGCGTTTTTCCATAATAGGAATTGTATGATAAGTAGCTGGCAAGGCAGAGTCCAATTGTTAACTTGTTAAACTATGTTGTTATTATTCTGCCATTGTAGACTTTTTTGGTAGTTTCATCTGTCCTAATAGGTTAAAAATGTATTTAATAAAAAATAAATATGTTACATTAAAATTCATATAATGCATGAAACTAACAGAAGATTTCCTATTGTTGTTTCCAAATAATTATATACTATGAATATCTGATATATTCTTGCCAGTTAAGTATGTAACTTCATCTCTATGTAGAAAATTAAACCCTGAATTAAAATGCTACAGAAAGTATTTATTATTCATTTCTGTTTCTGACATTTAAAATTTCAATTCTAAAATTTTCAAGTTGAAAATTAATAAAATACACTTTCAGTTTAGAAAGAAAACTTTTTAATTAAAGGAGTTTAATTAGTAAACTATTTTAACATAAAGTCTTTCTTGAAAAATATGACAAATACATTTAAGGATACAATAATATAATCACAAATGAATACACTTGGACCATTAAATTTTACATAAACTCTTTTACATTTGATAATACTCTTTGGGTTAAACATGAATTACTTAAGGTTGATGTAATATTTTACACTCATTGTATAAGGTAATTGGTTTGACAAATTAATGATAAAATTATAACAAAATATAAACATTAACCAAAATAGAAGCTTTTAATAAAATTTAAAACTCAATATGCCCAAGTCTCATTCAGAGTCACTTGTTTCCTCTAAATTTAAAATGTCATCATCCTCATCAGATTGATAGGAAATGTCATCGTTTGCTGTAGAAAGGATAGCTGATGGTGGGAGGTGCTTTTTGTATGATTCCTGAATCCCTATCTTTTTCAATATCTCAGATGGAAAATTATAATCTGTATAGCACTTTTGATGTATTTTAAAACCGTACTTATGCACCTTGCTTCTGTTTCTTTGTTTCTTTAATTATATTTAAATGCCTGAATATTCTTTCAATATCAGCATTTGAATGAGGTATTATTAAAACTGACATGGCAAATTGTGATAATTCTATAAATGCGTTACAGCCAATTGCATCTCTGTACCTATAAACTTTATTCGAAACATTTTCTGTATTTGTCTTATTTGACCAATCCAAAAGATGAATTTTTTTAAACTGACTTTCTGCTGCAGATATAGTTTCTTCATTTTTGCCCATATACTCCATCAGTTTTGTTATTGGATTTTTATTGTGCTTCAAAACGTTTTCCACTGATAACACAGATATGTCCTTTAAAATGCTTCGATTTTCTGGAAGCCTTTGCTGCAATTGCTTGAATAACTGAACAAGGAAATTTATGCATGTGGATCTTATCATCTTTTCCTTATCAGCTGTAATTTCTTTTTTCATTTTCAATTTCTCTATAATTTTTTCAAATTTATACTCTAGATATGGGTTAGAATCAAGGTACTTCTCTATATTGGAAAGTAAAGGATCTATTTCACAGCTTGAGACCACTACTTTTCCAGCAATAGATTGGATAAGCAGAGTCAAATCATTTAAAAGTTTTGCTTGGTCAGTTGTAATTCATTCAAACAATTTGTTTACTTGTTGAACCTCAACTAAAACAGGATGAACAAATGATAAATATGCTAGGTTCATTTCATCATTGTATAGTTCATTCAAAATTTCAGAGATATAACAATTTTCACTTGTCTTCACTATTTCAAAGTGAGTTTTTAACATGTCCCATTGGTCTAACAATCTACCAACTGCTGGTTCTATGGATATCCATCTAGTTCGACGTTTTTTAACTATCTTCAAAGGTTCTCTTCCATCATTTAGTTTCTGATATAGACATTTATAAAAAATTTGATGCATTGAAGAATTTGAAAACCATTTTTCAGAAACAAGGATTTCTACATTTTTTGGCAAAGTAAGTGATGAGGCTTGAGAAATTGCTAACTGTAATGAATGGCAAACACACCTTATCAAAATCAAGGAAGGTACATCAACTTTTAATTTCTTAAAAACATCATTATTGACCCCTACCATACACTGGCATTATTCGTCCCTATTGCTACAAGATTCTTAATATTTAGTCTTTTCTCTATCAGGGTATCCTTAATAGCCTTAACTATTGCATCAGAATCACATCTGTTAATAACTATCAGAGTTAGAAATGTGGAAACAATTTTACCTGAGGCTTGACTGTAATATATTATAGCTATACCTAATATTTTATTTATGGTAATATCATTTGTCTCATCTAACAACAAACTAAACTTAATCTTACCTATATCTCTAATTAGATCATCTTGAAAATGAGGACTGATCACATTGTTTATTATTTCTGTACATTTTGTTCTTTGCATCTTCAACTTGGATGCTATATCACAATTTGAAAAATGAGTGTTACACAGATCAACAAAATGATCACAATTACGGATCGCACAATGTGAACTTAAGAACAATGCAATGCTTGCTTCACATGCCGAAGTTCTATCACACATTGTAGGTTTTAACAGTGTTATTAAATCTACATTGGAAGTTGCAATAGGTACAGCAGTCTTATGCTTCTTTGAATTTATGTATTTTAGTAAATCAGAATGTTTGGCATTTATATCACACTTACAGCAATTACAATGTGCCTTACTTGAATCAGTATGAATTTCTATTAGCCATTTCCTAAATAACTCATCCTGCAACCAATCTTTCCTAAACTTTTGTTTATATTGCTTATTCTTGCCCATGAAAATGTGAGGATATCTGTAAAAAGGTTTTTAGAAATTCTCAGTGAAAATATGCTAATAATAAAAATTAACCCCATTCTAAAGTAAAAAATAAGGAAACAGTAGACTACCAAAAAATTATATAACTTACAAAAAATTCTTTAATTCACCATTCTTGAGGACAATTTAAATCATTTGGTTTTCTCCAAAGCTTGGTTTTCATTTAAAATATTTCAAATGTTACATATGAGTGAAGTTTTTTTCAGCATTAAAAAGAATAAAATAAATCGTAATATTCCAAAAAAAAACATTTAAAGAAAACGTGCACACATTGCAATCTATTTCATTAAACAGAGTAATTAAGAGTACCCATGTATTGTGGTGATAATCCCTCAATAATACTCAATCACTTTGAGTACTTGCGCTAAGAGCTCCTGCCATGCGGAAGCCCTGGGCAGCTGCCCCTCTTAGGATAAGGCGGCCCTGGCGTTAGTCTATTTCTTTTCAAGTTTTTTTTATGAGTTTCATTTTAAACGGTCCCGTCCCTTATTAGTACTTTTCGTCATTGCTGAAAAGCGCTATTATCTTCGTGATGTTCTTCCGTGCGCATATATCAGGAAGAATTGGCCAAACCGAGTTCAAGCAAATGTAGTACATAGAATTCCCACATAAATACACGACCAAAATGACATATTTAGACATGATCGACTTTTCAGGGGTGCCACAATTACAAAATAAAACATTCAGGTAATTATGAATTTGGAAGGAATTGACAGAGCCAATTTCAACGAAATTTTATTTGAAGGAGGTATGCAACATAAAAAAAACAAAATCAAGGTGTTTAGTATATATATAGAAAGCAGGGCTGCCACTATATAAGGAAAAATAATTTTTTTTCACGTATTTGTGTTGAACTGTCCCCATAAATTTTAACCAAATTTAACATTTATAACGTACACATATTTAAGAAACCATAATAGCATATTTGGACCGTATCAACCAAACAGGGGTGCCACAATCTCTCAGTAATTATGGATTTGGCTCAACGGATTTCAACTAAATTTTGTATATAAGATTTGTACAACATACCATAATTAAATCAAGATGTTTAAAGCGGAGATAAAGATCAAGGCTACCACAATAAAAGATAAAATCTGTTCTATTCTGTTGAGATAATCTGGTTTTTACGAGAGCCTCTTTAGCTACCATAAGCATGGGCATGAATTTGAAAAATAAAATTTTAGATGTGTTAATCTTTAATGCTAGAAAAATTAAGTTCAGTAAAATCTTACTGATAAATAAATTTTTGACCATGCAATGTCATATATCTTGTTGAAAGAAAAATAAATTGCAACAGATTATTTAGACATCTCCAATCTGTAATGTTTTGTTTTAGTAATTAATATAATAAACTCCTGATATTATTTTCTGATTTCAAAGCAAATACATCAGTGTACGATTATACTACCGCGAATTTGATGAGACGCACTTCTACACCACGGGAAACCCGTGTAAAATCCTATTTGTAATATTGAACTCTACATTGCCAATATAGTACAATCAACATTGTGCAGATAATACCTCTTAAATCAGTGGTTTCCAAACTTTTTTGTCTACAACCCAAAATTTGAAATAACATTCGCCCTGTGACCTAATAGCATAATATAAAAAAAATTTAGAAAAATATTGTCGACACAATCACTCAATTTCTTCTAGATTTATTTTTTCTCTATTAAGCTCAGTTTTTGAAATGGGTACATGAAAAACAAAATGGGACCATTGAATCAAGGCATTCCTTCACTGAAAATTTAGGAAATTTTTCAAATTTTTTTAAAACAAAGAAAGTTGCAAGCATTAAATTACTTGAAATTAGTAAAAATATAAACATCACTGTATGCTTGGGTGATTGTTAATGCAAGCCCCTCGTCTTTACAGACAGACAGACAGACAGACAAACGACTTTATTAGGGCGAAATTGAGACTATGTAGTCCCTTCTTACATTTAACCCTTTAGTGGCTTTCATGATGCTGTTGTACCTTCGTTATCAGCTGATCCAATCTTGGATTATTATTGATGGAGAGAGCGCAGTGCAGATCATGCTGAGGATCAAATTTATTTCTTGACTCTCTTGGTGGCCCTTCTTTACTTTTATTCTTGCTAGTATCAGAAATTTACAGTTTTTCACTTTTGGACTGGGTGTCATCCGCGACCCATCACAAGGCCTTCGCGATCCAAGTTCGGGTCGCGACCATGGGTTTGGGAAGCCCTGTCCTAAATCGACCGAACCATTCCTGAAGGATATGGAAAGTACCACTCCCTTCACCACCAGACTTTTGCACTCTAAGCTCATGCAGGCGCTTTGACTTCTCGCGTGGACAGTGGTTCCCAAACCTTTTGTAGACGCGGCACCATTCCAAAGATGAATAGAATTTCGCGGCCTCCCCACATAAAGCATGGCTTTTATATTTTCACATACGGGTATTACAACCTTTGAACACATCCATATGTTCGTACTATACTAGTCAATTTATTAGGGAACAAATTATTTCCCTAATTATCTGTCAAAACATCCAATTCGTTGGCTAATTTACTAAACTATGTTTTTCGCGACACCCTTAAAAATAAGCCGTGGCATCCCTCTGTGCCGCGACACCCAGTGTGGGAACCACTGACTTGGGGGATCGTTTTCACGCACCTCATCTTCGATCCATAAGCTCAAGGTTTTGTTTCTCAGCATCATTTTGCCATCCGTCCTTCCGTACGCATGTTCGTTCTCGGTTTCTACCGAAATGAACTTAAATACGTAATAAAATATGTTTGAATCCTGGAGAAACTATGCATCCATTTGTTTTACCTCATCAATTGGCTTTGGTCTTTGAAAGACAAGTTCAAGCACATTATTTAGTGTGTAGGAACCTTCGACATCTACATTATACCCTGCAAATCACCTTAATGGTGGATGGCAGGGTGTGTAATGCACCAAACGTTATCGTTTTCCTCCAGGGGAAGAACGATCCTTTGTATCGCTCCGTTCTACAATAGATCTCGCCAATATTTTCCTTATCATCGTGCCTTCCGAAATATTTTGGATTCCTGACAAGATCTATAACTTCGTTAGAATAGACAAATAATTTTCTAGCGGCTTAAATCGAGCCTGTAATCTGCGATCTTCTAACGATGACCGTTTAAAATCTTCTATTACCAACGTGACGCTCTATTTATTATCAAAATTTCTTATTAAAAATCTAGTAGCCCTGCGCTGCACTATCTCCCTTCTGGCACGGATCCCATATAGCTGATTCATATTCTACCTGCGGCCGTACCAAAGATAAATAACACGTTTCTCTCACTCTTTCGGTTCTATTCCGGATTATCCAACCTATAAGTACAACTTCTTGTTTGCGGTGCCCATCACCCGGCGAACGTGAGTGTCCCACGAGAGGTCGCGACGTATTGTAACTCCTAGTTATTTAGCGGTATCTGAAACAAGAATATCTATTCCGTCGACTTCATAATTAACACCTACCAAACTATTTTTAATTCTCTAAAAGTTGCTAACGCAACTGTTTCATTTCAATTCGTTGCAACTCGCGAAAGTAGCTTCAATATTGTTCTTCAAGTATGGATGGTCGCTAGGATAGTTTGTCTTCCTATAAATGACCGTGTCGTGCGCGAAGAATCTGACTTTACTTTAAACTAACTAGCTGATATCGTTGATATATGGGAGAAACAACAACGAATCGAAGACACTTCCCTGAGGAACGCCAAAGACAACTTTCGCGGTGCCTTAACACTTCCCATCAATAACCTTTTGCTCCCTACTACTAAGAAATTCTCGAATCCCATTCATATATATATATATATATATATATATATCTAACATATAAAAATGACTTCGTCGTCGGTGGGTGGGAAAGCGGAACTCTAATGCTATTTTTAACAAACTTTTCGAGTAGCTAGAAGATTGACATTTGGTGGGAATGTTCGACTCTTAAGGTAAAAGCCATTTACGAAAAAGAATTTTACAAAATCGACTCGGGTTCGATTCCAGAGAATGATTTCCATTCCCCATAAGATAACATAGAAAAATCGATATTTCGACCTGCAAGCTTTTTTTCTTTTGCTTATTAAAATTCACATATTTGACCTTCGATCTCCGGATAAGGAGTGCATTAACGAAAAATGACAATAGTTTCTTATTATTATCGTCTTTTATCGCCTTCGAATCGAAATCTCTCAAATTTAACGTTTTAATATCATATTTTGACAAAATATTGCGTTTTTAAGGAGAAACCTTGCCAACCGATTGCATTGTTGAACTCGAAATCCTATTACTCTCACATATGCTCCCATTCCCTCCGAACCTCCATGGCCCCTCCCGGCCCAATTCTTAGGTATCAGAGATATCTCAGAATTAGTTTTTACTTTCTCCATATACGTAGTATAGAGAAAGTATTGTTTTCATGAAAAAATTCGAATTCGAGATTTCAACGGAAATACACGTTTTGAGGTCCCCTGAACACGTTTTGACTATTTTCGCGATGATGTCTCTGTGTCTGTCGGTCTGTCTGTATGTGATAGGATTTTTACTTTCTCCTTATGTAGTATAAGGGAAAGTATTGTTTTTATCAACATGAAAAAAGTTGAAATGATTGTGTTACCATGCGACATATTTTTATTCGCAGAAGACGTCTGTACTTTCTGCTAGTATATATATATATATATATATTTATTTATTTATTTATTTATTTATTTATTTATTTATTTATTTATTTATTTATTTATTTATTTATTTATTTGTTTGTTTATTTATTTATTTATTTATAGGATGAAATTTGCCTAAATATTTGATGCGCTTGTTTTCCTATATTAGTATTTGTAAAAATTAAAAGTTATCTTTGACTTTCACAATTAAAAAATTAAGCATTAATCAGTTTTACATCTAGATGCTGCAGCATTTGATGGTAACGAAAGTGGATCTGCAATGCTGTAAAGTGTCTAAGGAAAAACTGAAGTACGTAATGAGGACAGAAAAAATTATGAATTACTAGCACAATATTATTCTGTAAATTTGAAGGTATATTATGGCGATTGTCTTAAATGCAGAGTCGTCAAAGTTAGGGTGAATATGGTAAACAACTTTAAAATAGAGATCTTTGTGTCAACGATTGGAAGTTTCTCTTAGTTAGTTGGGGAATTTTATTTTGTTTCTTGTTTTGTAAAATTTTCAATCGCACATATATGGAATTGATTTTTAAAAAGAAAATTCATAGACTTGCCCAGTTTTTGAAACATTTTCTTTTGCACCTTAGTATAAATCATTTTTCATTTATACATTTTTATATTCTTGAAAGTAATACTAAAACAAGGCGCAATTCTGTATGTTTAAAATTTTAATGTTTTTCTTCCTTTTCCTTTTTTAGGTCACTAGTGTATTGCCCGTCATATGACGGAATAATAATATTCTCTCCCTCACTCTCTTCGTCCCTTTCTCCCTCCCTCCGTTTCCCTCCCTTCCTCTCTCGTTCCTTCCCTCTCTCTTTCCTTCCCTCTCTCTCTCCCTCTGCTTCCCGTTTATCCCACTTCCCCCCTCTCTCATTCCCTCCTGTCCCAATCCATAGCTCTTCCTCTTTTTCTCTGTCTCCCTCTTTATCTCTTTCCGTTCGTCCTTTTCTAATTCTATACCTCCCTTACTCTCTATGCATGTATCTTCCATTCTATATCCCTTCCTTCCTATCTTCCTCCCCACATGCCCCTATCTCTTACTCTACATCTATATAGCCGTTTAGATAAGCAAAAAAATCCAAACTAAATCCCAGTCCCATTAGGATGACGTAATTTAGCGAAAAAACCTACGATAATTTAAGGCAATATATGCACTCGTATATATTATTCGTATATACAATTGATTCTCGAAATTTAAAAATGACGTGGTCGACAAATTCCGATATTTTCCCAAAACATGTGATTTAAATGTTTAATATGAGAGATTTCGAAAGGTATGTGGAAAATATTAATAGAGTAAGAAACTTCATTAATTTTCCTAAAACATAGTTCAAATTCGAAGATCTTACGTAAATTCTTTCTAATTTGAATTTACAAAAGAATAAAAGCCTGCACTTTAAAAAGTTGCTTTTTACGTGTTATCTTACGTGAAATGCAAATCGCCCTCCCCCCTGGAGTCGAACCAGGGTATTTGTTTTATTTTTTCGTCATTTAATTTTTATATCTGAATCAAACATTCCTGCGAAATTTAAACCTTCCACTAAATCGGGAAGTTATTAAACCCGTTAAAAACGGGTTAAAAGGTACCATTGATGACGTCAGCTTTATACACAAACACACACATCTAGGCTATTATTATAGTAATGCTAACTAGTTAGGATGCTGAATTTGTTCAGTCTCTGGGCTAGTGGTCCGCAACCTGATGCTCGCGAGCACCGCGGTGCTCTTTATCAGTCTTACATATGCACTCCATTATGGTAAAAATCGTCTTTCCTAGCACGATTAATTTGATCTGTTCGCCTGTTTTCTTTCTAAACGAACGAAAGAACATTTTCAATCGCTTTAACAGTGATTTTGTTTTATTTATGATCATTCCTGCATTTAAAAAGTAAAGTGGTTCTCACTGGGTACTCTAAAATGTAACTTGGTGCTCTCCGCAATGAAAAGGTTACGAACCCCCGCTCCCGCTCTAGGCCGTGTGGAATCCAAAATCATCTGTAACCATGTTAAGCAGCTTAGAGATTGGAACAATACATTCCAAAGGCGGTCTTCTCTCCTTAATGCTGACCGACTTCATTGCTGATGGCTTATTATCTAATGGTCAGAATGGGAGACTGTCATGTATCGGGAATTACCGAAAATTTTATGAAGTTGTATTGTATGGGTACTGTTATAGGCAAATATAAATCTTTAACAGATATTTATAAAAAAGCGATTTAAAACGGACGAGTTATCGCCGAACCCGATCACATCCGATAGGTAGCCGAAGTTTGCCGAGTGTTAGTGACGTCAGCGCATTCCATGAGCATCCTAGCTGTGCTAGAAGCCATTGTACCGATATATAAGTAGTAGCTTAAAAGACATAAATCTTTTGTTTTCCTCTATCCGCCGTCTTAAAAGAAATATTGGTAGAAGTACTGCACCTTCCTGCATTTATTTCGCTTTTTGTTTTGCAAAATGGCATCTGAAGGGTTTTGTGTAGCCAGATCTGATAATTTGCCCAATGCCAATTCGTAGATGCTTTTACAGTACATTGGAAGTCGTAGGGAGCAATATTCGGATGTTGAAATGCGTGGAGTGAAGGCGGACAGGTTTGAATTACATTTAATTGATAAAACAAGTTCGATGTAGCGCTTTTATTTTCAGTTATTGTATTAGTAGGTACCATTATTTCGACTGAAATGAATAAAACAACTCTAGTTTTAACTAATATTATAGAATATTTATTTATGTATTATTTCCCATACTGTCCTAGTATCTAGTATGTAAAATATAGTTAGATAAGTTTAAGGCTGAGACTTCGTGGAATTCCACAATAAAATAACATGAACAATCCTAGATAGTATTTTTTATTTATATTAAGCATTCGCTAATTTCCACAAAATATATTAAGTAAAACACGGCCGGTTTCGGTGAATAATCATCATCGTCTGCCTTTACAGAATCACAGGTCAAATATTGACAAATATAAAAAATGAATGTGAATAAACTTAGTTTTCGTGTGTCTTGTCTATAGGAAATGTGGTGAAGTTTGTTGTTTTAACTGTCTATCTGCCTTAGTTATTACCTATACTTGTGAAAAGAAAAGCTGTAGAAGTGTTTGTAAGAACTGCGTATGTTTTTTGTATATATCGCCAATTTCATCTTTGCTTTTATGGCTTTTTTCTCCCTTTGAGGTCAATGAGAAAAGACTATGTTGGTAATGCTGTTGGATTTGTTAAACTGAAGCGAGAAGGAAAAATTTGTATTGTTAAAGGCAAGATTTTCCCTGAACACAGAATAAGATAAAGAGGGTATGAAGTGAGTGTAGTTGTAGATGAAGAAGAAGATTTAGTCACGTTTGTGGAGTGTCATGGCTGCCCTTATTTATCAAAACATGGCCCTTCAAAATGCTATACTGTCGTGGATATTATGTGAACAAATTTATTAAAATATTTAAATTACAGAACTAACTTAATATGTAACATTTGTAAAAGTATTTGTTAAAAACTTGGTACTTAAATATATGCACTGCAACAGTAATTATTTGCTTAATAAACCCATAGCCCAAAGAATTCCGTAAGTTTGAGCTTACGTATTTAGAATAGGTATATTACATTATGGAGGTTTTGTTAAAATATATATGCTAATCTTTGAAACATAAAAATATAATTCACTCTTTCAACATCGTTCTCCAGAAATATATGCATCATGTCAATGTAATGCAGACAACTACAATACGAAGCAATAAAATTACGTACATATAACTAGTACTTACATTAAAACGATCTTCGCAGACAAATTCAGTTGTACGTTCCGATATATCAGATGCGTATCTCCTCATAGCTTTTAACCACAATATTTTCCGCTTCTTATTTCTTCCCAAGGAGCTTGGTAGCGTGAAGAACAATTTTCTCGGGTTTTTTAAAGTTGTATTTAAGCAGTGAGGTACCAGACAATACTTATAACCCTTCTTAACTTCCATATTCTCCATTTTAGCTACGATATCAAGAAAAGCAACAGAACGAAGTATCAAAACTGCGTGCTTTCAGAACGGTCGTAAGGCATGCGTTGACGTCACGTTCCCCTTACTACTCTCTCTCCAACCAAGATGCCGTTTTCGCGGGATATTTAAAAATTATTTTAAACATTTTTTTGCATAATGAAGACTATTTAACAAATAAATATTCACAGGGAGTAATTAAGTCAATTAAAAAGTATTTTTAAAATATATTAAAATATTTTGACAGTTCCCCATTAGTGTTCAATGTGACTTATCTATTTGTATAGTTTTATTTAAATAAAGATGAAAAAATATTTTGGCTGAATATTTCTGGTTAGAATCCACTTAAAACATGTTTCGCTGTATAGAAATATTATATTTATTTAACATTAGGATGAATCTAGATAAGGAATGTGATCGCAGCTCTGTCTCGGGGGAAACTGCAGTGCTGCTGCGGCAGCAAACCGCGAATAAATACCGTGTTGTTTGATCCGGAGAATATTGATGGTTTTCTGTATTTATAGATGAATATTCAATTTAATAATAATATATATAAATCTACATTCACAGTGATATTATCATGCTAGAAAGTTGTGTAAATGTTAAATAGTATGTGCACATTGAGAAAAATCTCATGATAATGTAACATTAATGTTCACAAAACCTAGTGGCGCTGTTTTAAGGCTACAACTCAAATTTCTACAAATAATTTTCCTAAAAATAACTTAACATTTATACTGTGTGAGTTCATTTGAATTCTTAAGGCGCTGTTTTCCTTTCGCTCTTTTTTGCATACCTTCGTATTAAACTCAGATCCATGGGATAAGCGTCGCGTGGTAATTACTGAGCACAGTGGCCTGAAAAAGGTCGGATGGGAGAAAGGAGGAATAGGGCGGAAGAGGAGATTAATATCTGGGGTAGTTAGTTTGTTCGCCGTAAGATTTTTGAGGGCGCTTTGGAGAGTCCTTGCGTACTACTTGAGTTGCGGAGATTCGAAGGTTCTTATCTCCCTTCCGTCTCCCGCCACGCGCGGAACATTATGACGCTGAGCCAACTTCGTCCCTCCTATCAGAGAAATACATTTACTTGGCATGTTATCAGATGAACGCGAAAAGCGCTTCTGGAAATTTTACGTTAGATTATACCCACGAAGAGTATGATTCACCACCGCCGACTTTGCCTGTAATTTGATAGCTCAAGTCGAAGAAACTAACCTCACCTCTCAAAAATCATGGAAAATGAGTATTTCGTGTCTAAACTTGAGCATCTCATTTAACAGTGTTTCGTGAAACACGAATCTGAAAAGGGGCTTCTAACTTTTCTGCCAATGAAATTAGGATTTGTTTCTCGGTCTGGGATTGAACAATACGTAGGAGGTGCAGACGCCATTTTCTCCAGCCCGTGAAAAGTTTACTTTGACCTTGCTGACCACATCCAATTTTAAGTGAAGTGTTTTACCTATTTTATCAGGAGTTTGATTATTACAATACACTAATCATTTAATAAGCAAAAATATAATTATTAGCATAATAAAATATACATATATGAACATGATGTGCGCAATGCATTATAGAATCTAAAAATGTATAAAGCAAATATATAAACTTTTTACATTCTTAAAATTGACAAAAGATGTTTTCTCTATTGGCAGGCATAAGGTAAGAATAAGATAAAATGATGTTGAACCTGAAAACGGTCAGTGGATTTTTCAAAATGACGATTCTTTAAATTGCCACCGGGCACATTTTTTGGCCTTTGAGTCTTTCTTTTAGAAGATTTTCTTCCTCTATTAATTCGATATTTTCTTCTTCTGTTAAACTATTTGCTCGTTCCACGATTTTTTTAGTTTTTTTATTTCTGCAAAATCTCCTAAGAATGTTTTTCAATTTAATAATGTACTTCTAGCCATTGGAAAAGTTTTGAAAAATTCCAAATCTCTATCATGATTATAATCATGTGATTTTGGGTTCAGGAAATTCCGCGATATCCCGAGATTGCAATCCCTAAGGTGGCTATTTTTCTACCTCTCAATTAATAACGACAATATTCAATATTTATAAAATAAAATTATAAAATTCATACTTCTAACCTTACGACGAAACAAGAAGTGAGGTAGTATGGTTAGATCTATTACATTATGAAACGTCACATTCCATCAAACATAAGCAGATACTATGACTACAATCAGAAGTTTCTATATGGATTTCAAACCAATTATTACTATGCTTTCGTGTATTTGAGATAAGAATAGGTCTAATTTAAAAGTCTTATCCCGACTTATCTTGACGGCGGATTCTCGAAGCTCTTATCTTATTCCGTTAATTACCTGTATATTATTTTCGTTTTTGTTTTCGGGCGTGAGTAGAGTTACCTTACAACTTTGTCTCCAGAGCGGCCCCATTTTCGAACTGAAAGACCGTCCCACCGGGAAAATTCCCGCTGTCCCGGCGGCCCAGTCCGCGCCTGATACGCAGTAATTTTAGGATATTTTTTCTTAATCTATTACATGGGTTCTATAAATTAAACAAATAAATTAGGTGGAGTCCCTGATTACCGTCATCCCGACTTATATCACTATAGTCCTGACTTCACCAAGTTACAACTTCAGCAGTGAATTTAAAATACAAATTATAAATAAAGCATATAAAAAATACTTAATGTATTGAATAAAATTATGTAACGTTTGCAAAATACGTAAAATATTTTTTAAATCGCTTTAGATAGTTAGACGCATATTAAATGTACAAGTTAGGAAAGTGTACTGCTGAAATTTTATTGTATTTAAAATACGCGGTCTAACGTAAGACATTTTGATCATTTTTATGGTGGTATTTCTGACATAGATAGTTGAGTAACGAAAGTCGGTGTCATACCATGTGCTGTAGTTTAAGTTTTTAGTTGAAATTTGAATTTGATATTGCCGACATTAGTGATGACAAAGGCAGTTGAAGTTGTTATTATTAATGAATGATAACTATTGAAAATATTTACCAGCAATAATGGAAGAGTTAAAAGAAGTCGTACATTTTTTAATTCCCGAAGCACGTTTGGATTTAAAGGCGGTGGCATTAATGCAAATTTTAGGTAATAATAGGTGAAAATGGTTTGATGTAATTTAACTAAGTAATGTTGAGAGTACATTTTTTTGTCGTAGGATTGACTGGAACAGACGATGGCCGAAGTTTAATAATTACTATCCCGGAAATTATAAGATGTCTCGTATTATTATGCAAGGACTCCTCGGAATCGGTTGCTAAAGATGCATGTTTATCGCTGGTGAATATTTCTGCGGAAGAAAGTAGTGTTCCTGTTCTACTAAAGGCATTGGATAAGTCTTCTGATGTAAAATCCGCTGGCAACATAACAGATAAAGATATAGTAGCCATTGTATTAGATTTAATCATCGATCCTGAATCTACATTATCTGACCCCGCATGTATGGTTTTATCTAATATTTCAAGACCTTCGGCATACTGTGAAAAAGTTTTCGAAAGAATCGAAAAAAGTGGTATAACCATAGAAAAACTTATCGGAATTTTTTGTGAAATAGGATACAACAAGAAGGGAGCACGTTTGGATTACTTGGGACCCGTTTTCTCCAACTTGAGTCAGTTGGCTAATGTAAGAAGGTAAAATATATCATTTTCTCGAATGAATTTATTTTTTCATGCTGTATTTTTAAGGAGTATCAAGTTTGAATTCGCTGAAATAAGAATATCATAATCTGCTATAAATAATCTTATGGTTTTATATTTATTGTAATGCGTGTTTGCCATTAACTTGCTACAGCGATTTGCCTGTGTTCGTTGTGAAAATAATCATGTGTACAGGTTTCGTTAGATGTTTTCATACCAGTTTTCACTGATAATTAATTGAAAACCAATTAATGCATTGCCGTATAGGTCTTGTTAATCGAGGAATTTTTTAAATGAATTTCTTGCTATAATTACTGCTATTATTTCCTTAAACAATACCATTTAAACTATGTGCCCATGAATTACGCATAATTATAGATATTAATCAGTTAAACAGTTTTGTGTGTGAAAAATATATTTCTACATAATCAGTTTCTTAATTTAAGGTATATTCTGGATAGGGACCGTTTTATTGTGCATAAATTACTGCCTTTCACTGAGTATGAGAAGTCTAGTATCAGGAGGGGAGGCATTATTGGCACTATAAGGAATTGCTGTTTTAATTTAGGTGAGTTTAATAGTAGTACTTACTTATTGATTGGTCAGTATTTTAGATACTCTTATGATATTATCTTAACAAGTCAGTTACTATATGCACCACTTGAGAAATGTTTTAAAATCTTGTTAAAATATCTCAGAAATTCCGTATTACATTTAGTGATATGATGCAGAAAATTAATTAATCACGTCTTTGCTTTAAGTGAATTTCATTTGACTTTTCAGATGATCATGAGTGGCTTTTAAGTGATAAAGTCGATATTTTGCCACGCTTACTATTGCCACTTGCAGGGCCAGAAGAATTTGATGACGAAGACAATGAAAAGTTACCACTTGAATTACAATACTTAGCTGAAGATAAAACCAGAGAACCTGATCCTGACATCAGGATAATGCTTTTAGAAGCAATTACAAAGGTTTTTATATTTATAAAATAGAATTTAACAGAGAGGTAGCTTTTGAAATTGCCTTCATCATTATAGGGGGAACTGATTTAAAAAAAATTGAAAAACTATATGAGCTTTAGATCAAATTGTTATTAGTCAACAGAAAATGGAAGTTTAGTTCCCTTTCGAGAATTGTTCGCAAACTAATAGCTAATTGAACGTCATGGTTCAAAAATAAAATTCAGTACTCTAGTTCATTAAAGAACATGTTGTTTGTACGTACATATTCATTGTGTATTTTGCACACAGGTATTCAGTATAGGTATAGTTCGTTAATTCATTGAAATAGTTTCTTACAAATTTCTTTTTAAGAAAAACTAATTTTTAAAATAAAAAAAACATTAATACTGTATTAATTGAAACCTGGAGCATAAGTTTACAATGAAAATTTTTAGTTGTTACAATTATTTATCTTATGTTTCATTCGTTGTAAAAACATTGATTAAATGTGTAACCTTACTTCGTACTCAAATGTAAGATGACCCTCAATTTTTGCATGCTGAAATTTGGAAAAAACCTCACCTTGGTTTCAGGTAAATAGGGTATACATTTTGTCACCTTGAGGAAGTTGCTCAGTTTTTATTTAATCCTATCTGACTTGTTTCTTAGTTGCATCTCCAAATTGAGAAGGGCTTCAATTATCAATGACATTCCTATTAAAATTTCTGTATTAGCATATATTTTGTCTTTGGTGAATTTTGTCAGTGTTTTCACTCATACTTTCAAAGCAAAAGTTTTCTTATGAATGCATTATTTATTTATACATCCTTTTGTTATAAATATAGAGTTGCATTAATGGCCATGAGAAGTATCTGTGAAACATAAATCAAAAGCCGAATTTATATCAATTTTCATGATATCTGCCATTTCAAGAGAAAACACTAAACTATTCACCTTTACCTAATTTTATCAACTTTTTATCAGTTATGTGCTGTTCGTTCCAACCGTGTGAAGATACGAAATAGCAACACCTATATTATTCTCCGCGAGCTGCATAAATGGGAAAATGATAAAAAGGCATTGCTAGCATGTGAAAATCTTGTGGACTTATTGATAAGGTAAATTTTTTAATTTGAGATTTCATTTTAAGAAGTACTAAAATATTTTGATCCATACATAATAGAATTATTAAGACATGTTCATTAAAATTAACTATAATAAAAGTTGGATAAAAGTTATAATATTTTCATAAGTTTAATTTTTGAGATAATTGTTACTAGTTCTATGATAAGTTTTAGCTATCCAGTAAGAAACTAATATGGCTGTAATATGTTGGTTAATATTTCCAAAAAAATTATAGTGATGTAATTCTTTATTTTTAATTTTACCTTTTGACATAACAGTTTCTATCCATGCTGTTTTAGTAGATATTCAGAAAAATTTTTCTTGGTTACATTCATAGCATTGAAGCAAAAATCATCCTTTAACACCTTGCATACCACACCTTGCATACCAGATGTAATTCCCCATACTATGCTTGTTTCCTAGGCATTTCTCATAGCCCTGAAATCTTTGTGCATGGAAATGGAAAAATAAGCATAATTTGACTCTTTTATTTTAGTGAAAATTGCTGCATATGCTCCTGAATACATTTAGCACTTTTTTTAGGGTAAGATATTTTTGAAACGGCTGCCTTTATGCAAAGGAACTCCACAGAGTTGACAATATCATTTTGTTTCTTTTTTTGTGAATGGAACACACACTACAGTTTCTAGTTGGATATGCATCTGAGTCACTTACATTTTCATCTGAACTAGACGCATATCCGTTATTCATACTAGGGCAATCTGACAAACACATAATTCGTTTAAAATATCGCCTTCACAAAGATAACAATGCCTCTCACTGTGCCCATAATGTAAACTGAAAATTTAACAAAGGGTATTCGAAAGACAAATGGATAAATCTGCTATGAAAACAGAAAAAAAAGAACTAAAAGAATCTCCGACACGTTAGCCAAGTGTACAAAAAAATGGTGGATAATTAGAAGTCCATGGAAAATCCAGTAGATGGTGTTAGTGTTACCTCTATTCGAAAAATGAGAATTCTCATGAGCACTAAGCAACGGTTGATACATGAAACATGAGAATTCTCATGACCAGTATGCTTCAACGGTGTAAAAACATGTAAAGAACATACATTCTAAAATATTTATAAGATTTAACAGAATAAAATGATCAGCCTAATTTACAACTAAGAGTTTAGCTAACTTGGACACATCTATGGTGCAGACATTACTAAAATACTAAAATAAAGCTCATCTAAGTCTATAGGCTCTGCGTGCCTATACAGGCATGCCTCATTTAGCTCATGTTCTTTTAGCACATTTTCGATATAGTGCGGTTGGCATCTCAGGACTAAAATTTTAATTTTTGAAAAGTTTTAAAATAATGCTCTTAAATGCTACGGTCCTTTATTATGGTCACAGCGTTTTTCTCACTTAGCTCCATTTATACTTCACTCTCTGTTCAGAGATAATCATTCAACTCTAATTAAAGACAAGTTGTTGTTACCATATATGCTGACATATAAGTTGACTTTTGAAGCTAAAGAAAATTCCGAAAACTTAAGGTCGACTTATACGCTGAATATAAAATGTAACCCTTAAATAGCAGATTAAAAACATTGATATTTAAGAAAACATTTGATCTTACAGCATAGGTGATTGCCATTTTGAATCAGCTGCTCCACTCTTTACATATTCTGCCATTTATTTTAGAAATTTATGATAATTATTTTTAATAGTTAATAAAAATTAAATTTTAACTTTTGTTTTTATTACTGAATCTTAAAATATAGACAATCTATTTGCAATTACAGGAACGAAGGATAAGTAAAAATACATTCCTCCAATAGATGACAATACAGTATATGACTTATCTTTCTTAAATTAAACAAATGATTTAATAACTCAAAAATTGACACTGCATTTTTTGGAAAAGGTTTTAAAAACCGTAAAATTCATTCGAAGTTTTTTTTTAGCGAAAAGTGGGTGGTTGACTTATTCAGCGAATATGTGTCTAGTCGTGTATTTGCAGTCTGAAAAATAGAGGTCAACTTATATGGTATTTATACGTTTATTAACTGTATTTCTATTTCACTCTTTCATTTTTAGTATGTTTTTTACATTGGTTTGCCGCAATGCCACAGTCTTTTGATGTGATGTTAACATCGGAAGTTTTAAAGTTCGTAATGTTACTTTGAGATGTGCAGGGTTGGGTTCGCCTTGGATGGGTTTTTGCTTAAGATTGGGTTCGATTAGGTTCATGACAACTTTAACTTTAGCTATTGTTAGTCATTTGTTATTCTGATATTTTGCTTTTGGTAGCTATGCTATAGTCACATGTCTGAAGCCGCGGCAGTGCCGCTGAATCGTAATATCACTTATATTCCGTTTATGTTTACTTTTGCCCTGGCTAATCATTATCAAAGATCTTCATAATCATGAAGAATTTTAGGAACACGTCAAGGTAATACACTATATTGATGTTTTACCAAGTATATACCAGAAATACTTATGATATTTTGTATATCTCATTTAATTTATAATATGTTTTTTCATCGCAAATGTTATTAGAAAATTGTGATTTTCCATCAAAAAGAATTAGTTTTTTGAAGCTGTTGTAAACCAATAAGTTCATAATAAGTAATTATTTAAAAATAATTGTCATATACTGTATTTACTCGTTTAATACCCGCACCCCTGCTTTTAGATCTAAATATCTGGAAAAAACTATAATTCGTGTCATGTACACACTTCCAAAATTTTGATATTTTACAGCAATATCGGTTGAATAATCTATCTGAAGCTGAATTTGATGATATAATTATGGCAACAAGCAAATATTTAAGAGATGACTTCAAAAAATGATTTTTTTAACAAATGTAAACATGAATATTGCCATTATATTACACAGAGACAACTCAAAAACCTATTTTGAAGTCTAGCTTCTTGATCTCACAAATAATTTTAATTTTGAGCCTCTGCATATTCTCAAGTTATTTAATTTAAAATGAGTAATTTTCACTAATTTTGTAAAATTACGTTAACTCAGCCATTATTCACCTAGAAAAAGAGAATTTTACATAAATAAACATAAACGGTTCATGCTCAAAATAAATCCCCATGTCAAATCCCTCAGAGATCACACAATACCAAAAATAAACCGGTTACTAGATCCACTGAGACCGGTTACATAGAAATGTTTCTTACATTTCTGTGGATATAATGTATCACTTACAGCTAACAGAAAGCACAAACGAACAATTCCAACAACTATTTAATGACACATTTCCATCGCAAGATTGTGTTGTTTGCTTTTATACAGAGTAATAAAAGTATACAACTATTTAATGACACATTTCCATCGCAAGATTGTGTTGTTTGCTTTTATACAGAGTAATAAAAGTATGTACATATATTCTTTTAGGATTGCGTAACGTAAAAGGAACCCAAAAAAAAATTCACTTATGGTAAAATGTGATTTGAGCATGTCACGAATTAAAAGGCAATCTAACAATTCGTTTGTTTTTAATGAAAAATATATGCAATTCAGTTGTTTATTTCTCTTATATCACCTTTTCTATGAGAATGAATGACACTACTATTTGCATAGAAATTTACGTTATAAATCGAGGAAATAAAATGTAGAGCATATTGCGCCTACCGAAGAAAAGGCATACTCACTCATCTCATGCCAGACACGCAGTGTAAGTAGGCGTTCCGCGGGTGGCCTGCCCTCAAAGGATGAAGGGGCAAATATCGTGTAATGTCCGCACCCCCTTTTTTTATGGGGAAAAAAGTGCAGATATTGCACGAGTAAATACGGTACTTCATTTTCTTGTCTTTTAATTAATATATAAAAATGTCCTATCATTGTATAAGTTGTAAGATAAAAATAGTAAAATTTCTGAAGAGTAAAAATCAAATGGGTTATGCGCTATGTTAATATCCATTCTTTTAACGCAAATTCTGATAGTGCACAGATGTCTCAGAATGCCTTTCATGCACTAAGCGAGGCATGCCTATACTACTTAGGCCATAATCTGATGAAAATTATATATTTATTTATTAATTATTTCGAAGTAATTTTCCTTTCTTTTTGAGCTGATTTTTGGTAAGGAACAACATGCAATCAAAGAGTAGATATGTAAGCTGCCTTCAATCTCTATGGTGTTTCTATAAACAATCTATTATTCTATAGTGATGCACTGTTTTGCCAGGAGTTATATCACAATTGAAATCTGAACTACATTGGAGTAATTTCATTGATTTTTTAAGTGAGCCAATTAATAAAAATTAATGTTGTACAGTAATGTATGGCTATGAAACATTGTAGTTTCTTGTATTATTGGATTCTTCAGATGTTAGATTATTTCAATTTATTCTACAATTAAATCTGTAAGAAATGACATGACTTTATGCAGAGAAAGAATTACTCGGAGTCACTGAAGTTGTGAGAATATATTCCACAAATCATAGAAAATATAAATACAGTATAGTCAAAAACTCTATGGATGAAGGCTTTATTTTGTCATCATCATCATGCTTCTGTCCAAAGACAGGTTTTAACTGAATCGCTGCCTCCATTTCTCTCTCTCCCTAGAAGCCTCTTTTATATCTCAATAAGTATTATATCCCTGCTTTATATTATCTAATATTCCTATTCTTTTTCTCCCGCTTCCTCTTCTTCCACTAATTTTTCCTTCTAAGATCGTCCTTTGTAAACACTGTCTTCTCAATATGTGCCCTATCCAATTTGCTTTTCTTTTCCTGATTGTTTTTATTAGCATCCTATCTTCTCCCACCATTTCTAATACTTCATTTCTCTTCCTCTGTCCATTTCACTTTCATCATTCTCCTCCATACCCACATCTCAAAACTTTCTAAATATTTTTCCTCCTTTCTCCTTATCGTCCACGTCTCTGCACCATAAAGAGCTATGCTCCATATGTAGCATTTTGCTAATTTCTTCCTTGTTTCTAAATTTATTTTCTTGCTTGTGAGAAGCTCCTTCTTCTCGTTAAATGCTGCTTTTGCCATTGCAATCCTACTTCTGATGTCCTGTATACTACTTCCATCCTGTGCTAAAATACTGCCAATATATTTGAAACTACATACTTGTTCCAATTTTTGTCCATTTACCATTATATTTAATTCTTATGTTCCTTTGAAACCACCATGACTTTCGTTTTTTCAGCATTGATTTTCATTCCATATTGTTGGCCAACCTCCACTAGTCTGTCTGTCATCCTCTGAAGCTCTTCCTCGTCTTCTGCTATTAATCCTTGATCATCTGCATATTTAATGGTGGTAATACTTTCACCTCCTATCTTAAATCCTTTCTCTTGCCTCAACGCTTTTTCTGTTATTGTTTCTGCATAAATATTAAATATCGCTGGTGAAATAGGACATCCCTGCCTCACTCCCCTCCCTATTGAAGTACTTTCTGTTTCTTCTCCTTCCACCCTGACTCTAATCTTTTGATCAAAGTAAAGGTTTTTAAGTAGTCTTTTATCTTTCCAATCTTTTCCAATTTTGTTTAAAATACCCAGCATTTTATACCATTTCACTCGGTCAAAAGCTTTCTCCCAATCTACAAAACAAAAATACATATCTTTATTGACTTCTAGCGCTCTTTCTATCATCATCCTCATACATCCTATAGCATCTCTAGTCCCTCTTCCCCTTCTGAAACCAAACTGATTATCTTGCAGCTCCTTTTCTATTTTACATTCAATTCTTTTGGTTATTATTCTAGTTAGAACTTTAGCTGTATGAGAAATTAAACTAATTGTTCTGTAATCCTTACAACATTTTGCATTGTTCTTTTTCTCCAGTGGTACCATAACAACATCTAAAAAATCTTCAGGCCATATGCCAGTACCATATACTTGGTTAAAAAATTTTGTTAGTTGCTTAACTGCTTTCGACCCCAAAACCTTAAGAACGTCCACTGGTATATCATCACTCCCAACAGCCTTCCTTCTTTTCATGTCATCAATTGCTCTTTTAACTTCAGACTCGAGAATACTTGGTCCTAGCTGATCTTTTTCCACATCCTCTTTTTCATTTAATTCAATATATCTTGGCTTTCCTTCTTTGTCATACAGCACCTCAATGTATTCTTTCCAAACATTCTTTACATTGTCTGGGTCCGAGACTATTTTACCACTTTTGTTCATGATTCCTTTACGTCCTATCTTTCTTGCCTTTTTCTTGAATAGTTCCCTTGCTTTGCTATACATGCGGTCTGTTCTACAAATTCTTTCACACTCAACAATCTCCTCGCATTTCTCATTTATCCACTGTTCTCTGGCTTTATCTGTTTCCCTTCTTAAAGCATTATTTAACTCCTTGTACTTTCTTTGGCCTTCTTCAGTGTTTATGTTCTTCCACTTTCTCCGCTCTTCCATTTTTTGCAGCATGGCTGCTGTGATCCAGGGTTTTTTGATCCTTTCACCAGTTACCTTTCCTACCTTCTTTTCCATTACATCTTTTCCATTACATCTTTAATGTTGCTATGGATGTATCTCCACTCCTCATCTACATTCTTCCTATTTTCTTCAGCTCTCTCCCCCAACCTTTCCTCCAGCTCTATCATGATAGCCTCCTTGTTTTTAAGGAGTTCCTCTAAGTTCCATTTCTTGTTAACTCTTATGTTTCTCTTAATGCTCTTCAGTCTACATTGTGTATTTGCCGCCAAAAGGTTGTGGTCGGAATCGATATCTGCCCCTGGTAATGTTTTTACATTTTTAATGCTATTTCTAAATCTTTCATTGACTAGTATGTAATCTATCTGGTATCGTCTCTGGTCTCCTGGGCTTCTCCATGTGTAAAGTCTCCGCTGGTGATTTTGTAGACCTCCATAATGAATGAAAAAGAGAACACTTGGTAAAATAATTCCTCTGTTAAAAGTGGAATTATTTTACTGTGTTTTACTCCTTTTCTTCCATTTACAGTATAGTCTTCATAACAAAAACTTTGGAAGAAATAAAGAATGCTAGTATTTTGTTTTCATAGGAAGTCATTTTCTCTTAAATCACAGTAATTTATGTTGATTTGTAATATAGAATTTTACCTTTGCAGGACTGAAGATGAAATTGGAGAAGATAATCTGCATCAGATTGAAGTTCCAAGTGACCTCACAGAAAAATTTCATAAAATGGATGATGATTTTTTGGGTGATTCCTGATTTTGCCTGTGAAAAATGGTTTGTAAGTTTCAACTTTGAATAGACATCATTCGTGGGAGTTACACTCCTAGAAATCACTGTGAATGTCAAATCTACTGATTTTAAAACCAAAACCATATAGTAAAAGTACGTCCAGTATTGTTAAGATCAAATGCAAGGCACAAATCACTTATTAATTATGAAAATTAAAAAATATAATGGGACAGTTAATTGGAATAGTTATAAGGAGAAATAACAAGAGAAAAACTAAATAAAACCACTTGCGTAAACTGCTTTGATACACTGGCAAGATAACTTATTTTTGCAATGCTAAACTGGTACATATCCAGTGCTTTAAAAGATGTGAACAAAAGAAGGGCGCCTAAGCCATATGTATGTATGTATGAAAAGCCTGCCCTATGGTATCCTATTAAGTGCATATAAAGGTGAAATATGAAATGACATTTGTTAAATTTTTATTGGACAGAAAAACCATAAATCAAATGAAAAAGAAGAAGATAAAGTTAGGTTGAAAATACAAATATTTTCAGATAAAAAGATACAAAGACAAGACTCTATATACACGAATGAATGTTAAGAGAAAATGTAACATCACTGCTTAGGTATGGTGTTGTTAAATATATATTGAAAGTTAATACATTGCGAATGTTAAATCACAATGCACAGGAATTTCTCATGAATAATCAAAATCTTGAATGTTGAGAATTTTCTGTATTGTGAGTCGAGTATAGAGTGCAGTTATTTTGTGCCAATTGTTTTAAAATTTTGTAACTCCTCCTAGTTTGTAATATACAGGGTGTACCATTTAAAATGCTACCCACAGGAAGAAAGTATCATTTATTACAAGTTTCATTAAATATACACTGTATATTGTTGGTTATTATTATAATAAAAGCCTAAATGGTGAGGTTTGTGTATAAAATTTTTAAAATAAGTCTGTATAGTGTCTATAATTTCTCGATTAATAAAAGCCTTACTGTGTGTCTAATGCTGACGTCATCAATAATACTTTTTAATGCATTTTTTAAAAACTTTCCGATTAGGTGGAAGGTTGAAATTTCGCTAGAATGTTTAATTCAGATATAAAAATTAAATTACTAAAAAAGACCCTAGTTCAAGGGGGCGATTTCCATTTCCCATAAGATAACATAAAAATCAACTTCTTAAAATGCGTGCAGGCTTTTATTCTTTTGGAATTTAAAATTAGAAAAAATTGACATATGATCTTCGAATTTAAACTATGCTTTAGGAAAATTAATGAAGTTTCTTATTCTATTCATCTTTTTCTGCCTACCAATCGAAATCTCTCATATTAAACATTTAAATCACATATTTTGGGAAAATATTGGCTTTTAAACTGGATGTCGCCTTACTGACCACGTCATTGTTAAACTTTGAAGACCAATTGTCTCAACCCACTTACGTGTAATATATACAAGTGCATAGATTGCCCTAAATTATCATAGGATTTTTTGTGAAAATACGTAATCCTAATGGGACTGGGATTTAGTTTGGATTCTTTTGATGTAGAATAAGAGAGGAACATGTGGGGAGGGAGATAGGAAGGAAGGGATATAGATGGTACATAGAGAGTAAGGGAGGTATAGAATTAAAATAAGATGGGAGGAAAGAGATGGAGAAAGATGAAGAAAAAGAGGGAAAGCTATGGATTGTGACAGGAGAGAGGGAGGTGAGAGAAAAGAGAGGGAGGGAGGAAATATTATTATTTATGCATCATATGTTGGGCAATACACTAATTTATTATAAATAATGTCGTCCACTTTACATGAGGTGCTGAAAATGTCCACCTTCTTGGTAGCATGCTTTCAACCCTTTTCACTGTGTTCGTGTTTCATGAAATTTTTTTATTAGATGGTATATTGATGTCTTGTGCAGTAATTCCTTTGCTGGATATAGGTAGATTCCTGAATGCCTCACAAACTGCAGTAAAAGATTTCAAAGAAAAAAATGCTCAACAATAAACATGTTCTCTTTGGGTAAAAACCGTGTTTGCACCTCCAACGCAATTCAGCAACTTAGGCCGCCAGCTATGAGGTAGTCAAGGTCATCTTAACATGCACATGTGCAGTAGTGTGATGGGAATCAACAAAGAGCCACAACCACAAAGTCGAAATACCCAAATAAATAATAACCATAGTCCAAGCACTGAAAGCCACCAGGCAACGCAGTGTAAAGCCCTCACTGAGGCAAAAACGAACAGCAGCAGTGAACAAAGAGAGGAAGAACCCCTCTTGATGCATTATCTGCACTTGTGACCGATATTGAAGTTTGGGTTGCATTTTAAATGGTAGACCCTGTATATTGCGATTGTTTTTATAATACAGTAAAACCCCTTATTTACACTTTTCTAGGGACCTGGGAAAAAAGTGTAAATTGAGGGAAAAGGAAAAATTTGTACGGATTTTACTTTTAGACTCGCTCATTTGTTACAGTAAGACTAACAATAAAATCAGTGTTAAAAAAGCCAAGTTTATAAAGAGTATATAATTTATACATTTACTTAACCATCACACTTTTTTAATAATAATAATATTAAAATATATGCTGAATTAAAATGCTAGTATAGTATGCTTGGGTTTCCAATACTTTTCCCACATTACGTTTGTCTGGACAATTGCACAGAAAACTGTACATAAACGTAGGTATATTTACTTCAGGAACATCATACTTTTTCGAAGATTGAATATTGTTAATTTTTTCTGCCTCTTGAGCTACGACTATTTTAAAATTCGTGTCATAACTTCATTGGATTCCTCTGTTAATCTGAGGTTTGGAAGAACCTTTTTTCTCAACATGATCAACATCCTTTTTGTCATTTAAAATAAAGGATGCATAAAAACTCACTAAGGTAGGTACAAAGATTACACCAATGCACTGATAGTTTCAATTCAATGACTAATGAGGGGTTCAGCTGCCATCTGAACTCGATCTATTCTCATGATTTTTTGAAACACGATTTTACAATCTTTTAAAATCACTAGTAAGTACTCGAATATAATGGGGTAGCTACTTTTAAAATTTCATTCTTTGGAAAAAAACATCGCGTTATATTCGGGACAATACGGCAATTTAAATTACAGCAAACTAACTTTAATTTAATTGCAAACTGTTGGAGCCAAGGGGCAGAATTTGAATGGGAAGGGTTAAAACATGATAGCGTAAATATTATTTCCATATCTAGGTGTGCTGTTTATGCTCTGCTTGTGTGATTTACTCATGAGGTTTTGTAGTTTTCACTCAAAAGACTTCATATGCTGTTCCTGAGTAGCATCTGTTAATGCAAGGGCTGTTTCAAAAAGAAAGTTCATATTTCTGCATTTAGGGGCACTGTTCCTACTCTGCCGCCATTTTCTAAAATCTTCTCCCAAAAGAGTTCGGATTTTTTTGCAAAGCTAAGCCGTAAAATGTTAAAAACTGTTGAGAATCGCATGCTAAATAGTTTTTTAAAAATTGGAAATTCTAACGTAAAACGACATGAATAGTGGGAAAACTTAAAATGAAATAAAATAATAATAAAATAAAATGAAATTTAGGTTCAAGGGCGTTTTCTTCATCTGTGCATATAATTCCTGGGTGTCCATTTGTTTCACTTTTTTCAGGCACATCTGGGTGGAATTTTGTGCATATAGATATATAAATGTGTCCTATAAAATCAACATTTATTGTAAGAGATATCTTTTGTAAATGATTTACAATGATTTTAGAGATATACCTATGATTTATGATAGAGAAATATTGTTTGTAAATGTATAAGTTGAATGTTCATTTCATTTTAGTCCATACAGTAATCAGTGACTGGATTACATGCAGAAACTATTATGGTCACGAAATAATCTATTAATGTACATGGCTCTGAGTGTTGTAGCACATATAAATATTGGTGTACCAATCCCGATTACAGTATATATGCATTGTACAACCAAGTTTGATTACCATGTGTATTAAGTTAATAATAACACTGTTTTCTAGGCAAATACTCAATGACTTGCTCTCCAGGAGGAGCAGAGATAAGGAAGGAGAAACACAGCTTTTGGTGCTAGAACATCACAAAGCCTGATCATTGGATATTACATATTTACTTTTCATGACATATGGTCTATCAGGGATGTAGTGTTCTTGCGAGAAGATTGCTGCATAGGTCGATTTTCCAATTGTTGGATATTCCATTACCATGGATCCTCACTTTTCTTCATGTTCAAATGCTGGAATATCAAGCTACTAGATTATTCTTGTTCAAACATTTAAGCAGAGATAATAGGAGTGACATTCTTGTTTACTTGAATGAGCAAGCACTCTCATTATATTAGAAATTCATTTATGGAATTGAAATTTTTTAATAATACATAATATCAAACAGTAGTGTAGCATACTAATTAGGAACTGATGCAATGAACCCAGTCAAGGAGGCCCCAACAACAAATAAGAATTTCATTAAAAATAATTTGTTTTGTCATGTTAAATTTTTAATTAATTATTTTCTGCAAATCATTTTTTACCGTTCCAACTTGTATTTCATGGCATCTCTGAGGATTTCCATTCGTCGGGAGAGCAAAAATGTACCGTATTGTCCCAAATATAATGCGTTGTTTTTTTCCATAAAATGAAATTTTAAAAGTAGCCCCTGCATTATATTCAAGTACTAGTGATTTAAAAGATCGTAAAATCGCATTTCGAAAATTCACAGTACATTCCGCACGTTTATGAGATACAAGATACTTTTTACATTGTAGACACATTAGGCATACATTACATTGTATTTGAAAAGCATCCAAGGTGAGAATAGATCAAGTTCAATTGGCGACTGAACCTCTCAATAGTCATTTAATTGAAACTATAAGTGTGTCGGCATATTCTTTGTAACTACCATAGCGAGTTTTTACCCATTCGTTATTTTAACAATGGGTGACAGAAAGGGTGTTGATCATGTTGATAAAAAAGGTTCTTCCAAATCCGAGGTTAACAGAGGAATCCGACGAAGTTATCACATGAATTCTAAAATAGTCGTAGCTAAATCAGTGTTGATAAAATCCACTGGAAATAAGAAATCAAAGATATTTGCTATGCTTGCAATCATGGCCGACGAGCAAAAACTGATTCCCTGCGTAATTTTAAATCGTAAAAGGATGCCAAAGGAAAAGTTATTGTCAGGTGAAATCTTTCACATGCAGGAGAAAGTGTGGATGAATGAGGAACTTGTGTTAGATTGGCTGAAGGTTGTTTGGGGTCGCATTATAGTCGAGGTTTAGTTTTTCTTGAAAAACTTTCCAAAAATCTTAGGGTCATGTTATATTCAAGGTCGCTTTATATTCGTGACAATATGGTAAATGTTTTCAATTATTGGAACATTTCTGGCCAGGTTCATCAAAATAATTGATCGTCATGTTCTACTGCCATATCATATTGAAAGTTCTCTTTGAATGGTTATTTTTCAAATAAAAAATAATTATACGACACACCAAAAAGGATTTTGTACTGGGGCCCCCTAAAAGTTTGCTATGCCACTGATATTAAATTATCTGTCCATTGCAAAATTATGAATAGTTAAAAATTGGATACAACCAAATCTTTTCAAGATTCACATTATTTACTTTACACTCAACTTGGTCAATTGACAAATGAGTCTAATTAGATGATTGTAAATCCCATGTAAGCATTGAAAAACAGCAAAAAATAAGAACATTAATTTAAAAATTATTAAAATAATGAGACAAGCAATTGATTTGCTTCATTATTATACATTTACCCTTTGATCAAGCAAACAAATGACAAGCCATTGTAGTCTTCCATATCCATTTACAAGGCAGGCCCCATACTCTGTTTTTTCTGTATCCAACTTGAATTTGCATTCATCACTTAGCACTTTCCTATATTTACGAATCAAAGAAAAACAAATGAACAAGTGAAGATATTTCATAATAGAAGTTTTTGTGTTCAAACTCTTTCTAATGGCGAACTCCAGCAAATGACGACCCCTGCCTGCGACGCATCCTGCGTGCGATGCACCCTTTTTCGTGGGAAGCCATCTTTTATAGCAACAGACATTAGCCCGTAAGAGGACACTAGTAGATCGACGGTAGAACCAATTAGCGTTCGCGAGTGCAGCGCAATCTACCGGCACCTCACTGCGAACTGCATTAGTTGCGAGCCGACAACATCGCCATGAGCAGAGGCAGTGAAGGAGAGAGAGAGAGCGAGATAAGACGGGAGAGAGAGCGAAGACAGCGGAGCGAACGCACCTGTGGAAAGGTTATCTGCGAGTCGAACCCTTTTCCATATCATTTGTGATTCCTCAAGTGGACATTTCTACTAAGTATTGTACTATATTTGTGCTTTGTATTATGTCACTGCAATATAATTGTTAGTACATTTCGTGACATTTATCCAGTGTATGCTATTTGATTTGTGGTCGGCAGCAGCATTGTCACCGAGAGTATCGTATCGTTTAACTATTTTGAAGTACTTTTAGTATTACGAGAGAATAATGTAAAATGAGACAGTTTCGTCTCATTATTGGAAGGGAGTGTTTTTCTGGTTATTTTTTGTGAGAAAGTAGTATTTTTTGCGAAGTCTGTCAGTTTTATTTTGGACTTTTTGTTGTATCACGGATTGAATTTTGTTCAGATGATCGTCCCATATGGGAACTTCGAAACCGGATAAATTTTTGGTTATTTTTATATGCAAACCGTATGCTTCTAAATCAAGAGAGGATCGTTTTCTATAAAAGTTTTTGATTTCTAAGTCTAACCATTTTTTCTTGGCGAAGAGGATAGCTTTTGAAGCAATGGGATTTGTGGTTTTTGGAAAAATGTTAGTGAAATTCGGGAAGATATTTAGTTTGCGGCAATCTTTGAGAAATTTTGTTTGCGCCAATAGTGTGGATATGAGTTTTGATTTTATGGAAACGGTTTAACTCCTTAGGCCGGAAAGCCATACTTAATGTTAAAAAAGGAATTGGAGACTACGGTGTACAGATTGGAATTAAAATTTAAAACCCCTGCAATTCCAAACAAAACCAAGACAATGTAATAAACCTTACAGATACGACCTTCACCAACGAAGAACTCTCCCTACTCGGAAAAGGACAAATACGCACTTCCATATAAAAACCCACCTATGGATGACATTGTGGCAGACATTGAATCTTCTATTAAAACCCTATCAAATAACTGCAAAAATATCATCAGATCCACCGCATTATCACAGATAACAGAAAACATTGCCAAAAAAACGAATAAAAAAACAACATAAACATTCCGAACACAATCAAGTCTCTTAATAATAAAAATTGTTTTTATCTAAAGGCAGACAAAGGGAACACTGTAGTCATAATGCAAAAGGACCAATACTTCGACAAAGTTGAGCAAATGCTAAATGAAGGGACGTACACAAACATACTAAAAAATCCAATCAATAAAATGGTATCAGAAACCACCAAAATTGTTAAAACATGCACCACACTCATCACGAAACAACTCAGCCTCCAAATTCACACCTCAAACCCCAGGGTTCCTAGGATGTATTGCTTACCCAAAATCCACAAAGACGGCATTCCCTTCAGACCCATTGTTTCGTCTATCAACAACCCGACATATAAAATTTCACGTTGGCTTAATGACCAATTTAAACAATTTCCTATCAAACATGATTCAAATATAAAAAACAGTCCTCATTTCATTAACGAAGTTAAAGACATAATACTACAGGACAGTGAAATTTTAGTTTCTTTTGATGTTTCTTCTCTCTTTCCTAGCGTTCCCATCAATGAAACATTACAATTCCTCGAAGAATGGCTCACCGATCAAAACTTACCATTAAAAACAGTAGATGAATTAGTACGAATAACACGCTTATGCATGAACCAAAATTTCTTTCAAGTTAACAACAAGTTCTACCAACAAAACTACGGTACAACAATGGGAAACTCCCTTTCACCTTTCTTAGCCAACCTATTCATGGTTAACTTCGAGAAACAATGCAATAACACTTTCAAATACTTTCCACGCTTATGGCTAAGATACGTTGACGATATTTTCGCGATTTTCGATACCTCCAATAATAACATAACTGATTTTCTACAGCAACTAAACGATCAATATCCTTCCATTAAATTTACACATGAAGTTGAAAAACAAAATACATTGCCATTTCTTGACCTCGTAAAAAGAGAAAACAACCAAATCAAGTTCGGGATTTACCGCAAACCCACACACACAGACACGTACATTCCCTCTGATTCCAACCACCATATTTCACATAAATTAGCACCATTCCACTCAATGGTACATAGACTCTTACAGGTTCCTCTTTCTAAAGTTGATTTCCTCATAGAATTAAAATATATCAAAAAATGCACTAAAATCAATGGTTACGACCCTCAGATGATAGAGAATATTTTACACAAACACAAGCGCAGTCTTTCTTTGAAAAAACATTACTCTCACAAGCACGCCCCCCAAAAAACCAAAATACGTAAAAATCCCCTTCGTCCCAGGCATCACAAATGCCTTATCAAACATCTTCTCAAAACAGAACCCTAAAGCAGTACCTGTGAATGAAAACAAACTCTCCAACTTACTACACAATCCAAAAGACACGATCCTGACTCTACAAAGATCCGGCATATACAAAATCGCTTGCAAAGACTGCAAGAAAGTCTACATAGGGCAAACTAAACAGAAGCTAGAAACCAGGATCAAAGAACACCTTGCACACTTCAAACACAATAGATTTAACAGGTCTAGCATTGCAATACACATACAGGAAAACAATCACCCGATTAAAATCGAAAACATGTCTCTCTTAAAATCAACACAAACCGACTGGAAACTAGACGCTTACGAGAGTATTTTCGTAAACAAATTCAAAGAGACGGTTATGAATAACGACTGCGGACCTATCCCTTACTCACCCCTCACCAAAAATTTCAGAATGACAATTGAGCAACCTAACCAAAACCTAAACACTTTGAATGCTTCTGCTTACTTTAAAAATTTCATTAAGTACTAACAATTCATATCTATTAAATCATAAAAATAAATCACTCTCAAGTTTGAATTCATATATATTTTATTTTGGATTTCATTTTTGCATTTATGCTTTTCCTTGAAAATAATCATATTAAAACTAAAAACTTATTAACTGTACTGCTATTTTTACAATGATAAAAATAATTTTAATCTTCAATTATAACTCTGTTTTAATAAAATGATTGTTTTAAGGAGAGTTACCTATTTTATTATTTTATTTATTTAATAATTTTTCTGAAGAACATTAAATTATTTTAAAAATTTATTGAGTGATGTTTAAGGATATTGTCTTTTAAAGATTGAATTATTTATAATGTAATTGTTATGACTGCCAAACCTAAGTATCCATGGGTGCTTTAACAGCATAGTCTGGGATTTCTCTGTCAGGGGGATTGTTGGTAACCTGCAACCCATATTCAGGTGAATATAACCAGTTCCTTGGTATTCCAAGCTCTCAGGATCATAGCCATATTCAAGCATGAAATATTTAGGAAACTCTATCAGGCACATCAGTCATATTATCCAAGCCATACCTCACCAACAGAATGGAAATGAATCAGGCAGTAGTTTCAACAGATTTCAATGTAATGTAATCTCTACTACATATTAGGAGCTAACAGAAAGATATGTAGAACACTTTAACTTGAACTCCTTCCAGAATTTCTAGTGCCTAACATTTTGTAAAACAACTTTGCATCCATTCAGGTTGCAAACCTCAAATCTTACACTTATAAAATAAATGATATAACTAAATATTTCTATGCCTCACCTTTTCTCCCTTTACTTTATACAGGCAGTCATCTGATAGTGAAGTTAATGCATTATCTGGATTACGTTTTCCCATAGGTTACATATGATGAGTAGGGGTTGTGTTGTTGGTTGTAGACCTTGGACAAAATATTTTCGAATCATTATTTACACAATGAATGAATAGTTTAACTAACTCATAGTGTTATATAGTGTAAAATCTAACATTTAAATATTTAACAGTAAAGAAAATAATATTTAATCTAGATTAAATCCTATTCTAATTATACTTTCTTACCTTAAATCTTCTTCAGCTAGGCTTACAGGACCTGACAATTTTAATTGAAGGCATTTGAAGATTTAGTTCATTTCTGAGCCTGATCCTCTATCCAAATTTGCAAAAGTCCTCCCATTTCACCCATCAGATCATTCTGTTTATTTGATAACATTTTTGCTTATTCCCAGCATTCTTTACATGTTCAAGTATTTTTTCTTCTTCTCATAAACCATAGCCACTGTCAAACGATTCAAGTTTAGTGATGCTATCAATGCTAATGATTCACCTGAGTCATCACGCTTTATAAACTCAAAATTGTACCCTTGCCTTTTCTCCTCACTTCCCTCACCAATAATTCTCCTATTTTGTGCCATAATATTAACAATTAAGTCAACATTTATTATAAAAAACAAAAATAAAATGTTTGTTATGTGAACACTTGAAAAATGCTTTCAAAATGGAGACAATGGTTCAACTGAATGTTCTAGACTCGTTGTTGCCAACTGAAGTTGCCAAAATTTATGTACAGTGCTGCAACTGGCTCTGACAAAATATCCAAAACGTTGGTATTGCAAATAGGCATAAGTATCTGGGTTGAAGGTTGTAATTTATAAACATCATTATTGCAAAAATGTCATTATCTGAATCATCATTATCTGAGGACTTATTGTATTCATCAAGTGGGTAAGATTTTTGCACTGCAGGGATATAAAACCTTGGAAGCTATGTACCTAGTAGTGTCTTTCCCACCTCATTATCTGATCCAAATTCATCTAAGGGAGGCAGTGGCAGATTCATAAGGTATGACTCAGTCAATAGTCAAGCACACCGCCATTGAGTCAAGTTTTCATAACTTTTCAAACTTTGTAATCTTAATTATCATGAGTATTAACGAAATTATTAAAGAAATTAAAAACTACTGATTGATGATGAACATTACTCCATTAACTACAAACAAAGTACACATTCTCAACAAAAATTACATCTACAACTACATCAAACACAAAACCTATCTCAACACATTCATGTATAACTCCAAGATGATTTCTACTCAAAACTCATTGAGATAACATGCAATATTAAATAAAACACAACATTACAATAAACAAAAACACAAATGAAAACACACTACACTGTATGCTATGCCAAACAATAAAAGCACCACACCATTTGACAAAAAACATGCACCTTAACATCACACCCCAATTAATTGGGTTTTCCAACTGCTTTGAAGCTAATGGATTCAAATTCATCATCAATTTGATTCAAGACAAGCCAAGCTTGATATTAAATTTTTAATGGCAAGCATTTACTTAAACTTAATTCAAAATTATAAATTAAAGAATTGACTCATTTAGAAAACATCAACTGTAGTGCAATGATTTAGGACTGCTGACATTATGTGATCACTGGTAAAGCCTCATAGTCATTCCAGCTTTTGGTAGATTTTAGCTTTTCCAACCCAATCTGTATAAATGAAGGTGTTTCTCTTTATCTTCTCATTTTAATTCATCTAATATTCCTTTCCTCCTCTTACCTCTCTGCCACTTTTCTAGCATCCTCCCTTCTATGTCTCATGTCCATATCCAAATTTCAATATCTTCAGTTTTATAACTTTAGTCTACATACTTGCCATCAATAACTCTAAATGTCTCATAATTACCTCCATTTCTCTTCCTATTCCTGTCTTGATATTTGTTATACTTCTGCCAGACTACTATCATCATCATAGGTAGTCTGTCCATAGACAGGTCCATGATTATTCATGACTACACTGGTTCTCCATATATTCCTAATTTCCACTGTCCTCTTCATGTCTTGATAACTCTCTTTCCCTTTCAGATTGTCTATCAGCTGAAACCTTTTCCTACCTCTTTCCCTTTTTCCATCTTGTTTTCCTTCTAACACATCTTTAATCATACTCTCTCTCTCCTCAGGTAATGTCCAACTCATTTTGCCTTCCTCTTTCTAATAGTCTGTATAATCATTCACTTCTCTCCTACTCTTAGTAGCACATCATTGTATTTTATCCTATCTGTCCATTTTATCTTCAGCATTCTCCTCCAAGTCCACATTTCAAAGCTTTCCAAGCATTTGATGTCATTTTTCCTTAGAGTCCATGTTTCTGCCCTTACAAAGCTATACTCCATACATAGCATTTTATGAACTTCTTGCAGATATCTTCCCTTATATTCCCCATAAGTAGGTGTTTCATTCTTCTGAAAGCCGTTTTTGCTTTTCCTATTCTAGCCCTCATCTCATCCGTACATTTTGCTTCTCTTGTTATGATGCTTTCAAGATATTTGTAGTCTGAAGCTTGTTCTAAAGGCTTTCCTTCAATACTTGTGCTCAGATTCTCTTCTTTGCCTGATATTCAAATGACTTTTTATTTTTCTGTATTTATTTCCACACCGTATTTTCTACCTGTTATTACTAGTCTATTTATCATTTTCTGGAGTACCTCTTCCTTTCTTGCTAGAAGTACTTGATCATCCACATATTTTACTGTTCTTATAATCCTTCCTCCAATTTTGAAATCTCCTGTGCCTTCTAATGTTTCTTGCATTTGACTTTCTCCATATATATTGAATAGGGTCAGCAACAGGCAGCAGCCCTGTCTTACTCCTCTACCGATATTTACTCCACAGGTGTCCGCACTCACCCACCTGACCTTTACAACTTGATTCACATATAGATTCCTGATTAGTCTCCTGTCTATAGACTACTATATAAATAAGTAAATCATTTAAACCTGTTCCAGCCTTTCCCCATTCTCTTAAACATTGATCTGTAGTTCTCTAGCCTCGGTAAATATCATGGCCTTCGTTTTTCTCTTATTAACTTCCATTCCATTTTGGTAGTTGAATTATTAATAAAAATAATAAGGAAAAAAGTATGTTCATTCTTAAAAAGGGAAAGAAAATTAAAGGCTAGGTTTGCAATACACTCATAATGTCACTATGGATTATTCGGTTTCCTCAGTTGCTGAAATTCAAATAAATGCATCAATTACAGTACATTATATTTTGAAAACAATGAACTTATTACCAGCTATGGATTATACTTGGATTAGTTTACAAGTGAAAATCATAATTTATATTTACTAAATAATATTTTATTCTTAGACTTTCCAAATATATATGTGTGCTAACAAATATGAATATAAATTCTTAATAAACGCGTTGTAAATATTAGAAAACAAATGTTGTTTACACCGTTATTACTATTATGCTTTAATGACTATAAACCTTGATTGAATTTACTAACGTACATAAATTACGAAACGGTTTGCTTGGGGAATTAAACGTAATACAAAAATACGATTGAAAATAAAATTTATGGCAAAACAAAAAAAATTATGTACGGAAATTTAAAACCGAAGTGCTATGCATATTTCCCCTATAACTTCATTGGACTCGCAAATGCGAAGAGAATGCAACTTGCTATGGGAAAGAAAATTTCTCATTGTTAAAAACGCTCAAATTTTCCGTTTTATGGATACCACATTGATTTTTGGGCTAATTCGCAAGAGATTCCAGTTTTATTAACAATAATAAAATCCATTCCACTCTTCGTGAAAAATTGGTTTCGAGTATGTAACTCGATGTTAACCTATTTTGAAATGCAAAAATATCCTAAACTAGATACAATGACAATCGAATGTAGCGAATGATTCCTGTAATCGAATCCTGAACTCTTTCCTTAGGTTTTTTATTTTTCCGGGCCATAACCTAAATCGTCTATGCGCTGACAAAATTTCAGAAATTACCTCAAACGGGAAGAGCCTAAAAAAACGTGACGGCCGCTTCTAGGTCTTGATTTTTTACACGCTTTAGCGCTATCAAAATAATGCGCTTATAGTTTTACTTTGGTGTCTGTCTGTCTGTTAACTTACTTAAATTGAAATTGTGGCGAAACCGTTATCGATAGAGAGATAAAACCTGGTTTAGATTTCTGTACTGCTGCCATTTGCTTTTCTTTGGGATTTGAGTTTTGAAAATATACCTACCGGGTCGGATAGGGGTCCATTAAAAACATTTAACATCTTCGAAGGTATAAAAGATGGAAAGCTGAAATTTACATTGACGCCACTTACAAACGAGACTCTAGTGACCGAATATGTGGCAGTATAACTGCATAAAAAATAAGATAAGCCAAATTTATGCATGTAACAGGTGATTAAAATCCAAATTCTCTGTAGTTCGTCAAGCGAAATAAAACGCAAAATATTACTGAATTTAATATTTGCTCGTGGATAACATCCTACTTGTTTATTTCAGTTTTGCAAATATTATAGTTAGATAATTAGAAAACGCATTAATTCCTGCTCTCAAGTTTTATTACATTAATTAATCTTGTTTAAATACTTACCAATAATACGTCAAAATCATAATCCAGTTTAATTAAACGGCGCAATATACTTTGCACAAACTTTCTCATGTAAGTATATACGTTTGGTCTCATTACACTCTTTGCCCCAAAATTAAATGTTTGCTTGGCAATTCACTGCCAACTATGTTAATAATGCGCAGCAACAGAACCAAACGACTGACACCATCAACCTCTCACATCTAATACCTCTCACTAATAAGTGCTAATAAGCGCGTGGCGTTAACAGAGAAGTACGGAATTTTAGAGTAGGGAATCCCCGGGTTCCCCCTCCCCTCTGACGCGTGCGCTGAGCGTCTTGTACAGAAATAATGCCAACGGACGATATATAGTAACCTTTTTTGGGACATACGGCTTAGTATTATTTGTGACATCAGGCTGTACGATTGGATGGATTTTAATCGAAATCCTTATAGCCATTTTTTGAGGAAATCCAATTTTGTTTCAAAATATTTAAGAATAAAGTAAACTTAATTGTTGCGCAATATCATTCATATCGTCAGAATATCTTTTATGAATGACATTATCCACAAATATGAGATATCATTCCATTTAGTGTAGCTGTAAGGCTGTAGTAAGATTTTGAATGGATCGCGGCAGATGCGTGACGTCATAAGGCTTAGGTAAGGTAGTTTAGCATAATATCACTGGAGGCCATAAGATTTGTAACATCAGGCTCTACATTTGGATTGATTTAAATCAAATTCTCAGGAGCCATTTTTGAGTAAATCCATTTTTTTTAAATTGCCAAGAATAAACTACCCTTTATTTTTGTCCATATTCAAAGATGGCTCAAAAAACTTTTTGGCGTAAACTGAATGAAAGTTGAAACTCCAGCCAAATTAGCCTGATGCATTTCACCCACTAAGGGGCCATCCTTAAATGATGTCACGCTTAAGGGGGAGGGAGGGGGTCTGGGAATATGTGACAATGGGGGAGGAGAGTATATGTAAAACAATGTGATGCCACAAATAAGTAAAACTTTTTGCCAAGATCTTGTGCTTTATTTTTTATTTCCTTCATTTTCTTGAACCAAAGAATTCAATAATTTTTATTTATTCTCTGTATTACTCATGAGAGCTCAAAATGATACTTCCAACATTTTGATGGGCAATTTTGCAGAGCAACTATTAATCATTTGGAAGAAATTGCTTCAATTCTTCGACCAAATGAAGTATGCTTCTTGAGCCAAGATGATAAGGCTAGAGTGCCACTTGGCTTAACAGCAGCAAAGGAGCAATCCTCATTGGTCATGGATGTTGAGTATCGAGTGAGTTTACCAGATCATGATTGGGTTGTAGCTGCCAGACATAAGTTGATACCTCCAGTTTATGTTGGAATTGAAATAAAGAATAATGGAAATGGTAATCCAACTGCGGTAGGATACTCAGGCCCAACCTTTGTAGCTGTCAGATCTGGTAAGCACTCTTCTTCAACAGCATTTTCACATGCATTTATTTGACTTTGAAATACTTTTGAAGTTACCAGAATTTGAAAGTATCACAAGGTTTCAGAACGAAGTAAAACCTGTGGTAATTTTTATTGTGGATGGTGGCCCTGATGAGAATCCGCTATACCAGAAGGTAATTGATGTTAGAATCAATCACTTTTTACAGTATAATTTGGATGCCCTTTTTATTGCAACCAATGCACCTGGCAGGGGTTCTTTCAATCGTGTTGAGAGAAGGATGGCATCTTTAAGTAAGGCAAAATGATTGATCCGGAATGATTGACCTTGAAAAAGAAAACTTTGAATATTTACATTGGCAGAAATATGGGGGCAGATGGTAAATGATGGATAACCAACTGCAGCCAAATATATAAGTCCAGAAAATTCCGAGATTAATCCTGAATATTTGTTGACAAAAGATGCTATTTGGTCATCAAAACATTTTAGAACTAGCCAATATTTTACACAGATTGTAAAGTGCAGAGACATAAACTGTTGTTCAGCACCTCGAAGCTTAATTTTTAGTATTTTAAGGGAACGATTCCTACCTCCACTGATTCCAATCAAACAGACAAATGCAGGTTTAAAAGCTCCATTATCAACAGATGAACAAGGTCTTAATTTGAAGTATTCATCTGTTTTCATTGCAAGTAGTATTGATTTGGAAGAAATATTACCAAGATCAGCAAAAAATTTCAAAATTATGCCGTATGATCTATACTGTCCATCTATTCAAAAGGAATTAAGAAATCGAATATGCAATTCCTGCAATCTGTATTTTGCTTCAAATGTCATGTTACAGAAACACTATAAGATACATAAGCAGACAGAGAGCATGCCACAAATTCAGGAAAGAGTTAGGCCAATTCATATTGCTGCTAGACGACAGCGTGAAATGATGGCTATTCTAACAAACCAGGACAATGTTCAATATGCAGAATGGATTAATGAAGAATAGAATAAAATATGGTACAGATGATGGACATTCAAATAATATGTATGGATGAGATTTTCCAAACACCATGGAAAGAATTATAATTTCTAAGTTCAAATTTTTCATTTCCTTTATGCCCATTTTTTTCTTATATTTTTATTAAATGTAATTGTTTTTAATGAATGTATCCTATAGTTACTGAAGTTACAAAAATAGAAAACCATAAACTTTGTATATTGTTAGTTGCCAGAAATTATTTAAAGAATATGTATAGGTAATTTTTATGTTAATTGGTATTATATTTGCATACTATGGAACATCTACTACATTTGAGTATTTCATTATCTATAATATGTACTTATAAAAAGTGATAATTTTATTTGAATGTTTTGATTTTCTTTCATGTACAAATGATGTCTGGACATATCATTAATTTTAGATAGTCAATATGACTAAATTAAAAAGGAAAAGGTTTTACTTTCCATGAAAACTTGATTGTAGAACTGATTATTTATTTTATTATTGGGATTTTGTGACAAAACGTGCAATAATTTATAAAATTTTGTCTATAGAATGTCTGTATGCCATATATATATTAGAAATAGATATTTATTCATAATATATTATATTAATAATTTAACAATACCAATGAAAACCTTTATAATAGTTATTACTTATAGAAATGGAAAGTGCACTACAGTACACTGTTTTTTCTCATCTTTCATTTTTAGCAATTGAAGTCTGTTAAATCTAATTATATACAAAAAATCTTCCTTTCTTAAGGGACTGTGTGACAACTTTGTGACACAGGGGAGGGGGGGTGAAGCTCTATGTGACACTTTGTGACAGAGGGGGGAATAAAAAATCCCGAAAATGCTGTGACATCATTTAAGGATGGCCCCTAAGTGGGCATTTTCAAGGGCGACGTTCCTTCGTCAGCGACCAAAGTCGACTGTGCCGGAGTGGAGAGACCAAGGGTGGAGAAAGAACGAAAGGCAAAAGAAAGACAAAAAGCACGGGTGGAGTGAGAACAAAAGAAAAACGAAACAACAGAGGTGCGTGTTTATTATCTCTGGTCAATAAGTCTGTAAAGTGTCTTGTTGAAGTCAGTGTCACTGTTCATCAATGTATCTCGATTCTTGTAAATGTGAAGGTTTTCTAGGGAATTTAAAGAGCTATTAGATGAGATTACCAGCTGTAAGTCCTTTAATTGGTGCTGTGGCCGGTTTCGAAAATGTGATTAGCGACACTGGATTTCTCAAATCAGTTGTATTTATAGTGGGCTAAGTGTTCCTTGAAGCGAGTGACCAGCTTTCTCCTAGTTTGGCCTATGTACTGTTTGGGGCAATGCGAGCATTGAATTTTGTAAATTCCTGACTTGTCTAAAATTTCTGTTTTGTCTTTTGTGTTGCCCAGAAAATTTTTCAAACTGTGTTGACTCTTGTAAGCTATTGTAAAATCCTTTTTCCTGAAAATTCTGTCCAAACCCCTATTAAGTGAAGGAAAATAAGGCAATTTAATATATTTGTTTTCCTTTTTATTATCTTTTGTGTGGGTGGTGGAGTCTAAAATTAATTTTTTGGGCTAAATGCATCGGGCTAATACACTTGTTTTTGGCTGGAGTTTCAACTTTCATTTTCTTTATTTTTGTGCAATATCATTGTTATGAAAAAAGGGTCTGCAAAAGATGAGGTTGCATAAATACGAGGTATCATTCGATTTAATGCAGGTACGCGGCTCTAGAACGACGAACAGACGGCACGGCAAAAACTACTTTTATGGATTCAGGGACACCTAAAACGTGCATTTCCATGAAGATATCGAAGTCGAATTTTTTCGCCATTACAATATTTTCTCAATATACTACGTAGTATATGAGAATGTAAATAAACGGCGCAATATGCATTGCACAAACTTGCTCATATGTGTTTGGTCGACTGTATACGTTTATAAAAGAAAAAACCTTGTAAATCAAAGTTAACCGTAGTTTGGTGTATATTTTAATGCCACCGGTCGATATTTAGTAATTTTTTGGGTCATATGGCTTAGTATTATTTGTGACATCAGACTACGATTGGATGCATTTTAATCAAAATCCTTATAGCCATTTTTGTGTAAATCGAATTTTGTTTCAAAACATCCAAAAATCAAACACCCTTAATTGTTGCGCAATATCGTTCATCTCTTCAGAGTGTCTATTATTAATGATATTATCCGTAAATATGATATATCATTCGATTTAATTTAACCGTTTAGGCTGTAATAAGATTATTAATGGATCGCGGCGGAGGCGTGGCGTCATAGGGCTTGCGTAAGGTAGCTTAGCGTACATTGTAATCCCACTGGACGCCATATGGTGATTTAAAGAGCTATATGGCCTATGTATTATTATTTCTGACATCAGGTTCTACAATTGGATTGGTTTTAATCAAATTCTCTAAAGCTATTTTTGAGTAAATAAACTTTTTCTAAAAGTCGCCAAGAATAAACTACCCTTAATTTTTGCGCAATATCATTTTTATAATAAAAGTATCTGCAAAAGATTATATATTGCACAAATACGAAATATCATTCGATTTCATGTACGCGTTTGGGCCCTAGAACAGCGAACAGACAGATGGCATGGCGAAAACCACTTTTATGGACTCGGGGAACACCTAGAACGTGTATTTCCATCAAAATCTCAAAGTCGAATTTTTTCACGATAACATTACTTTCTCATATGCAAAAACAAGAGTAAACTTTTCTTATTTGACAGTAAATGTATTCACAGTTTATTCGCCCACGAGCAATATTTCTTCCATTTTATATGATCCATTATTCTTCCACAAGAAACGACTACATCTAATCACTAACTCCACCCTTCTACGCCTACTTACAGAAGCGCTAGAACCTTACTTTGCCCATTTTAACGGGGGCACACATATGCCGAGGAATAGGTTTTTTTTTAGCTTAACTCTACTACGCCAGCTGCCTCTGCCCTAAACATGATTATGCTGAGAATATTCGAGACCGCACAATACCGAATGATGAATTATTAAGAATCGCTGTAAAACCAACGTCATAATATAAAAATCTGATTTATCCAGCACATGACTTTCCCCTTGCAGAATAATGAATATGAATGTAATAGCAATTACAAGCTGCTCGTGAATAATTTTTAAACACTCGAATAAGTTTCACAATGAAAATTAATTTGAATAACCTTTCAGATTGGAAAAATAACTAAACAGAATTGTTATTTGTTTGTATGGAAAAAATATCGATGTGCAATTAAAATTACTGTTTGCATCGCTGTCAATATTTAAAAGAATATTTATTTACAAAACGTGACGCTAGATGTCATTGGGACGATTTTTTATCGAAATTAAAATTACCTTTGGCTGCGTAGACATCGCTATCAACAATCAGAATATTTGATCATAGCAACCGAAACTAATGTGTCACTTGAAGGCAAATTCAGACGCATAATCAAGATATCTCTTTAAAAATGAAAAAATGTTTCATTCAAAACATGTAGAAAATTATATTGCCTACAACATTAATAATGACAAATGTCTACACAAATTAATTCCAAGTTATCTTAAATTATTAATAATGTGGAAGTTACCTTTCTTCCTAAAATTTTTAAACTGACCAGCTATTCATTGCACTACCTCTCAGATACCCATTGCGCGTATGCCAGAGGGAATCAGCAGGTCGTAAAAAAAACTAACTCCTAAAAGAGATTTGAAAAAACAAATATGTCAAGGGTAAACCTCCACTTCCTGTTGATCAATTTCAACCAAACCTTTTCAGATATTGAATTTCTAATTAAAATCTTAAATATGAAGTATCGTGCTGATCTGATTAATAATTTTTAGTTAGATCGTCCACAAAATTCCTATTACACGCACACATAATCGAGAAAATAGTGAAAACGTACTCAACAGACCCCGAAACGCGTATTATCGTTGAAATATCGAATTCGAAATTTTCATGAAAATAATACTCTCTCCTATATTGCGTATGGAGATAGTATAAATTTTTCCTTTCCTTTGCCAGAAAATATTTCTTAACTATTCGTTTAGTAAAGAAGTTCTTGCAATTTTGATGGAGTGCTTGCGTGAAGGAAGATCTCAAAATAACGGAATCTCACATTTCACATATCGTTACCGTATGAAGTAACTGAACTCATAAATATAATAACCGAAGATGATACAATCAAATATTACAGGACATTGAATTGCAAAAATGTGACGGTTGACTGACAATGTGCGACATAGCCGAATAATTTCCAGCCTGTTGTACACCGTGGCAAATTTCATCACTTTCTAAGTTCCTTAGAATTTTGATGGATCGGACAGACGGATTTATACAGTAAAAAGTAGAAACTATTATTAAATTTTAAAACAATACAGGAATCCACCAACCACTTTCATTATATGCTATGATAGTATCATGAGAGCTGTTGAAATGATTGGTCGTTGAAAATAGGTACTTTGTAAAACTCGGTTCCCACGCAATATCTCGCAATCTACGCGGTTCCTGCTTATGTAAGACACGAGAAATCTCATATCGATATGTTTCATATTTAGTAGCAAAGTTATTTAATCGCAAAAATGCATATATATCATGTTCAACTACAATAATAATGCCAAGACGACCTGCTCACGCAAACATCTAAATATAGCCAACATAAGAAAGTATTTTTTCGGAGTGATAACTAGAGCGAATGGTTCATTCAGCGGATATGTAGGCAGTTACTCAGGTTCTCGTATTAGACATCCAAACTCCATTTTGCTCGAATGGCGTCAAAATACGTAAAAGGCATAACGACTCGAAGAGTCGTGATTCATTTCTCGTCAATAAATATTCGTTGTCCAACTTATTTTAGTCTCAAGCAAAAAAAATTGAATTCTTCCTTTTCGAAGCATCTGGAACGCGTCAAAAATTCGGAACAGATCTACTCAACTTTAATTAAATGTCCAATTCAATTGGGCGGTTTCGTAACTGTTAAATAATTTCGCAACTCATTCGTTCAATTTTGAAATTGAATAATTGAGTTATTTTTACCTTCGGCTCAAATTTCTTAATGTTTTAGTCTGAAAATTTGTGATTTTAAAAATAAAATTATAATTTTAGTATTATTTAGCAAAAATAATGACCTGAAAAATATCTGTATTTAAGAAGAATCTGTGAATATAAAAGCGCGGGAAATAAAAATTTTTCATAGTAATAGCCAAGATATTCGCAAAAATTATATAAAAGTATTTATGCACAAAAAGCAAAAGTTCGATGTGACTTTATTACTACGTACATAAAATTATCATTATTTTGAACCACGACGTTATGAGCAAATAAATTTATGCCTGCATTAAAATAAAGTTTCTTATCTCATTGAATTCTTCGATGTTCCAAGAAATTCGTGGAACGTCACACAGTTTCTTAAATTTCGTTAAGCTAAAATATTAACTGTCTTCTTGCTGAAACATATTAGCGCTCTCTTTTACCATAAAGATTTTATCTAAATTGGATGAACTCTTTGACAACGTCTGGAAAGATTCGAATCTCTTCAATCATTTCCACGTCTGTGTTTTGATAAGAAAACCTAATGCTTCTCTGACATATCTGTAGGGTAAATTTTACGTGAATAAGAATGTTTCCTATGTAAAAAAATGCCGAAATATTTTCAATAATTTTGCGGTTTAATTCTTTTACATTAATTTTTCTAGCATGGGCCAAGTTTCTTCTTGCCAAGCGTAATACTGATGCTCAAATACATCAATCATCAACTCAACTTATCGATAAATGTTTTACCTATATCAACTGTTTTACGTAATGGAATTTATAATTCCAAATAATGATTCAACGAGCATATTATTTTTATTCTATTACATAAAATTCCACCGACCGCTATAATGAATGCATTCAAAACTATAGATTTTTTTAAATTTTAAATAGAAAACTTATATCAAGATCAATTAACAAAAAGTATTTTCAATATTTTTTATACTCATCGAATTTTTAGTACTACACTTGAGCAGAGGTGTCCAATAAGATTACATTGCTCGCATAACTTTTGACAATCGCAACATAGTACGAAACATACGTAATGTTAACAAATAAGATGTTCAATCTTTGGTAAGTAGATTTGAAGTTGTAAATCGATGTCAATGAAGAATGACTAAACCGGAATAACTTCCGAGTCTTGAAATATTAAAATAAAAATATTGTACACTTCTCATATCTAAAACATAGAGGTTGAATTATAAGTATGGCTAAAATTAGACTTCTAATGGTTTATTATTGACGCGACAAAAAATTAGCCTCGAATATTGTTTTAAAATGAGAAGAAATAATATAATAGATGAAGAGCATCAATTCGCTTGATGTATTTTGCCGATTCGCCACATGTGGACAGTGGCGAACGTTTTGGTCACCCTTAACTATAAGAACGAAAGCAAAATTGAAGGAAAGTTCGTTCCAAATAGTCATTGCGTAAGAAAACGCTTTCTCGACTTATTTCCGATTTATTTTTCGATTTGAAACCCACCAGTTAAACTAGAAATGACTTCGTCAATGTTAAAAAACATTTTAAGGCTCGTAGAGAAACGATATCACAGGAAATTCACATCAACGTATTTATAATCACACGGGGATTTATTTATTCTACCTCCTCAGGAACGCACACAATTTATTGTGACGCCGTGGTAACAACCCAGAGTGAAACATGCACCTATAACAGTAGCAATACGAGCTTACTAATACTGGCCCAGCTAGATAAATAATGCAGAAATGCAGGTTAACTGTTATGATATATAGGTTCATACTTATTCCACAAAATACAATATTATTATTATTCTGTGTATTATCTCAACAGTATTCCATTAAGATTAACAAACCTGAAATTGACGACTGCATCAGAATTCTTGGTGATTAATATCTCCTTCCGCCCACCTATTTGGAGAAGGAAGGACACATATGACGCTATCTCTCTCCCGGATGACACTTATCGCACTGTACACACACACACACACGAAGAAATAATAATTTTACTTTGTTCTACAAATCACTCAACACTAGCTTCGTAATAATAAGTTTTAACATTCGCTTGCAAATCCAACGAAAGCAGGTTGCGGTCACCATTTCGTCTGAACTACACCAATGGAATACACTGCGAGTCACAAAGTGGTCTGGAATAGTAGTAGTTTGGGGGAGAAGAAGGGAAAAGTGACGTGAAGGGAAAATAAAGAGGAAGAATCTGACCGAAGCCATTCTTAAGGCTGATTCACACGATAAGGACGCTCACGCTCAGGGCAAATATTCTTCAATGTTTTTAAATAGGAGTATTCGTATTAAAAAGATCGCTCTCAAGGCAAAGGACACTCATGTGATCCCGAGGTATTCTCCAAAGGATATTAGAGCGGACTTGCCTGTCAATATGAACAGGTTGGCCGCAGTCATCACACTTCTCCGTCAAAGCACATTTGCTGCTTGTTTATTTAATGTTAAATTTTTAAAAATATCATTTAACAATAATATATTATAATATAACAACTAATGAAGTTAGGGCGTGAGAGACCTTAGTTCTATGACACTGAAATTATTGAAAAAATTTTGTTTCATCATCCACTAACTGTGGAAAGAGACTAAAGAGCTCTCCTTCGAGTTTTCAATGTAGTAAACTCGGATGCGCTTATAGACTTCAACTTACTAATTACTTTAAACAGCATCGTTTAGAAAGACATTTTAACCGAGAACATCATTCTAGGGGCCATTATAAAGTGATTAATTACTGTTAACCTTGAGATGTATTTTGCGTACAACGTAATTTTGGAACACTTGGTAAGGCTCAGTCATAGATAAGATCAAGGCTGTCAACTGCCTAGGAGAAAAACAGCTCCCCTTTTGAATATACCCTTTTAGGCTGATTCACGCTATTGAAACGTTCGCGCTAAATGGATTTCGGCCAGTATTCACTTTTGAACGCTATTGCGGCACTCTAACGCGTTCAATTCTTCGGTGACAATTGTGTTGTGAGCACTGAAATTTCATTTAAGCGTTAAAAATGTAAAAGAACATAAATAATAGTAAAAATAAATACAGGAGCTGCCTTTGGTGTGAAGTTAAGTGAAACATTTTTATTTATAACCCTAAATGCGCATTTCGAAATCAATGATGTCATTGTCAGTAGGAAAATTATAAATAAATACAGGTGAAGTTGTCTGATTTTCTGTATGTGTGTGCGTGTGGGGCGGAATCTTTTTCCCACAAACTCGAACGCATAATTCTTCGGTCCCTGTAAATAATTAATTTTCCGTAAACCAGGTAGGTGTGTTTGTGTACTATCACCAGTATTTACTTATTAGTATATATATATTTTGGTGTATAAGGTGGTTAAAAAAATTTCACTTCAATAATAGTGATTAGACGTTAATAGCGTTGTTATTGGACCAAGATGAGATGGAAGAAAGATCTTCTGATTACGCTTATCATATTTTTAAACAAACAAACCACTAAATTGGGAGTTTAGGGGGGATGGGAAGGAGGGTGAGGTGCCAGTCAAAAACTGTCTAAAGGAAAAAACCAGATATGATTTTAATATTACAATATTATATTTGGAATTCAATATTTTAACAAAATACCTAATAATTATTGGACACTCCACCCATTTTTATCCAGGAACTGAATTTCTTACCACTACCACTGATTTTAACTAATGTTTACTTTCTGGGATAGAACAACAAACTGACCGAGACACCAGGAAAAGATCTCGAGACCAGGAAAATCTCAGTCAAACTAGAACATACTGTAAGCCTACATATACTAGGTGGCTGTAGATTGGTCATTTAAAATCTCTATTAAGTTGAAGTATCAAAATTTATTATGACATATTTACATTGCATTCACACATGATGGAATGATTCTTCTAACCTAACTTGCCAAGAGGATGAGATTGCTCATTTCTGATTTATTAAATTCCTCTGCTTCCTCGTCATATCTTCCTTCCTATGGCCTTTTGATTACTATGGTTGGATGAGATACCAGGCATGCACCCTTCCCCTGACATGTTATTCATCCAGATCACAAAATACAACTTGTGGACACAAATAAGAATCAACAAATAAATTATGAAAACATACCATCTATAGAAAATTACAAAAATGGTCCAAGGAAATTTTTAAAACATTCACAAATGGTATTTTTCTACATTGCAGTTTAAAAACCGTTAAATCCCTCACCTTCGGCATCAGACTCATAGAAATTGTGGAATTCATCCTCTGGATCAGATTTTCTGGCAATGGACTCATTGTCATCCACAATTAATGAAGAGCAGGGCTAAAGTTTGTGTCTGGTTCCACTTTCTAGACCTTTTTCACAATCATAGAGAAGTCATGAAGAAATTGTGTTAAATGGAATGACCAGTCATGTTTGTAGAACACCAACCATATTTTAAAAATCGTGTTAAGCCGTGATTGTGTTGATAGAATTCGTGTTAGTTGGGGATTGGGTGTACCTTGAAATGACATCATCCCCGCTTTAGCACCAATGCCAGTGAACAAAGAGTGGTGTTAAATTAGGATCTGACTGTATTTCATGATAAAATATATTGATTATAAGGCTAGTGTCATGAGGTGACAAATTAAAAATACCATTTTAAAAACATTCCAATGATTTATTAAGTTTGGAATAGTATATGTAAAAAAAGAAAAAAATCAACAGCACCCTGTGCGCTGTGCTAAGATATAGCCTGGCAGTGAAAAGGTTTCAATGGGAGAGGATGGGATGCTTTATATTGTCTTATATGCTCCTTACTATAAACACTCACTTTATTGTTCATTATGTGATAGTTTTCAAGAGCGCTGAAATGGGTTTTTGTTTTTTTACAATGATTTCTATTTTTTGAAAAAGTTTCCGGTATTATGAACGATTGTGTACTGCCAGAAAAAAGCACTGTTTATAACAATATACAGTGGAAAACTGGTTAACATGAAATGTGGGAGACAGGCACAAACATTTCACGTTTACTGAATTTAGTTTTAATCGAATTACCTGTTAAAATTTTTTATGCTAAAATTTTCATTTTAAAAATATGAAAATTACCACATAAACTAATCCGTGTGTCAATGATGGGTAAATTTGCTCAATGATTAATTGCAGTAATTTATTTCAGTCAATTGATTTGTTTGTTGTATAATTCCTTATAATAATATTAAACCATTAACTATTTTTTCTAGTTATTAAACTAGAAAAAATAGTTTATCCATTTAAAAATGAACTGCATAATTTATTATAATAATATTAGTCTATTTTTTAGTAATAATCTGCAATTTTCTTCTGTGCTGCATTAAAAATAATTTTCTGTTCTACAAACTGTTCCAACTTCTTCACAATTGTATATACATATTGTTTCTCAATCTGGTTGAACTCCAAAATATAGCAAACACTTTTAAACATCACATGGATATCTACAGCACTTGGTGTAGACATCATTTCAATATTACCATTATCCGCTTCATCATTTTTATTATCGATAAATGTTTCCAGTATAATAGAATCCACTCTGTTAATATCAAAGTGGTGACATATGAAATAACAGTTGAGAGAAGAAAGGAGTGTGGGCACTCTCTACTGCCATTTCACGTTATCACAAGGAATTGACATAGAATCATAGTTTTGGGACTGAATAATTTTCATGTTAAATGATATTTTGTGTTAGGCATTTTGCATTAAGCAAATAATTATACACTGAAAAATATAGGTGTCTGAACGGACTGTGCATGCATTTCATCTTAACTGAAATTTTGTGTTATCTGTTTTTGTTAAGTGGTTTCCACTGTATTTAAATATAATGTAAGTGTGTCATTTATTTACATTGCCAGTGATTATTGATGAACTATTATAAAAGCCCATCAATATGACGGGAGAGAATATATTATTTATTATTTAACTTAAAATCTTGCACTTATTGTTCTTGGAAATAATTTATTCTTATCTTTCAAATATCAAAATTTTATCCAATATTCTAACATAATGGATGTTGAGCATAAACTTTAATGCTTTGTCATAGAAAACCATTGTACATTATTTAACTCTCTCTGCACGACATGTTAAATGCTTGATGGCTCATATTGAGGCACTCAGTACATATATATTACTCATATGAGAATTGAGACAATAATGGGCTCTTGTTTTCAACATTGGCATGGTTGTTGAGGCAAATCCTCATGAAATCGCTAATCTATGCCAAAAAACGCAATTCAAACATTAAATTTGATCATTTGCAGATTGAAGGAGACAATTGACGATTAGACTATGAAACTTTGTTCAATTTCCTTCATAACAGTCTTAATTTGAAGATCGAGGGTCAATTTTTATAAGCAAAAGAATGAAAGCTTGCATGTCAATAAATTGATTACTATTATGTGTTATCTTATGGGAAATAGAAATTATTTTCTGGAGTCGAGCCTGGGTCTTTTTTGGAATTTTTTTCGTAAATGGCTTTTACTATAAGTGTCAAACATTTCTATCAAATTTCAATCTTCTTCCTAATTGGAAAGCGTGTCAGTAATACTGTTACAGTCAGTCATATACAATTTTTGATTCTTCTGCACTTTTATGACAACCCTAAGAGCGGTGCCACAGTCAAGCGTTACACCTTACACATAGCCAAGCAAATTATGTAGGGTAGATATTTGTTAGCTTGTTAACTAGCAGCATGTTAACATGAGTTTTAAAGAGATTCATTTAAAACAACATGTAAAAGCAACAGTTTAAGGAATTTTACTGATGAGTGTTTGTTTGCTGTTATTTATTTACTTGAAAAGATTGAGAGAATAATTCTTGTGATTGAGCCTGAAAAACTGTGGCTACAGGACAGTATGTTCAACTACCATTCTATATCAATCACCCAGAATTAAAGGTTTGCATTTTATACTCCCTGTATAAGTGGACCTGAGAATTTTGTAGATTTATCATCACTTCAAAGTTTGGCTTATATGCTGGAATGTAAGGTACATAACTTCAAAATGCATACATATATTGGTGGTCTAGTGTTGAAATCATATTTCAAATATCTTTGCACCTCTTTAACTCATTTTTTGTACTTCAGCCAACCTTTAATCACATAAATATTACTTAATCCTTAAAATACAGAGTTATATTTTGTAACATAAACTACAGATTGGGGTAACTTAAAAATTAAATTAAATTAAAATTTTTGTTTTATCATATATATTTACTGTGCAATTAAACAGTAGTGGCTGTTCAAAACAAATTTTATTATAGTTTATGTTAAAAGAATAACATGAATATTAATTGAAATGTTTTTCACACCTCCCATCCTTTCTAAAATATTTAGTAGAGGTAACTGTTGTTTTATTTTAATTTTACTGTAATTTGTCTTGAATTGATATAGTGAATATTACAATGTGGTCAGAGATTAATAGGAATAAAGAGTTTAATCAATCAATGAAATAAAAGTTCAACAAGCAAACAATTCAAATTATTTTTAAAAATTCAGTTCTGGTTTCCACTTCCAATTCCGTTTTTGTTATCTTTTTCCTTATTGGTTAAGCACAATTATCTTTTTATTTTTCTAAGGGGCACAGCTAGAGGGGGTGCAAGGACACATCTGCACCTCCCAAAAATTCTCAGTTAAAATAATTTTTTTGTGTTTCTTAACTAAAAGCACAATGACGGCGGAAGATCACTACTAAGCCAGGACAATGAGGGGTGATTCCCAAGAATGGCCACAAATTAGGGACTTTCACAAATTCACAAAACACAATGGTAAATTTCCACTTCAACATTTTGTTTTTACTACCATAAAAAAGATCTGTAAATTTATGATCATGCTACTGCTAATGATCATGACCAAAGTCATCAATATCAAAATCAACTGCATCATCAGCACTCCCTTTGCAATCAGTAAGTCTTCCATTTCTGTAATAGATGATTTTCTCCTCCAAGTAGTCATTTTCACTGGAAATAATGAAAAATTAAAAAGTAAAATTTAGAATTTAAGAAATGGCACATTGTAACTTTGTTATTCCTTACATACCAAATTCACGTTTTCTTGTAATTCAATAGCCAATATATATTTCTTTGTACTTGAGGACATGGATGATTTTTATAAAATTCAGCTAGTTAAGTAGAGAAAAATTAAAAATTAGGCTGTCAAAGTTATGTTAGAAGACTGAGCCATGGGGTGACTAAAATACCCCACTCCATGTTTTAAGGGTTAAGGCATAATTTTTTAAACTTCTATTGTTTTCAGTCCATCTGAATTATTGGTTTCATTTCTAATTGAATGCTATATGTAATTGATTGTTAAAAACCTCAAATTAAAACTTATCTAACATAAGAAAGGAAATTAACATGTTGATTTTTAGTAACATGTTACTCCAAATATTAATTATATATAGTTTGAATGTTTATTAATAATTATTTTAGATTTTTTAATAAAAAATTTCATTGCCATATTAGGGGGATTTTCATCTGAGGCAAGGTTGGCCTAAACTTTTGCAGTCATCACAAGAAGTCCAAACCGGGACTAATGCAGGCTGGTTTCCAAATGTTAACATCCCGAATTGATTACTTATATTGACAGGAATGTTTCAGTATGTGTTAGTCATTCCAAGTAATTCTCATACCATAAATACCACTTGTAATTCATAGTTTATCAATGACAGAGAAAAATTGGAAAACAAATTAATAGAGCATTATCAGGTTTAAAATATTAAAAGCAATGTCAAAATCTCTTTCTGACATTATATTTTGCTTATATTTATTTAAACCAACGGATTTAATAAATGTTTCTGTTTATACACTAACATGTCTGGATCAACTGTCCATTGCTGAAGAGTAGTTGAGCAGAAAAGAAAATAACCCATTTGTTCACTCGTCTATGCTCAAGCTAAGTTTGGTAATGATCGTCTCCATGGCAACAACATAAACACAGACAGAACCATTTCATAAGGCTATAATTCATTTGGATACCAGCCTAAAGATAACCCATTTTTTAACTCGTCTATGTTCAAGCCAAGTTTGGTAATAATCGTTTCCATGGCAACAATCTGATATATTGCAATTTAAAACACAAAAACGCTATGTTTTAGTAGAAATTCAAGAAAATACGATCAATTAGTAAAATTTGGTGATAAGAATTGGAATCTACATTTTTTTCCTCTTAGAACAGTACAAACTTCGCTCCAATATCACAATTTTAAGATATTTTAATGTATTAAAGAAAACATCTCTGCACAGGGGTCGGCAACCTTTTTGACAAGAAGAGCCATTTTTTCAAAATTTGTATAAAATCCAATGTACTAAGAGCTTCAGAACATGTTAATGAGAAATACTTATTAAATACAGTAAAACTATATTTAATGACATCTATTTTTTAAGCTGCACACTCATACAGTGATCTGTTGTGTAATATGTGTTTTGGTGATAATTCTTAAGAAAAAGAACTTAAGAAACAAAGGAATGCTTGACATAAGTTAATATTTAATGAAAATATAAATAAACTTTCAAATTAAGTAAATATAATGATCATTTCAGAAAATGAATCTAGGAGTATATACAAAAATGAGAATTTCGAAATTGCAAGTGCTAGGTACTCAACAGCACATCCTTCTATTGGAAACAATATTATTACTGATAAATCTGATTTTAATAATTGTATTAATTATGATGATTTATCCATATTGTCTCCTCTGCTTACTTGTCCAATTACATGTGCCAAATAAAGAAAATAATTTAAGATTATTTCTTTTAAAACAAACTAATATGTGTAATATCAATGAAATTGGCCATTAAATTACCAAGTATAGTGATTATTTACATACCTACTACTACATACCTACTGGTTCAATATCTGGAGAGTAAGCTGTTGTTTTTATTTTCAAACAGGACTGTAGACTTCCATAGTTAAGTCGGGTTCTTAGTTTGCTTTTAATGAAATTTATGTTTGAATACACTTGTTTGCACAGGTAAGTAGAACCAAATATGGACAGAATGCCAAATGCATACTTTTTCATATTGCAATAGGCATCTGGTAAAGAATTCCAGACCTAAAACACAATTTGGTCCTGCTTTTTAAGATCATGCATTCCTGCCCATTTCTGCCGAAGTGCTGGAGTTGATTTCTGCCTTTCTAGATGTTCGAGTTTGATCTCCAAGCCTTTGAATTTAGAAGTCCAGATGTCCTTGTTCCACAAATCAAGCAATTCAAATTCCATCTTGGCTCAATTCACAAATGTAAATACTAACAAGTTAAGTAAAGAGGTGTCAGCTTCCAGCAGTTTCAACACGAAAGACAAAGTTGCCTTTTTCTTTCTAAAATCCTGAAATCGCGTAGAAAAGCATTCCTGCATTTTAATGACAATATTTTTAAGGTCGTTTGTGTGAATCTCATAATTTGTTGTTTCACTAAATGTCTTCAAAGATGAAAAATGAAAAAATGAACCCGTCTCGATGTCTCTTTTGCTCAAAGACTAGCAACTCTTCTAAAAGCAAGTAGTCTGTGTTTCCTTTTCCTTGTAGTTTTCTATTAAGGACATTTAAATGCGAGGTCATATCTACCATGAAATAAAATTTCTCTAACCAATGAGGATCTGTAAGTTCTTTATTATTTTTCTCTGCATAAAAACCTCTACTTCATTCAGACAGGCCTCAAAACGCCTAAGCACCATGCCTCTTGAAAACCACAGCACTTTGTCGTGTAGAAGAAGGTCTGCATAGTGACTGTTGACTCCTTCGAGAAGTTCACAGAACTGCTGGTGATTTAAGCCTCTTGACATAATTTTGTTGACCATCTGAATTACTTCTGTGATCTCAGGTGGAAAATGTTGTGCACAAAGTGCCTCTTGATGGATTATGCAGTGAAATGACAGCAAATTATGGCCAAGTGTATTCTGAAAAAGTGAAACAAATCCCTTTCATATTCGGTGCCCCATCCGTTGCGACTGAGATAATATTGCAAATGCTTGTCTCTTTTTGCTTTAAACAGTCAACAACAGCTGATAAAATATCTTCTCCCCTTCTTTGGCTTATGAGGGCAGTAATTCAATAATCTCCTCTTGGGGTCCTTCAGAATTAGCATATTTCGCCATGAGAACGACTTGTGCAAAGTCATCGACATCAAACGACTCCTCACAAAAAATAGAGAATCCAGTAACTGACTGGATGTCCTTTATCTGCTGGGTACTGATATCAGAGGCCATTTTTATCATTTTATCCCTGACTGTCTTTGCTGACAAAGGCATATCCCTAAGTTTCTTGACAATTTCCTCTTTGTTTCTTAAATCACAATACAGCTCCCCCAATATTTTAATAAAGCACTCTTTAATATATTCGCCATCTGCAAACGGCTTATCTCGTTTGACTAACTAAAACTTACGACAGTTGTACTACTTGGTATTTTCACCCATTTAGTGAACATGCTCCTACTTTTGTCTGCTTTGTTCTTCAACTCATCCACAGCTTTCTTTCTACAATCACCAACTGGATATTTTTCTGCGAAGTTAATGTGCTGTTTAATAAAATACCTCTCGAGATTTGTTTTTTTTTAGCGTAAAACTACTTACTTCGTGTGGATAGAAATAAAATTAAAAATAATTTTAAAATATATTCCTAGTGCAGAAAATTAAAAGAAGCAAGAAAACTCGATAGTATCAGAAATATTTACGAAAAATAAGGATGCAGAAGAGAAAACAACCCAATTACTCACTCTGATGAATTCTGGATTAATACCGGTCCAACAATAAAAAGTAGGATGAGATATTTACCTCCAAGCTTTCCTTATAGAATTATTCACAGATTTTAACCCATCCAAATGAGCAATGTTCACGATTAGTTTTCATACTGGCAATGACTCTGTAAAATGGAAAGGAGCCTCTCACAATCAAGAAACCTAACTCAAGCACATTTATACCTGAGCTCCCGAAATTTGATCCTGTGATATCAAAAATGACGGCTATCGGTGAAAAGATACGGTGCTACATTGTTTTTTTCCGACTGTGGTTTACAGTGTTTAGAAACCTCGTAGTAAGCATTTCACTACCAAGTATCAACTTACCGGCTGGTAACCTATCTTATCAACCGAGACCGGCAACGTCGCGGGAGAGTGGGCGTCGGGAGCCGCAGGTCATTACTCAAAGAGCCGCATGCGGCTCAGGAGCCACGGGTTGCCGACCCCTGTCTCTGCACGATGGATTTGAGATTTCCTATGCAAAACAAATAGGTAAAAAACGTTCCTGGAATCGAACCCGGGACTTCAATCTTCGCCAAATAAAATATAGCCCGGAGGTGGGCCCTGGCAGCACGAAGCTCCTACCAAGTTTCATGAAAATCGGTCCATTGGTGCAAAAGTTGTTAGTAGGGGACACACACACATACAGACAGGACCATTTCATAAGGCTGTTTCCTTTGGAAACCAGGCTAAAATTAGTAACATAGTTTAACTACCTGCTAAACAGTAAAATGTCACATTTATTTCTATGCATAAAAATCCAAGTTTTCTTTGTTTTTACTGCGTTAATGCCTTGAATTAATACTAATACTTGAGAATTCTTACTGATTTCGAACGTATTATTAGTATAATGTCCTCCAATACAGAATGAATGAGTGCAGAATTCAAGCATTAAACTACATAGGTATATATGTATGAAAATAATTACTCAATTAAACTTTGAAAATGTTCACCAATAAATTAGTAGGCCATTTGATGACAGTTGGGTGTATTAAGTTGATATAGAACTAAAATAAGCTCAAAAAAACTTGATTCTTTGCATCAGTTGATGTGTGAAAATTGGGTATTTATTTCACACAAAGACCCAATTACAGTGAAATATTTTGATGTAGTAACATGTATACATATACATATATACATATACATACATATACATGCAGTAACCTATTTTGAATTATTCCTAAAATTCATAAAGGAAGGTTATTATTCAAGTTTTGCTAAAGTTAAACGCATGAGGGAATTTAATTTTATTGATTCATTATTTTTATGCAAATCGCTCAAAAACATTTAATTCAATTTTTATAGGAACGAAAACAATTTTCAATTTTAAAACTATTTAAAACTTTGTGAAATGAAGAATTGTTTTTCTCAAATGACTACAGTTTTTTCGTTGTAATGAGAACGATTAATAATTATTTCAATACATTTTGATTGATTAAATTTCTCACTGATACTTATAAAGCACCTATATTTCAAAAGTTTTTCAATATCTGTAAAGGATACTCATTATACAGCTAAAATTTTAAATTGCCTTTAAATCAATAAGTATTTTTTAAATACTTACTTTAAAATTCATTTAATAAAATGCTAAGCCGTTTCCATCAGATGGAATGTAAATTAATAATTAAATATCAGGAATCATAGCAATTAAACTCTGATAATGCAAGCGTCGCGCATTATTTTCTGCCTTCTATTTCTTCGCCATCACTAAAAATGTACGGGGCCAATTAAACGAGAGAGAGACAATTAACAAAAATAAAACCGCTCTTCTATTTCTCATGTCCCATTTATCATCGCGAGCTTCAAAAGTATTGTTTTTCTTCCTGCCGCGGAAACCATTAAATGCGTACGGTCGGTGATTCGGGTCCCGTCGTCCATATGGCATCTTGCGCCCTTCCTCCCTCTACCCTCCCCTTAATCCTACCCCTTCCGCCCCCAGGCCGGGTGAACGACCACCGACGTCCATTCACGGCGTCTTCCGCATATGCGGGCCATCTCCTCTGCATCCAATCGTCCATAACATTTGCATTAGTGGCCATCTGTCACAACGAGAGTCCGCGCCTTGATTTAAAGGCTCATGTCCGTCAGAGGGAGGAGAGGGGGACGGGTGTACTTCCTCTGCATCCATCGACCGATCAATTAACCTTCGCGAGAGAAGATTCACGTTTCACCCGAAAAAAACTTCCGTTTATAATGCGACACGGTGAATACTCGATCTCTCTTGCTGGTGTTTAATTCTTTTTATCCCTATCTTTCCGCTCGTGCCGATTTTTTGGCGGGGTTGTCTAAAAACAGTTTATGCTACATGTACTCCAATAATTCAGACAGATCAATTGGATCGAATGAAGCTCGGTCTCTAGATGCGCATTTCGGATACGAGTCATTAATGATTAGTCAATTGTAGATTCTAAAGCCGCCACTGAGGAAAGCAGCGTTATATCCAATATGCATATGTTTTATGGAATTACCTAAATTGTCAATTTGATTCAAGATATAAATATTGAACAGCAATTCTTTAAAAAATCATTTCAACATTCTCGAGTATCTCTTTAATGAAACCTACGTAATAGTAACTGAAATTAATCGTTCAGATTTCGCATGCTGTTTTTACGGAAGAGGTCGGGTGAATTAGTATTAGCCGTCTTGAAAAGATATCTTAATATACATAAATTAACCATTTTAATGAAATTATTTTCATTTCATTATTGCTTTAATATAATAATACCGGTGAGTATCTATTCAAAAGGATATGTCAGCAAAAATGTTTTATACAAAAATCAAATTTCTGTAGTCTTCATTTTCATTACTTTGTTATGCAGAGGTTCGTATTTTCTAATTCGCATTAATTACACCTTAATTAGTCTTAATTTTTCATTCATAATTTTATGTAAAACATTGACTGATTGAGATTATACAAACATTGTTTGCACAAGTCAAAACATTTGGTATGCACATGCATTTGAAATGTTCTTCTATGTCATCATGTGTTTTCTGACCTATTCGTGCGTCGTTATTGAATAACTCCGGATCTCATAATAAGGGATTATATATAGTAACGAGACACCTTTATTGCCTCAAACAACCTTCTCGTCTTTTCAAAATATCGAGGAACCGTAAATTTTTCTGAAACATGGGAGATTAGGTCGTAATACGGTACAAGCAATTTCGATAATACCAATCCTCTCGCACCCAAACATTCGGCTCGGCTGAGAATAATTTGTGTATGCAATGGCATTTGTCGACTCCATCTGTTCGAATGGTGCGAATTTTAGTGAGTGCTAATAGCATGGTCCGGCCAAAGAAGCTCAACCCCGTCAGCCCATGTTTTCCTATTTAGTTCCGCCTTTGAAAGATTTTTTCTCGGCTACTATCCAGATTTCCTTTCAGAAGAGTTCTCATGTTTTTTATAAAGGGAGGATTGGGTTTCGACTGCCTATGTAGTTAAAGAAGACAGAATTTACTAAAACGGTAGCGTATTTTTTGCCTTGGTTTCAAATAGATACCCTAGAAAAATTAGCGAACTTAATGAGCGCACTCTGTCCGCGTTTAAAATACTAAAAAAGGAGAATCTGAGGATTCTCTTCAAACCTTACATTTTTCTCATAATTAAAAGGTTCAGAGTTTTGCTGAACAAAATAGCCTAATTACGAGAAGGTGTGTTTGAAACTACTGTTGCAATTATAGCTTCTCTCTCTCTGCCCCAAGGGAACTCGGCTCCAGATAAAATTTTAAGCAAAAATTACTTATTTTCATTTTTTTATATTTTAACTCCGGCTTTATAATGCAATATACAAGCATTGATTTTTTCTAAGATGCGGTGAAATTTTTATTTCCCAGCGCCCACCATGGGCATCCGCTGGGAGGAGCAAGGGGGGAGCAGTTTTCCCCTTCTGGATGAGGCCTGTGTCAAGGGCCATTGCTGTCTGGTTAAATCAGGGGATTAACGCGTTCATTTTTAGGTCAGACTAGCAGCTGGGGCCCCCCTGCAATACGCTTGAAACAAACCACTAAAATATTAATCCCGCCAACCCCGTCTGTGGGAGTTTGGCTATCCTCTTCTCCCCCTTGAAAAAGTCCCAGAGGACGCCCATGGCGCCTACGCAGCTTCGAAATGAAGAGCGGGACATCAGTGGACGGTGTCTTAATTACCAACGAAATTCCAATCCTATGAATAATTGTCTGTATAAATGCCATTTTAATGCAAACCACGTTGCATTTACATGCGGCCACAGTTGGAAAAATACAATAAATCGTCATGATCGTCAGCCTCTCACTGCTTGCTGTTAATGAAGGCCTTCAAGGCCTCTCATATTCTTTAGGTTGTTCCTTTCACTCTTAGGAGTGTTCCTCTCTAAAATAGGGACTTTCGGAGTCCCTTGAAGTGACGGGTGTTATATACACATGTAAAAGTTGAAGCTTACAACGTAGAAAAGAGATCAACTAGAAAAAATAAAGATATTTTAGCGATTTTTCTTTCTTATCCTTATTTCTGAATGGCTTTCCAGTTAATCATTATTTTGGACAGAGTTATTTAAAAAGTCTAACCTTTTCAACATATTCCTGTTAATTGATTAATAAGCGCAACTTGATAGGTTTTACAATGGGTTTCAGTTTTAATTGAACATATGAATTTGTTTGGTGAGGGGATATGGGGAGAGGGACCATCGATAATATTTCGCTTCTAGTTACGCCACTGAGGATCAGCATCCTTTTCAGCCATTGTGTACAGCTTTATTATTATAGCATAAATGTTCCGATCTGAGCTATATTTTAGCTATATTAGAATTGAAACTAACCAAAATCGATAAAACATATAAAGGACGTTGTGGAATGGGATAATTTTTGAAAAGTACTCGAGCTTCAACATCATTCGGTTAGAATTGGCGACATATTCAATTGTTAAGTATTTTCTAGAGCAGTGTTTCTCAAGCGGACTTTAAGGAGGGTCGCAAGCATTCTTCGCTAAGACAAGTGATTTTATTCTGGTTTTATGAGTCCTGCAGGTTTTAATTTATCGACATGTTATGTTCAAAGAATAAAGACAATTCTGTAACTTATCAACGCACAAAAACCTTTTTAACAAATGTTATTTTTACGTAATAAAAACAAACAAGAATTTAAATCTCAGTAGTGATTAGCACTTCAAAAATTAAACTATACACTGCATATTGTCTCAATATTTTAATACGTTTACGTAGTTATAAATAAAATAAGTTATAGTGCTAATCTTGTATTTGTAAAGAGCATAAAATAAAAAACTCATCAATTTCCTTATCATTCCCAATCCCCCGGATGGAGAAATGGTCTTTGGAAATAATCATTTTGACGTAGCATGAGGTTTAAATTGATTTTAATGTATTGCATTTATTTCACAAATAAACATATTTACAAGTTCATGCGGAAGTATACTCCTTTAGTTAAGTTACATTATCTGCCCTCGGGGCATATATGTTATTGCCACGTCGCCCAGCCTGTATCATTCTCTAATGCATAAAAATGAAAAATATATTCTTTTATCACTATAAAACATAGGCGTCCATTTTCATAGCGTGGTATCCAAATCGCTTCTCTGTCTTTAAGTGAAGAAGTAGTATGGATTCTAGCGCTTACAAAAATATATCGATCCACTGACAATGAATTTCATCCATGTAGTAGAAAAGATTAAAACAATCGCTTTTGAAGGTTGCTTTCGAAGTATCAGCACAGAAGATTCGAAAAAGCAACCCTACGTTTAATGAAAAACTGCACCATATGAATTTACTTCCTTGTTTTATCATTTTAGAATAATTCAAAGGAAATGTTTCACAATCACTCTATTTACATATTCATAACATATTTCTCATTGAACAATAATACTATCATATCAACCTATCCTAAAAAAAGATAAGTAGCACGAAGCATATTTGTACAGTTTAATCACATGGCAGTTTTAAATTCTGTTTTATACTACCAAAGTCGATACTTTATTTTGATCGTTGTATGTAAATAGAAGTATTCTTATTTTTGGTTAAAATACATAATGGAAAACTATATGAAGTGCTCCTAAATTTCATAATTTTTTCCGCCATTGTCAAATTCATGACACGTTTTCCATTACTCTTCCGGTATTCTTTCACATAATGATTCTTCCATTGTAACGGGATGATACACAACTCCTGTTTGGAGCACTTCACTGATTTCAACATCCCGCTGCAGTAGCAAAAAAGACAGCCATGATCTTACGGAAGGTACCCCAGAGTGTTTTCTAGGCTGTTTCCTACATAATACCCCCTGCGTGAAATCATTTCTGTTTCGGTTCCTTGCGTTTGGTTGGCCATCGGCGGCTCAAGGGTCGTGTACACAACTTCTTCACCGGTAACCACCTCCGTCGTATGGTTTGCTCTGACGTCCGAGAACAGTGACGCGATTTCTGCTGACTTCTTCACCGAGAGAGCTTCCATTGCTGAGGACTTGGAGCATTGCTGGATAGGGTGTGGCAGGACGCGTCGACCGCCCACGGGGGGCACGTGGGGAGGTTGGTCTCCGCGCCCCATGCAGATGACGCGACCCTTTTGATCCCTCGCTGACACCACGAGCACCTTGATTGAGAGAGAGATTATTAGAATGAAAACAGCTTTAAACACAATAACAACTATGTCTTAAAATTCGGTATTTTATAAACATGAGAGATGTAAAATCTCCTTGCGGTATTGTTTTGTTTGGGTTGTTTTTTTTAAGCTTCTCACTTCTGCAATTATAGTTCTCTTGGATTTTATCAAAGTAATATGGGCTATTTCTTAGCGTAGAGACGAATTTGTCATCTTTTACTTTTAAGTTTTTTCCTAAATATTCTTTATATTTATAACTAAAATTCTAATTATAGAATTTTAAATGAGCAACATCTGCTAAAATGCAAACTAAAGAGTACCGCTATTTATATATTCCGTTTTTATACGAATGATTTCACGATATAAATTTAACCTATTTAATTTGTGTTGCTATAATAAAACATTCTATTTCCGTAAACATGGAGAAAACAGTGCGTCTATCGTCCGATTGCCCTATTCCTTTAAGACCCATCTTTATCCGCCATGATTATTGTTCCTCTTTCTTGATTATAGATATGCACCACGTACGTGTGACTATATCATAAAAATAACAATAATCGCCTTCTCATTCAATAAAAGTGGAAAACTCGTCCACGTATACATATGTATTGGTTGATTTACCTCACGGTGATGTGTAGCCGTCCAAATTTGGCTCAAAAGCATTTCATTCAAATGATTCATCTTAAGTTTACGAATTGAAGGATGAATTATGAATGGATTACCTCGAAAAACCTTTCTCATTAACTAACATCCGGCCATCTTACGTAGACCTTACCAGGAATTATGACATTTTATGATATGATTTTAACGGAAACTCTTAAGTGACTAATTACATCTAATATTTCTGCGACAAGATGTCGTCCATATCACCTAATTCGGTGGAATTTAAATATAAAATCTATTTATTGAGGGTTTTCCATTCTCACCTTCTGTTGCTTCATTTCCGTAAACGCCGAATCTGTCGCAGAGGGCCTCGGGCGACATGCCTTCTCGTGTTTCTTATTTGCGCAGCGGTCGTCCGGTCCGTTCGTCGTCGTCGGAGTGTCCGGCAGAGGGCGTGGCGGCGGGAGCGTGGCGTAGACATCCATCCTGCTCTTAGGCACCGAAGCGCCCGGACGCCACGAAGAAGACGACGTCGCCGACGCCCCGTCCTCCACCACCACCGCCGCTTCCTCGTCCTCCCAGTCGTCGCCGTCCAAGCAGTCCCCCTTGCAATCCGCCGACCTCCGCTCTTCCCTCCTTCGCGCCACAGAAGGGGACTCCCCTCGTGGGGCTGTCCTCCAGGCCACGCAGCCGCACCTCCTCACCCCCAGGCATCTCTCGCAGCGATACGGAGCCACCTTCCCGTGTGCGGGGCACGTGGGTGCCGTAACCCCGCACCGGCCTCCGTCGCAATTCCCTCGGTATCCGCACGCGTAGCCCGCCCGCGCTCTGCACGGGGGCGCCGCGTGCCTTCCGGCGTCACAGCAACTCCACCCCGCTTCGACGTTCCGACAGTGCTGTCCGTGATCTCCGCACCTTCTGCTCCTCGTCGAATCCTTCTTTCTCAGCCTGTTCCACTGGTGCTTCTTGTGCGGCTCCTGAGGACAGTAACACTTGTCCGAGTTGCAGGATTCGCTGTCGAAACTGCAATCGCTGCAGGACACGTATCCGCTGGAAGAACGGCCGCCTCCCAAGCCGGTACCGCTGTTGCTGCCCCCCATCCTACTCGAGCTTTTCGTGTTGGTGTCCATGGTGCTTTGGTTCCTCCCTATGCTCCTCCGCTTGAAACTGAAGAAGTCGCTGCTGTCCTCAGAGGTGCTGACCCTCGGTCTCGACTTGGCTTCCACCTTGGAGGTGTAGCTGGAGTTCAATCTTGGAGTCTGTGCGGTGGAACCTCTAATGGACCTGCCGGCGTTGAAGCTGGGCCTGTGAGCGTGAAACTGTTTCTTCCTCTGTCTCCTTGATTTGGATGCTCTGCTTGTAGATGAAAGGGACGAGGATATCGACGAACTCCCAGCGCGGAGCCGATCTTGTCTCTCACCCGAAGGGAATATTACGGACGTGAACTCGAAGTTGCACGACGTGCCTTCTCCCCCGCCGCCCCCAGACTTGGAGGATTCGCTCTGCCTTCCGCTTTTTTGCATGCCGTCTATTCGCGAGCTCCGCGGCGACTTTCCCTTAGTTTTGGACGCTGACCTACACAGAGCCCAAGAGAACTTCCCACCCTTACCGTGGTCGCCTTCGCCGCAGACGGACGACAATTCATCATCACCCCTTGAGCTTCTTTTGGTCTCCACGGCGGATGTGGACACCCCTAACCTCCTGCGTCTCCTCCTCCTCCTAGAGGACGCCTGTCTCCTCATTATGCTCTTGCTCCTCTGGTAGAGTTCGTCACGGGATAGTGTTGCCGCGAGTTTGAGCAGGAATTCTCTGTATAGGGGTTTAAGACGGGCGAAAGACATGCCGTCTGCGTCCACTATCTTCTCCAAGATGGCGTCCAGGCTCGTCAATCCCTCTTGAGCCCTCACCTCTTGGAACAGATCTCCCAGACCCATAGAGGAGGAACGCCGGATCGCGGCCCCGTTGTCCAGGAAGCTCCCAGTACGGGGTATGGCGACCCTCGTGAAGATGTCCCCCGATGGGTCTTTGGGGGCGATGGACAGCTTCGTCGAGGTCGGCGCCGCACAAGGTGAAACCGACGACCGACGACTCCTCTCTTCCTGCGTTTCCCTACTCCTTTCTCCCTCCTCCCCTATAGAGATCACCTCCTCGGAATTCGTGCTTCTCGCATCGTCTCCGCTTCTGCTCGATCCCTTTTTTCGCCTCGGTGGTCTCACTGGCGCCGAAGCGGAAGACATCATGTCGCTCGTTCTGGGAGACGAAATTCTTTCTCCCATGCCGCCACCGTCGACCGATGAGGCCTTCTTCACCGTAAAGCTTCGAGCCTCCTGGCGAATAGGGTTATCGGCACGTGGTGCGCCTCGAAGATTGTCCGGTTTCACCTCGTCTTCCGATTTCGTCTTTTCTTTTTTGTCTCCGCTCATTCCCGCCACCAGGGCCTGATAGAGGTTGGCCGCCATGACTATGGCGTCCTCCGAGCATGCGCAAATGAAGGCGTGACAGTGAAGGGACCGCTTGACGGGAGTCGAAGCGCCCGAAGAGCGGGAAGTTCGGCGCATCACCACGGCGAACATAGGGGAGTGCGCCCCCCGCGAGTAGTTTAGATCCCCATCCGGGAGGGTTTGGAAGAGCGATGATTTGTCCCGTCCGTCCGGGTCAGCTATGAGCGGTAAGAACGCGTACTGGGTCGTCTTCTCGTTCCCCGTGATGGTCTCCCTGGGGACGAACTTCACCGCCGCCCACACCGCGATGCTAGGGAACTTGTTGAGCTTGTCCATCTCGCCCCCGGATCCCGGCTTTCCTTCGTTCCCAGGTCCGGTCATTTTCACTCTTAGTCCTTTCTCGGATATTTCCAAGGCACCGTTCAAGGGAGGAGCCCTCCCTATCATCTCCAGCTTCCTATATCGGAAATAGAGCGCCTTCAGAGGGGTCTGGAGAGCTTGCAAGGTGGCGTCTCTGTTGGGAAGCGGGGCGCTGCCCAAGTAGTGGACGGTGAACGTCTGGTTCCTCACGGGTGACGAGATCTCTTTCGCTTTTTTGCTCCCCAGTGCGGCGCTTGGTATCACGGAGGGTTTTGCGATGGAGCTTTCGTGTCTTTCCGTTTCTTCGCCATCGGTGGAGTTCCTGCGCTCGTCCTCCGTCACGTCCGCGAACATCTTCTGTATGCGCTCCTGTACCGTGTTCTGCTCCCCGTTGTCCACTTCGTCGTATTCTTCTTCGTCCTCCTCCTCCAGATCGTCCAGCACCATCCTGCCCCTCCTGGAGAGGGACGGCGTGCCTCCGCCGGACACGGACGAGCGGGTCTCGTCGAACATGGAATCTATGCGTTGCTTGTAAATGGACAGTTGGTCCGAGCACACGCTGGACGCCGTGGCTGTGGCGGGCATGGCGGCCGAAGAGGTCATCCTCTCTGACCCCTCCCTGGAGCTCTGGAGGCGGAATTCGTATAACCCGGCCAATCGATGATGGTGCGAGGAGGCATCAATTTTGATCATTTCTACGACCGACGGTGACATTTGTAGCTGTTAGTATCTGGAAAACTGTATACAAATTCTACCGTCGCACGTTTTCCTGAAAAAAGAATATTAAATAATTCGTTATTTTATTGCAAGATAAAAACCTTAAGGGAAAATAAATAACCAAGGGAGGAAATAACTACGAGATAAAAATTTCCTAAATTTTGATTTTATAACTTGCTGAAAAGTAGAATTCGTGCCAAATTGCATAACTACAATTCAATTTTTTTCCGCCATAACTTCTTGGAATAGAGGCTTTGTAAATTGCAACCCGTAGATAATGCTTTCGTGTCTCATATTGGCTAAAACATGCGATTTTTTCTTAACCACGGTGAATGCTTTTAAAAATATTCTGTATTTAATTCTCAAGAAATTTTTGAGATTAAATTTCTCACATATTCTATATAGAAATTTCTAAAAATATTTTGTAGTGGAACTGTCAAAATTCTAGGAGGTAGGTAAATTGTTATCTTTGATATTAATCGATTAAAAATCCCGCTATTTTCGAATAATTAAATACACAGAAATTATTTTAGATAAAACTAGGCCTCTATAAATCTGAAATTTCAACCATTAACGAATAATTATCGTAAAATGTATACATAAAAATCTTATATTAAAATTAAAGTAAACAGTAGGCGTCGCGATGAAATTTCTCTAAGTCTCGGCGACCTGACACCTAGCATCCGTCTAGCTCTGTATACAAATAAATGTATTCCTTTAGTAAAACTGTTTTAAATCAAGTAAAACCTGAATTTTTAGTTAAATTTCATTAGATATCGGTTTTTAAGGGAGCAAAGATTAGGTTTTCGGAGTTGTGCCTTAATTTCACTTTGGCTTTCATTAAAGCATTTGCGTAAATTATAAACATTAAACATGGGAAAATATTGTTCAATTTTACTGGCACCTTTGAGCTAAATTGAGAACATGAAAACAAATGTAATGTATAACAGATTTAGTTACTGTTACTCAATTTGCCATCTACGTATTTCCCATTAGTCTTATAGTCATTCATTTCTGTCACTAGAAACAATATATTGCCGTCATAAATAATTTGATATGTGAATGAATACACATTTTTAAGAGCTTAAAAAGTCTTATCACATTCGAACCTAAGTCATTATAATATTTGTACTTAAAATATCATTTAAATAGTCTACATTGATGATCTGTAATATGTATGAAATTTAAACTATATTTTTTGATCTTTCCTTGAGCCTAAATATTTTACATTAAAGTTATTATATTTTTCATAAATCAATACCGACATGTAGTAAAGATAAAGTAATATTATTTTCGATGAGCTCTCTATATAGTCTCAATTTCGCCCTAAATAAAGTCGTTTGCCTGACTGTCAGTCTGTCTTTTAATATGCAGAGACTATATGAGCTAACTAAAATCCTCCTTATAATTTAAATAGAATCAACTACTGTAACTTTAAGTACCCGAGTAGGAGACTTATGTTCTGATTCTAAAAGAATCTGTTTCAAAGCATGAATCTCGCATCCATTGGGATAATGCTGTTCTACTTTATTGATAGCTGCATGTGAAAAAGATTTACAGTATATTTTTTTATTGAAGCCGGCATCATCTTACATTTCTAATTTCTCCATCACCTTTACGGTCTGACATAGCATATTATTATTCCTAAATGTGTTAAGGAATGCATTCATATTGGGGGAAGATATAAGGGTGGTGGGCTTTTTTTTAATTTCAGTAATTGATCTTTGAACCAAGGTCCTGGAAAAAAGTGTTGCTTTGTAAATGATGCGCGATGATCTCTCTCATGTCTCTCTAATAATAGACATAACCCTGAAAATTATACTAATTGATGTTGTTTCTTTTCACGGTTTTCAAAGACATTAGTCTATAATTACGAAATTCAAATAAACACAAATTTGTATGCCATTTTATGTACAACTATCGTTGTTATTTCAATGTTAGGCATTAAAATTTAGTTTATATACTGTTTTTGGCCCTCATAAAAGTTTTTATACCACCCTTTCTGGGTATGTTTCAATCTAAATGTGAAAACTTGTCGTATTTCTTTGTTTTTGCAGTCAAAGATTTTAACGAATTTTACAATGATTTTGAAACGCCCGAATAGTTTGCAAGGCCCCATAATACGATGGACCTTAAAGCATTTTTGTGTTCTTCTTAAAATAAAACCTGTTTGCTCCCTCCACATTCCTCCTTCCCGGGGAGACCCAGATGGTCCAGATTGCCTCTATAAAAAAGAACTGTCCTTGATACCGAAAATTATACTACCTCGTAAAACGCACCTGTCGGAGTAATAATTTTCTTTGGAGGGAGTAAAAGTGCTGGTTGCGATGGTTGGGAGAGAAATCTAGGATTAAATTGGGATGGGAGGTCATAGGACATAGGGAGGATATCTAGGGGAGTGGGAGGGAAAAGTAGTTGGAGGAGGAGGGTAGAGAATAGGGAGAGCGCGAAGGTGGAGAGAGGGAGTGGATAGAGGGAGGGGTGAAAGGAGTGGAGAGAGGTGGTTGAGAAGGGGGTGATAGGTGGAGGTGAGATGGGTGATATAGGGGATTGAGAGGGATGATTTAGGGAGAGGACCGTAGGAGAGAGCCAAAATAGGGGGAAGGGGAGGAATGGAGTTAGGAGAAGCTGGAGGAAGAAAGGAGACGAGATGGGGAAGTCCGGTGAAAGGTTTTTGAGTAGGTTTGCAAGAGGACGTTGAAAGGGTATTTCGTGCATTATTTCCTTGTAGCGGAGGAACGCCCCAGGAGTTGTTTTCAGAATATTGTCATCATGTGATTCTTGTCTCCTTAAAGCTTGTAATTTTTTTACGAGTTCAGCAATTCCTTTTTCCACCCCACATACTATCTATTTCTCTCTCTACCTATCTCTCTCTCTATATATATATATCTCTTTCTTTCTCTCCAAATAATTTAGTTTTACTTTTGTTCCAATAAATTAGCACGCTAATAGAAACTGTTGAACAAAAAGAATTGTATCTTTTTAAATGACTTTGTTTTCTTTTTCTACGCCGTTGAAATCTACTTAGTCACTGCCTCACCAGTGTCTTATATGAAAGAAAAATCGACAGCCTTCATTATTTTATCAATTAGCATTACTAAGCCATTCATCTCCAGAACGATCAACTTCAAAATTGACTGGATAAATTACAAGAGTAAAATTCGTTGGGATGAGACAGAAATTGAGAACCACAATATATAAATAAATCGTTTATGTGAGAAGATATACCGAAAGCCCATTTTAGTTATTTTATGCAGTTGTTCATCTTCAAAAATTGTTTATTTTCCGTAATTAGGAAAATTTCTCCGATACCACCATAGTAGGAAGCACTGTTATCTTAAAAAGTAAAATTTCATATCCGAATATTTAGTCAAATATTCTTGTGTTTGTTTCTTAAAAAACGATTTTCACATAGGAATGAATGTGCGGTTTTCTCATACCAATTAGAATAAGACAATTTCTATATTAATAAATAACCAAGAATAATGATCTTTGGTTGTGTAAGAACTTTAGTAAAAGATTTACATAAAAAAATTGGGTTTCCCTGACCGCATTGAAAATAAAGTAGAAAACATTTAAACCGCTGACAATCAACAGTTAGTTCCATTCGTGCCACGTAAATCGAGCAATATTTGTGAGTACATTTATGATATACGAATGGGAAATAACTACTACTGCTTATTGCGTCAATTGCCCATTTATATTCACCAAGATTATGCCGCAGTAAAACTGCAGCTAGCGCTATTGCATATGAATTTCCATGTCATAAATTTTGCAGATAACGAGTTTATTATTGTCTCTTTTAGTATTAGCTTAGAATATTTTTGCGACATTGCAAATATAAGAAAAATAAATTATTTTTTAGATACCTGACCGCAGGTTCAGTTCCTATGACTTACGCTTTTCTGATGGCATGGCCTTCCTGGTCAGCACTATTTAATGTATTCAAGTTTAGGTCTCAGAAGACGTTTTGGATGGGTAGACATGTAAACATTTGCTAGAGATTTGTCTGACGTTAGGGACGATCGCCCAGATATCTTCAAAGGAAAGGAAATCATTTGAGGATGAAGTAAATTTTGGCGAATTACTTCGCAAATAATATCAGTGACTTTAATAACAAATGAAAATTCTGAAAAATAACTCAAGCAAAGGCGTGCTTAAGTCAAATTTGATATTTATTCTCCGGAAAGGTTTTCACTTTTCGTGTATCAATTTTACGCAGTTTAATCATTTATTTTTTGGTGCTCGATATTTAGGACGCGGAATTTAACCGTAATCGTTGATCAATCATTTTTTATTCGGCGGAAATAAAAATAAATCCCGAAATCGACTAAGAACCCCTTTCGCTTTCTTTCTTATAAGTTATTCTTTGCTGATAACAGGACGAAGGGTAGTGTCCCCTCCTAGATCTAGATGCTAAATTATTCAACTGCTGGGCACTTTAAAGGATAAGTTGTTTGGCGAGGTAGATCGGAGACATTCCACTCTCTAGAGCGTTTCTTTACCCAAGTAACTCTTGAAGGCCCTCAGGGCCTCGAACGGATTCTTTCACTTAAAATGAGTGAGATCTTCAAATAAAAAAACAACTCCTCTCCCGATGTTTTTGCATATCACCACAGTGTGACTCCGCCTTTTTTTCAAGCTCCTTAACGGATATGTTCTTAAAGAATGGCGGGAGCAATGGCTTCTCCTTTCTTCATCGAGTTTAGGAAAAATATCTTTGGGCAGCCGAGTATCCATTAAAGATGTCACATATGTTCTACAAGTTACGACCAGGAAGAGAATGTTATAGGAATGCTTAGATGTCTGCCGTAGTGATTACGACCTCCACAAACGCGTCCAAAGCAGCAGATGTTTCAAAAAGTATTTCATGGTAATTTATTTGGACAAAACTACTAAAATTTGAACTTGTCTGCAGGAATTTTTTTCTTTAATGTTCCCTTAGTACATGAAGTTGCTTCTTAAAAAATTTGAGCATATTTTATAAATAAAAGTTTAAATAGCATAGCATCGCTTCCGCCATGTTTCATGATCTCCATATATGTCGGCGTTTTTGGTTTTAAAATCAGCCATATTTTCACTTCTATGAAAATTCGAGACTTTTATATATCCGAGTTCTCGAGTCAAGGGGATTCTGATGAAACGCTATTTGCGTAATTACTGAGGTCATATTTTAGCAAAACGCCCGACCGTAACACGCACATTACCGTGTTCGCCAATTATATATATTCATATATATAATATAATAATATATAATATATATAATTATAATATAATATAATATAATATAATATAATATAATATAATATAATATAATATAATATAATATAATATAATATAATATAATATAATATAATATAATATAATATAATATAATATAATATAATATAATATAATATAATATAATATAATATAATATAATATAATATAATATAATATAATATAATATAATATAATATAATATAATATAATATAATATAATATAATATAATATAATATAATATAATATAATATAATATAATATAATATAATATAATATAATATAATATAATAAACTCTCATAGTGTGCCGGTGATGTAGTGGTTAGGACGCTGGCTGCTACTCGCCCGATGCTTGAAAAAGTCATCGAGTACGAATCCTGCGCGAGTAGGATTTTTCTCAAGGTCGCCCGGCCCCCTGTCTGTGTGGTTTGAGGAGACCGCGCAAATTCAGCTGTTCCGTCCTTCGGAAGGGACGTTAAGCCGTTGGCCCCCCTGGTGTTCTTCGTAAGAGCAGGCAAATGCCGGCACCGGGTTTCCCTCCTCCCTTCTGTGTGTGTGTTCGGTGTGGAAGGCAACGGGAAACCACCACACCGTGTATGTATATTCCCTAGTCAAAACCAATTAATTAATTGGTAGGACCTGTCGTAAGACAGAACACGAATGAATGAATGATATATACATATATATATCAAAAGTAGCTATGATGCAATTACTTTGCGAAATATTCTGTCATGTATATATTTTAAAATTATATCCATTACTGCGACGAATGAACTTTATGTAACGACTCAAAATCTTGGATTAGAAAAATTAAATCGCATAATATCATAACTGCTATATTTTGTGACATTAAGATAGTGAGAAGTTGAAGTGCAATTTAAAATATACCTATATAATTGAATATTTACAAGATCATTACAAAAAAACTAGAGAAAAGGCTGAGGTTGAGGTAAGATCAATTTGGTTTAAGGAAATATGGAGGAAAAAGAAACGTAATTAAAGTAACGGGAACCACCGCAGAAAGAAAAATTCAGTCAATCAAGAATTTTGTGAGTATTTCATTTACTGATTGAATGATATTCATAGAAGTATGTGCATAGAGCTTATGGGGAAATTGAAGGATGCCCGTGTGGACTGGAAAGAAAGTAGACCAATAAGCAATTTATATGCAAATGAGGTGGTAAAATTCACACCCGGTTGATATCATCTGAGTAAGTATAGGGGTTGGAACAATAATACGAGGTTTTTGCTTATTAATATTCGCATTCAATATATACAGAGTAATTCAAAAAGAAGGTTGCACTTACACATGCTTATAATGAGGTAACCAGTGAGCCTACAACCACATGATATGCATCCATAGCTAGGAAAACTCTCAAAGTTTTGATCTCTTACCTTACAAACTCTCAATGTGGGAACCCCATGTCACACGGCACACGTCAATCCGATAGTCCAATTCTGCCCAAACTCTCTCCAGCATGTCCTTGTTTGTGGATGCCACAGCGGCAAAGATGTGCTGCTTCAATTCTTCGAGATCATTTAGTAGGGGTGGTACATAGATGGCGTCCTTGACATACCCCCAGAGAAAGAAGTCGCACAGTGTAAGGTCTGGCGACCTGGGAGGTCAAGTGTGGAAGGACAGGTCAGTGGCGACAGCACGTCCAATCCAGCGGTGTGGTAGATTTTCATTGAGGTAAATCAGGTTTTAGGGCTTGTAACAACTGAAACTTGCAACATTTCATGCTTAATCGGTTCCGCAGAACACACCATACGGTCGTCTGGGGCAACTATAACTCACGACTGCCTCGGCAAGTCGATTTCCGCAGACTTCACTGGATGGTTTCTCAAATTCAGTCCACATTCTCTTCTGATGCACGAGGTCGACCCGTGCTTTTCCCTTTGCAGATACAACCTTTACCTTCAAACTTCCGGCATCAACTGTAAATGGTCTTCCTGGCTAGTGGATCAATTCCGAAACGTTTGCGGAACAGCCGTTGCACAGTTGTCACAGTTAGTCTTCGCAAACTGCAGGAAACAGAATGCCTTTTGCTGTGGAGTCGCCATTTTTGCAACAAGGTCTCCCCGGGCGGCGCAAGCGCGAAACACTTTCCCACGTCAATTACAAACAAACTTGGAGAGTTTTCCTAACAATTGATCCATATTACGTGATTGTAGGCTCACTGGTTATTTCATTACAAACATGTGAATGTGTTACCTTCTTTTTAAATTACCCTGCATGTGTATAGGTGTGACTGAAGTAAAACTAGAAGCAAAAAAGAGAGAAAGTAAACTGTTTCGACTGATAGTATATTTAAAGGCTAAAGAGAGTCATTAAGATATGAAGAAAGTCGCGTAAAACAGGAGTATATGGAGAACCCGGTTTACCCAATAATAAATAGTCTCCAAATAGATTTGCTGAAGGCGATAAATGATTGACTATTTGTAAAACATTATTGCCTTAAACATTGATACAAGAAAATTAGGAAATCTCCCTGTCGCCAACGTTATATTATTGTTGCGCACCGTTTTGCATAAATACTTGATAATAAGGCTATTAATTTGCAACGTAAAAAGTGCCGATCGCAGAAACAGGCTACTCGCCTGCTCAACCCAGTGATATAGTAAAATATGGTGCTAACGTGTTTATAATAGCCCTTGAAGACTCAAGGGGAGTGAATAAGAAACCATAACTATTGTAAAATGTGGCAGATTCGTTACAAGTTATAAATCAGTTTTTGTTGCATTGGTTATCACAGAAATTTTGTGAAATTTATCATATCGTACAAATTTCAACGGATAATAACGACTGGGGAGTCAAATTCTGGCACTGGGTCCCAGTAAAACATACTATGGGTTATATATGGCTCAGTAAATTCCGAGTAACGCCCGCTAATTCAACATCGACAGCTCTGGCAGCGAATCCTACCTTCACGTCCACCTCGTGATCCTTAGATACAGCTTTTTAAAGGATGTGATTGACGGAGAAAGGCGAAACCTATGAGTAATAAGCCTCATAAAATTCCGCTCAGCTTTTAAATTTGTTTTCAGCGTTGAATCCTTACAAAAACTTCTGAAGGTAAAAAAATGGCACAAGAAGTTATGAATAATAATCACTTAACGAAGATGTATCTGAAGGATTTATTCCCGGAACGATTATGGTCCTGTTTTCACGACGGACATTACGCTACTTCCTCCATAACGGGGACGGTCGGCCGACCGCGTTGCCATGACGGGCGCGCACCCTAATAACAGCAACGCGCGTCTTTCAATTATTCGCGACGGACCGATCAGCCCAGATTCCATCACGGCGCCCACCAGACACGCGAGAGAGTGCGATTAGGAGACGATTCGGTTTCTGGGGAGAGAAAGGAAAGGGAGGGAAATGGAGAGAGGAGAGAGAAGAGGAGATGAGTGGGCTGGGAGATGAACGTGAAAAATGGGGTGAAGGAGCGAGAGGGATGGTCAGCGGAGGGAGGAAAGGACAACGTGAAAGGGTCGTAGAGAGAGAGAGGATGGGAGGGGGAAAGGAAATGAGAAAGAGGGGAATTTCCGAGAGGGGAAGATGGATGGAAGAAGGCTATAATCGAAGGGAGGTAGTAAGTGATTCGGAGAAGGGAAATGGTATGAGACAGATTGGGAGGAAGGTAGGAGGGAGGTAGAGAGAGAGAGGAATTGATGGAGGAGGTGGGATTTGCAATGAGCTCTCAAACGGGAAAGAGTAAAAGATAGAGAGAGAAATACTTTATGGAGAGAAGAGATGGTGTTATCCATGAACATGGATACAATTAGCGCGTTTTTTATTTTTTACGTGGTTATAGCGACACATATTCGGTCACTATAGCCTTTCTTAGAAGAGGCATCATTGTGGAGACGTGAGCTCAAAAATTCAACTTTCCATTTTTTATACCCTCGGGTATATTTAAAAAAAAAATTTAATGGGCCCCTATCCGAACCTGTATATTTTTCAAAAATCAAATCTAAAGAAAAACTAATGGCAGCAGTACAGAAATCTACGCTCCAAGATTCAGCTATCTATCCTTGACGGTTTAGTCACAATTTTAATTTAAGCAAGTGCACAGACGGACGGACATACAAGTGTAAGCGCATTTTTTAAAGAGTAAAGGATAAGGAAGAATGGAGGACGAGGAACAAGGAAGTAGTGGATGATAAGATATGAGCGAAAGGACGAGGAAGAGGAGAGCAATGGAGAAGAAAGAGTGGGAGAGGTGCCATTTTTGTGGGTGGTAAGCGTTTGGAGAGTACGTGATATCACGTATTCGTGTCTGCTCATCAACCAGGGCGCGGTGATAACTCTCGTGGAGCTCGTGTGTGTGGTTGTGTGTGTGTGTGAGCGGTCGGTTGCTCCGTCAAAGAGGACACGATTTCACCCAGGAAGGCGTGATTGGATCCTCGAGGCATTCGATCCGGAAGCGATCTTCACGTGGGACTTCCCTTCGTTCATTCGTTCGGAGGAGATGATTGCATGCGTCAAGGTCGACATAAGCGCGCGGACTGAGAGAGAATAGTGGACGGAATTGGAGGGACGACAGCTATACTGACGCACAGCTGAGATATATCCTCCTTTAAAAGGTTGATTCACACTTATACGGCAAAGACACGGGACGGTAACGACACGGCAACAGGAGGGTAGGGTAATCACACATAACGACATTGCAAAGACACGGGCCGGCAACGAGACGACAATTACCCGTCTCTGTTCGTCTGTTAGCGAGAAAACCAATGCATCTGTCCACACTAGGACGGGAACGACACGGCAAAGACACGACTCGACTGACCGAGGATTCTTTTTCAGCATTGTCGCTGTCGTGTCTGCGGCGCGTCGTGTCGTTGCCGTCCTTGTGTGGACGGATGCATTGGTTTTCTCGCTAACAATCCGAAGCCGTCGTGTCGTTGTCGTCCCGTGTCTTTGCCGTGCCGTTAAGTGTGAATCAACCTAAAACCGTGAGTCGGTTCATTATGCGCTACCCGCTATCCCAAACCCGGCTCCAATTTTCGTAATAATCCGAACCTATTGCCCACAAGAATTCCGAGAAGTAGACGGAGCTCAAAAATCGCAAGTAATCCCTCGTTGGACATTCTAGAATCTCTTTAAGCTGTTGGATATTCGCGAATTCCGAATGGTTTATTCTTTGACATCTAAAAGTTTCTCGATGATGCGGATAAATTTCCGAATGATATACGAGGCGTCTCAGTAAGAAGTTTATTTTTTATTTAGTTTATAGAATTATTTTTATAAAAATTACCAGCAAACATGACATAAATTACAGAAGTCATTCAAAATTTACTGTACTTACAATTCTTGAAAAAATCCTCAAATTTTAGCATTTAAAGACATTTGTATTTAAAAATATTTTTTGTCCATTTACTGAAATTCTATCTTCTGTAAAGTGGCACAGTGGCATGGAAACACAGGAATTTCATGATAGTTTTTCTAAGTCATATTGATTTATCAAGTCAACCAGTGTTAGTTTTACTTTCATTCTCAAACTCCTTTGCTCATAAAGAATAACCTCTTCATAACCCAGAGAGTTCACGAATCAGTGAGGTTAGCAATCATAATAGGAAACGGAACGCAGAAAAATAAGAAGTGTACAAGATTCAAAGGAAGTGTTTAAGTAAATGTATATGCTTTAATTATACAGTATACATTATACAGTTAGTAAAAATAAAATGGAAAAGGGAACGCTCTTGTAAATATCATCTGACGTAAAAACACAAGTACGAAGAAAATCATTTTATCCAAACAAGAGATATTATGATATTCCAAGAGCTCCTATTACAAAAAAGTCAAACTAATAGAGAATAAATTACCATAGGCCTATTAATTGCTTCATTATTATTACATCAGTACCTAAATTCGTTTATCTTAGAAATCGTTTACGCAGTGCAGCGATGAGAGTAGCAGATTAACAAAGATTTGGCTTCGGCGAATATTCTCCATCCCTACCCAATAGCACCTCATCTGTGAATAAATTTCATACCGTTTGATTGCAACGAGGTTGTTCTAACTTGCGTAGCAATTCGTATGTTTACCCTCGCGGAATCATTGCAAACAAAAGAGACAATTGTTTCGGAGAGATTGCCGTGAAACGTTATGAATTGAGTTTGAGCCAGTGAGATCAAGTAACACGATGTTTATTACTCGCCGTAACCTCTTGTTGCCTCAGAGCAGCATTTATTATAACGGGAATTATTGCTAATTGGAAATTAAGCAGACTCCGGCATGCAAAATAGTGTTGTGATGACGGAGAAATTAATATATGATAATATTAATTTCAATTCGCAGCGTAATACCTCTTATTCATTGGGCACACTAAATTATCACTTCGCACGTCCTTCACTTACGAAACTATCGTTTCTCAATGGATGCTTTAGTAGCGTTCTTAATATAGTAACAAAAATTGCTACGGCCTAGGGTTGCAGATTTTAGAGGTGCGTATGCTTTTATAAAGATTTTATTTTTCCCTTTCATGCATCGCGGCCAACGGGCGGAAAATTCTTAATAGCAATATTTCCATTCTAATCAGGTTGAATTCCGAAAAAAAATGGAAGCGTCTTTAAAACATAATAATTGGTATAAGTATACCTCCAACTGTTTTGTAACTAAGCGATAAATATGTATTCATAATAGAGTTGAATATTCTTATGCTTAGCATTTACGATTTACACACATTTCTTCGGTGTGAAAGAGCGAGTTGAGATCTCTCAACCGAGTCATATATATTCTATTACTACTCCTGTCATCTATCGCTCAGAAGCAACCTAAAATTGGACATACGAGGAAAGGATGTGCTCATCTTTTACGCTTGTGGTGCACTCATGGAAAATTATAATCGCTAATCTACAAAACCTGCTAAAAATTCTGTGTAACTTAGAAAATAACAGCATTGAAAATTTATATGCTATGTTACGAAACACTACCTAATCTATTTCTAACCTGAGGCGTAGAGTTCATTGCTCTTGACCCTGTATGCTTCGAAATATGAATACATCGGTTAAATCTCCTACACATAGTATGACATGGTTATGCTTGTGCTCTCAGAAGATCACGTCCGTTGCGAATTCGATTTTTTTGGTCAGCAATTGACACGAAAATCACACCGGCTCCTAGAGGAACTGAAATAGGCCAACATAGTTCTTTTAAGCCTCTTTCCTAGAAATCTTTTTCATGATAGACGTTAAATTATCAAAAATGTAGTAAAATACTCTCAAAATCCAGTTGGGTTCATAAATTTTATAGATTTAGAGTGTGTGTATTTATGGCTAATCAACCTTTTGGATTATTATACTCAGCGCCGTAACTAGCTATTTTAGCATCCGGGGCAAGCTACCAAATATACGCCTCCTTCATAAAAAATCTCTAATACCGATATTTTTTACTATATGAATTTTGGGTGAACAATTAATAGATAAAATAAACTATAAATGGTGTAATTTCTCACTATAAATGTGCATAGTTTTAATACATAATTATAAATATAATTACATGCATAATTACATATATAAGTTTTTTAAATACAGAATGTATAAATATCTTAATATTAAAGAGTTATTCTACGTGATTTTAATGCAGCAAAGTCACCAATAAATCATTGAAATTTATAGTTTTTGCTATATGTAATGTCTGGTACAAGTATAGTAGTGATATAGCTCCTGTTATTGTGCCATGCAACCTCGCACAACTTGCCATTAACAATATTTGCGTCCCTTCTTTAGTTGGGTCCGGGGCAGATGCCTCGCTTGCCCCGCCCTAGTTACGGCCCTGAGTGTACTTATAGATTTAGAGGTGATGTTGTGCAGTATCATTAGTGAAAATATATACTAACTCCTTACCAAGATGAACCGAGAATTATTTTGTTTATGTTTTGCAGCAAGGCAGAAATATACAGGCAACTCTCGTTCAACGAACGACATACGTTCCTGAAAAACGTTCGTAAAACGGAAATTTGTTGAACGATCGTAATTTTTCCGATGACTTCCTCGTTAAAACTCCAGATGCGTTCCAGACAAAAGATTTTTTATTCTTAAATTCATAATTCTTAGCTATTAAAGTGTCTATCAAAGCAAGTACAATATTGGATCAACTAGAAAACCGAAGCAACAACAGTCGAACATACAAGTATGTGCAGTGCCATATATTCTATAATATGAGAAAATTCAACTTTTGAATGAAAAACAGAACCTCCCAACACCGTCAATAAAGAATTCAAAATTCCTCGTGATTTAAATATTTCCGGGAAAATAAATAACAGAAAGTTGAACAGTTATGAGAAAAGTACGAGCAAGTATGATAAATGTGGGCACGGCAATGGCTTAAAAACAAATCCTCGTGATGTAACAATTATGTATGAAACGTAAAAAAACGAATGCGACCGAATATAGCCAATCCAAGTCACAGACTGAAGTATAGAATGACTGTGGGAAAGACTGCGTAGTGCACTTCCTCCTTATCGGTATACAAGAGGTCCTTGAAGTCTATGTGGATATTTGTAAATATATTTTGAGTAACAAATAGCACGTTCGGTGACGTCATATTAAGTCTCTCAAGAGATGCAGGCGATAGAAAAAATGCGTGATAAAGTGGACACACGAAGAATCCATGTGTAAACAAGACGGTCTTTGTAACCCCAAGAGCTTTCGTAAAAATCCGAGTTTCTTCGATCTTAGTTGGATACATGTTATTTAGTTCGTTAAAAGGAAAAACATTTTCGGCGAAATGTAAAGCTATAAAATTCAATTCATTCGTTAAAGCGAACATTCGTTCAACGAGCGCTCTTTGAACGAGAGTTACCTATATCGACATTTATTTGAGGATTTGAAAAAAACAATCATCTAAAGCCAACAGGATTTAAAAAATGATCGATGCAGAAATATGCATTAAAGGAGCATCATAACAGCCATTACAATCGTTAGAGAAAACAAATTGAAAATATATTTTTTAGCCAATGATTTGCGAAAAATTGCTTCTGAAAAACCGCTAAACGAGGGTAATGCACCGCCCGTTTGAAAATTCGCCTACTTTACCCCAGTTCCCCCAAAAAAGGGAAATGATTCACGGCCTGGCAATCGCAGACTATATCATTTACTTATTTTTCTGTGAGTTTCAAAACATAGATAGCGGCTCGGAATTGCGGTTACTTGTGCACACGAGCCCACTCGACTAAGATCAGCGTGTTTTCGAGGAAGGAACTCATGCGGGACACCCTCGACACTTTTTACGCGCGGAGGCGATATTTATTTTTAGGAGCCACTTGAAGATGCAGCATCCTCAGTGCTCCCAGATTAAAAGCACCCATTGTATAATTGCCTATTACCCGAAATAAGAAGAAGCACCTGGCTGAGTATTCGTATTTTCCTTTACTGAAGGATTTCTCGGGTATTCTCAAATTACAGATTAATTCACATAGAAACCTCCAATGAAAAGTGACGCAATGATGACTTATAGAGAATAACATAAATAAAACTTTTCTTTGAAAATTTTCAGCTTCTTTCGAATTGATGACACTTTTTTCTGATAGTAAAAAAGCTTCATATCCGACGTATTTCATTAATAGGCAGGGCCGTGGCGTGAAAACCTAACACCTGAGACGGAAATACAAAATGCCAACACAGATAGTGGCACAGATACGGATCTATGTCCATAGTGCCATAATGCCACCTTTAAAAATGTGCCGCTAGAGGCGCCCGCCTCTCAAACTCAACTCACGCCACGGCCCTCTTAACGCGTTGACAATCGATAACGGGGATCTGCATTTTTTGAGCGTCCCATTATTTATCTCTTTTTATTAAATAAGCTGTAATATCAATGATTACTGTTATGATTTTGGACTTTATGTATATTTTTACGATAAGGGTAAATTATTTTTTGCTGAAAATTATCTGCTATTGCTCTGCGTGGATAGTTAAAACTTTCGTCAAATTTTCCCTGTACGAAACATTATCACACAGGTCGCTGCCAATGTTTTCCATCTTACTGTGAAAATCAAGGAATATTTTTTCGCATTTAGTTTTCAAGTATCTAATAAGTCTGCATAACTTCAAATATGGCAGAATAACTTTTTATAGAGGCAGAAAAGCTGTTTAAGAGGAAGAAGTGTGTCTATGTGTATGACGCAACCCTTCCCTTTTGAAATGAGAAATCTTCACTACCGGGTTGAAATACGGAACTCACACAACCTTAATTTGGGGATTAGATCAGGAGCGTTGGTTTCGGGCAAAATTTCGGGCGCTAGTGGATGGAAGAAAAGCTACCGTCAGATAAAGGAGAGGAAAATAAAATCCATATTTGAAAACGTAGAAGGCGAAGAAAAAATAACAGACGCAATAATGAAGAATCATTTAGCTGGTCTTTCAGGCGACATTAAAACGCACATGATATAAAAGATTGTTGACACAGGATACAATAAATTTCCAAATATATAGTTCAGAAAACAAAATTACGGCGGATAATAGACATATTTGATTTTCTGCACGATTCTGCTACACAAGGTGATTGTTTGTTTGTTTGTAAGGAATTTCTGGCTAATCAACTTCCTGGATTATTATAGCCATTACTCCTTCCACACCGAACACACACACACACACACACATAAGGGAGGAGGGAAACCCGTTGCCAACATTAGCCTACTCTTTACGAAGAGCAACAAGGGGGCCAACTGCTTTGCGTCCCTTCCAAAGGACGGAGCGCTGACTTGCGCGGTCTCCTCAAATCACACAAGTTGAGGACGGGACGATCCCAGGTTGAAAAACCCGACCTCCGCCGGATTCGAACCTGAGACCGCAGCGTGGTAGGCCATCACTCTAACCACTCCGCCACTGCCATCCCTCTGCTACACAAGGAGACATGCTTCAATCGCTACATAAGTATAACTAAATAATAGAATCGTTGATTAGGAATAATTTCGTTTCATTTAAAAAAGTTAAAATATTTTAATTGCGTTAGTGTTATGTTTAGAAGTGATTCTTTAAAAGATTTGGTACCCAAGGATCGGATAGGATTTAAATACCCAATCGCCGTGTTATAGGAGGTATATCCAGAAAGGAGGAATTGAATATTATATAGTGGATCAAATTTTACGAATAGAATCGCTGCAACATCAGCGTGAGGAAGAAGAAAAATAAGAATCACTCGTTAATCTGATCCATGGACCGAGCAAATCGCCTTACATGCAAATTGTTCAGCAGATGGCGTTTTTAAATGGCAAACCAAATCAAGTGCAATTAATTAATCAGAACTGAAGCACTCTCCTTATAAATTTGAAATTTTTACTCGCAGGAATCTCTTAAGCGAAAAAATCTGATTTGATGATCTTATGTATAAATATTACAATACATAATAAAGTATTATCATTTACAAAATCAGCAACTCAGCCAGTTTTTTATCCTATATAAAACAGATGTCTGTAAATATTTTTCCATAATAGTTTTTATTACTTCTATCAGTCACAGCTACTAATATGGTTATAGATCTATAATTTTTACTTTGAGTCACCGTTTTCTCATTTTGATTTTGTGAAATGCTCTTGTTAGCGCCAGAACTCTGCTTTTCCTTCATTGCAGAAAAATGGACAAAGAGAAAACTATGGTTAAAACTTAGTTGGTAGTTACTAAAGTTTAGAATACTTATGTTTTGAAAGATAAACTTGACGAAACAATTACGCCCATATATGAAATCAAAACCTCCAGTGGCTCTTTTTATAGTCGTAACTACATAAATAACTATATCAGCGTGAAAAGAAGCGATGTGGGGAATTGACCACAACTGATTTCAAATCCGAAATGCCATGGAGACGATAAAGTTGTTCGCAAAACACTGTCCGTGTTTTTTTGCGATATCATCGGCGCATTGTTTTACGAGAAAGTATTTGCCTGAGGAATACCAGTTTTGAAAGATCTCACCTGATTTACTAGGCGTGAACTGAAAAGTTTTTCTTAGGCAACGCGCGTCTGATGGAGTGATTTCCTCTGAGGAATTATTAAATTCTTTTAGCGAATTACTAGAAAATGGCTCCTTTTCTTACGATGCTGCATGTGGATCTCACCATGCAACTACTAACTTTCATAAATCATAAATTTTATCTGCGTCGCAGCGTATAAAAGACAAGTCAAATAAGGGAAGATGTTAGGGTCAAAAGCAATGCACCATTCAAGCAAAATCAGTATGATAGAGTGCATGTAACCTTTGGATCAGGTCATTAACCATAAATATCAGCTACGAAAAGTAAACTCGTAGTCGGGTAAATTTATAAGCCTCATAAATACCACCATTTCGTGCGTTAACTACGTGAGCATGTCAGCTTGGAAAGATCAAGAATTCGAGGCCTAGTTAAAGGAATATTGGTACGCATATAATAGATTTCATTTCGACCTTTTGAACCTTTTGATATATACAGAACGTTTTAATGTATTTATCTGTGGATATACCTTGTGTGCATAAAAGCATTGATAACATTATTATGTCTTTAATTTTCTTATAAAAGACTAGGTGTCTTCTCCTCATAACAATCACGTATTAATAATTCGCTGAAGAACTATTCAAAATACAGCTCAATGAAGATAAGTAGCAAAGAATTAATACTGAAACTTTTCATCATTTTATAATCAGCAATCGTTTTAAATAATTTTTCCAATATATTCCTTAATAATATGGATTTCTTAATGCAATAAGAGAAAGAAATGATAAATATTTACAGAACACTTCACTTTACCATCCATTAATTCATTGAATTCTGGAACAGTATTTATGCATCGTTAAAGTTCGATCGCCAGCATCCCAATTTCTTCTTCAATTCATTTAATAATTTTAATTTTTCATCGAAAGATTTCAGTTACCAAATGGTCATTATTCGAACCCACATGTAAAAATACCTCTGATTTTAGAATTGATCGAACATTTTCTTTTTATTCGTTTGCCGTCTCTATATTGACGATAAATTTACTTCTTTCCCATTTTGTTTGGCAAAGGGTACAAAAGAAGTGAAGATAGCCTTCACAGTGTCGGGTAATAATTACGTTTCCTTCTATACTTATAGGCTGCTATATAAAATGTACCCGATGATCGTTCGGACTTAATCCCATAAATAGACTCCGAGGGCAAAATCCAATCTCGCTAACGATCACAGATCTCATCCCTTTCGCGTCGGTCTCCTCCCGTTCTCTCTCTTCTTTTCCATCCTTCTCTCTTTGCTCCTTTTCTTCCTTTCTTCCTTTTCGTATTCCTTCTCAGCCCCACGCCTCCCTAACCTCATCCCACCTCAGCGACCGCCTCTTTTGCACTTCTCCCATCCACTCAATCTCTCCCCCTTTTCCTCTCCCAACCCTTTCCTCTCCACTCTCTTCCTACCCTCTCCTCTCCACTCTCTTCCACATACGTGCCTCTCCTATATCTGTTTGCTATTCTCACTACGAGTGGCTTTTGAGCGGTTGAAACCTCGTTCCATTAAGTTCAATACATTTTCGCGAACTATTTTCTCTCAACGCATGTTTATGCGTAACGGTTAAATGGAGAAATGTTAAGAGAAAATTTGATATTTTTTAAGTCTCTTCGAGCAGAGAAACAATTTCCGAAGAAGTAATAGAGCTGCAATAGTGCAGGCATCACAGATATATATTTTAAAGATTCTGGAATATACATCTCTTTCGTTAAATAGTTTGTAATATTTCATTTTGGGTTTAAGAAGGATAGAGTTATTCGAAATTGATAATAATATCTGAAGGATATGAATTCGTGTCGTTAATCCTCGTAATTAATGCATAGATTCAAAAGCAATAGTTTTTATATAACTTATGAGCCCATGAAACCTGCTGGAAAAAGAAAATGTAATGCCTATCTAATTTTCCAAAATGTACAGTTATTAATTTTTCATATTCTATCACATAAGAGAAAATTATATTTTCACCAAGACAAGTTTCTATGAAATATTGTAGCACTTAAATTTAATCCTCGCATCTTTTCTAGCAATTTTCCCCCTTATAGCTTTGTATCTCCATTTCATTTGCCATAGATTTCCGTGATTTTTCTTTTACTATTTGTAATGCTCTCGTCCGCCATTTGCATTCGAGATGGTGGAGCGATAGAGCGATTTCAATGAAAGACCTAGCGAACTGCAATTGGAAAGCGTCAAATATCGATCTTCCATCGCAAATTGGTTTTCTCATTCGTGAAAAGGTTATGTAACTCTCTTGTGAGCAATGACCCGGTTTCATAGAGGAAAATTACACTTTGTTCTCTCGAGTGCAAAAAAGTAGTCTTTTCGAAAATAAGGAATTGCATTCACATTTTAATTCCGAGCAAAAAATGAGTTTCCAAGCTAGTGTCCTGTAGTTTCTTATACTCGCATATATACGTTCGACATAAAAGTTGTGCATCGTCCCCATATTTTTGTGCAATACTTCTCTACTGTATTATAGCAATATATGATATTTACCAAGATCTTATTCAGATAATTATTGATGCCTTCAATCCCCATAACATAACCCTCACTCTAACAATCATATTCAGATGATAGACTACCTAGAGAGTGCATTCGTATGATGGGAATTTTTGCAGCAGCGTCTTGATTCTCAAGCGATAGTCTACTGATAGTCCACGAATCAGAAGGTATGTACGCGTGAAATAGCATGAAATAGACAAGGCGAAAGTGACCCATGATGGCAATGTATAGTGGTTGAATAAAAATACTCCATTTCATGCTAGGCGTGTTTTTATTATCGTCAGAAATGCGTTATAAGTGTTTCATAAGGCCCGGTAGCAACAATATGCACAATAATATTTACAATTTCACAAACTTACCAATGAGATTTTATATCCTCGAATAAAATATATTTTTTCTCATTTATTTTCGGAATTAAACACAAAAAAACTAAGAAAACGCGGAAAACAGCTTAACATGACCTTTGAATCTTTATTTAAGTCTAATGTAAGTGTGTGTTTTGCGTGTCAAAAGAACCTAATCCTCGACGCCGAAACGCATTTTTTTAATGAATGTTTGCATACATACATACATGTTTGGGACGATTTCTTCCTTGGGAAAGGGGAGAATGAATGTCCAAAGAATATGATACGGTGTTAGGACTGGGAAAGTTTGCGGCCCGCGAACTTGGGACGGTGCCTTAATGTGGCCCAAGGGTTCGGTGGAAGGCCTTAATGCGGCCCGCTCACCAATGTGAGCTTGAGATCCCTGCACTAACAAATTAGCGAGCTTGTCTTATGCCTGAAAACAATATCAAGAATAAGCGCTTCGATATAATTTGACATTTCAAAATATAATACATGTATGTGAACCATGTGTTGCATTAATTCATAGGTTTATCATAAATTTGGTGAGTAACAAGAGATTAATAATTTATAAAATAGTGTATAAATTATAATATAAAATAAAAGAATGGGCTAATCATTAAATACTGAACAGTTTTCACCAAGATGATGAAAGATGATGGCAAGCTATTGAACTAAGACGAAAGATTATCTCGGTATTTAAAAGCTCCAAATTTCTTGTATTTTCACGCCATTTACCTTTATTGCATTTAATGCGGATATGTCTGTCGAGTCATGATTTTTTCGGCTTTTTCTTTTGCCTCTCGCTGTATACACTGTATATCCGAGTCAATTAATACTGCTGGCACGCGATTTCCTCTTTTTATTCCTCTGCGGTTGTCTTGTCAACAGCCTGGCATCTGCTTACTACCGTATGACGCGATTCAAACTAGCTCTTGCCGTCGGTGAAGCGGAAACAGCAGTGAGTGGGAGAGTGAGTGGGAGAGTGAGGGGGAGGAATTGGTACCGCGTGTCCCGAGTTACGAAAAGACCGACCTAATCGTTTGTGATGCGTTCGCTCGAATCTGATTTGTTTTACAAAATAATTACGTGGTTAACGGATTTTTGTAATGATCTCATTTTTAACAAATTAGTTTAGGAAATTTCAAAAATGGTAACAATCGCATTTTGAAGTGTATTATATTAAATAAAACAGTATGAATATTTCAGTTTTTCAATAAATAAATAAATAAATAAAAAGTAAATTTATTTTGCAGAATATAATGATTACTGATTCAACAGTGAGTGTTTATAACCTGAGTTTTTCAAAACAACACAGGTTTAAAAACAGCACGGACAGATTGTTGCTTAAACTGTAAAAAGACGAATGAAAAGGCGATATTTTGCAACAATTTGGTTAACATTAAATTCATCGTTGGACACAATAAAATGTATCAAGCACTCACAGACTGAGTATATTTTATAAAATGACTTTTCCTCATCCAATAAAATGAAATAGAACACTTCAAATATTCCTTACTCAACCGCCGTGGAACTATTTTTGCTTTGCATCAGACTGTGACTGCTATACTGCTCTCTGCTCAACCTTCACTCCCTCGTTGAGGTCTCCGATTCAATCTCATCCGCTCGTTGAAATCACTGCATACCAGAAACAACGAGAGGCGGAAATCTTCCATGTAATTACTTCGTTGCGAGAAATCGCAGTTTTCGCTTGCGCTGCGAGTAATAGTTGCCTTGCTTTCCCTCGCCTCTCCCAAAATGTGATGGAATGCCTGCATATCGCATCTTACAATTCGATTACCTTTTCAATCCACTCCACAAGGGAGTGCACAAACAATTTCTTCTTTCGATTGCACGTGGGATATTGTTCCGCATTGCCGCGTCAACTGTTCTTTATTTCTTTCTTTAACGAATCGACTAGATATGGGCGTTCTACTTTGTTTTTCTCTCTGCGAGAAAAAGACGCTTTGAAAAATATGCGGCACTGGATTTTGAGATAAATGTTTTGGCGTCTTATTTTATGATTGCCAACGAAAGAGATAGAAATACAAAGTATATATTCAACAGAAGAAGGTTTCGACAATCTTCGGCCCGTGAAGTTATGGCGATAAAATAATACGAACAATTTAGCGCAGGTAACTTGATATTTGTTAATAAAATAAAACCCTTTAGGGAGAAGTTTTGCTGCTAATGAAATAGTTGTACTTGATCTCCACTAATATGGTCGTCATAGGTAGTCTGTCCGTAGACAGGTCCGTGATTATTCATGGTTAAGCCTGGTTCTCCATATACTCCTATTTTCCGCTGTCCTTTTCATATCTTGATAGTTCTCTTTCCCTTTCAAATCGTCTATCAGCTGAAACCTTTTCCTATCTCATTTCCTTTATCCATCTAGTTTTCCTTCTAACACCTTTTTAATCATACTCTCTCTCTCCTCAGGTAATGTCCAACCCAGTTTACCTTCCTCTTTCTAATAGTCTGTATAATCTTTCGCTTCTCTCCTACTCTTCGTAGCACTTCATCGTCTTTCATGGTATCACATGGTATATAAACGACATCTCATACAAACAGTTATCCGGTCCGCCAAAGCATTCGCAACTTGCAATGCGGTCCACTTCCTAAAAGTTTTGCCGAAACATCCAATTGGTCCCTCGCTAATCATCATGGAGTGGTGTTTGTCAGGAATGTCTAACGTGTTAGCGGTTAAACGTTGGAATGACGTTAAAAATGTGTGACTTTATCTCCGATATTTAACTAAGAAAGTATCCATTATTGCGACAGAAATTTAATTAGGGAGTTTTGGAGCGCAAATTGAATTCAACTCAGTTACTCAGCAATTACTGAAGTCTGTTATTGTTATTCAAATAGTAAAGAAGAAATTTTCTTCCTTAATTTATAACTGCAAAACGAGAATTAGTTATTCTGGAAAATACTAAGGCAAAATTCAAAATAAAATTTTATCAAGACTGGTAAATTCTTCTACTGTAACGCCTGAACTTAAAAATTTGACTCTTTCAGCCACGTAGCATTTAAAATCATTATACTGGCGCGCAAAATGGAGGAAACACAATAGCCGGAGTAAAATTACTCGTTTATATGTATTTTGTTCGCGAGATATTTTTCTTTGTTCGAGAATCTCCAACATTTCAACGCAGAGGAACGCCAAGTTATTTTCTAGAATATCAAGAGAGCACCGCTATGTTATTGTAAAAGCCTACGAATAATCAAAATTATGTAAATTCAAAACGATGTCAGAGTTATTAATAATGCTTGTTGATGTATTTAGAAAGAAAAGCTCTCGAGAGCGCGACTTTTAGCATGTCAGAGGAGTACCGCTTTACTACCAAAAAGCATAAGGATCCTTGCGACCATTATGTTGGATGATGATGCCCGCGAGTCATATCCGGCCCTCGCAGTGACGTCATCTCGTCTTGCCACCTCAATTTCTTAAAGATTTGTATATGGCGGCGTCATTAGATATAGTTTATGAAATCTAAGCGATATTTTTTCGAGTAGGCGGATGCTGTATACTTTCATTATAGGCATATGACACATTATACCTACAATAAGAAAATACAGAAAACTGGCTTCATGAAATTTACACACGACACAGTGGTATCATCACGTGGCCCATTCAGCAAAAAGTTTGGTGACCACTACCCAAAAAGAATAATGACAATACTTGTATATAGCGTTCATTTAAGAATATTATATTTCTATATTTTGTGTAGCATTAGCTTGGATAGTGATGATTTTAAAACTAAATTTCATATTATAGATGACAGAGATAATTACGAGTTGGTCTATACCTGCTCTGCACTCATTCTGTTCGCCCTGATCCCATACTTGCAAGCACTAACGTGCGCTATACGTCACTCAACAGGACTAATGCGTGAGCTCTAATTCGCTTTTTCTTCTTGAATGAGCGAGAGAGAGAGAGAACCCAAGCGGGCGTAGCGCAAAGCCAAGCTCAGTGAAGAATGGTTTGAATTAGAACGAATGGGCTACACACCCCGAGTCTCCCTCGCTTCCTAAAAACCCCCAGAGACTTACGTTGCGCAATCTATTCGGCAACGAATTAAGCCATGGGCACGCCCACCGATCGATCGCAACCCTCGTGAAAAAGCCATTCTATCCATTTCAAATTAAAACCCATCGGTATAAAAAAATGGGTATTCACCTGGAGAGAAAATTTTTACGAGAGAAAATTCGAGCGCAGGATTTCCATCTTTCAAAGTAGCTCAGGAGCAAACAGATGTAGTCTGGTTGGTTCGTCAACGTTGCTTTTTCGGGCTCATCATTAATTCGCATCCATAAAAATCTCCTTTCGCCGATGTCTCAGTCCTTTTCTAGCAATTCAAATGTGCAAAACTGTCCAAATTTCTTCCAGATTCCGGATTATCTTTCTCCTTCCTCGCCATCTGTGTCCGCTTCTTCCTCTCTCCCTCCACTTCCCTCCTTTCTCTCCTCCTCCTTCCTATTCACCTCAGAGGGAAAGCGGCGCGGTCTCCGCTTTCGAGGCAAGCAGACCGAATCTCTCACGGAATGGACCGCAGGCAACGGACCAGAGGCGCGGAAGTGACGGAGCGTAAGACTTCTTTCCTCGGAGGCATCCTCCAGCAGAGAGTGAGTGACGGGGACGGAAAAAGGGTGGGGGGTTTCCATTTAACACCGAGAGCCGTAATTTTAAACTGGAAAACCATGAAAATTGGCTTTGCACGATTCTCAACCGCGGAAATCTAGGATAAAAGAAATATGAACCATTTAAACTGTGAAAAATAAAAAAATAAAAGTGCAAATTTAGAAAACGATTTTAATCGCGTTTAAAAGAGCTAAAAAGTTACCTGTAAAATTCTTAAATTGCTCGCAATATACACTCATATGAACACAAGACTAACAAGTGAACGTAAAACGTAAAGTGTCTCATACAATGTGTTTCAAAAGTCACGCAACCTTGTATATTTCCCTATAATATCTACAGATCAGTTGTACGCTATAAATTACGCATCAGCTGCACATTACCTCCAAATCCTTGCTATGTGACCAAACATAACTCAATTTCATATTCGCTTTAAACTGTAACTGATGTATAGATATTACAGTGAAATATACAGGTTTGCGCGACTTTTGAAACATCCTGCATATTAACGGTTTATACTTGAATGTGTATGATGAAAAATCGATCGTCACTAGAAGTTTACTAAAAGCAGGAATAGATGCAATCAATTTGTTATTGTGGTCATTTGAAATTAAAAAATGACCAAAAGAATGCCCTGCTATTCAACATTGTTATTGTATGGCTTTCATCAAATTTTAACATCCTTCACGTTGCCACTTTAAAAGAAGTCTTTTCCAACAAAGTTATGTAAAAATAATTGGAATTGCCTTATTTGCGCGCTGGGAATTATATAGGATGAAAAAGGGAAATGTTTAATATGAAACTACAATGCAAAATCTCAATGAGATTCAGATTTTGTCACACAACGTTTGCGTATTCATGTTGCCATAATACCATTTTATATTAAAAAGCGCTAATGGTTTCTCTTTTGCGTCGGTTCGTCCCTTTTGCACTAGATAAAAATGAAACAGCTGCTGAAATAATTGAAATTGTTGTAATTAATTATTGTGATTATTTCATCTATTAATATTTGCATTCTGTTCTCTCAGTCTTCCCGTCAACACATCCTTCCGTTGTTTATTTAAATTATACTTGAACAAAAACGACTCCAACGATGATAGTATCTGAGTAAATAGTCAATTTTATGGCATTCATTAAGTCTTGCATGAAATGCTCCTTATCGACAGCTTTTTAAGATATAAATTATAACCTTTATATAAAATTAGTGTTAGATAAAGACGAAATTTTTGAAAACTTTCTATATCAGCTCAACGAAATTTCATCTGTACTTAATATACACGATTTTTGACGAATATTTTATGGAAACTCGATATATTCTCATAATATTAGTTTTGATACCAGTTAATAATTAACAATAAGGGGTATAATTTGCCTCTTGAAGTTGAGGAAATTCAATAAAAAAGTACCTTGGAAATGGTTTAGAATAAGAAAGACGTAAAATCAGTGTGATTCATTTTCAGTAACGTCACAGAACCGGATAATGTGGTAGGTTAATATTATTAATAATAGATATAAGAATAGATTGTATTTTGACCCTGGGCAGGGAGAGAGTTAAGTGATCATGTGATATCGTCTCGATTGGATTAAAGAATAAAAATTGGAATGCACTGACAGTCACGTTAACAAAAAAACTGTAAATACTGCCATAGACTCCATAAAATAACTTACAACCCATAGGTTCAGGAAGAAAGGTAGAGTAGCAGACGAACAAAGTCTAACAGACCGAATAGCGGATAAAGAAAGGCAAACATGGAGATTAAAGGTTGCCGGACAAGATGATGATTGGAATTTTTCCGAAATCGAAGCAAGCTCAAAACCAAACTCATAAATATTTAGAATCGATGATTAATTTTTCTCCTAGTGAATCCAAATGAGATCCGACAACGGTCATTTTCAGTGGCGCGATTGGATTAGTTAGGGCTCTAAGCCGCTGTGGGATTTTGGGACCCTTACTGCTACAAAATTGTAGACAAAAGTTTACTCTTTATTTTTTCCTGATAGTGCCAGATTTGACAAAGCATTTTTATTTAGATAATTCTAAATTATTTTCACTAATAAGCAGCAGTCCACTCATTATTTATTTATTATATATTTCTTAAATTACCTCCACGTTACGTTGACAAAACGATAAACAAATTAGGGACTTTGTTAAGATCGCGACGAGAGGGTGTTACTGATTGACATTTTAATGACATTGTAATTTTTGCAAATAGTATGACATATTATACTATATTAATTTATTTCTGTATTTTGTTTTTTACGATAGTGATGTGTTAATAAAATTCTGAAATAAATATTTCAACTTTTGGGCCCCCCCAAATATTGTGGGCCATCGGCGCGCGCCTAGTACGCATATGAGTAAACGCGCCACTGGTCGTATTTATTGCGTCGTCTCGCTACCTTCCTTCTCTACCGTCTTTTCGGATCCCATCTCCCGTCTCCCACCACTCGCCCATCTCCCACCACCCGCGGTCTCCCATTTTTCCCGAAAATTCCCTTCGACCGTCGAAAATCTAATTAAAAGCCACGCTAGCGGCCACGCCTCTCGGCGACCATCATCTTTTCGTTCAATTTTCAACCAACAATTTTCTTCCTCCTGAATTTGACCTTTCGCATTCCGTGCCGAGTCCTCAACGGTCACTAACACCCATGGAAGCCGGGAGACGATTTCAGTTCTCATGGTGATCAGTTTTTTGTGATTTTTCTTACTGCATAAAATCTCTGTCGGAAAAACGCTTCAGCGTGCTTTTTTGTTTTCATCGTAAATATGGGATAAAAAAATCTGACGGGATTTTTTTTTAGTTGAAGGAATATGCAAATTATTTGAATAGGGCTTGAAAATTCAAACTATTGATAATTTCAAATAGGAAATTGAAATAGAAGTGCATGTGCTCAGGGCCGGCTTCAGTCAGTACATGGAACAGTCAGTAAGCAAGTGAGGCAATAGCCTCAGGGTGCAGAGTCGAGGGGGCGGCCTCATGCCGCGTCTGTTGACATACTGACCATACTGACGCCATTCCCTCTTGCCTAGTTTGGCCCAACAGGGGCGGTAACTCAAAGAGACACATTTGCAAAAACTCGAGGGAGGGAAACACACACAATGTACCCTTTGTGACTCATTAACACAGTCCGTACGGCTACAGTAAAGAAAGAAAGCAATAAACGGAGATCCAATACATGTACAGTCAAACTCGGCTATAACGAGCGCCACGGGACCGTTTAGTTTTGCTCGTTATAGCCGTTAAACTTAATATCCGTGAAGGCAAAAGCATGCATGCGTATGGTGAAATAAGACATAAGAAGTAAAAGTGAATATAAAAACAGAAAGGTTATTTAGTAAATTTATGAAAAAACCTAAAAATGAGAATAAACTAGAAAATTTAAAGTAAACATACGTACATAAAAAATTTACTCACAGCTGCATCCTTAATCACTCCCCTTTTTACAAAAATAACTTTGAATAGTAGCCTGTTTCATAGATTTCACTTTGAAGTCTCTTAAGTTTCCTCTTATTACACTTAGTGCACTAAAAACCATCGGAAATGTCAATGTTTTCAAAAAAATCATTTAATGTTTCCACGGCATCCTGAGTAAGGATTGTATCTTCGACACATTCAACATTGTCTTCATCACTGTCTGCTGTGCTTTATACTGTCTCTATTATTTCACTCTCCGTAGGAATTCCACTGGTAATCAAATCATCATCAACATGAACAAAATTGTCAATGTCATTTACATGGCCAAAATTCGCAATTCCATTTTCTTTAAGCCATTCTGATCTTCATCAACGTTATGGTTATCAATCGAAAATTCTCCCGATATTAAACCAGACATTCGAAAACAGTTTATGATCGTTGTAGGTGAAACATGCATCTGTCATCAAATGAATTGCATCCAATACAGAGTCGTTGCCATCTAAACCTCTTTCCCTCCTTTCAATCAACTGTAGAACAAAAAATCGCTTGAAATGGCATTTAAAACTTTTAATTATCCCCATGTCCATTGGCTGCAAAATAGAAGTCGCATTTGGAGGCAAAACACCAGTTTTACATTGGATAACTCCTGCATATGTGGGTGCGCAGGACAGTTATCGACAAGGAGTAGAATGTTTCTATTTTTCCTCCGTAACTCGTTGTTCCACTGACTTCCATATTTCTGAAAAATATTGTAAGTCATCCATGCCTTTTTATTAGCTGCATATTCAACGGGAAGCTTCTTTACATTTTTGAAACAACGTGGCTTTTGTGACTTACCAATAACAAAAAGTTTTTTTTTGTCAGTCCCATTTATGTTTGCGCACATTAAAACTGTTAAACGATTCTTAAGTCTTTTGCCACCAGCACATCAGGCATCATGTTGTAAAACAGTCCAGTTTCGTCGGCATTGTAGATGTCTTCTTCTCTGTAACCTTTTCGACACTCCTCCCAAACACTTTTCACCCATTCACTTGCCGTTTTTGAATCTGCTGACAGGGCCTTTCGCATAAACAATGTTATGCCGTTTTTTAAAACGATCAAGCCACCCGTTATTGCATGTGAAGTTCTCGTGTCCTAAATGTTTTGCAAATTTATCTACCTGTACCTTGATGGGGGAACCAGCATTTCTCTGCCTCTTAAACCACTCCAAAAGTGCTTGATCAACAGTACCCAAGTCGCACTTCCTCATTTTTTAGTTCGTTGTTAGGTTGTTCTCTAGTACAGATAAAATCGCTTCTTTGTTTTTCCATAAGGTTGAAACCGTAGACGACGATAAATTAAATTTTTTACACACTTCAACATTTTTTTACCACGTTTTAACTCTCGAATAATATCAACCTTTTCGGAATAGACAAACACTTCCTTTTATGTACGGACATGTTACTCGTTCAAGGGCAAAATCTCAACTGATTTTTGTGATCAACGCTACGAACTTTCTTTGCAAACTGTGAGCATACCAATTCCAAGAAGAGTTAACGAGGAGACGGATTAAACGTGGGATTTCCCATCTTTACGTGGGAAAGGGTGTTGGGTGCATTCGGCTGATCGACGGGGGTGGGCGCCATTGTACATGCCCTTACCCCCTTCCAAACACAACTTCCTGGCTGTAAAAGAGCTGGGGGTTGGGAGGAGAGGACAAAGGACCTCCGCGAGTACCACTGTACCTGCAAGTTGGGAATTCTTGGTTTGGACGAAGGGATTATTTTTTAACAACAACGCCGCGGTCTTTAACCTCCCTGAGGGATAGGGTGTAGAGGCTGGACTCGAGAACACAAGGTTACATATTTTGGGTCACTATGAGGATTGAAGGGGCTGACCGCCGCCGCGTTTGAGACAGTGAGAAGTGGTCGAAGTTTGCTCGATATATCCGTGAAGCGTGCTCGTTATATACGTGAAATATTTGTATGTAAATGCATGTAAACTTATCTTGGAGGTAGCATTTGCCTACTATAGCCGTGAACTCGTTACAACCGTGCTCGTTATAAACGAGTTTGACTGTAGTTAACATATCTCTTATAAATTTACTAAAATAAATATTGGCACGATTGTGTGATAATTTTAGATATTAATGATTTAGTAAAATTCTTGATCATCGGAGACCCACGAAACATGAGAGGGAGGGAGGTGGGGCAAAACTTTCCCACCTCAGGGCGGCGAAATGTATGAAGCCGGCCCTGCATGTGCTATAAAAAAGACAAGAAAGCATCGTGGTTTAAAACATCCTAAAAATACTATAATATTCATTTTTTAAATTTTTTATTCTTCGATCAATGGTGAAATGTTTAAAAATTCCTATATTCAATGTCGTTGTTGCCGGTTGAATGCTTTTATAAAGTTTAATGACGATTGAAGAAGTCCACGTTTAATTAAAGGATTTTCTTTTATTTTCACGCATCAAAATCCGTGACAAAGTCTGAAACTGGTTTTTCCGCTCCGCAGAAGAGTTCCGATTTCAAGATATTTTAATGCACAATTTTTTACTCATTTCTGAAGTCACGTTGCGAGGTTTCAGATCGAACGATACATATAATCCACATAATTTATGGGACGGTACAAGAGAAAGTTGTGTTTCTGTGCTTCGAGTCGAGCGCAATTATCGCTTTTTTAACTTCTTGTTTCTAGTTTAAAATGATTTGGAGGATTTTTCTTCTGTCGCAGCGACGCTATACCTTTAATTTTATATTACTTACAAACGAGGTTTAAAAATTACATTAGGAGATGAGAATTAATATTTCAGAGAAAGGTAAGCTTTATGCTAATATAAGTTGTTTTTTTGAATGTATACGAATTCTCTAAACATGATATTTTACATGAATGGAAATTCCAAGGCTTTTTTTAAACGTTTACATGGATAACTACTACTGAAATATATATAATGTTAACATTTTAATGAAGCTTTTAAAATAAATATATATTTATTAAGACATTATATTTAACTAGTTCCATATGAAATAGATAGGTGTGAATGATTGAAAGGTATTGAAAGTAGGTTTAAACAACGTTAACGTTTAATAAATAAATATATTATCTTAATTAGAATCGAAGTCTGACTATTAGGCAGTTGTAAAAAATATTTTAGATTTAGCAAACGAGTTATAACAAGAAATTCAGTATAATTAGAAATGATTCAAATCGCTGTGGTGAGAAAAAGCACTCAAGCGAATAATCTTGCTCTGATTTTTTGTTGTTACCATATATCTTTCTTCTCATTAAAAAATGATTGACCGAGTACCGAAAAAATAAAAACGTAGAAAATCAACAACTCAAGCCTTCTGTGGATTTTTAATAATGAAGTTGAATGTATGTACTATGCATACTTTTTACAAAAATTTTGTCGCTTTTTGAGTTCATCAGGCTAAATAGGACCCTTCAGATCAGTGATTATCGGTATAAATACATACTTGCACATGCGCGTGTGTTCTGCGGGTGCGCGCATGCATCCCAACATGCTGACGAGTTCTGGTAATCTGAAATGACCTTTTTGTGTGTCACCAACCGAATGAATGTGAATTATTTTACTGTCATTTCCATTGATCCTTAATCACACAAATTTAGCATTTGAAATTCATTTTACTCATTGCACTTATTAACCGTAGTAAATAATTATTGATAGTTTGAGGTTGCATGAAATTGCACGTTCAATCAGTCAATTGCGCACTCCGACGTACAATAGGCACAGCATCATCTTTTTTAGTTTTCTAACTTATTGTTAGAAAAACAACATTTCACATGGAAACTTTATCATAAGGCATTTAATGATAGTAATGACATTGTTTTAGCATTTTATAGCATGCCCAAACCGTTCACTCCTCCAAATTAAGACATTTCTTCGAACTTTCTCCGCTCGCAAAAACCAAACTTAGCGTACCGGGATAAAGGTGGAAAGCGATTCTGATAACAGTTTAATTCGGTCACCTGGAAACGTGCGGTGCTAATAATCTCTTCTATATTTATTACGATTCGCAAGTCCTCGTGATGTATTGCGAGTCTGAGTATCATAGAATAGGGAGCTTTACGGTTCAAAGGTTTTCCTCTCCGAGGAAGCACGGCGAAAGCAAAGAAGGGGAAACTGGGAAATTCTCGCAATCATTACTCTGCTTGCATCGGCGTCAATGGCCGCGCTAAATCTAGAGGGCTCTTCCGACAGAAGAAAAAAAGGGCAGCGCGGATCTAGTAAAACGTAGGAAAACGAGGGTTTTGCATTAAGGCAGGCAATTAAATCAATTCAACTTTCCTTTTGAGAATTAATGTTAATTCGGGATCGTGACTAACGAGCCTTCGATTTCATTTCGCGAATTAATTCGTTTCCCAAAGCTTCATTCAGAGTTGTCAACTACAAAAATCATGGCATTAGTATGTGCATAAACGTCGATATTTCACTTTTCACCTCATCAACGCTCATGGGAATGCAACTAATTAATTTTAGCTTGAAAACTCTCATTTACGCATCAACTGAATTTGATATTCAATTTACCGCTTAGCATGAAACATTCATTAGGATTAGGAAATGAAAACGTTAATACGCGAGTCGAGTTGAGTTCACGATAAATGAGGATTATGTGAGGATATTTGCTGGCAATTGCTAATTTAATTTTTAATTAATGGAAATTTCTAGTTTATTGAAACGGTCATTCTATTTGATCGCTAAGAACTACGAAACCCAATCAAAATTTAAGTATTGTTTAAACGCATCCTTCAACTGCGAACATAAGGTCAATCATAACCAATCGTAAACGAAGCTTCATTGAGAATTGAAGGATATAATAAGGATAATTAATCCAGAGATTCATTTGCAAATTGTATTCGACATATCAGCGAATGTTCAAGAGCTTAAAGTGTTTACATATTGTAAATTCTATATAGCTTCTACAAAACAACAGAGCTAATTTCCAACTAGACTTGTAGATGCTCCTGCTACCGTGAGCACGAATGCATTGCGGCGTCCATGACGTCGAGTTATGCAACTCGTTTAGGAGTCTCCCACCATCAATCCCTTCTACCGATCTTAAGAACACGGCACCAAGTCTTTTGACCCGGAAATTTCGAGGAAAGGTATATGTATGAAGGGAGGTTTTTTTAAGAGTTTCGCAAGACGATGTCTTCGATTGGGCGTGTCCGAGAGCATGCGGACTTCTACAGTAGGATGGGAAGGAGCATGTGACAAGAATGGCAAGGACGTTTCTTTATTTCCCTCCTTTTATCTGCATGACTTTGTTAACAATCCACTCTTCGATTTTCCTCTCTCTCTCTCCCCCACATCTTAATCTTATTATTTCTTTCTATTCCACCTAATTGCCACATTTATGATTTAATATATACATCACGCCACGCAATAAATGCATGCTTCGACTTTTTCACGGGTTTTAACAAACATTCGGAGGAAAAACGCTAATAACTCAAAACTTTCCACTCTTTTTTAATCAAACTTTCAAGAATTACTTGACAACGTAGCTTTTAAATTATGTTATCTATTGCCTCGAATGAATTCCCCTTCCTCCTATCGCTTATTAATCTTTCCTCGAAAATATTTTCCTTGAGAACGGCCAACTGACGGATACGGCCATTTGACGGATAAGTGGTCGAATCTGTTGCTTCTTTTGACATCACGCGCTCTACCTGACTACACTACACTATTCGCCCCTAACGGCGTAAGTTCCACTCTGAATTTACAGGACGAGATTCCGCGTTCCTCCTCGCTTCACTTCCTCGTCTACGCCCATGACTAAGCCGAAGCATGGTTAAATGGATGCTTACTTTCTTCTGTGAATTTTTTTCATGGTTTCCAGTAAGCGATTTCCGTTTCGAAGAGGATGCAGTCCCTGAAGATCGTAGCCGGACGGTATGCCGACGGACATTATGCCGACAGGACGTTATGCGGACAGTATGGGATAGGTGGGAAATGTTAACAACCGATTTATAAACAATTGAACGGGAAATTTATACCACCAGTAGCATATAATATTATTATTATGAGAAACGCCGGAATGTACAGCAATTGAACAGGTGGATGGATTCGTCGGAAGTATAAACAATTCAACGGGTAATGTGAACTACAAGAATTATTAACAGTTAAACGGGAAATATTTATCACTGCTAGTAAAATCCAACATAGGCAATATAGGTGTCTATCGACTGGGAAATACATACATAGGTAAGGCATAGGTAAGGAATTAACCCGATAGATGTTGCCTAACATTTTATTACGATTTCCTCTGCCCCCTACTACCCCCCCCCCCCCCTACGGCCACCATGCCATTTTATATTGGTTAATTCCTTACATATTATTATATATGTATTCACCAGTCGATTGACATCTATGTATATTGCCCACGTTGGATTTTACTAGTGGTGATAAAAATTTTCCGGTCAGTTGTTAATAATTCTTGTAGTTCGCATTACCCGTTCAATTGCTTATACTTCCGACGGATCCATCCAATTGTTCAATTTTTTATACATTCCAGTGGTTTACATAACCCGTACAATATTATATGCTACTGGTCGTATAAATTCACTATTCAATTGTTTATAACTCGGTTGTTAACATTTCCCGTCTATCCCATTCCGTCCGCACAACTTCCTGTCTGCATAACGTCCGTTCGGAAAGACGTCCTTCGGCATACCGACCGAGTTACCCTCAATATACTGAGTATTTTTTGCAGCAGCGATAAATAACTAGCAAATTATTCATACAAGTAGAAAAATAAAGAGATTTTAATGCATGAATATTTCATTAGATTTTTAAAGAGATAGAATTCTTCATATTGTTAGCAACATTTTTAGTTATAAATTGTGGTTGGAATTGAATGATTCAATGATTAACTTGGTGAGAATGAAGAATAATCGCAACAGAAGCTTTTTAAATGATTTTGCTTACGTCATGTTCATTTGAAATGCCACTTCTTTTATCGTGTTTACACACTACCAGTGGATGTCGTTTCTATTCCCGTTCCAGGTGCTGTGAATTCCTCCCTTTTCCTCCGTTTCCAATGTCAAATCTTGACCCTTTATTTCCTTCGTGAGCCCCATAGTGCTTTTTAACTCTCCCCTTTCAAAGCTTAGCCTTGTACGCCCCTGTGATGTGATATGGTCATTCTGTGATGAAGTGCCGTTTGGGTGTGTCAAGAGGAATGCCTTTCATCGCGTGAGAATGCCTTCTCCCGCCGATGGAAACTTTACACCGCACCAAAGGTAGGGAAACGTTTTTCTGATCAGACCTTTCCGATTCCCTCTTTCATTTCCAGCTATGGTTTAATGACGTTTAGGTCATTGCTGCCAAAGGCAATCGACAGAAACTATAGTTAGTGTGCCTAAAATTTTCGATCATGGTGTCCTAATTAGAAATGGGTTGAAGGTGATTAAAGTGAATCTAAGCCTTCAGCTAGAAATCTACTAGTACTATATAATAAGGAGAAATTCTACCAACTAGCTTAACTATACAGCCTTTTAATGCTCCTCTTCTATTTCATTTGTGTTAGCTGTCTACATTTTGGTCATTCCTAGTAAAAAATATTTTTAACCGTGATATGCGTATTATGATATTCGACTTCTTTCCATATCGTTTTTACAATCATTAATTTATATAAAGTATATTTAATTTCGGCAGGATAACCACTCACGTTGCTACTTCAACGCCCTTTGCCCTTCACTGCTCGACCGCATTCCGTATTGGTTGATTCTTTGCAATACACTGATTTGTTTTTCGACAAAAAATTTGTATAAATGTTCTATAAATTTGCTATACCCTTATTGTAGGAAAAATGTATAATAGCAATTTTTACTTAAATGTAGGGGAAAAATTCTACGCATAAAGTTTGAAGGGATATTGAAAGTTAACTTTATAAGTAATGATGTTGTAAAATGGGTTTTATATGCTAAAATTACTAGTAGTGCAAGATAGGAGCGTATTGTCGAACTCGGCGTAACTCACTAAGTTGTTGGCGTTATTCGTATATAAATTCAAATGCATTCTCCGGTAAAATTACGTGAACCTGAAATTCACTCCACACGTCGCGGAAGACCGCACCACGGATAAACTCGCGCCAATTCTTTCTTTTTTGCCTCAAACATGAAAAAATAACTTGCTCTGGGACGCTACTCGACCTTTATGAAAGTCACCGATGCATACGTAAATTGATCCTTCGGAGGAGGGCACCTTGCAGATTGTATTCATTCTGGCTGGAAAGCCACCGAGATTCCTTCACACAAATCACAACAACCGAACTAGAGGAAATTGCTCAGAAATTTTTTTCATTAGCTTCTCGCTCTTCCCTCATCTCTAAACGACGCAGAAAAAACATTTCCATGCTTCCTTAGCTTCGGATTATGTAGGAAAGGACTCTCTGGACTGTTGAATATCGTAGGGCTGTAACGGCAGAGATGCTTTTATATGCGGAGGTCGTCTTCCCTATTTCTCACCCCTGTGGCAAGACGTAAAAATGGAAGGGAACTAAGAAGGGCAAAGGGGGAAATCCACCTTATGGCACAAAACTAGTTTCTCTCGGGCGGGAAAACTCGAAGGAAGTTTAAAAAGTGCGCCGTTGTGCGAGAGGCAGGAGGGGAAGAAAATGATCATGAACGTCAGCCAAAGAGAATAGCGCTAGCAGAGACTGGCCCCATGCAGTCATGTCGTTCGTCTCAAAATGGGCGCTTGGAGGGAAAATAATATTAACGAGAAAGCTAAGTATGGGCTTGGGGAATCCGAATGTAAATGCATCGAGCATCACGTTCCATTGAATATCTCTGTGATTTATTCGGTGATATTTTTAGATTGAAAACAACACAGTCAGTGGAATCTAAAATAGGAAAAAATGGAGAAAAATGAAATGGGATAGGAGCAGAGGCGTAACTGGGAGATAAGGCGCCTACGGCAAAATTTTTAGGAAAGCCCTTTTGTATGTAGACTATGATTTTTGCTACGTTCTCATAAGGGATATTTGCGTTTTTATTAACAATAACATTAATAATCAATATTAAAGTTATTGATAGTAAAAACGCTAATATTCCTAATTAATACCTATTTATGGGAAAAATAAACTTTCGGCATTTTTTGCTGGAACCTTTGGCACCTTTTACAAACGGCGCCTATGGCAAATGCCATACCCTAGTTACGGCACTTGATAGGAGTATAAATACATATTTTCTCACAAATATATAAAATATTATGTGAACTCATGCCAAATGACATAAAGACAAAACTATTTTCGTATCTCTTGCTTTAAACTTCAGTAAACATTCTTATATCAGCAATTTTGCAAGGATATAATGACTATTTAATCTAAATTATATCGTTATTTATAAAATTATAAACCAAAACGTATTACTTCTTATTTTAAATTATGTGAAAAAAATTATAATAGCCATTTTGTTTCCTCAAACTGTCAACAGATTCTGATTTAACCATCTTATTACAAATCATATTTTTATTAAAATCTAACATTTTATTCCTTCAGAATGAGCGAAAGTTTCAGCAATCAAGTTTAAAAACTCTCGGTTAAGAGGGAATTATTTTCCCTGCATTCGTGATTGCGTGTTCGCGTGTGTGAGAGAAAAGGGAAAAAATGATAATTCAAATGATATTTTCATGGAAAAAGAACGGAGGTAGTGATAAAACGAAATAGATTATATTTATTTTATAAATAAAGAAAATAGGGTTTTTAAATTTAACGTAAACAGTACATTGGATATCATGAGGGCTGGGGAAGATTCCCAAGGCTAAGGCACCGTGATATACCTTGAAAGACGCTTAAAAATAAAAGACAATACTTGCAATTGATGGATTGAATAGAGACGGAGAAGTTACCCGAATACCTGGAAACCACTAATAAATACCAAATAAACCACGCAAAAAGAGATAGATGACATTTGGCGTCATTTATACCGCAATTTTGAATATTTTTACCAAATAACGGTTACAGTAGAATTTTGTAATGGTTAATAAATAATTTTAAAGACTATGGATTACAAAGCGCGCGCACAAGATTTCGTGTTGGAGATTCGAGAAGGCGTGTGCCCGACCAAATAAAGAAGGGAAGAGAGGAGTGAGGTGGGATGGGAAGTGATTGGAAATAATGGAGAGGCGTGGCTAAAGCATAACAGCTCTGAGGCGCGCTTCATCATCTTCTCCGATTTCATATCAAATCGCCTATCTTGCCGAACACCACATTTAAAACGTCGAGGAAAGGATAGAGATAGAACCAGACTTAAATCTTACGTGAGTCACATCGACTCCCTATAATTTTCACCTCCGACGGCTAAAAAAAAAAAACTCATCCTCTCGCATTTTTACCCATAACAAATCTAAGACGTCCCGAATTTACGACTGTCACGTTATCCCTTAATGTTCCTAACGCTTTTAAAGACATCGAAGAGCGGTCGAATCCGTATTTATGAGACTTTTGCGAAGGAGAGAAAGGCGTAAGGGAAGGAATTAGGAGCAGAAGCGGGGCGAAAGTAAACGGCGACCAAGAAAAAAGATTACTCCGAATCAACCATCCTGTTCCGGTGCGAGCAAGCCGGCGTAGGGATCGCACATTTCGTGCGGTTGCTAAGGTCGGTCCCTCTTTTCTCACGCTGGCAGAGAATGATGGGGTTGGGAGGAGTGTTCTCTCCACTGGGAAAACAACTAATGGGTTAGGCAGGTACTCGGACGCTGAGAACTAGAGTAATATCTCCGGAAATTCTTGATCAAATTCCGTGGCAAAGCGGCGCCATTTTTTTCACTCGTAAGTATTTCGGGTCATCGAGCGATTATTCGCCGTTTTCAAAACCGTGGAAACTCGAGTCGGTGCTAGCCGCTATTTTTTACGTTTTTTTTTATTCCGTTCCTGAAACCATTTTTATTCCACGAGAATTCTTAATGAGGCAGTTTAGTATCGATCGCGCTCGAAATTAAGAAAGTTGGTCTTCCTTCCCCTACTTGGAGCTAGAGTCGGAAGGACAGTCATTGCGGGATAATGTAAATACGAACGGATTTTCTCGAACAGTTCTTGTTTCTTGTTTTCTCCGCGATACGAGCAAGTTTCGATTTTACGCATCGGGAATGCGTTTTTGAGATTTTTCCCCTTCTGTACGGAAATATTTTTATTGCAGTACTGTAAGGAATTACGAGTTATCTCCGATCTTTGGTATTATTATTAAGTCAAATTTTCTATGTGGTTGTATTTAAGATGGTCACGACGTAAGTTACTTCATTTAATTATGCCAAAAAAACCGCAACCGTCCTCTCTTTGCCCGTCTTGCTTTAGAAGCAGTGAAACTCTATTCAAACTAAATCAGATTGGTTGTTTCATAATAAATCTCGCGGATTGGAATATTGTTGCACGTTAATCTCTCTACATCAGTGGAGGTTAAAACATTTTCCTCAGCCGAACTATTTTTTCCTTAAACTGTAAAATATAAAACACTTACTTATCACGAGGCGTTATCATATGGCTACGCTTTAAAATTTACTAGAGATTCATCAGTATTAATCGAAAGTTCATCATTTATTAAAGATTAATTCGCAACAAAATTAAGCAGATTACTGGCATAAGTTCAGTATTTGGTTGTGAGTTTAAATTTCTGCTAATGTCTCGTTGATTCATTTTGGGTTTTCTCCAGTTTATATTTTCGCAAATAGTGTTGTAATAATTGTGATGTTATTGATTTATTACTTTTTTACGATACAACCTCATATTTTAAGGTAAAAACAACGATAATAAAACAATTTTTTTTCAAATGACAATTTTTAACTAAGCTGTATCTGAGGGGTTCATAATAGACTGTGGAAGCAATATAATTCGATTTCAATAGGAGAGCACGTTCCTAAAAAAGCGATCGAAGCAAATCGAGAATGCATTTCAAGTTGAAAGTGAAAACAAGTGTAAGAGATAAGTGATAAGCAAAAATCGTCATAGGTATAACTTTCATTGAGTCTCGTTCCCGTTTTTTAACAAAGCATAGATGAAATTTTTGTACGCCGCGAGTTCGATAACCTTTGAGTATTTTTCGTCGTTTTTTTATAAAATTTGATTTAAAAATGACGAAGTCTCTGATAATAAATGGTCTCGATAAATCCCAAACTTTAGGAAAAGCTGAAGTTATCCGAAATATAGCAATCGATTCTATGACCTTAACCTTTCGGAATTCTATTTTTCGCATGCAGAAATTGTTATTTTAGGAATGTTTTAAATCTTAATAATTTTTCGGAATTTCATCTGAAATAGGAATGCCAAAGGATATTGTCTCCTTTACATAATAATTACGAATTTCACGCTTTTATAATCAAATAGTTTGCCATATAGATGATCGTCTGCACTTAAAGCTTCATCATGAGACACTTGTGCAGCTTAAACTTATTTAAAGTAATGTATGGTACATATATATATGCACGTAGAATGCCAAATACTTCTTTTATAATCATCTAATTCAACCATAATTTTCGACATAGCACGATTAATTACTCGTGAGCATATGGCTGCTGGCATTTATGGATGGATTCATATCGATGAGCTTCGTTTGGATATGATAATTAGGGAGAATACGCGATTAATTCGTTCCGCGCATTTAATACGTTCAATCTCCAGATCGTCTCTCCGTCTCGTTAATATTACTCAGTTAAACACATAGGATCGCGCAGATCGATATCTCCATCTTGCTTCTGGAATTGCCTCTACGGGTCACGCCTTCGGGAAGTTTCAACTGCTACTGTTTATACTCAACGTGCGTGACTAATGGAGGTTCATTTTCTTACAAAAAACGCGATGTTAAAATTTACGCGTCACCAATCACGGCGCTGCGGAACCGTTAGGGAGTGAAAAATATTGAGCGTTTCGAATCGATGAACGATCATACATTTGAGAATGGGAAAGATTAGTCGTTTTTATCGTGTTCCAACGCACACATAATGAGATAATATTATTGCATTTAGAAGTGACGACTTTTTAGGTTTTGAGTTTTTTGATTTTCCATGACATTTCCATTTGTAAATTCAATCGCGACTAATGGGTTTGCATATAGCTGAGATCCTATCAGCAGAAATTGCTTTTCGGCGGTTGCTTATTAGTGCGTAATTGTTTTCACCAAGTCACACAGCATTTCAAAAATGAAATTTTTATATTGAGCAACAATCGCGGAAGGCACATGGAGCCTTTCAAAAGCCTTGGCGCGGCCTTCCCCTTTCTTCTTTGCAGATTTTTGGGACGTCCCACGCTTCAGCTGTTTTTCATTTCATGTCTTGATCGCATTCCACACTCGCCTCGGCCTCCCGTAGATCACTCAGAGAGATGGGCAATGCCGCCGTCTAACAACTCGCAGCTGGAATATCATTAACGGTGCAGAAATCCCCGCCCCGGCATTCCATAAACAAAAACTCGAAATGAATGCAACTTTTCGTTGATAGTGATTGATATACAATAAAAACTGGATAAACAACTTTAATATTTAAGTGAATTCAATAAACTGAGAAAATTTGAAATACTTAATATACAATTTTCTAAAAATGCGGCGTTTTGTAGTTAATCGCCTTCAGGTGCTCTAAATGGTTTCATAAAATGATAAGAAACAATTTATTTTTCAACGGAGTATCATGCGGTCCCGTTCCAACTGTTCACACATGGAGAATAGCGTAAATATCAACAGAATTATGTTAATACTTACGCGTAAATGAAATCGTGTCCAATCAGAGGCGTGGGTTTAGTAGTGTAAAATATTGCATCCGTCTCGTCATAATTCCTAAACGCTAAAAAATATTGGGATTTGGCAAGAATTAAAAATCTCCTTGCTCGGTAGGGTTAATGGTTATCGTGTCGAGTTCTTCACAAATAGTATGTCAAGTAAGCTAATACGTGAGTGAGATACCCTATTTACAGAAACTTTCTGCTTTCTCATTTTCTCTAGCCCCATTCCCGAAGAATGCACTCTTTCATCAAAAACTTAATAAAAGTAGAGTCAGTGTTTCCGGAGATACAATACCGTTTTACGAAGAAATAAGGGCAGACAATTATCTGAACAGGAAAAATAAATTATGGAGCAATTAGTGGTTTGTGCAAGCCCTGAGTTTCTTGTAGAAACTTATAAGAGAATAATAGCTTTCAATTATCTTTTACTTTGTTAAACAAATTAATGCATATTGTTAGCATATATAACTTGAGTTTGTCAAAATCAAGCGACTTTCCTTCTCAATTTGCAATTTTCAAAACATACCGGTGTTGGTTTAAAATTTTGCCTAAATCTTACAAAATGAAAAATATATTTCCGTGTTTTTCTTCGTCGCTCGCATGGAAAGCATTTGATAAATAAAATTGGCGTTGTCCTGTACAGCATCCGTTTCCAGTATAATCAATTATGGTTTAACATATAACTGATATTATTTGGAGACTTTTCCAATTAAAATTTATTGGTCAAAATACTATAAATGATGTCTCATCCGATTGGGGTGTCGATCACAATTATTGTAACGATTCATTCCAACTTTCAATATTTTATAATAAGGTCAAATCAGAGCTTTACAATTCCCCACTTTTTAAATGAAACGTTCAAAGTTTGACTCCGTATCTAGTCTTCAATTACATCCAGCAATTCTATTTACGACGCCCGTAGTAACAACACAAACAGTTAAGCGCTCGCAATGACGGGATCGCATTGCGAGTTGTTAAGTTAGTACGTAACATTTCCTTCACTTAAGCGAAACAGGAGCCGCCTCATCATTCCGTCGTGACGTTTCGTTTGAAATGATAAAAACGAGGGCAAACTCAGCGAGTAGGGCGGTGTACGAATTATCCAGGAAGTTTTCGTGACGAGCGGAAAGAGAAATAAAGATCGAAGAAGAAGACGTCGACATGGAAACGCGGGAGATATTTTTTATGAGAGAGCGCGCGGAGATGGAGTAAGAGGATTAGGTGGAGGAAGAAGAGCACTTCATCGGAGGACGAGATAGGCGGGTCCAGCAAAGGCAGCTCCCGCCCTCAACTCCCTCCTCCACGCCCATCCCTTCTCCTTCTCCATCTCTAATCTTCTCCGCTCCTCTTCCACTTCCTCCCTAATCTCACAACACATCCCCTCCCCTCTGGCAGCCAAACACTTCGTCCCCGCAGGTTGCATGCCGCCCACACGTCAAAAGGAACGCCAGCAGAGTGACGAGCAGGTGGATGGTTGGGAAAAATAAATGAAGCCCGCCGCACGGCTTAAATTGGGCTAAGGGAGTTGATGATTGGGGAAGGGATATTGCCCTCCGTTGCGAAGAGAGATGAACGGGCGAAGCACGTGCAGGCGTCGATTAGTTGGAGAAGGAAGCTCTTGCGATCATGAGAACTTCCAAATACCTTGACCGTGCTCGTGGAAATACAGATGAATGTGGTCAGAATTATATCTATACCTCCTGAATATTCGTTCAAAAGTACAGTAGATGCATGTTACTAGAAAATCTGTAGAAAAGACCAATACTATTCGAGTTAAAAAGCCCAAATTTAATGTATGGATATACTGCGGAGAAAATATTCTTTGAATAATCTAAAATCCTTATTAAATTGTTTCAGCAGTACTGATGAACTGCATTCAGATGTGGAGAAAATATTTTGTATCTTCCAACAGAAACTCTAAGTTTGAGAAAGTATGATAGTACTACATGCACTGATTCATTGTGAGAGATTGATGTACGTATAATTGTTATAGTAAAGAGAAAAGAGTCAAGCTGATTCTGCTAATAGTTATTCATGTCAAACTCACATTCACGTAACCGTATTATACTGATAAAATACCAGTTGCTCTGACATCAATACAGTCATTTTGATTATTTAATGAAACTATAATCCAAATAATTCGTTAAATTACAGCCACGAAAATTTTATTTACTTTTGTAAATTGCTTCAAATAAACAAGATTGGAAAGGTGTACTCAATGTCGGAGTACACAGAGTTTCCAAATGCGTTCTTTGGGATTTTGCAATGTTCTCAATATTTTTTGCTCAGATGAATATTTAATAAGAAGCTAGCGAGGTATGCTGTAAAATACGTGTCCTTATGTAAAGTTGTTGTTATTATTGACCGATTTGAACCAAAATTGGAATCGGTAGACAAATTTTAGCAAAACTCCCCAGTACCAAATTTCATCAAAATACGTCCAGCGGTTCTCGAGTTAAAACAAAGGAACATTGTAAACTACATGATAGTCATGTAAAGTTGTCGTAATTTTTGTCCGATTTTAACCAAAATTGTAATCGGAGGGCCAATATTATCAAAACTCCCCAATACCAAATTTCATCAAAATACGTCCAGCGGTTCTCGAGTTGGAACAAAGGAACATTGTAGGTCTTCGTGTAAAGTGATCGTCATTGTTGTCCGATTTTAACCAAAATTGAAATAAATCGACCAATTTTAGCAAAACTCCCCAATACCAAATTTTATTTAAATGCGTCCAGCGGTTTCCGAGTTTTAGCATGCGGACGAACGGACGGAAACGACCTCCCCTATATGCGTTCACTTCGTGCAAAGAACGCATAATAATTTTAATTTTTAGGGAAACAATGACAGAAAAATCTATATTTCAGATTATTTTAAAATGATACACTTTATTAATAATAATAAATTTATAGACACGTAATTAAAGAATTTACTTTAGTTCGGTGCGTATCTTAAGACTAAATATCAATTATGTTTACAGTTATCCATATTTCCCAGTATTTTTTAAAGTTTTCCATTCTTATTTTAAATTTTTAAACATTCATTTCAGTAAAAAATGTAGAATGTAATGCTTTTATTACTCTTACCGCAGAGATAAGAAGAATTCAACCTATTTGTTCCAGTTCTACCTGTCCCAAGAAGTTATGGGCTTTTAGTGGATTGTATTTCCGAAGGTTATTTACCTCAGCCTGAATTTTTATTATGGAGCGTCCTTTAAGGTTAAAACGGCCGACTTGCTGACGTCACTCTCGAAGGAGAGCTGAGAGAGTGAATCGTGGGCGCTGTTTTTTCTCTCTTTTATCGATCGTATGTGGCAGGTAAATTAATTGACGACGAATACATATAAAAACATCGAAGAAGATGAGGGGATACCATGGAAGATATTATATAGTTCGTATTACCGTTGGATACATTCAATTATCTCATGGATTGCCGAGATGGAGATCTAGATCTTATTATAGCGATTAAAATCTGGTTTTGGTAAAGACGTAACGATCTTGTTATTTAGAAGAAAGCTTTTATCTTATAATAAATGACTTTATTTTTGAAATGGCATCTGTCATGGATTCGAAGTGATATGACCATATCAACAACGAGATGTCAGATATGAAAATTTGCAGATTTGAAAACTGGAGAAATGTGCAGAGAGAAATGCAAATGTAAATAATACAATTACATAGTTTTAAATAGGTGGATGTGAAGCGTTGGAAATTTTAATAAGTTATTTGGGATATTTTCATAGATATAACAAACGCGTAGTTTTTTCATAGCCTAGTTTTTTCCGTTCACGCATAAGAATTATCAGTATTTATTTTTATTTTTATTTCTGTACTGTCACATCATGTAATCACAAATTTATTTCTAAAAATTTCCAAATTGTTTTTGTAAAATTTATATTATATAGAAGTAATATTAACCAACGTCAGTAAAGAGATAAAGTGAATACTAAAGTCGTGGATACAAATATAGCTCGCAATTTTTGCTAGTTCAGTTGTAATTTAATTTTTTAGAGGTTGAATTAATTATAAAGTATAAAAAAGCAAACTATAAAAGGTACTTTAATAATAATTATAATCAATCGTTATAAAATATAAATTGATCATTCAATTAGTAACACCAATGTTATGTAGAAATATAGATTTAAAAAATATATTTTGAAGAAGTATATGAATATAAATATATGTTTATATATTGTGTCACTACATTATAGAGGATTTTAAGAAACAGTGAATTAGCGTTTCAATAACTTCCTCTTGAAAGACTCATGACTTTCTAAAAGTTGCAACTCAATGACTGTTTACTTCTTTGATTAATATGTTACCTCGGAGAGACTGTGGCGCAATTCTGGAAAGATTTCTCCTTGGCTGTTTATTTGAGAGGAAAAATAATAAAATATCTGGAAAAATAAACTGATTTACACTTCAAAAATTGTATAATCCTACTGATAATGGAATCATTGATTCCAAAATACGTATTTACGCATTCTTTAAAAAAGAAGGACATTTGTGTGGTTTATTGCTTGTGTGATTCGTGCGCGTGTGAACAAGGGTCCCTGGAGTGGAGTAGTTCGCCTAAACCCGGAGTGTGTGTGTGTGTGAGATTGTGTGTTTGGCTCCTGGCGTGGAGTAATTTCCCCTAAACCAGTGTGTATTAGTCTTACTTCTTTTTTAATTACTATTATTTTGATGGCTATAAGGTCTCTCCATTTTTATTACTTCCAGTCTTTCAACTATCTATTTTTACTCTTAATTTTTTATTTCAGCTGAAAATAAATTATTTCCAAGTGCTCTCTCCTATAGAGCATTTGGAAATTATAGCTAAAAATAAAGATTGAAAATAGGTCTCCATGCGTGTTCCTTCTTTCACTACGCCACCAAAACGTACCTCGGAAGCCTTGTCAAGTACCCAATTCTTTATTAATTTAAACCCACATCCTCGGATTGCTTTAACATTTCCGTTAATGCCACCGTAATTTTTCACTGCAATTCGAATATAACCGCTTTCCTTCTATCCAATTCCTTGCTTTCGGAAGACTTTAAAAATAATATCTTACCTATATTTTCAGCTGAAATGATGATTTTAGAAACGAAGCGTAAATTTATTTGAAAATAGTTTCCCAATCTGTTACAGCAATAGGATTCGTACAATTTCTCACGTCCCGCTTTATAAATAATTGATTGGTCGCAATTATCTGTTATGATGCAGACATTTATCGGTAGATTGTTTTGTCTAACCACCTAGGGATTAGGTATTTTTATTAAAAATTATAATAAAACGTAATGATATATCAATAATATATTTATTCCAGTCGGGTACACGTGCACTTAATCTTCTCTTGAGAGAAACATTGGTGCAAATTAAACCTCTAAAAAGGCTTTCAAGTACAACTAGAAGTAAACGGGGAAGTATTGGAAGAAATGACGTCACGCATAGGGCTAGGCGCAGCATTCAATGATCTCATTAAAAACGGTTTTCTTGTCGTAATCTCCGCTCATTTAAGTTCCTACCTCCACCTACCTATCCTCTCTCATTCTCTCCCCCTCCTTGTCTCCTTCCTTTCCTTCATCTTCCCATCCCATTTTCACCCCAACCCTTCTTGTATTACACCGCCTTCCCTCCCTCTTCCCCATCTTTTCTACTACGTACATCCCTTCTCCTCCCCTCCCTCTTCGCCTAGCCCTGTTTCTCCCTCCCGAGATTCTTCCCTCCTTCTTTTCTCATCCCCGATCCCCGCCCTTCATTATTTATCACCTCGTTCCGCTGCATCCCAAAGGGGCCAATGTCCACATTTCGGGTGCCCCGATTGTTATGTGCACTCGTTATTTTTTAGAACGGAGTCTCACGAGGAAACGAAGATGGTTGGTAATGTTTTCTCTCTGAGGCGATTCCAAATTCCAATGTGTGGTTGTGAAGAATTTCTATTGGTTTCGGTAAGGTAATCCATTTCGGAGAAAACCGTAACAACGAGAACAATAAGATTCGGTTATCTTTCACTCAGACTCTAGGGCGCGTTTCTAATCAGTACAGGTAAATGAATTTTGTATATATATATATATATATATATATATATATATATATATATATATATATATTATCGACCGTCTTACGTCCAAAAGATCAAAGCATGATAAATATGTTTGCTTGGCTGGGCATGTTGTGAGGAGAGAGGTGAAAACAACTCTCGTTAATCGGAAGTAATGTTATAATTTTACCATTCCTCTTGGTTCCTGAACTCATTTACCTGGCTAGTGTAGAATTAATACACCTCATGCATTTCTGAGGGGTGGCGGAGTGGTTAGAGCGCTGGTCTTCCGCGCAGGCAGCGGTCCCAGGTTCGAATCCGGCGGAGGTCGAATTCTTTCAACATAGGATCGTACTGTTCTCTACTTGTGTGATTTGAGGAGGCCGCGCAAGTCCCCTTGGTGCTCTTCGTAAAGAGTAGGCTAATGCCGTCACCGGATTTCCCTTCTCCCTTGTGTATATGTTCAGTGTGGAAGGAGTAATGGCTATAATATTCCAAGAGGTTGATTAGCCAGAAATTCCATACAAACAAACAAAGTCTATTTCTCAGAGCCAGGAGAAAACATATAGGAAAAAACTGAGATGTACTTTAGGATGTTAAGCTTTTCTGACGTATTGATAAACCTGTTTTTCAATAATAAAATTTTATTTCATTGTATTTTATCACGGCCCCCTTTTATGAGAACAAACGAATTAATTAAGTTTTAATACCTAAATGAGCGAATTGTCTTTTGAGATTCAAGTGGGAATATAAGCTCAATGCACAATAAGTATGAAAATGGAAAATTGTGATCGCATTCTATCATCATTCGTCTCTCCGTCGTTCCCTTTGAGCCAAATCACTGCTTAAAGAACGTGATCCGTAAAAACGAGCAAACAAGTTGATCCGAATATAATTTACTTTTAATAAGCTCCCATTTCGGTCCCCGCACGCATATGACTAATGGTCTCCTCTACTCGCAGAATAAATAAACGCGGGTCTCCCATTCCCTCTTTCCGATCACGGATCCTCTTCCACAAGCGCCCTATGGTGCGGCGATTTCAAAGCGGTTCTCTTCGAGAGACACTGGGCGGTGGCCCTCATCTCGCTGGGCCCTATCTGGAGGGGTTGAGAGGTAGGTTAAACAGGTCCCTAGATGGACCAGACGAAACTCCTCGGCGGCTGAATTCCTCTCGCTAAGTAAATCCACTAATTCAACTCCCATCCCTTCCTCTGCCCCTTCACCCCGCCCCTATGTGACTCTCTGGCATATTCCCGCATCCCGTTTGGCCTACCCTGTTAAGAAACTATCAATTACAGTCATAGTGCTCCTTAGACTCTTGAATTATATGCGTTCCCTAGAGAGGCTGCCCTCCATCTTAGCCTCTTAACAGCATTGTCTGAGTTTTTATCTCGGCCATAACTCCTGCTTTTCACCACCTCATTTCGTTACAGGGCGCAAACTATTCCTATCGCTCCAGGGTTAATTACATTTTACAAGGGTCGCCAAGCGCTATACGATGTTATTTCCTCTCATCCCTCATCTTGTCCTCCCCTGCACTCTTCTCTCCCACTACACTCTCTTTAGTACATTTAAATAACGTCATTGCTTATAGTACATTTGTTACAAAAATTTAATAACAGATGAAAAATGAATTTTTCTTCCACGATTCTGATTTGCTCGCATTTAAACCAGTTCATTGGCTTAAAAACGGTAGTTTCCTCTGCATGCTCTATCGTTAGTAAAACGAAAGTCATAATTCTGAGAGTTTTAATCTCTTGGATGAATATAATCTCGAAATACCGGTTGTTGTTGGTTTAAGCTTTGGATAGGTAAGGACTTGAAAAAATACATTTATATTATTCGCTAGATATATATTTGTAGGAAGTTGAGTTTGTCCCTCTCTCATTCCAATTTCCCTCATTCCGATGCTAATTCAAGTTTTACGGTTGCGACCAGAGCGAGAGGGCGTCCTATGTCCCTTGGATAGTTCTAGACCAGCACGACAGAATGTCTCTCATCTTGTAAACTGCCCTCTCTCTCCCTCACTCTCAACCTTCACGTTAAGGGCGAAGAAGAAGTTTGAGAGAGGAGAGAAATTTATAGGTGATGGTGGGATAGGGAAGGAACATAGAAAGAAACATATATAAGGTATGGGGGAAGGGAAGAGAGAAATAACGACAAGACGGGGAGATGGGGGAGGGGAAGAAGATTTAATAATAGAATAGGGAGCAATAGAATTCGGAAGGCACCTTAATATTCGGAAAACTTTAATAACCGGTATATTTACAAACCGGAAGTTTTTTAAGCTTTTCTTACCAAAGTAAGAAAATAAATAAAAAAAGATCGACATAAAGTGGCATCTATTGCTGAAACAGTAACTACATCTTCATTAAAAACAGGTGATTATCTTTATACTTGTGCTGGCATCTGTTACATTTTGGCAAAATAAATAGTGCTTTCCGGTGACTCGAGAACTTGGGAGCGAAAGGATTAATTACTGTATCTTTTTAATAAAATATCATTACATTTTACTTGTTTTGCTTGTCTTATACATACTCAGTACAGTGTATATAGGTTTCAATATGGATTACATTAGTACATACCAAAAATTTTAGTTTTACTATTGTTATCAATTGGTTAATCCTAGGTAGACAGGCAGCTCAGATAACCGGGAAATTCGATTATCCGGCATCCTCAAATCTCCGTCCGTGCCAGATAACAAAGCTTTTATTGTAATTAGAACATGTTCGAAAAAGAGAGTAAAAAAGAGTGAAGTGGGAGAGAGATATAGGTCGACCGGATTCAAAAGACCCTTCTAGCAAAAGTGGGCGGAGCAAAGGAGGATGCCGGGAGCTCACTCGTTACCCCCACTCTTTCAGCTTCGGGGCTTCGGATAACTTCACACCTTACGAATGCTCACGCCTGACGAAATTCTCACGCGGGATAATCGATGAATTTTCTGTTTAATATTTCATGATTTCTGATAAGTTATTTATCTGTTGTGTTTATGAAGTATTTTTGATTGCTGACTGATGGACTGTAACAAGTATCAAGTCATTTATTATAATAAATATGCATATTTTAATTTCTTAAGTCCAAGCAGACGAGTATACTTTTGCGAATTTATGCAGATATTATTCCATGAAATATCGGTTAAGTATTTTTTAATTACATTAGTGATAAAATTAATGCCACAATTAATAAAGAATTCATTCCCCATTACCAGGAGAAATTTGTATAAAATGAAAAAGACTTTCCGAAACACGTTCCGACGCTGCGTCCCAGATGTCCTCAACCCAAAAAGAAAAACCAATAAACTGCGAATTCTAAAGTGCTGAAAATACGTGCCATTCTAGCTATTGAAAAGGGGGGCATAAACGAATAAAACCCTGACGTACAGCGTAGGCACAGGAGCCATGACGAGTTAAAATAGTGAAAAATATTTGCCATGAGAGAGAGGTTACATTGTGCTGTGCGTGAATGTTCTCATATTTAGAACGTTTTCACAATCGGTACTTTTTTAAGATTATAAGGTGGCTCAGTTGAAGGGACTGAATATCTTTTATATGGGAATAAAAGGATCGAATTTTGTGAATAACTCGATTAGAAATAAACTTAGAAGTCTGAAATTCCTCAGAGTATCATTGTTAATGAATATATGCGTAATGATCTAAAATAATTTCGTGAACGATCACGGGTTCAAATACAGAGGATGAGGATGAGAAAGTAGCCACTTTGTACACAATCTCCCGTGCTTGTCCTCTCAATGGTCTCCCGGAAACGGGCGTACTTCTTGATGAAGATGCCATTTCATTAAAAAACAACAATAACCACAAAAATAACAAATAAAGAAAAACTAAAGAAACAACGAAATGCCGAATAACAATAACAACTACTAACAACAAGCAACAAAAACCCAAGAGCAAGATACCGGGGAAATCGAAACGTTCAAATGTGCGCGCTGAAACTGACTGAAGTTGCCGCTGTGGTGTGGAAAGGGGAAAAAAGAGGGGATGCGCCAACTGGAGGGGTAAGCTACGGCGCAGGTTCTTTTGAGCCTGGTCGACCTATAATAGGATATTAAGAGATATTCGATTATCCGGCACCCTCAAATCTCCGTCTGTGCCAGATAACAAAGCTTTTACCGTAATTAGAATATGTCAGAAAAAGAGTGAAAAAGAGTGAAGTGGGAGGGAGATAATAGGATATTAAGAGGGAGAGAGACAATGGAGGAGGAACTCAGGAAAAGATACGAGGAAAAATATAAAGAGTAAAATCAAAAGATGAGAGAGGAAGTAGTAAAGGATTTAAGAAGAGCAAAAAGAAAGGAAGGAAATGGAATGAGGTGGAAATACGAGAAAACGGAGAGCCTGATTCAGATGGAAGAGTGAGAATAGCGGAAGGGCAGCGGAGGGAGGAGATGCACTGCGCGAGATAAGTATGGAAACGTCCTCGAAAAGCAAGCAACACAGAGAAGATCCAAAGAAATATCTCGCCCTTCCCCCAATTTCAGCGAGGATTTTTCTTCACAAAAAATATGACGCCACACATTTTCACACATTTTTTTGTAATGAGAGAGATAAATCGTTTTCCTGGGTGCAATTAATTTCTCCGCAGGGAGTCACGCTTTGTGTGCCAGGTCAAACACTCCGCATTCTTATTCCGTGTCGTAATTATTCGAATCGCATGGTATTTTGCGTATTTTCATCCCCTCTCTGTTCACATTTCATCGTGGCCTGGAACCTTCGGTCGGCAACCTATGGAACGCGTGCCAAAAAGTGGCGCGCGAAGAGATTTTATATGGTCCGATATTAAAAAGAAGAATTACAAAAATATGTATTTTTAAAAGAAATTTTACTTTTACTTCGATTGAATTTCGCGTTTTAATGATACCGCTTCATATTCACGGTTACTTTAGTTTTTCTTTCTCTTACGGGCAAAATGAATTTTTGTGTGGCACCCGCAGTATATTATGAATATTGATAAAGAGTAAAACGTTGCCGACCCCTGAACTAGGCCGTCCTCAATTATTTTTGCCTCATTTTGAGTAACGATTGAGGGTTTTTTTATCCATTGTATTTTTGGTAACCTTTCAGATTCTCTCTTAGTTTTGCCAGGATTGTCCATTTTATGAGCGCACGTTTTTTATCCCAGGCTAGAGAAAAGGATGTCTTTCATTAATAAAATCCGAGCAGACTAAAAAATTCTGAAAAAACTAATTTTCATGAAAACCATCTGATCATTTTAGAAAATTGTGAGAAAAATTTACAGCGATAATCTCGGTATTTATCAGATCTAACTTTATAACCAATCGCTAATGATTTGTGCCTGTTGGACGACTGCGCTGTTAGAGAGGATAATAAATAATGATTTGAAGCAATGATTAAAATTGCACAAAGTTGTTCGTTTGTTACAACTTTTACCACACTGCTTTCATTATTTATCTAATAAGAATGCTGTGACTATGTTTGTTCGAACTCTCCTTTGTCTTATGACTAAGGAATGAATGAGAAAGCAAATTTGAATGAAAGATCCAAGCGATGTATATACCTTCATCATTTTCACCACAGGGGCTTATTCTTTTCTGTGCCTTGAATTTCGCACTATCATCTGCTTTATTATTAAACGCACCTTGCGTTGTTTGGAGAGGAAGCGTGAACTTGACATTCTTTAGATGGTTTTGCAAAAACGGGTTCACCTTTTAAGAACTGCTTCATCTAAATGAGCAGAGATAAGGAGCGAACGTCGTAAATAAATGACTTCAGCTTCTAGGATACTTCAGTCTCTTATGACTGTCTCACTTCCTGGGTTTCCTAACTCGTGATTGTGGTCTGTATTCGATGCCTTCACGCTGATTGCGTCGTTAAAAAGTCCCTTCCTCATCTCCTCCCCGTCACCATCGCAACAACACGCGCCTTCCGCTTCTGCATGGCTATCTCTTCTGCATCCCCGAGGCTGCTTTGGGGCGTTGACTTTTGGCAGTGCGACTCAGGGTATCGCAGACGTCTCTACGCAGCACTGTGCTCGGATGGCCTTATGTGCTTTCTTTAGTTTATCTTGCACGATTACTTAAATCTTTCCAGTTTTCTTCGAAATGCTGCTTCCAATAACCATCTCTAATTAAACCAATATGGCTCTTCACCGACGCTACGCCTCGAGAGTCTTTTCTCATGTTTGCCATATCAAGAATCTATCTAAATATCTGTCTCAGAAATTATGTATGTATCAACAAAACTTAACCGGATATTCCTATCAGAAGAATTGTATGTACGCAGACTTATATGACAGGATACGTTGCGAAAGTATCAGTCGTTCTTATTTAAAAATCGTAAATGTGTAAAATGACTACAAACTAGTATGTAAGTTTTGCAGAAATGTATCATCGGCAGGATAATATATCATAGAAATTGTTTAAAATTAATTAAAGAGGCCTCTTGAAGTTTCACTAGTTATCAAATAAATTATTTCCTTAGAATAAAATGAATTCACTCGCTGTGATCTTCCTTTAATTGAAAATTTACGGATTTAACCAAATCATGAATAGTTGAACAAAGAGTTATTGGTGTTCTCTTTATTAAATAATCGCGTATCTAGGACCAATTCAATTGTAATCCTCAGTATAATCCTGGATATTTTTTTAAAAATTCATCCCGTAATCATTATTTGCCGATTTTTGTTTAGCTGTTCATAGATAAAATGTAATTTGACGCATAATATCGGCGCAGCAGACATTAACAAATCTTCCTCATATCCATACGCTTCTAATCCATCCAATAATACCATTTGTTTCATTGTTTTATCGGCAGCTTGGCTGTAGCTGGGCGTAAAAATCGATGCTCTTAAATGGGAATGAACGCTATATAATTCTATTTTAAGAAATATGGCTTTCTTTATGTTGTTTATCATCATCATATCATCTATTATGGATGCCATTTAATAAAATTTCTTTACGCCATTTTTGAGTGTATCGACATTTTGTAATATCAACTAGAACAATCTGCCCATTGATTTGGTTCTTTTCTAAAAGGCTTCTTTTTTTGGTGATATTCTATATATGCGAGATTTCTAAGAGTTAGTTCATAGTGCGACTCTCAGATGACAGACTATGGACAGAGTGAGTTACAAAATCCTCAAACCCTAAAACGTTACACAATAACACTTGATTATAATGACAGAATGCATCTCGGTAGCTACGATTATTCGCCGATATCATATCTCACTTAAAAATCTACATATTTTTGAAGCAATGGAGGAAGTCTTTTTGAGGAAATGTTATGCTACTCTCAACGGGAAAGCTTTTTTTATCGCTCTTTCCATTCTTTCGATTTCTCTCGTGAATCCTCGTTTCAATGGGAATAGGCGTTGACCTCCTGGCGGGTATCGCTGGCACGAGATTCCGCCGAGGAAATGAAACTTCGAATTCCGTCTTTTCCATCAACGCAGACGACGGAGCGATCGCGGTGGGAAAGTCCGCGGTTGAGAGTGAAGTGACATCTCCTTCCTCACCGACAGACACGCCTCGATATAGTATATATATTTGAAACCGTAATAATACCCATTCTGAAAAGAACCATTTTATTCCGTCCTACATTTTTAAATCAGTACTCTCTATTCTCTCTTAACTTTCTCATGTTTAATACTAGTTTAGACCTTAGTTTTTATAAAGTGATTAGTTTTAACACTTTTATATGTTTACGTTCTTGTATTCTATAAGGTCGATAAATTGTTATGTAATGGAATTATAAAAAAAATTATTGGAAATATTAAAATAAAACATTAAAAAAATTCATAAAAGCAAATTAGCTCAAAAAAGTAAATACCAATATCACAAAAAATAATAATAATAATAAATTCCGCTACTAAATGAAAAAATTCTAATGTATATAAACAATAAAAAAGATAATATATACATATAAAACAAAAAGATGATGAATAAATAGCAATAACCAACAATAATCCCACTAAACATTTAAAATGTTTTCTCTACATTATATTTTTAGGCATATATTTATTAGTATTAGTTAGCACATAGAGTAGTTTTTAGCTCCAAGAAAATCCTCATATCGCCTAAAGGTATTAACCACATGTAAATAATATGCAAATACCCCATGTAAATGCGCACTACCCAACCGGCTGGGAATGTGGATTTTACCACGAGGCACAGCCGACATTTATGGTAACGTTTTACCATTCATTGAGAGAGAGAAAAAGAGAGAATTCGCGCTACTTCCGAGTAATAACAGAAGAGACTCTTTTGTGAAGGAAATGGATTTATCTTGATATTCTCATCAAGGATCTTAATGTATTTTTGGAGGATATATATGTTTCGTTATAAACACAATGGGTATTTTGCTCCGCTGCGACAATTTTTTTCGCGTCAACCTCGCGTTCCGTTTTTAAATCAAAGCTCGCTCTCTTGTCAGAGCGCCTCACAGTCTGGCGTCAAAGTTCGCTCGAGTGCGTCTTTCGTTGACATTTCTTCCAACGTGTCACGCTCCCGAAGAAACACCTGCTTCCGGCTATCGGATGTCCTTCTTTTCTTCCTTAAAGGAACGCTAAGTAGTGTTCCTTTTTATGTTATTGCTTGAGTGTCTTAGTTTTAAACATGCAGTATTAAACTCGAAATTTCGTCAGTACTGTTTATTTGTCCAACAATCTGGACTAAAGCATTCCCTTCATTTAACGCATTCGTTGCGAAATGTCAAAAGATTAAATTAAAGTATGATGAAGTCTTCTGTTCGTTCATAACGCTTTCATTGTCTTGTGCCATTATAACTTTTAAAAGGCTTTACAGCGTTTTCCTCTCATTCAGAAATATGCATGAGGTATCTCGTTATGCCCACATGAATTTGAAAGTTCTGAAATCACATGCCCACTTAGATTCGAGGCAATGCCTACGTACAACAATGACGCTCAAGTGCCGTGAAAGCTACGTATCCATTTATTTTAGTAAAACAAATGAATTAATACGGTCACACACGATAATCTGCATCAGCTAACATTCACCTTTGTCTCTCCAAATCAGGCAACATTCTCGTGATCCTTCAAATCCACCGGTATGGATCAGCTCTAGCTTCATTAGTTATTTAGGAAAGCTTTACACACGATTAATGGCGCAAAGGCGGAACATTTGAGGTAAACCGTTTTTAGAGATTTAGAACAAATTATAAAATTTATTACGTGCCTGTCCGAAAGATCTTTGAAGATGGAAATAGAGTCTATTGAACTGGTCTGTAAAAGCGTTCCTGTCAAGACGAATTCATTATTAAATTCTTTTAAAACCCATTAGTACATGCTTCATAACGACGTGAAGTTCATATTTGTTTTATTTTTCGCAGCTTCTTCTCATTCGATCTCGCCTTCCCATTAGCTACTCTTTCTCTACAAAATCCGATCTAACCGCTTCTATCTTCGACTGAGGCCATAGGCCTCCGAAGTCGAACGGACTACGCAAAAAATAAGCTGTTACTTAGACACGCGATAGCATAACTATTTAATTTACCTAGAGACGGAAGAAATACCGTTTCGAGAATAGCTGGTTGCGCTTATAAAACGAACTTCACGGAGCGATCTCGCATCTTCCCTATCAAGGCCGTTAAAAATCCCGATTTCGAGTTGGGGATTTTTATCGAGTGTGCATCTCCGTCTCGTTTCAAAACCTCTCTAGCGTTCCATTTACAGAGATCTCCGTGTGGTTTTGGGGTTTTTCCTTTTTTTGAGGCTTCAGTTCGTACGTTTTAATGATCGTCAAAAAAGTGAACCTTGCCCCTTAGTTTTTCGATTCCACCCGTCCTTCGCGTTAACCGTTTAAAAACCCTGCCGGAGAGCGGAGTGTTAAGTTGTACCTCCGACGGGTTCGGTAAAACGCTGACCCACAATTCTGCCCGCGAGCGCTTTGCGTCGAAGCGGGCTCCTCCTCCCTCGTTAGCTTTCGATTTTTCTTTCGTTTTTCATCCTTTTAACGAAATATCGAACATCGTGTGACTTTCGACGATCTATCATCCGAGAGATGGATGAGTACGTGGGGCGAGTAAAACTTTATAGGGATAATTATTATCGGCCGGAATAAACCTTTGTTGCATGCCTCATTTTCTCCTTCTGCTCGACCCACCCTCCTCCTTGCGGTTTTGTTAATTTATTGCGGATTTTGGCATTCCGTTTTAGCGGTTTGCTTCCCATTCGAGATTTCTTAATCTTTCTTAAGCTCATCAACACGTGTTTTCTTCTGCCCTCCTTACTGCAATCTACCCTTCCCTCTTTCTTCGATCAACGACCGCGCATTGCATATCATTCATCCGTTGGTGGCAATCGCTCGCTCTCATCTTGCCGACTAGGAAGACGCTTTGTAATATCTATATGGGACGGTAAGGTACGTCATTATTTTTTTCTTTCGTTCAAAGTCGCCCAAGTATAAACGCTTTCGCGGCGCACTTCCGACCAAAATTATTTTACTTTAAAAATTCGATTATTTTTCCCCGCCACTCGCTTTCGCTACCTTTATTTTCTTTCCATTATTCATCCTATTCTTCATTCCTTTCATTCCCCTTCCGAATTTATTTTCCCTCTGTTTTCCACTATTTTCTCTGCTTTTATTAAGTTTTCCTTTATTTCTCTTTTTCCTTTCTCCCTTTAACCCCTCTCTTTTTCTACCAATTTTCTGTGGTTCCTCTCCTTTAGTATCCCCCGTCCGCTCTCTTCTCCATTTTCCACCTTTCTTTCCGTCTGAATCCTGCTTTTTTCAAGGAATTTACCTAAATTTTCTCCCTTCTAATATCCTCTTCACGATCTCTTTTTCTTCCTGTCCCTTATTTCTTGTCTCTTTCCTCCTTTATCCTCTATTCCCCCCCTTTCCTCTATTTTTCTCTCACTCATTTTCCTCTTTATTCATCTTATTCCTCTCCTCCTCTCTTAGTCCTATCTCCTCTCTCTCCCTTTATGCTCTTCCCCATCCCCCTGGGGTGGCGGTGGTGGAATGGTTAGAGCGTTGGCCTTCCACGCAGCGGTCTGAGATTCGAATCCGGCGGAGGTCGCAATTTTCAACCTGGGTTGTCCTGTCCCCTGCTTGTGCGATTTGAGGAGACCACGCAAGTCAGCGCTCCGTACTTCGGAAGGCACGTTAAGCATGTTGGCCCCCTTGGTGTTCTTCATAAAGAGTAGGCTAATGCCGGCATCGGGTTTTCCTCCTCCTTTGTGTGTGTGTGTGTTCAGTGTGAAAGGAGTATTGGCTATAATAAGGTTGATTAGCCAGAAATTCCTTACAAAAAACAAACAAATAATCTCATTGTGTAGCAGAATCAAGCCTGCCAGCTTGGTCCTCAACTTGGTGAGTGTCCGCTGGGCTTCCCTCAACACCTTGTTGCCACCCTCATCACTACCTTTTCTTTTCCTTTAGTTAATATATATATATATATATATATATATATATATATATATATATATATTATCCACCCTAACTTTGTTTTATGAACAATATATTTGGATATTTATTGTACTCTGTGTCAACAATCTTCTATACCATGTGCGGTTTCATGTCGCCTAAAGACCCAACTGGATGATTCTTCATTGATTAGCCATAAATTCCACAGAGACAATCCCATCCATCTCCCTCTCTCCCACTCCTTTCTCTCCTGACTCCCTTGCCGCCCATCCATTTCGCCGTTTCTCTCCCCTTTCTCTCTCCACCATCACTCCCTTACTCTTTTCCCCTTCTACCTCCTTGTACCTCTCGGTGAGTAACGAGAGAGTGCTCATTACATAATTCCCCGACACAGATTTACTCACGAGGCGCAAAAACAAGTTATCCTATCGCACCGTATTCCACATAAAAAAGAAGAATTGGATACGACGGAGGCTTGAGTCAACAACCGACACAACCAGTTTCGTGACTGAAAACGTTGGCCGTAGAGTTCATTTTTTAACACAGGCTCGTTCTTTTCTTTTTTATTGCTCGGCTTCTTTAAGAATTTCAATTCAAGGCTACAAGAGAAGGATCTTTATCATCGGATTCGACGTTTATCTGCGGTCCTTCGGATGCTATCTTCTGAACGGATCCGATGTGTTAATTCGCGTTTTGCGCTGCCGAGAGTTTTTCGTTTTCCGGAATGATTTTTGTGACGTTGCCATACTTTTTTAAAGACATATCGGCACTATCCTCGAGATTTTCGACTTTGAATTAAGTGAGAAAAATATAAACCAGTGATAGTATATCTAATTGGCAGATTAAAAATTATTCCAGGCTTGCATTTTCGTCGACTTGTACTGAGAGAACTTGAAGTCGCGTTGACAGCTGTGATAGCGTCATTTTTTCTCCTGAAACTTTATTTTTACAAGCATCGAAAATTTATTCGCAGGTAACTTGAGGACTACCGTTGCTCTTCATTCGATATGTGACGCTGGAGCCTACTTGAATGCGTAATGAGTTAATTCTGCGTAACTTTCACTAAGATCCTGGACCAAAGGGCTTTGGGGGCGCATTGATTTAACGACCGCCTCTCTCGAGAAATTGTTGGAAAACCAGAACTTGAATTACTAGGCATTCGCTCGAATCCTGAATTTCTATGCCACTAAGAAAAATATACTATTTTGTGTTTTATCACCGTATGATTGTTTTTAAAAAAATAGAGTCTATTTATTCTGATAATTTCTGAGCAATAGTACATGGAAAAAATGACAAATGCCAATAATGGATGAAGTGAAAATTCATTTTTTTAGAAGAGTAGTAGTAGCATTCACGAGATTCAAATTTATTTTTACGCAATTTAAAGGGTTGATTTTTAAAGCACAAATATGACAAAAATACTGATTTACTGTGCTTGTTTCACCTATTTTTTCATTTTACAACAATTAAATGCTTGCAAATTTACTAAAGCGTATTGAGTTGAAACTTGCATGAATTGTTTAGGAATAAAACAAAATAAAATTGAGTAAAAACCTGAATAGTTCAAAAAATATGGTCTAATAAGCATAAAATTTAGTAGAAAGATTACTTAAAATTTCGTATAAATTTTAATTATTTCACGCAACTATAACTTAAATAAATTAACGTATATGCGAATGCAATACACACTTTTTTTACTCGCAAAGTATCTTGATATTCACATTCTTGCTCCTTTATCAATAAAGATTTTTCTAATTCATCATTTTAATTTATTAACGAACGCAATTAATCAATTAATATAGCATCTCTAATTTTTATGTATCTATTATAAAATTAAAGTTTAATACTTCGTTTTATTGGCCCTCGTTAAATTTAATTGACGAAAAACGGTGAGTGAAAAACTTTCCAAATAATCTTGCAAAAAGGGCCAAAATTTCGATTTCAAGAATCGAGCCGGTTGTTCGTATCAGTAACCAGTATTCCAAAAAAAAAGGAACCGAACTGAACTTCGACGTCCGGTGAGCTGCTTTCCTCTTTCTTAGATTGTTTCCATTTCGCTTTCCCCTTCGAACAGAAAGTGTCGTCATGGAATTATGAGGGCCGTCGTCGGGAGGAGGGGAGGGGGAAAAAGGGGATGAGGAGAGAGGCGATGGGTAGAGAGGCGAGGGGGAGATAGGGGAGGGGATAGAGGGGAGGGGGAAAATGGGATGAGGAGAGAGGCGATGGGTAGAGAGGCGAGGGGGAGAGAGGGGAGGGGATAGAGGGGATGGGATAGAGGGGATGGGATAGAGGGAGGGGGAGAGATAGGAGAGTGGAGGGAGGGGAGGGGAGAGGGGAGGGAAGAGGGTAGAGAGGAGATGGGAGGGGGAGAGGGGAGGGGGAGAGGGGAGGGGGAGAGGAGAGGGGAGGGGGAGAGGGAAGGGGGAGAGGGGAGGGGGAGAGGGGTTGGGGAGAGGGGATGGGGAAAGTGAAGGGGGAGAGGGGCGGGGGAGGGGGAGAGAGGGGAGGGGGAGGGGAGAGGGGAAGGGGAGAGGGAGATGTTGGTGAGGGGGAGATGGGGGAGGTTGAGGAAAAAGAGAGGAGTTGTCGATCTCGTGGGACCGCGGAAGAGACTGTCGTGCGCGCATCTGTCGGGTTGGACCGCTAAGACCCTCCTTGTTCTATCGTCGTGGGTGTGAGTTTTCACGCGGAAGAGAGAGAGGGTGGGATAGAGATAGGGTTGGATAGAGAGGGAGAGAGGGTAGTGGAGAGAGAGAGAGAGAAAGAGAGAGGAGGGAAGAGAAAGAGAGCGACAGAGGGAGAACATATGGCGGATACTAACGGAGTCACGTCAAAAATACGATTAAATTTTTACTTATTGATGAATATTAATGGGAATGGTACGAAATGAGAGAGGTTGTTAGAAACAGGTTTGATAAAATGCCAGCCTCTTGCATCGGAAGAGGCGCCACAGAATCCTTCCGATCGATGGTATTTTGAATAGCATTTTGAATATAATTTCGAAGAACTATTTATCGTTCGAACAAATCGTTTTTCTAAGACGCCACGAAAGAAGCGTCGAAAATGTCGCGGAAATTATTTTTCGTGACCTTTAAGTAAATTTAAAGTAGGTTATTTAACAAGATGGAAAGTTAAGGAGATGACTTCTTATGCATGTTCGCATATAGTTTCAACCGAAATTTGGCATTTGAATAAAAATAGCATATATGAGGATTGAAATTTGAAATCAGCTATTTTCAGTCCACTGAAAGTCAGTTTTTACTCTTCCTCTTGGCTCTGAATCTAATACAAGTAGGGATGCATACGGGTTTTCCGTGATACAGAAGTGCTTTTCGTCAAATTCGCCGTAGTATAATCGAATACTGATGCATTTGCTTTGAAATCAGAAAATTATTTTTTCTTTATATTGTGGTAGCCCTGCATTGTAGATCCGTTCTAAACATGTTCATTTCGTTTTGCCATTCTATATTCGTCCAGCAAACGAAATTTCTTTGAAATCGGTGAAGCGAATAACTTCGAAATTTGTAGTTGTCGAAAAATTCTAAGCTTGATATTGTGGTAGCCCTGTCTAGTTGAAATATGCTGTTTTGGTAATTTATTTATAAGAAGATTATATAAATCATATTTGGTTAATATCTATTGGGTCAGTTCTCTAGAAATACGCATAAAATAATAATTAGTTTACTTTTTATTGCGGTAGCCCTGTTTGTTAGGACCGATTTATGCATCTTGAATTTATTGTGTTATGTTGTATAAATGTAATATATATATTTTATTGAAATCCGTTCTGCCAATTCCTTCCAAATCCTTAATTACTGAATGAGTTTAATTTCAAATTGTGGCACCCCTGTTAGGTTGATTCGGTGTAAATATGATAATATGGTTTTACATATGTGTAAATTATAAATATTAAATTTGGTTAAAATTGATGTTGGCAATTCAACACAAATATTTGTAAAAATAATTTTTTTATTACTTGTATTGTGGCAGCCCTGATTTTGATATCTATCCTAAACATCTTGATTTTGTTTTTTTATGTTGCACACCTCATTTATACAATATTTCGTTGAAATCGGTTCAGCCAATTCCTTCCAAATTTATCATTACCGAAAAGTTTAATTTTGCAATTTTGGCACCCCTGCTAAGTCGATTCGGTCGAAATATGTCATTTTGGTCATTAATTTATGTGAAAATTCTATGCACTAAATTTGGTTGAAATCGGTTAAGCCAATTCTTCCCTGGTATATGCGTACGGACGGACCGAAATCTCGAGCATAATAGTGCTTTTCAGCATTGACGAAAAGTACTAATAAGACGGTTAAGTTTTCCGAATAAAAGATAAAATCAAAAATTATTATGATGGAGGCCAAGGTAAATATCGCCATTATAACGATATAGTTAAACTCTAGATGATTTTTTTCCAAATTCAATGGAGTTATCTTTTCATCAGATTCATGATAATATTTTATACACAATTTTTCAGTTGAACTAGTTATTTAGCATTCCTCATATGATGCGTAAAAAACATGATGAAGAGCGAAAAATGTATAAAACTAAAATAAACTGATCATATCTTTCTTTTCCAAGTTAAATGATATATGGTGAATGAAATAAAAGTATAACTTTATTGAGTTAAATAATTATGTATTACTAGCAATACAAAGCTTGTATTCTAAATAAAATAAAAGAAGTCATTTTTCATCATGCAGAAATATATTTACCTTTTCATAAAAATGTACTTATGTAGTAAAAGAAATCTCGTTAGTCGTCTGCAATTAGAAAACAGCAATAAGAATTAAAAACTGCCTCAAAGATTTATTTACTCTCATTGTCTGAAAATTCATCGCTCCATACGAGGAATGATCAAGTTCAACCATGAAAAAATTATCAAAACAAATTCATGTTATTTTTCAAAAACATGCCCCTGTAATCTAATAATCTTTAGCATAGTTAGAGATAGTTCAAATTTCCATCGTTTGCACAATATCTCGTTTGGGCTTCAGATTTATGCATCATAATTAATGAAAATAAATCGAGGAAATACAACCGATTCGTTAGGAAAAACTTGGACTACCCTAACAAAGATTCAAACTTGGAGAGTTTCTAATTGAGAATGGAGGCAATGGAAAAACAATGTAATCTCTGGCCATGACCTAGATATCTTAATTGCCAATTGCGATGCAATCTGTTCAGTGGTTCGGGGAGCCAGAGACACACTTTCCGGTCGCAGATCGCGTCACAGATAGATGCGAAGACTTTCCATCAATGCGCAACCGAGTGCATCGTAATTCAGAATTTCCTCTGAAGAGGGTGCTTTAAGGGATTTGTTTGCTCTCTATAAACGACGCACAGAAAGCCTTAGTGACGTGTTTTTTTCTCGTGTATTTATAAGCATATGCCGCTCGTTCTGGCTAAGTAACAAGAGTGCCTATTTACCATCCTACATATCTCTCGAATTTCACCGTTTCGCTAACGCGTTTTTTAGCGCACTTTTCTTTTACAGAACTAACTCAAGTTGCACGGCCATTAAAGTTCGCTTTAGTGCATTTTAAACGGACGCCAAGTATTAAAAAGCATGAAATGTTTCATTTCGACTCATTAAATTCTAAATTGTCAGTTATTTATAATTTTTTGCATATTGAGCTCAAGACGCACTCACATATGATCTCCTCTATTCTTATAAGAAAACATATTCCACTTTGCACAGTTTCGCTTTAGATGGTATTTTCCAAGAACGCGTGAATAGTGTCGGGAGTATTGAAATCGCTAATTCTAATTATTATGTCTGTTGAACCAATGCATATATTTTTATTTTTTGTTATTGGTTATGTCTAAGAAAGCCATCAAAAGTATTCTTATAAATCAATTCAAAATATATTTGGTTTATGTTGGAACAGGTAACGCATGTATATTCGGTATTGAGAGAATTTAGTATAAATATCCCATAAACTCCGTTCTTCAGCTACTAATTATTATTGCTTCCAAGAATTACCTAATTAATCATAAGATCGTTTATGGAAAATCAAATATCTTTTAGCAACGGTTCCACTTAATTAAAAGCGGACTATTTTCATTGTTTATTTGAAATTAAATAACGAAAACTAATTGCCTTAACCATGGTAAGGAAAGTTGGTTAGTTAACTGAAGCACAGCGGCCTACTCACGCAATTCTCCCAAGAAGTTTAGTAACAGTTACATCAACTTCTTTCAAACAGACGATGGAATTATTAACATTTCTATCGCGTCTGATTTTATATTTTTATATATTGGCATTTACTCAAGCAAAAAATTTGGCACGCAAGAATAACTTAAAGCAATTTCACTAGCATTTTCGTATTCATATTCAGAAAATAAATATAAACTTTCCACAAAAGTTTTGAATTGGTAATTTCACCTTCTCAGGAGAATCCCCTATACCGCCACAAAAGACAAAAATGAGATAAGAGCTACTGAAATAGGAACTATACTTTCAAAGATCTTCTTAATTCGATGTAATTTTATAGGTGAAATTCGCTAAGCCCGTAAGCTTAGGCTCAGTTTGGACTAGAAATATGGCAAAATATTCGCGTTGAACTTGCCCAATACTTTAATTACTATTTATAATAACTATAATTAGGGATTGTAGATTATTCATTGGAAACCTATTTTTACTTTCTCCATATACGAAGTATAGAGAAAGTATTGTTTTCATGAAAAAAAATCGAATTCGAGATTTCAACGGAAATACATGTTTTAAGGTCCCCTGAACACATTCTGACTATTTTCTCTATGATGTCTGTGTCTGTCTGTATGTGATAGATTTTTGTGGGCGCTCTAAATCAAAAACTATTAATTAGATCAACGCAAAATTTTATATTTAACATTTTTATAAAAGTTAAAAGATCTGATTAGTTTTTGGTAAAAATCGGTAGACCGGAAGTGGGTGTTTACTCTTGTCACTTATCCGTTATTTTTAAATATTTGCTTTAATATTTGATAAATATAAAAATGTATTGGAATAAAAGTTGTAGGAAATCTTTTCTACAACCTTTGTTTGATATATTTTTCCATATAATTTATTGTTTAAGAGATATCTTATATTTTTAGCTGCCACCACCACGCCATCTACCGAAGACTATTGTTAACAATTTACGCTTAGTTACGTCTTAGTAACGCTCCTTTTTCTTTTCTTAGTTGTCAACCGGAAGTAAATATTGACAACGATCCCAGAGCTAATAACATGTAATTTGCCACATAAATATGTGTCGCCCAGATCAGTTTATTTATTAGGTAACGAAGTTATATAAAATATTGATTGGTTTCAAATTGGTGATTTACTAAAAAATATCGTTGTAAAAAAATACCGCAAAATAGATGGACCATTAGAGCTTCGAATGAGTGGCAAAATTTTAATTCTATGTCGTGATTCATTTCAGGCGTCTTGGAAGCCACAATATAATACTATGGTTTGAGCAGAAGGTGAAATGTTCATAAAAGAGAGAAAAAAATGTGTATCTGTTTAATCGCATGGGAAAGCGATTTTGAGAGGATCGCTATCAACTTTATACATAAATGAGATATTTTTCGAAATTTCAGAAAACCCGTGTAGAAGAGTAAAAATATCGGTGTCGCATCACGATTAAATCGCCAATTATTAATCCTAGGGTTGAATATTATCATGTTGCACCAGTTCCACCTCTCACGCTTGCTTAATATTTCAGCCAATTGTTTACATCGAAACTGTTTTCGAGGATTTATAGCTAATATATGTGAAGTACAGATACTTATCGGCTTTTTTGCAAGAAATCGAGATCTAGGATGCTATTATATTACAAACACTAACGCGCCAATATCAAACGCATTCAAACTTACAGATCACTTTTAATTTCGAATATTTGAAAAATTAATTTATTGAGGATTTTTCTTCGAAAATACTAAGATTTTCTGGTATTTCCTATTTACTTCTCCTATCCTTCCCCTTCATATCTTTCTCTCGTACTTTTTTAATATTCCAGTTACCTTTTCCTCCTCTCTCTTTCTCCATCTCTTCCTCCGTCTTCCAATCTCCCTTTTCCAGTGGTCACTCAGTCCGTCCCCCGTGGGATTCCTTCCGTGATCCCGTTAAAGCCTCTTTTCATCTATTTATATATCTCTATGGCGACGCGTCACGCGCGTGCTCAGTGGCGCCTATCAGCGTCTTGTTTTTTTCCTTTTCAACGTTCTCCAAAAGTCAAAAGATAATAACCGTTTCAATTGCTCCGAAATCATCGCTCCATCCGGAAATTGGTGAGTTTGCCGACTTCCTCGGAGCAGAACGCCTTCGAAATGAGGCCCTCCCGCTGTGCGAACCCCGTTATGTTTTATTGCATGCAACGCTCTCGAAAAAGAAAGCACTGATAATCGAAGTTACAGCGTGAATCAGTTCTCACTAAATATTTATATCGTTTATTTTTTTCGGTTATTGTCACGCGAGAAGATCGTGTGAAATTATTCGTTGGCTTGATGTTGAAAATTCCTTCCGATCGAAACGTCGTACTTAATATTTATTTCTGGATATTCAACAGGATTTCATGTTGCAAAATATTGTTCGGCCTGGTTAATTATTTTACAATAATTAAATAAAATGGAACAATTAGTAATATTTTCCTATATTATTTACAGTATATTATGATACAGTAAATAATAGTGATTCTTTTTTTTACGTCTAATTTCATTCTCACCTGAAAATGAAATGGAACCAATTTATCTACGAGAGAGAAAAATTCCATCTTGTGGTTATAACAGGGATTCATTATTAATAAAATTTTGTTGGGGTAAGAATAACTGTAAATCGTTTTGATTTTCAGCAATAATTCATCCTTTAAATTGAGTTGATAAGAATCGAAAGCACTGAAATGTTGATCGATGATGATCAAACTTTCATACACTAAATTCTTAAAAGGGACTTATACTTTTTATCATAATAATGTAAATACGTCCGTTGTATCTTTTCAATGAGCATTATCATTCCATTTTATCTACCCGGAAAAGTCTGGCACACTCACCTGTTTCTTCGCTAAGTGCTCGTGCTGCGTTCGGGTCCTTTATCCCTTCGACGTCACGCTTTGAAGACCTTCCTTCTCCGCCTCAAAGATTTCGTTCGGATGTCCACTCATGTCCAGAACATGGAGATGATATCGCCGAGAGACCACCACCCGCCATCATACGCGAGCGAGACCTCATCGCTCCTATAGCAAAGTACTTTGCATCACTTTTCCGAAACGGATCAACTAAAAAGGATCGTGCTGCGGATTTCCTTCTCAAAAACAAACACGGGCGTGTCTCTGGCTGCACCACGAAGAAGACTCCACCAATGCGTCGCAAGGAAAAAGGATCCTTTCGCAAATAGGCTCATGCCATTCTCATGCGGTAATTTGCACGTAGGTACACATCTTCTCCCTTCGGGGGACTCACGCCCGTGTTACAGGCGCACGGATGGTCCTAGCGTGAGAATATCGTCGGCTGTCTCAATCACGGGCGCTTTGGTGAAATCTGGAAGTTCTTCCGAGGAACTGAATTGCCGCGTTCTTTGACGGCTGGAAACGGACTGACTATTGGATGCTCCGAAGCAGGCCATCACGCTGCCTCACGCCGACCTCCTCCTCCTCCCCATCCTTCTCTCTTTCTCCAGTGTCCGCCCCTCCACCTGTCGCGGGCCCACCTCGTTCCTCTACCCTCCGCTCCACCTTCCCGGCGGCGCTACCGGAAATCTCGTTTTCGCCCTTCTCATTTCTCCGAGCGCACGCCACCCCACCTCCATAGCGGCAGTGCTTTACCGGTTCGCAAGGGTCTCTTTCCTCGCCCGTACGTGCGCGCTCGCGACTCACGACTCCTCGCCTAGGATATTATGGATCGCAGAATGAAAAGCTCATCCCCGTCGAATTCGTCGTCGGACGTGATGTTCGAGGAGGGTTCTTCGATTTCCTTCGCTCCGTTACCCATTGTGCTTGCTTCAAGGTCTTCTCATTGCGGAATATGGCATTTCTGAGTGATTTTCGAGTTAATAGGGGAAGGAATGCCTTCTCCCATTAATTTGATTCGTTTAACTATTTGTGTCATAGTTCAGCGAGGTTCAGCGAGGTTTCTATTCCGTGTGAATCCGTAAAAACTTGTTGAAACACCAAATGGGGATTTTTTAAATAAAATGGTCAGTCGATCAGGTCATAATAACTTGAAGATGCCCTTAATAGTCGAAAATTAGGACTCGAGCGGTGGTCGTTGCCTTCAAAACAAGCTCAACACAAATAATAATGTTCTGTATTTTTTTGAATGATAAAAATATTCAAATGCATTTGGGAGAATTATTGGCCTAATTAGCATTTTATTATTATTATTATTATATTATTATTATTATTAGGCGAGGGGTATTTTGAAAATTTGCGTGAAGATGAAGTGAAAAGCGTTCCAGGAAAATGTGTCAAAATGAAATATCTTTCCATGACTTAACGGACAAATTCTTCGATCTTTCCCAGAAAATAGAAATACGAATCTTCTAGAATCTTCGAGAAAGCCTGAGGGGCATGGAAAGAGGCACGCTCAGTGCTGTAGTCGCAAAAAAAGCAGAGGGTATGCCGTATACGGAAATAAAACTATTCATTCGAAAAAAGCAGAGAGTGTACGGTGCATACCACCGTATACCCTCCACTTCAGCCCTGGGCACGCTGACAATCGCTCGGAGAGGTTGGAAAAGAACGATTGAACCGGATACCGAACAAAAGTTTCCACTGTAATGGATGCGAGAGGAAATTGCGACAGAAAAGCTCCAAAGACGTTTATCATATCATCAGAAGCAATATGAACATCAAACCACCGAACTGCCGTGCATCTAAAAATAATACACCTAAAAATATATTCCATCGGCGATGAATATTTGGCGGTCAATTGCTAATTGCGAGCGATATGCCGAAAGCAGGTGATATATCCTTTGGACGCATAGGCAAATATTTATTTAATTCCGGCCGTGAGGTTACTGCCGCTCACCTGGTCTGTTTAGTTTGGACGAGGGCCTTGTTTGCCAACCGTGGGTAGCGAAGGCAAATATGTGTTTTCACCGCCCATTGACCGATTCGTTATTCCATTTAAAAGTTCTCCTGGAATTATTAAGAGGCATTACAGGCGAATGATAGCGAATGCGTGTAATTCAGGATCATTCAATCGTTAAACATCGAGGCTTGGACTTTGGTTAGAGGAAATGAAAGTAATGTCGAGAGAGAGAGCACATGGAGTCGTGATCGTCGTCTCCGGCCGCCCGCCCATTCGCCACATTACGAGAGGAGTAATAGCGATCCGACGAGATGGGTCGAGGGCCATTGAGATCTCATTCCGATTGGCGGTCACTCGTGCGCGAATATTTCTATTTCCTTCCATTAATTCGAAAGGGAGTTTTCAATCGGTTATTCGTTGCAAGCTATTTGGCAAAATAAAGACACCGAAGTAGGGATTTGAGTTGGGAGTCGATTGCGCGAAAAATGATTCCGTTCGAAGTAATGGACGCAAATAATTGGCAAACGGATGAAACTGTTTTTTGTTGAACGCGTTCCTGCATTTTTCGTATCGACTATATATCATTATATTATTGAACGATAATTGCTACAAAAAATTATGCTCCATGCTACAGGATGTGGTCATCTCTTAATTTTCTTCATACGCGGGTATTACCATAATGTTCTTCAACCCAGTTATCTTGTAAATGACATGACTTGAATACGAATCGATACTCATATAAATCGCCAAATCGGAATAAAAACAGTCAAATAAAGCTAATCAAGTTAGACATTTTCAAACAACTATGAAGAATACAACCAAATGTGACTGTTTCGTTTCGTAACCTTTTCCCGCTATTTTGAAATGACTACCTTCCAAGCACTCCACACGAGCGATACCATTTCGCCTTAATATAAACGTAAACAAATCCATAAATCATGATCGGATAGTAATCGCCATCACACCCTCGGCCAAGCTCGGCCAATGTATCCAATATAATTAGGCCATCGACTTTACGCTTACTTTCACCCTGCGTGTTTTATCACCCTTCACCAGATTTAAACGGATATTACCAGCCGAGGTGTATCAATTCGAGTGTGACTTTTCGACTGATTTCTTGCTTTTTCTCCCGTTGTAGGCCTTTTGACTGCTTTTAGCACGCTCCGGACAACCATTTCGCACTCTAACGTTCTATACGTTTCTACGAACATTTAAACATGTTTTCATTTTTTGACTCGCATACAGGTTCTACTTATTTATCAACTGGACTTTTTTTCATTTACAATTTTTTCCCCCTTTGGCATTAAAATACTATCTATCAGAACTTGCATTTTTGTCGTATCCAGTATTTTTCTCTATTCTAATACTGCTACTAAGAATAGGTTATGAGCATTGCTTTGGCATTCCTCCTTCATTCGCCAGAGAATTGTCGAGCACATATACTTTAGGTCAGGGATTCTCAACCTTTTTTATTTTCATACCACCAAATCAAAAACGAAAATGTTCGCGTGCCACCATATTAAGATTGACGGCGATTTAAACCGATTTAAATTCAAATATTATAATAATGAAATGTGCCGACAATTGTGCATGTAGATTTTCAATTGAATTAAGCAAATATAATATAGCAATATTTTAAGTTATAGGCAAAACCATGTGTTTTTATTTTTTTCGCGTACCACATTGCACTGGCTCGCGTACCACATTGCACTGGCTCGCGTACCACAGGTTGAGAACCCCTGCTATAGGCGAATCATCGCTGAAGACGGCTGCATTTTAACCGAAGCGCTCATATAGCTTTCCATAATCATGTTATGGCTATTGACAATACCTAAAATAAGTACAGGAGACCCTTGAATACCGCGGGTTTAGCTTTCGCGGAAAACCTTTTGCTATATAAATTTTGTCATCGCGGGGGGTAGTTTTGGCCTTTCGCGGGGTATACGTACGGTATACCGTTCTATAACAGTGATTTCCAAACACACTAAAGTGTCGCTACGTTCGATGAGGTGTGTAGCGAGATGTGCTCATAATATGCACAAGAAAATTTTAATATAAATTATAATTCTTTCAGTAAAAACAAACCAAAACTGCGTAAAAATATATAAAGATCTGTGACTTTAAGTTACACTGCGCATTGATTTGTCCACTCTTCGCCCCAATATCAGAACTATATGTGATTTTCAGGTTTCTTATTGCCCTGCTAGCTTCCTGAGTTGCGATAGATAAACACAATTCAATTGTTGATCGCTTCTCGATACCCTATCTTGTACTGTAACACATTTTCCTGTTCATAACTTATACATAATCATAACGGAGACGAATGACATTGTATGTCAGGCGTTTCGTTACAAGCTGAAGCTGTCTGTTCCCGACCTTTGCCGCGAAAGCATCTCGCTGACTTTTCTCGATGTATTACCATACTTTTTATAGTATATACTTCTATTTTACCCATCATTATTATTATATTACATTATTCTCTTTTGTTTATTTTGCATATTTATTTCAATTGTGATGTGTTTACTTTGGGTTGCCATCTATATCTTTACATTTTTCTCTAATCGCGATTTTGACTTTCACTGTACTTTCGTTGAACAACACCTGCGATATTCAAGTCTCACGTACTTTTTTTTTCAAATTTTGACATTTATTGTTTCACTTTTTCATTAATTAAAATATTTGTAACTCATAAAAGGCCAAGATTGAGCATAGATTTAGTTTATACGTATTTTATTAAGAATATACTGTTAAATTGCAGTGAAAATTTAAGTAAAATTCCATTTCTGAGCGCAACACCGATTGATAGAATGAGTTATTACACAATTAATATTTACATCAGCATGATTTTCCTGGAACCATTTAGAATGATATGCGACCAAAGGTGATTTGAACTCACTCGAGTTCTTTCTTTATAAAACATGTTTCAAAATTAACGTAATTTCTCTCAATTTCTTAACATTTACTGTAATCCAATAATCCGTATAACTAATTCAGATGGACATCTATTGACTGAAACCGTAATTTCTTAACTAAGCTAAATATCTGGCTTCATACTCCTTCTCCTCTAACGACTACCAAAGTAGCACATGCTTCATAATGATGCTATCTAATTTTGAAAAACGAGATTACTTTATATTTCAGGAAAAAACATGACCGATATTGTAAATATCATCAACTCACAAATATACTTATATATATGTACTTGCAGTTGCATCACTTTTATTTCGAAAAAAATAAATGAATGAAGTAATGCTACAAATTGTCTTTGGCAAGGAAAGTCGTGTGAAATTCTCAACTTTGCATTACTTATAAATTCCGTAATTTCCATTGACCAGATAATCCTGTTTATTTTTCCGTAAATCGCTCCGTATTATATACTGTCGCAACTATATGAGTAGGAAGGAGGAAGTGATAGTAATTGGGAAGGGAAAGTTACAATTGTACCAGTGGAGCCAGGTGGATGTTTGACACAGGTTTTCGGGGAAGCAGTCATCATTTCTTCGCATTCAGTTTCATACGCAAGAAGCGGAACGGAAAATCTCTCTATAAATAATGCTTTGCTTTTTCTGAGGTAATTCATGAAATTCGGCTCTTTTTATTCGAAATATAACTCGCTTAATCCACATTTTTGTTCATCATTATATACAAATGAATTAACAATTAATTTTGAATTTTTTTATAAAGACGACAATATTAATTCTGTGGACGATGTACTTACGTTCGTGAAAATGCAAGTTACATTATAACATGTAAATATGTGCAGACGCGTGTTGGTTCTAGGAAATTACTATATAAACAGCGAAAAACGCGCGTATGCTGAACTGCATTGATTGGACAAATGATGTAAAAGGACGCCTCTATTTTGTAAGGTTTCCTTTTCTTAATCGCCATTTGCAATTGAAACGGTTATTGTGCGTGAGAAAGAGAGAGAGAATGTGCATTTGTGTGTGACTGCGTATATACAAGCACATGCTATCTAGTCGAACCGCTTTCTCCTAACCTTCAGTTTAGTTATTTCAAACTTGGCGAGAAGATTCACCTCAAAGATAGAATCTGTCTGACTGGTTCGCCTACGACAGTGGTGTCAAACTCAAAACCGTTCTCGGGCCGGATTACCATTTCAAATTTCCTCGCGGGCCAAAACCTATGAAATGTTGTTCAAATAAACTTTAAAACAAGGATTATGTACTACATAAATTAATTTATTTTGGAAATTACAATGGCTTAATTAAATTTAATTACATTTTTGAATTTGTAGATTCGTTAAAATAGTTTAATAAATTTGGTTTAATTTAGTAAATGTAAAATATTTTAATATCCTTTAACTTGAAATGTATTGTTTCACAAAATTAAAACATATTTAAAATCCTGGCCAGATACTTGAGCTCGTTTTGCTTCTACCAGCCTATCAACATTTGGGTGCAGCTCTTGACTAGTAGCTACCTTTAAAATACAATTCAAATGTTCGTTCGTCAATTTTGAACCTAGTTTTGATTTGTTGATATTCATTACAGAGAAAAGTTATTCGCACAAATATCTGCTACCAAAAATAGACAAAATGTCTAATGCAAATTTTTGAAATTTTTATGGTTTTCGCCTAAATATTTATAAAATTCTGGAATATAAACCAACAAAAACGTATCTTTTAAGCCTGAGTTGCACTGAATATCAATTAACTCCATTTGAAGATCTATAAGTGCATTTTCTGCCTCAAAAGTGTGAGGACTAATGAATAATTTAAATTTCCGCTCGCATTGTCTGCAATCTGCATATCTTTCTGTAAATTCGTTTCTTAACAGTGATATTTGTTTTAAATATTTCTCTGTATACTTGGCAGAGCTATCGAAAGTCTTTGCAACCGATTTTAACGTAGGAAAATGATTTAATTTCTCGAGCGACACTTGTTTTCCCCAAGATCCAATTTTTTTGCAAAAGCACAAACACTATCATAGAACTGCGTTACCATTTGGTTTCGTCCTTGCATTATTATATTTAAATCATTCATATGACCCACAATATCAACAAAAAAAGCAAGATCCTTTGGTCATTCTTCACTTTTGAGCTCCACGATTGGTTTATTTTTACTTATCATGAAATCATCAATCTCTTTCCCCATATAAAAAACCCGCTTTAATACCATCCTTTCAAACCGGTCGAAGCCTTCGCGCGATAAAGTCCTATTCGCGGAAATAAATTTCGCGAAAATCACGGCTTTGCGCAACATCTTATATTATGATTTCTATTTCGGTCAAATGATATTTAAATCTTACAAAAATTTACAGTTTTAAATAAAAATGGTTTATGTATGCAAAATATATTTTACTTACTTTATATCCAAGTGTAATTCAATATAAATGCTCTTCAAATCATGAGGTTTACTAAAAATTCTGTTCCGTATGGAAGATCTTGAAGCAACCTTCCAAACACAGGCCAACATTACACTCAGAGCACCAATACACCGTTTCTTTCTTTTTCCCTTTTGCAGAACACACAACACATCTTTGTGGCCTAGATTTTTTGCCTGTTGCCGACAGTTTTTCTATGAAGTGCCTCTCAAATAAACGGCAAGGTGACTGATTTAGCGATGGCCTTCCTGCGCTTGGCGATTCTGATACACTCCCATCTTTTTCGAGAAGTTGTTGGATTAAAGTTAAACGAAAGCTCAGGTGGTCCATCTTATTTTGACAAGTATTATACATTATTAATGATTTATGTACCGAAACATTCAAAAGGCGTCTAAACAATTTTACATACCATTTGCTACTTTTTTACGCTCTAAGAGGTAAGGCTGAAGTTTTTGATCTTTCAGATCCACTCCCCCCATTGCTTTATTGTATTTTAAAATGCAAACCGGTTTAAATTTATCATCCTTTTTCTGAAAGTTATTGGAATGGAATGTTAATATAAATGCTACGTTCTTTTTATCCTTCCATTTCAATACCATAACCTCATTGCTTACTTTATCTACGTGTTCTCCCTTCTTCAATTTGGCAGCTTTTATTTCAGATGGTACATTTTTCCTATTCAAACGTAAAGTTCCAGCACCATTTGTTCTACGAATTAACAGAAATTTTGCCAAATCTGGTGAATTATAGTAATTGTCCATCCATAACGTATAGCCTTTTCTAAATAAAGGTTCAAAGAATTTGATAACTATTGCTGATGTTTTCAGTCCGTCTGGTGTTTCTGAAACTGAAATTGTGGAATCCGAGCCGGAGTAAACAATAAAACTCCAAAGATATCCGGTTTCAGATTCACAAAGTTCGAATGTTTTTATTCCAAATTTTGAGGATTTCAAAGGAATATACTGCTTGAAAGACAAACGATCTTTCCAAAGTGTAAGAGATTCGTCTACAGCAATATTTTCCTTTGGCAAGTAGATACTCTGAAATTTACAATTTAAATAATCAATAATAGGCTGAATTTTGAAAAGTTTCTTATTGCCCGTGTAACTTACGATTTTTGAATTATCAACAAAATGGAAAAAATTTGAGATGCTTTCAAACCTATCTTGAGACATGGTTTTAGGAAAAATAGTTGTTTCCAAAAGTGGATTTTTAGAAAAGTAAGAACGAAGAGTAGGCTTTTGTACAATACCCATCAACATAATTAGTCCCAAATAAACATATATTTCTGATGAAGAAACCGGTTTCCTATTTAGTCGAGATCTAGAAGACAGCTTTTTATTTTTTAAATAATTTTCAGCATACCTATTAGTCTCCAAAACAATAATCTCAATCAGGTGTGCATCAAAAATGTTTGTGAAAGACTGAAGAACATTAGCAATAGGAACAGTAGGACCAAATTCACCAATAAAGGGAAACTTCTGCGGAATATAACCTTCATCAACATCTGACTAAATCCAAGAAGTTGGATAAACTTAAGCCTCATTCAATGGACGACCATCACCTTCGTCTTCACTTTCTGACTGTTGAGGTAGGTCACGAGGTGTAAAGTCCAAATCGATCTCACTAGATTTATCACTGCCGGAATCATTAGAAAATTTATCTTCTTTATTTTCAACAAGAAATTGTATTACTTCTTCAACCAGAAAATGTTCACTGGTATGGTACCTTTTGAAATAGGGCTAAGAAAGAGAGAATTTTTCGTACTTCCACTCACGAAAGAATGCTTTCGACTGAGGACTATATGGCTGGCACTACGAGAAGAAACGCTGATCCAGTATTTCATTAAGAGTGAGATGAAACAGATGGCAAGCAAGCATAAACAGATTGGAAATGAACGCTAAGCCTCAACACCCCGAGTCGAGTCGAAAGGCTAGCTCGAGGAGTGAGAAGATAAGATAAAGATTTTTTTTAATGCTCTGAGTGCAAAATCATGTAACCAAAGTAGTTGTTTATAAAGCCGAAACCTTCTACTAAAAAAATATTTTCAGAGTTCGATTTAAAAATTTAAAAAATCACAACCTTCGTATAAGATTAAGGAATTTTATTGAAGAATGTATGGGGAAAATTAAACATTACAAGGGGATATTGTTTTCACGAGTTTTATAGTAAAATTTTACTTTTCCCATCTCGCTTATAGACCAGTCAAATTAGACGATTTTTTGACGGTTATGGGAAATAAGTCATAAATCTCTGAAGCTTGACACATTTGTGTGAGCAACCTAACTAACATATCAAAAGTTGACTGTGTACGCATCGGCCGCTATGGCGCCAAAACTGTCGCCGGAGCACGACCAGCGACTGGCCTTTCGCGAATAACTTTGAAACGGTCAAATCTACGGCGAAACTGTACGTAGACAAACTTGTAGAGAATAAAGTTTCCAAGAATAAAGGTTCTTTACAGATTTTTTGTTACTGCGATAGTATAGCAGAAAATGAGCGTTTTTTGCAGGCCGCGCGCTGTCTTAAAATCAAGTGTTGTGAGCTCGTTATTACCTATGTTAAGTAATTGAAATAAACAATGGATTATTGCCTAAAGGAGATACCACTATAAAAAACCCGCCTGGAGCTCTAACACAGCTGGTGGTGTGGAAACGAGCTCACGACACTTGATTTTAAGACAGCGCGCGGCCTGCGTTCCGCAAAAAACGCTCATTTTCTGCTATACCATCGCAGTAACAAAAAATCTGCAGAGAACCTCTCTTGTAGGAAATTTTATTTTCTACACCAGTTTGTCTTCTTGCAATTTCGCCGTAGATTTGACCGTTTCCGAGTTATTCGCGAAAGGCCAGTGGCGGGTCGTGCTTCGTCGGTCATTTTGGCACCGTCAAAACTTATATTTCGCAATAAACAAAATGTTTTGCTAAAAAATAGATGCGCAGAAAAGTTCGTAGAAGAATCATACCATTCTGCAGGCACCAGAAATTTTCATTATGAAGTAAATACTCGTTTACTTGTAATATTGTATACACACCCAGTTCTTTTATTTTGAATAACTCATGTAGGTACTCATGTATGCATTTCAGAATAAATATATAACCGTCACTGGCTATTAATACAGAAGTCGATTCGTCAGTGGATGACTCTGAGAACAGGGACGACTCCTCCGCAGACCTTCTCCCACACCGCGAGTATACTGAATAAGATCCCCGCCAAGAAGCGAAGATCTATGGCTAGACCATCATAGCGATAGAGGGAGAGCGTTCCACTTGGCGCGCCAGTCTGAAGGACGATGAAGGGTCACCGGAGTTCAAAGTTATAACCTAGGACCACCTGAACGTGGTCATCCGTCTATGGACCTCTTACCAGTTGTCCTATGGCGATTTCAAATCGTGGGGAGACCGTTGAGCTTTCTCTTTATTTTCCTAAAAGGCTTCAAAAGAGGAGTTGAGAAGACAGACAGACAAATGGATTTATATAGGGAAAAATTGAGACTACAGTATTTACATATTAATAACAAATTAATTACACATGAATTACAATTAAATACATATTAACTGCAAATTAATTATATATTTATTAATAGATCATAGAGTATTACCATAGAATATTGTTAGTTTTGTCAAAAAAACTGTGTATCTGCAATGTTTTAACACAAAAAATGTCCCACTGCGGAAAACACCTACGAAGAGAAGAGAGGTGTAAAAAGCCGCGAAAATTTCAGAGGAAAAAAACAATAATTTGAAAGAGAGAGCAAAAAATCATTTATAAACACATACATATGTACATTTGTACATACATTAATTAATATCCACATAAAGGAGGGAGTGAGAGGGAAAGAGAAATAATGTGGCAGAGGAAACGGAGAGAAAAGTGGAGAGAAGGAGAGATGCTGCTGAACTGAAGGAGTGAGGAAGAGAGGAAAGAGAATCCATCCTCAAACATCTCCTCCTCGTTCATCTTCTCATCCTTTGGCACGAAGACCTTTGCAGTCGCACACGATTCCAATGATTCTCCAAATGCGTCCCACTTGTTCATCGCGGCGTGACCGCGTCGTCACACGCACGCACGCCCGTGTCATGTGGTCGTCTTAAGAGGATCCATACTCACCTCGAGCCGCGGAAGGGTTTAAAGACAGGCAGTTTCACTTTATTGCGATTACGGGAACATGCATTCTCATTAGGATCGTGTTTCGGTACATAAATTCCTCGGAGCCACTCCTACTGGCTTCTAATAACCATTTCGTTTCCCAAGAGACGTTAATTACCGATCTAAGATTGTAGTTGAAAAAAATGTTAACGTTTGCTAGCTTTCACCAAAGATGCGATTCCGCCGTTTATAGTTTTATTATTTTCCAATAAGATTTTGCGTTTGAAAGCTAATTTTTTCATCAGCATTTCAACCGTTACTATAGGACTTTTGACCTGTTTAATGGTTCGATATTGATTAATCGATATTAAAGTTCATAATTTATCTTACTTAGATTATATCATTGTCATCATCATAGGTAGTCTATCCGTAGGCAGATCCATCACTATTCATGGTTAAACCTGGTTCTCCAAATACTCCTATTTTCCGCTGTCCTCTTCGTAACTTGATAACTCTCTTTCACTTTAAAATCGTCTATCAGCTGAAACTTTTTCTTCTTCTTTCCCTTTTTCCATCTAGTATTCCTTCTAACACGCCTTTAATCATACTCTCTCTCTCTCCTCAGGTAATGTCCAACCCAGTTTACCTTCCTCTTTCTAATAATTTGTATAATCATTCGCTTCTCTCCTACTCTTCGTAGCACTTCATCGTTTTTCATTCTATCTGTCCATTTTATCTTCAGCATTCTCCTCCAAGTCCACATTTCAAAGATTTCCAAGTATTTGATGTTATTTTTCCTTAGCGTCCATGTTTCTGCCCCGTACAAAGCTATACTCCATACATAGCATTTTTGAACTTCTTGCGGATATCTTCCCTTATATTCCCTATAAATAGTTGTTACTTTGTTCTGAAAGCCGCTTTTGCTTTTCCTATTCTAGTCCTGATCTCATTCGTACATTTTGCTCCTCTTGTTATGATGCTTCCAAGGTATTCATATTCTGAAACGTGTTCTAAAGGCTTTCCTTCAATACCTATGTTCAGTTTCTCTTCTTTGCCTGATATTCGAATGACCTTGGATTTTTCTGTATTTATTTCCATACCGTATTTTCTACCTATTATTACTGCTCTATTTATCATTTTCTTGAGTTCCTTTTCCTTTCTTGCTAGAAGTACTTGATCATCCGCTTATTTTACTGTTCTTATAATCCTTCCTCCAATTTTGAAATCTCCTATGCCTTCTAACACTTCTTGCATTAGACTTTTCCATATATATTAAATAGGTTCGGTGATAGTCAGCAGCCCTGTCTCACTACTCTACCGATATTTACTCCACAGGTGTCCGCATTCTCCAGCGTGACCTTTACAACTTGATTCACATATAGATTCCTGATCAGTGTCCTGTCTTTCCAGTTTACACCTATATCATTTAATATCCTCATCAAAATTACTCTATCAAAGGCCTTCTGCCAGTTTACGAAACATACGCAGATATCTTTACTGTATTGCCCTTTCTGATATGATTCTAGCTACCTCTATAGCATCTCTAGTTCCTCATCCTTCTCTGAAACCGAATTGATCTTCCCCTAGTATTTCTTCTGCCTTTTTCTCCAGCCTTTTATTAAGAATCCTCGTGATGATCTTCGAAGTGTGTGACAGAAGGCTTATCTTTCTGTAATCTTTACATTGCATTGCCTTTGGCTTCTTCTTTAGAGGGATCATTGTTACTTCTAGGAAATCCCGAGGCCACTCTCCCGTGTCGTAAATCTTATTAATTAATTTCGTGATCGCTTTTAGTCCTTCCGATCTCATGACTTTAAGTATCTCAGCTGGTATTCCATCGCTGCCTGTGGCTTTCCCTTTCATTAGTTCCACTATCGCTTTTTCTACTTCGCTGTCCATAATACTTGGTCCTAAGTTGTCTTCTTTAATTTTTTCCTCATCTTCCAGTTCTATTTTTGCCGATCCTGCCTGCTTGATTAGATTATATATGTATCATAAAAACGGTCGGCATGGCAAAACATGTATCAATAAATATTTTGTGGTCTTTAAATCAAATAAACGAAGGACATGTTGAAGTCAAAGTCGGACTAAAGAGAAATTAATTATTTATTCATGAATAATTTCTAGCCTTTCAAAAGAAAGATGCAACGTTTTTATTAGACGAGACGCATTCATGACTGCCTATGCTTTGGCTGGCCGCGTTAGAAGTTACGAGTGCTTCCGACCGAATAAGAGTTCACGTTGGAACTTACTCAAGAGATTTTGTTACTATAAAAGTAAAGCTAAAGTCTAGATACTTTTTTGCATCAACACTACACCAAAATGTTTCATAGGTTTACTTTTAATCAAAATTATAAAATTACCTGCGCAGCATATCAGCTAGCTTTTCATCAAAGATTCGCGGGCCGCATAAATTACTCTCGTGGGTCGGATGCGGCCCGTGGGCCGTACGTTGCACACCACAGTACTGCGCTGTGCACACAATATTTACAATATTTCTTTTATTACTCCTATAGCAGGACAAATTTGGAAATTGCAGTATTTTTCGATGGGCACAAAAAATCTACATGATTTTATATTTTCACTATTCGTTGAAAATACTTTATGAAGAGAGCGTGTGATCATAGCACATGAATACGGCAAACCAAAACTCGACATGATAAATATTCTCTGGGGTACAGGGAACCCTCGATTTACGAAGTCTCGCCATTACGGAAAGGACCAAAAAATGAACACTCTTTTATTTACTAAACGTATTTTTGCTGTAACGAAATTTTGGTAAGAGCAAATTTTCAGTTCGTGGTACAAAATAAATTAGTTCGCAAATGATTCAAGTCAGCAAAAATATCAATTTTTTCTTACTCTTATCTTCTTCTTCTTACTTTTTACCTTCGATTAACGATCCACTTTTCAGGGACGTATCCCTTTCGTTAAACGAGGAATCTCTGCATATGTTTCGAGAACGAATTTTCCTGGGGTGGATCCATTGTAATCATTTATGCTCGAGATTTCACGATCCGTCTTAATAACCTAGGACGAGAGATCTTGAGAGAGAGAATGAGAACCTTTTTTGCGACCTGAAAGCCTTTTATTCGTCCAAAAGGAGTCTCGTTTGAAGACCGCCGCCCGTCTCGCCACCTCCGAAAATTCTTCCCCCTTTCATTCCGCCCTTTTGATTAGCCCTCCCGCCGCTCTCTGCCCCACCCCCTCTCTACGTCGTGTGCTCTTGGTATTTCTCTCTCCTTACTCTCCCTCTCTTCATCCCTCCCTTCCTCCCTCCCTTCCTCCCTCTATCCTTCCTCCCCCTCTCGTCTTCACCTTAGTCAGCTCGCATGCAGGATTCCGTCACTCTTTCTCCACAAGGCTGCGTAGATGGTGCCTCCTCCACTCTCGCCCCGAGCCAAATTGTGATTCCGCGTGATTTGAGTTGCCGTATGTTACCCGCGTCACTTCGATTTGTTAACACCTGTGGACATTCCCGTTGGTGGGATGGGGAGGGGAGGAGGAGAAGTCCCATTGAATGCCATTTCGGCGGGCGGAACGCAATGCAAGGACGATGGACGGTTTTCTAATGACTTGCGGGAAGGTGGCGGAGAATAAGAGTAAGTGGATAACGGTGTCCATTGCGCCTGCCTTATGCTATCCTTTCTTGCTTGTTTTAGGGCGCTAGACCCTTCGTGTCGCAGAGGAATTTTTATTCTTTAACTTTGCTTCGGCCGTTATGAAACATGACAGGTGGTAAATACAAGTGAGATGGTGGCAGAGGAGTAGCTGGGGGGCACCATTAGGTGTGTTTTTTTTTGCCGAAATGCGGTAGGATATCGACTTTTATGCGGAAACAAACGAGAGAGACTTGTTTTATTTTTATCTTTATAGCTGTGTTTTGACGAGCTATTGTTGCGTTAACGCGGTGGTTGACGGCCGCCATTTTCCCTTTTAGAAAGGAGACGTATTTTATGTTTAAATAACGACTATCTAAGCTTTAAACTTTCTATATTTATTTATTTGTTTGTTTGTAATTTCTAAGTCTTCAGAAAATTCACATTTTCTTCGAAAGCGACTTTTAAAAAAGTTGTCTTCTACATGTGAAATTCTGATCCACCTCATGGTTAGCAAGCAATAGCAGACTATTTGTAGGCTTATGTATCCATACCTATTTTTAACTCAACGCTAATAAGTCACCTATGAGTAGGCTCACCATATATTCAGGGTACAAATCCGGGAAAAAACGATTTCTGTAAGTGAAAAAACCCGGGACAAAACGGAGACGTGTCTTTTATTGCTCGTTACATAAAATTTAATTTAATATAAATGATCTCTACGTGTCTTAAACGATTTTTTATCGCAATTAAATAATTTTACCAAATTTTCAAATATTTTATTATTATAGTTAAATTTACCATATTGTCAAATAACTAAAAATATTTTGTTCGGCTTATATGGAGATTTTGATGTATTCAAAAGAGTATTCTTCAAATTTACAATGGCAAACTCCTTATCAAATAAAAATAGTAGTAGCGATCCAAAGATCACATCTCAGAAGCCTCAGCACGGGTGCAATTTCATACATTTACGACCTACCCTGACTTTGGTTCATTTTTATTTTCCGGGACAAAACAACAAACCGGCCGAGACGCCAGGACAAGACCTCAAAATCGAGACAATTCCGGTCAAACCGTACGTATGGTTAGCCTACCGATGAGTATATATCGCATCCTAAATATTTTTAAGCTTAATTGCATAACACAGTGAAATGTTAATAGTATGTTATGCGCGAATCAAATATTTTTGCCACAAAGGACTGTATTGCAAATCCTTATAAGCCCATGCATAAATTTTACGCGTTGTACTGTTTACATCTAGAGTTTACAATGAAACACAGCTGGTTTATAAACATCAGCCTATGATTAATAGACGCATTTGCTAACTCAATAACCGTCAAGGTGATTTATTAAAATTCGGCTGTTCACAACAAAAATTTCGTTACTCAATATCACGAATTTATATGCATAAATACGTTTTGTTGTTTTGCGTAGATAAAATAAATAAAGGATAACTGCGACGCCTTAAAAAATACATATATAAGAATATGAAGCAGTAAAAAAAAAGGTTTTACTTTGAATAACTATTCAGAAATATTAAATTTATCAAAGGTAAATATTTCATACATTTCAATTAATAACTGTTGATATTTTGCTTGCCTTTCTATCGCATATTTGATTTTCGCACATTTTATTAATGCATAGAGCATCGTTTTACAAAGATTTTATTTGATTATTCAAGGAAAAATTCTTCCAAATTCCGACAAAAACTATATTCCATGACTGTATGCATAAGAAATAAAGGCACGCGCACGGACGAGGCGTTCAACGAACCCGTCCGTTAATCGTTCAGCAAATGGATCTCGAATTCCAACTGATCGATGATACTCCAATACCGTTAAAAACGAAAACTTTTATGTGGAATAGTCGTGTTTCTCAACGGACGTAGTTAAAACGCATCTTTGGTTAACAAAGACACTTCAAAAATATCTTTGGCTCATGTCCTCTTTTTACCTCTTTCATTCGTTAATAACTGCCGCTTGTTGCTGGACTGTTATTTTCCAGGCTGCGACGGAAAAAGGCGGCCATTTGCCTCTCGTCGGCATCAAAGTGTTGAATTCGTATCTCTCCGATATTTGAGGTGGATCTTTACCGCGTGGAGCTCCCGTGTTCCTCCCACGACACCCTGCAGCCAACACCTGCTCTCTCGGCCCTTCTCGCGGACCTCCCGCGAGTTCTCGGCTCCGAGGTGCCGTTTCATTGCCCTCTCAATATAAGGCGCTAAATGGTCCCTTTGTAGGATTTTCCTTATCCCCGGTCCATCCCGCTCTTTCTCTCTCTCTCTCTTAACAAGGCATCCTTGCGCGATAACCCGGAAATCCTCCGGATCGCTCGACAGAATCATATCCTGACCTCCCTGGCGTCTCCTTCTACTCGGTACGAGCCGCATGGATACATAAAATCGGATGGATTCGTTTCGATCTGTCCTATGTTTTTATTGGTTTCGCCTCCTCTATAATTTGAGGGAGCCGCCTACCCTCCCCGTGTCCCCCTCGTAGTTATATGCCCAACGTAAAATGCGTTGTTTCTATTGTGCTCCAGGATCGAATCGCAGAAACACGGAAGAATGTTTCCGTCAGCGCTCTGGAACGAGGAAGGCACCCATTGTGCGACTCTCCATCTGTTCGCGTTCCCAGAAGGGTCGTCTTCGCAATCGGTGGTTATGCACGGCATATGCTATTGGTGACCTTGTATTGTTTGCACTTTTATTGCCGACTACTTCATTATTGGGGAGGCGGACGATACTAAATCGTTTAAATTAGGAAAGCGGACTTTTGCACACTCCAAAATAATTTGCATTGCGAGGTTTAATAGCTTCTTCTTGAGTAATCGGTGTTGTTGAGCGGTTATGTAATGGAGCCATATGCCGGACAGATCAATGTAATTTTTTTCTGGTTCTGTCATAAAACGGAGTTTTTAATTTATAATTTCCGTAGATATTTGTCGTCCAATGAGCAAACATATGTAAGAGGAGGGAAATTAACGCGTTAATGATTCCTCATAACTCAAGGAAGTTCAATTGAAATAATCATAATTATAGTGGGCATATGGGTTCATCGCTTAATGAAGGACCAGCAGATGCACTCTGTAAAAATTTCGACTTCTTATGCTGACACGGAAATCATCCTGGGATGCGGTGCGGCTGTATTTGATTATGACCGGCGGTATTTCTGCGCTAATGTCAAATGAAATTAACTACCTAAAAATTTAGGACTTCCCTGGGCGATATTTTTCAATTAAATTTTTTAAATATCATTTGAGAAATTTAGGAAATAAATTCATTTAGATTCATTCATTTTAATTTTTATATATAAACAAAAAATACCAAGGCGTATATATTTACTTTTTTCATTTTTTCGTCATTTTTCTACGTGTTTTTAAATACGAAAGACTTGGAATTGAGCAATCGGATTAAGTTTCATATCAGATTAATTCTATGAATTTATAGGATGATAACAGCTATAAACCAAGAATAATTTCAGAATAAGTATAATAAACGGTAAAAACAGTACTTAAACGGTCGAATTATGAATGAATCATTGTGGTAACTGAATATAATCTCATATATGGGTTTCTTTATAAAATGCTGTGACAATTAAAGGGCTGCGGTGAAATCGCAGTGCTTAGAATGTTATTTGTAAAGCACAAAAGCATTGAGTTATTTATAAATTCATTATTGATCAAGGTATGAAAGGACTTTTAAAAAATTTCCTTCCGATTAAGTTTTTGCAAGTTGTTTTTGTGTTCAATGTAAAAGTACTGGATGCTGTTTTCGGATAGTTAGAATTTATAAACTAACAAATAACCAAGTGATTTTGAGAAACTCTCCTTCCCAAGGTCTAATCTAATTATCATGTAGTCATACGAAGAGAGGGTGTTAAAATAAAGTTTACGTATAAAGTTATTGCCCAATAAATTATCATGAAGTGTCGAGTAAAGTAAGATAATCATTACTAAAATCCCATGAATCATTCTATTAATTAACACAGTATAATCATGTACAAATTTTTACCATTTCTTATTATCAAGTATTTCATAAAATCCAAAGCCATTGCTCATCGCCCGTTTAGAATAAAAGAAGTTTCCATTTTATCTTATTTACAAGTTTTCCATAGAATTCAATTTGTTGCTTGTTTTGAAAAATCGCAAAACTCACAATGAAAAATTTGTGCTGTCGTTCATCCTTAGTATTGTTTCACATTAAAGAGAAAAAATTCAATATTCCTCATTGGCTGTAATTTGCATTAATTTGGATTCCCGAAGAGAACAGGTTCTGAAAAGTCTAAAGCAAACACTCACGATTGCGGAATAATGCTATCGCTTCAAAATTTTAATCTCCTTTGCCTCTCCGTCGTCCACTCCGCTCTTTCTCTCTCTCTCTCCATCCTTATTCAATTTATTCGCTTCCTACACTAATCCCACCCTTTCGAATAGCCCCACCCGCGGCCCACCGCCCTCGGTTGACGCGCGGCAAAGTGGCCCGATGCTTTCCTGTTTTTGCTTAATCTCTTTTCATTTGTCCGAACTTTCTGACGCGGTCCAACTTCCGCGTCGTCTCTGCCCTCTTAATCAAAAGGAAGCCTCAGGCTTCCTCGTTCACTCTTCTTAAAAACGCTCTAATAAAGGCCGTTATTATTCGAGAATTTTCGCCTCGCGTTGGGATGCGGAGGGAAAAGAAGACACTTCTTCACCGAGACCGCGGCCGAAAATTACGATTCCCGACACCCTCAAGTCCACGCGCCTGCGTCTACTTGCGGTAACGACCCTTGCGAAACATTTCGTCGTTTCTTCGGGATTTGGTGTAAAACTTTCTGTACCTCCTTTATGCGGTCACATATGTGTGTATGATTATATACGATTTGTGTAACCTTTTTTCCCCCAAGTGTTTTCTGCCGTTTTTTCTTCCACATTTCGAGGCTAGTATCTTAATCGGAATTTTTTACGCCGACTACCGGTTTCGTAAGCTTTGATCAATGGTTGAGCAATCAGGACCGCGTAAGAGGGCTTCGCTGCCCCATTCCGAGCCCGGGGCAACCGCCCTGGTCGCCCTTCGGTAGCGACGTCAATGTTCGAAACGTCACAAATAACTTTTATTTGCCTCTTCTCCATTCATTACTGTCAATCGAATATTTGAAAATGCACATTTCGAATCGATTTGAATAAATGTCTTTAATTACCGAAAACTTTATACAGAGATCTTACATTATTCATTCTCAAACGTTGGCTGTATGAGAAAGGCCTTTTTAGAGTCAGTGCAGTAGCAATAGTACAATCGTAAACCAATTGCCGGTCCCACAAAATTTCACCTCATTTCAAAGGAATACACATTGTAGTAACTAAAATGGCACAGAGGGCGCGGCCGTGCTTGTATCCAAGTACTAAAAGGACTCACGACTGCCCTAGTTAATTTTTATTTTTGTTATAATAAGATTAAAGCCTAAAATAAATGCTGGAGCAGTGTCTTTTGTCCTTTTAATGGTTAATATCATTAATTTATTAAATGGATTAAATGTGTTTAGGGGATCTCATTTTTTGCTTTTCACTTTGATGGAGACCATTTGTCCTATCTCGTTCCTAGTTACGCTAGTGATTGCGCAAATCTTAATTTGACATTTCTTTAATAAGTCGATGATCCTTTTGATGCAAATGATCCATAATTTTCTCTAAGTAGTTTTAGTACCACAGATCGTCAATATGACGGGTATGCGTGGATTAAATATTAAATTTAAGGCACTCTCCATTCTTCTTCACTTTCTCTCTTCCATTCTCCTCCCTCATATTTTAAGTTTATATTTGATTTTTTCTGATTTTTTGACATTTCACAAACAGGTGAAACAAAATCATGAAGGACAAAAATCGATTGAAAATTTATGTGAAAAGTTTCATGAAAATTTAAAACAAATAAACATGTAGCCTAAAAACTTTAATTCAGAAACGACTCCAAAGCATTGTAATGATGGGCAACCCAACATTTCAAATAGAAAGATATTTCACGCGTACATTGAAAATATCTTTTCATTTTCAAATTTTATTGGGAAGTTTAAAGCAAATTACTATATTGACTATGATAATGATTAATTTCTTTCGATAATTAAGCAATATATTTGACGCATGGCCGGTGCATTTATAGTGATTACAAAAAATGTGTGAATTAAAAATGCTACTTACTAAGTTCTTTCTTCGTCAAGGTAAACAAAACAAAAAGCTAATTAAAATATTAGCGGTCTTATGTTCGCTCGCATTTCTTCCACGCCTTAGAAATGGCACTGCAGTAAAAAAACCTATCGTTCAAATTAAGCCATCATTACTTCCTTTTCGAATAAAATGCATTAAAATCTATAAGAAGAGTTCTCACAATTGATTTCTAATACAATATCAAAGTTCATGTCATTGCTTTTAGATATAGACATAATTTTGCTAGATCAGCAACAATATCGTTGCTCTTGACGACGAAATTATATCGTCTATATTTTGGCCAAATTTTCGTGTTAATAACGAAATTGTGGAACGATTCTACTCGTATTCGAAAATCGATGACTGGAAAATGAATGTCTGTTCTTTTAGGCGTCGTTTGGTACAAGTCCCGTATTCATATTGCAATTTTAAGTGAATTTAAAAAGCAAATGAAAAATGTGCTGCAACTGTGCAAACTTGCAAACCGTGCAAACACAGAGAAAGAAGGACAGAATTCCCTTTAATATATGTATTAGATAATATGAGAGTTTAACTTCGAGTATGAAATTCTTAAATTTCAAGGTTTATTCTCGTTCCTTCTATTCCATCACACAGTTATTCCATAAATCTTACTCCTAAATAGAAAAAAACATGACGATCTTTAAAGTTAAGAGCGCTCGATTAAACCTCTTCCCGCTCCTGGTTCATTTTTTTTATATCAATGCGAGATTCTTTTTATATCCTCAAACTCGACCTCCAATTAAGCCAACACGATGCACCGTGACTTCAAACACCAGAATGGAAAGAAAAAAATTCTCTATTGCACTTCACCCACCATCAGCGCCAGGTGCGCGATTAACCCTTTCCGAACGGATCCAACTCTTTTGTGCCATTCACCTTTTGAGGTTCTAATTCGAATGCGTTTTATTTGTCCTCATAATCGCCGTGGTACATTGGGTATTTAAAGTTAATTAGAACGATTTTGAACCACGGAAAAGATATCTCCCTTCGTATAATTCTATAGAAACGCTTCGCTTCTCAATCTCGGCCGTGGTTTTCTCGTGCTGTCGACGCCAAAACGCGGACATCTTCTCTCATATACTGATCTTTTCCTGTTAAAAGCATATGTTAGTGAAACGAGTTTTGGCTGCATCTAATTTCCCCAAAAGTGCATGAGAGGGCCATCACCACGTGTATTCTTTCGAGCTAGATCCTCGCGCAAACTTCTATGTCCGCATAATCTTTCAGGAAACGGAGGATCTGAGTTAAAAATTTCATCGTAGTATTAAAATGGAAGATTCCAGATGTGCAATTAATTAGACAACTTTTGACAAACTGTTTCTAAACGGATGCTATTGAAATTGTGAACGAGTTTTTATAGTTAAAGAAAGTCATTCTCTCTTGTTGCACGTGCTCGCGAGAACATTTCGTTCATTTCCTGAGAATAAAAACTCGCCATCGGCTACCTCAATTGCTTTTTCTATTCAGAATGGAAATGAGGTTAATATAAACCCGATAAAAAATTGAATTGTTGGAATACTCCATTCCTTAGTTCTCAGGCTATCGTATTTTTAAAAATCCGATAAAATCCGAGAACTCAGTAACTAACGACTCCACTTTACTTGTTTTTCGACTGTTTTTCTCAGTACTTCTTTTTTCGTATGAAGCCGAGAGATCGTCTTTCCTCCCTCTTCAATCACCTTCCTATTTTTGCATCTTCTCATCCCTTCCATGAACCTGCCTTTCTTCCAGCCTCTTCCTTTTCTCTGCCCACTGACTCTTTTTCCACCGTGGTCTCGCGTCGCCATGGCAATTTACACCCAAAATCGGACGCCATCTATTGATAACGGCACGCACTCCACTTAGAATTTCAATGCCCACATTAGGCGATTAGAAACTGTTTTTCGGTTTGCGATGAAGTAAAACGGGTTCTGCCAATCTCTATTCTATAACGCGGAAGGCTGTTAGAAAAACACGCACATAAATCATACCCTGGGAGTTATCAGATTGATCGGACCTTAAAGCTGATCGGTCGAGTTTTCACATAATTGAGGATGATGGGATGGGATGGGATGCGATGGGATAAAATTGGAAGGCGAAATTCCAGAGGTGATTTGAAAACCTTAGAATTTGGGAAAACTAATGAGGCGGTTAAGAAAAATGATGAAGTGACATAATCAATCTGCGTCGCTTGCAAATTTAAAATTTTCTTTAAGTTTTAAGTGGCGCGGAATTTGCCGTTTTAGCGCAAAATTCGGACATCTTCTCTTATAAACAGTATCCGCCATGCGTTTATTCTGAGTGAATAAACTTTCTGAGACGCATATTTCCCGTAGTTCATTTTTGCCTGTCTTTCAGGCAAAAAGTTAAAGAATGTTTATGGGTCGAGTTTTTCATAACAGACTGAATAAGGCGAACTGGTTACGAACAGCGAAGGAAGCACTAGGTATTTGTTTATATATTGCAGTTGAACTGACAAAAGAGATGCATAGGAATAAATGCTAGAAAAAACCACGATAAATGCCACAGGAGTTTTCGTGAAAGGTATTAATTACGAGAAGAATAAAGCTCTTCATCATGATGAAGCTTCAAAGTACGTACGTACATGCTGTAAACTAAACGATGACGGTTGAGAAATTCCTCGTGTAAAAAGCGGAATCCTTTCGAAGGAAGAACAAAAGTACAAATCAAGCAAGCATCATCGTAATCTCGAACGCAAACGAATGACTGAGTAGGAAGAAAAATTTCTCAAAACGGAATCTTTATATTTGTGCCAACAGCCTCTCCCTCTTTGAAGGTACACTCCTTAGCCAACTAACACCTTTCACCCACGTTAATTGAAAAATTCTCCAACCTCCTCCCCCTTCCTTTTTTTAATTCCTCTCTTCCCTCGGCTCAAGAGGCGAAATACGACGTTGATAATGGGTCTCGCGGCAAATTACGCCTCCGAACGGAAGGCTGACAACCGGAGCGTATGCTTAAGTACTCGTCTAGCTGCACGTTGGAGGCAGAGGCCTAACTCATTGCGCGGCTCTTCGGCAGGGAATAAATCACACGCATCTCCGCCCCTTTCCTTTGGCCCCCATCTGCCCTCTCCTCTTTCTCTCTCTCCCTCTCTCTCTCTCTCTTTGTATCTCATAACAATTCTTCGTCCTTTCCAATTGATTGGTTATCACTGACGGAGCGTTTCTCCGACGCCATAAGCTTTCCGAAGCCAAACCGTACGCATTCGTCTCGCATTTGTTTCCGGCAATCGCTATCCCGTTACTCCCAAATGTGACCCGAATGAGAGTAGTTTTTTTTAATCTCCGCGAAAAATTTTTTGCGGTGGGTTATAACATGTCTCTCTATCTCCCTCTCTTTCTCTCATTCTTTCCCGCTCTTTCTCGCCCAGGAAGGGAGGAAGGTGCCGAGGATTGCTCGAATTGCCAAATATTCGAGAAAATTTAGACGGAGAATAATAGGAGAGGCGTGAATAATAAAGGAACGGAGAGGCAGAAAGAAGTGGGAAGGAGAGTGAAGGAAGGGACATTATATTATGAGAGAAGATAGATGAAAATTAGGAAAAATGAAGAGTACAACCTAATACAGTGGACGAAAATTTGTGGAATTTCGTGATCAATGCGATAGGATCTTAACCCGTATTAGTAAAACTAATTTATAGGTGTAGTATACGATGTTTCAACGAATATCGTCATTCAAAAGGAATTTGGAAGAAAATATTGTTATTGCATATTTTAAATATATCCCATATGATTACCTTATCTTGCAGAAGAAGGCAACAACGAAATGAAAAAAGAAAAAGAACTTTAGTGTGTCCGACATTCCAAAAATGTTTATTTGAAGACCGTTGCTTTAAGGAATTCGAAATAAATCTCTCTTAGATAAATAAAATTACCAAATAAAGTTGGATAATTAGTTAAATTATAGTGCAACATCAAGAAATTATTAAAACTAACCGACTTGTAAGGATTTATGTTTGCCTATTTTAAAAAATCCAAAATCCACCAAATTCCCCCTTTCGATGAATTTCATTCCCTTCCTAATGGCGAAAACAATTGAGAAGATTAACAGGAGATACAGGAAAGAAGAAAGCGTAGCGGGAAGACGAAGGAACGTTTAGAAGTGGGAACAGAGAAGAGAAGTTAAAAGAAAAGACGAAAAAAGTGGAATTGGAAAACAGACAGTGAATAGTGCAAGAGAAAATCTGAAAAGAAGAGCAAGGAAGAAGAAAACAGGAGAAGATTGGTAGTGTAAAGTTGGGATAAAGAGATGTTGGGAGAGGGTGAAAGAGACAGACTGACTTGGACGAATGAATAGATGATGATGATGAAATCTTGCACGATTTAAAAAAAAGAAGCTATGAAGAGAAATTTAGAGAATATTTGTTGGGTGGGTTGTAAAGAACTGGTCTAGATAACTGTGAGTATTGAAAAAAGAAGAACTTTGTATTCCCACAACATTTTTATTTTAAACGACCGGTTTCACTACGATCGTAGCATCATCAGGTGATACAATATAAATCGTTCCGTCTATATAGGGTAAAATGGGCAAAATCAATTTTGCTGGTACCCCTTTGGAGATGTTCCGGTACAACTTGTGATACCGGTATCACGTTTTGAATGGAACTGTTCTATAGTATCCGTTATATTAACTTGGTAATGTAGCTGCGTGCGTGTGCCACATCGGTGCAGAAGTCGTAGTTAGGAATCGATAAGAATTAGAAACTTAGCAGGTATGAAGATATGGACGTGAAAGCATCATGAAAAAATCCGAAAACCTCAAAATATGAAGTAATTATGAATCGTTGAATATTTTAAAGTAAAAATTTCCTCGAAGGATAACATTGTGTAGCCATTTATATCCATAATTAGTTAGAGTTAATATGTATACAAACTTGAGACTTGGACGGCCGAAGGAACTAAGGATATTTTTGTCGAAGAGAAAATCCAAATCCATGACCCTTTAGTGTCAGGAAAAACTGGAAACTTTTTATTGCGATTTTATGGCATTATTCCATTATTTTAATGTAAAATAACACAATAAAGTTCTTTTTATTGTATTTATTTAATAACATAGAATTGCCTTCAAAAACTAATGTTTTTGTCCTTTTTCTTATCTCCTTCCACCGTTACATCCAATGTGTAAGCAATGCTGCAACGGACAGAGTAGTTCGGTAATAATTTCTCAATCATTCGTTTTCGTTTGTTTAGTAGTTCTTAACTTGTGATCAGCGTATCATAAGCGGCACGCGTAGTGAAGCTAGAAGCAATCGCAATGAAGGTGGGACTACACCTGCGGTCTAAAAATTTTGTGCGTGGAAACTGATAGCGGACTGCTTCTTCATAAATGTGATTGATTTTGGTTCAAGTAATCGTCTGATATGTCGTCCCTGAAAACAAAAAACCAACCATTATATTCAAATAATATTTTCAGACAAACAAAGGCATCTCGTTTTAAAATATACAAGTAAAATTACCATGGTGGATCGTAAAAAAATATAGAGAAGCAATCAATAGTTTTGATCACCTTGCTGGTTGATATTTATGAATTTGGTTCATTTGACATTCCCAATTTGTAGCTAGATGAAAGAATTACTGCTTTAATTTTTTCAAAAAGTACTTTTTATGTGGAATTTGCTTGGAATGTCTACATGCAATGATTGTCATGCTTTTACACGAATCTTGATGTTACGTAAGATTATTAGTACGAAACCAAATTTTGAGTCGAACTATACTAAGTGGTTATGGTAAATTTAGCCAATGTGCTTGGTAGAAGACCTTAAACTTTTTTACAATAACATTTAAAGGAAATTTTCTTTTGCTTCTAAGTTCTAAAAAGTGCGTTCGAATGTACGAGAAAAATATAGAGAAAATTTAACGCGTTTAATTTAAAATGACATTAATAAAGCGGCTTATATAAATTGAGATCGCGCTTATTTCCAAGGATAGAGAGTGAACGGGAGCCTAGTTTTCCATTCTACTTTCCATAGTTTTCACTCTTACCCGCCTAGCTGGTTGGCCACATAACCCCCTTAGGGTTCCCTTCCCTTCTTTCTCACTGCGCGAATGACAGCGAGCTGTCAAACGATAGCTGTTTATGCAAATTTTGGCTGAATCGGGATAATTTGGGACACTTTTTTTAAATAAACGAGCGGCTAGAAAGTTTCCACGCGAAGATTTGTTTTAATCGGCGTTTTTACCCGAGTGCAATTTCCTTGCAAAGCTCATGACTTACGTGTACGCCAATGTCTTACCGATTTTCACTTTTCTCTCTTCCAATTTGGTCCGAGGGTGGTGAGTTGCGGGGAAAGCTGGAGTCCCAGGTTCTTTAGTCAGCGTTTCCGATGCATCAGTATTTTAACGAAAGCGACTCGTACGACTTTTGCGCTCGAGTTGTACGGTAACCTATAAGCATTGAATGTCAGAAAAGTGCACGAACCCCGGCGCCTTCTCGAGTGCCGCTGGAAAGGTCAGTGCGTTAATGTCACCTCTCCCACCGTCTTTACCGCTCCGAGGCGAGAGAGATAATAAATGGCGATGCGGGTAAATGAGGCGACATAATCGCCCTCTCGCTTATCCCTGCTATTCCGCGCGTTCCCTGTACCAAGTCCGATTTACGTACGTAGTAGGTGTTCGCTGGACCTGTTTTTAACTTGTTCTCTCCAAGGGTGTGGGCGTCGTTTAAGAGAAATTCACTCACCCTTAAGAGTTTATCCGCTTTGGGCTTGTTGCTCTCTCATGCACTAAATGTAGGTTGCTTATCGTGTTTACAGGATACGGGGCGATAAGAGCGTTTCTCAATGAGAGAACCGGAAGCCATTCGCACGCACGTGCACTCCGAGAGGAACGGTAGAAACCGTGGCATTCGAACTCTTCAGGGAAACACCACAAATTTCAGGAGGCGCTTATGTTGACAAAAGTTGAGCGGAGTAGGCCCCAATTGAAAAATCCACGAGGATTTGACACCATCTTATCAGCTGTCTTCCTATTTCTTTATTCCATTTAAGGTGAAATTTTACTTTTTGAGTTCTTTTTTATCGTGGCGTGCGTTTCCTAAATGTAAATACCATGTTAGATTCCTTTATGGGTTCTTGCTGTTTTATTAATTCCTTCCCGATGTGGCGAGTACACACACGTTCAGATTACCCCTGACAATATGAAAATCAGAAAGGCAAACATCATTGGTTATGAAATGAAAACTCTGTAATTTTCCACTATAAGTTATCATTTCATGACCTAGGTTCCAACGTTTAGCAGCATAATCAGGTGATACAGTGTTGTTAGACACAGTATATATAGATCACCTGATGATAACGCTAAGCGTTGAAACCTATACAGTCAACTCTCGATTAACCGGGGGCGGATTGACCGGTTTGAGGATTAACCATGGTAAAAAATAATTATAGACCGTGCATTTGTGAAAAAATTAAAATTATCTACTAAAACAGCGAAAACATCTACATATTAAAAGGCGTCTATTGTTTGGAACTACATAGCAGTCAATAGACGCCACATTGTGTCTACTGCAGCATAGGAACGCCCCTCCCCCTCGCCAATCAGACGTGTAGCCTGCAATATTGGCGCCCGCGGCCTGTCATTCTGTCAGTGTTCTGTGCAAATTTGAGCTGTGCGGTGTTGTTGAACATTTGTAAGTTTAAATGTGATAAAATAACCATAGTAATTAAAATGTCGGAATCCAAGCGAAAACGCGTAGTGCTTAACATTCAACAAAAACTTAAAATTGTCGAACAATTGGAAAAAGGGAGGAATGTTAAACAACTTGCATTACAATATGGAATACGGGAACAAACGGTTCGTGATTTGAAAAAGAAAAAGGACGACTTAATTTCTTTTGTATCCTCGTCGATTTCTTCAAGCGGACTGAAAAATCGAAAAACCATGAAAAAGTCCTCTTATGACGATCTTGATAAGGCAATACTGGTCTGCTGGACTATTTAGAAAGCGAAGAGGACAATTTACTCAGTGGCACACTGATGTTGCGTATGCATTGTTTTAATATTTAAAAAAATGAGAGCTCAGCTAAGAAACAGACAACATTATCAGACTATTTTAACAGAATGTGTAACCTTTTGGCCTTTTTTCCTCAAGCAATTTATGTGGTTTTGTGTTCCTAAACCATTGTACTAGTATTATTTTTATACTTTTGGATGACGACTTTAGAACGGCAAATGTGTTCATAAATATTGTATGTAATTTTAACTAAATAAGTTTACATTAAATCCGCTTTACCACGTTACCACTTTTGTTTTAACCGTGATTTTGGGGTATCCGTGACCTCCTTCCCCCCATTACTCCGGCTAATCGAGAGTTGACTGTATAATGATAACCTATAGTAGAAAATTACAGTGTTGCCATTTCATATTATGGAAATATTCCACAAAGTTGCGCCAGAAACATTTGAGATGAATCATTGGTTATGACTATGACTCAACACATAATATTTCAAAGAAGAGAATTATTTTTGTTGCATGCGGAAAGTTTTAATTGATACCATGAAAGAATGACAAATACATTGTATTATATTTACTCCGATTTGATTTTTAAATGGTGCGAAAAAAACAAAATAAATTTATGTCATTCAAATATCCTGCTAGCTTACAAATATGGCTACCATTGAAGATATGATACCACTTGCTGTTCTGAAGCAGATTAAACATTATAAAATTGCACGTAACGATTCTACTCTTCCATTTTATCAGCTTTAATGCGTCGCTATAGCAAAAAGATATTTTATACAAGTGGATTCAATTTATACTATGGAGAAAAATAGGAAAATAATTTTTGAGTAATAATTATGCGATTAAGTAATATCAAAGTCCAATATTATTTTACGTTGAAGTTAAATTGCTTTCAAATTGTGTCCTGACTTGATCGATAAACAGTTTGTGTACATTTTTGTAATGATAACATTACTTTTGCTCGAATACCGACTAAAATAAAAAGTTTGTATTCGTTTAGTTGATTGAAAGGTATAAAAATATTCTCTTTATTCCTGAACAGTCACTACGAGTGAAGGATATGAAACGGCGAATGAAATTCAATTCTATCTTTCATCAAACTGTCGATTCATGAAGTGATTGGCGGAATCTCGTATACGTGGTTATATCCATCTGTTAATTTGAATATTCGTGCTTTATAGATACTCGCTTACAGGGCCGTGCAAATGGGGGGTGCATTGGGTGCGCCGCAACAGGGCCCCCGATCTAGAGGGCTCCAGTCGATGAAGCATAGAATTTGAAATGTTTTTTTAAAAAATGTTTATTTTGACTATTTATCAAAATATAATAATATTAAAATACATAAAACATATTTGTGTAAATTTCCTCCGTGTGTCAAGTTGGTGATAACATTTAATAGTGTCTATTATAGGTACGGTGACCATACGCCCTTTATTATAAAGAACAGTCCTTTATTTCAGGAAGCTATCCTTTAGATTTATTTATTTTTCAAAAACCTACTTTTGTCCTTTATTTTTGTTTTGTCATTTAACTTTTATTGTGCGAATGGAACCACTTAATACACGGTCTAATTGCACAAAATCCTTTTCTAATACGTGCTTCTTATAACGTCATGGCTCACTTAAAATGCGTTTGTGTTTTATAGTACTACGCAAGTGTTTCGGGGAAGACCCGATGTAGCGAGTATGCTTCGCACGGAAAAGGCTTGCGCAGTGTATCATTAATTTCGCGCTAGTTATCTGCTGTAGGCCCAATGTCGGTTCTTTGCCTATCCTATCTGCTTGTACGACTCGCCGCAGTTGCTGTACGTTTGAACAGGTAACCCTGAAAATATCTATTCCGCTTTTGCTATTGTAAAAAGTACATACAAGGCTTAAACAATTAGGATTTGGGGTAATAGTGCTTCTAATGTATAATTAGGTACTTTTGGAATGTGTTACTCTTATCACCAGATTTGATTCAATTAATTTTTATTTTTTAGCTCCATGGCCATGGCACCTAAAAGAAAATGTGTTTTAACGAAAAGTTGCAGGAAGAGTTTCCTTTAACTAAAAAAGCTAGTACGGAAAGTGATGTCAGGTGTGAGAAACGTTCAGCTAATTTTAGTATCGGAAATCGTGGCAAAGCAGCAATTACACAGCATTTACAGACAACAAAACACAAAGAAGCTGATGTTAGGGCTTCATCAAGTAAACTGATAACCTCATTCTTCAGAAACGAAAATTTTGATGACAAAGTGAAACACTTGGCCCTTAAAGAAGCAACTTGGTGTTATCATTCAGTGCAACATAACCATTTATTTAGTTCGAACGACGAGCTCTTCAAAATTAATCAAAAAGGGTTTTGAAGAAAAGTATTCTTTTGCTAGGACAAAAACGGAAGTTATTGTTCGAAATGTTTTCGGTCCACACTCTGTTACTTTAGTCAAAGCTGATTTATCTAAAGTAAATTATGTTACCATTTATTCAGACTGTTCTAATCATGGTAATATAAAGTTGTGCTCGATTCTTGTATGGTATTTTTTACCAAACCAAGATGTTAAAGTTAAGGTTTTGTGTATAAAGCAACTACCAGGTGAAAATTCTGACATAATAACAGCTTGCATCAACGAATCGCTGGACAGATATGAAACTACTGAAAAATTAATTGCTTCATGGGCGGACAATACCAATTGTAATTTTGGTGGTGCCCTAAGAAAAAGTGAAAACAACGTTTTCCATAAAATTCAAAAAACCTTCGACAATAAGTTGATTGGTGTCAATTGTGCCGGTCACATATGCAACAACTGCATTAGTATTGGCGTAGAATACCTCCCAATTGATATTGAAGTCGTATTAGTCATACTTTTACATCTACACAATTAGAATTGAAAAAATTAAGGAAATATGTGATGATATATATGTTCAGTATAAAAAACTACTACGTCACAGCAAAACTAGTTGGTTGACTCTTCTACCGGCTTTAGAAAGGACTTGGAAACTTTTTAAGCCGCTAAAATTGTATTTTTTGGAACAAGAAAGATGTCCCACAGTTCTCAAAAACTTTTTAACGATCCGTTAGCTGAATCATGGTTACTTTTCGTTCACAGTAAAGCTTAAATTTTTCATAAACATATTCTAAAAATTGAATCTCAAATTATTTCTGTGTGAAACTTTGGTCAATTTAAATTAACTGAAATTAGAGTTGAGTGAACGAAAACATCAAGAATTTTTACCAATGAATGTTAAGAAAATCATTTCAAAATTAGAAGAAAAACAAAACAACGTTGGTGTAGAATTATTTATGGGATCAGTTCAATCATTTTACCAAACCTGCATTGACTGTTTGAATCAATGGGACTGCGCCTTCCTAGAAATGGAAGTATTTGAATGCATCCTTTTGAGAGAAATTCCATTGTGGACGAAGGTTGAGGAGAGCGTTTCTTTTATTTCAAATACAAGAAAACTGAATATTGACGATGGCGAGTTATTCGATGAAGTTTGTTGTGTTAAAAATTATGTTACTGAGGAAAAACTCGAAGAGTGGCGACAAAATGAGGAAATGACCTGCCATCATAAATGGGTTGCAATATTTAGATATTTTATTGATAAACAAATATCTTTTAAAAATATTTTTAAAATCGTAGAATTTTGCCTGTCTCTCCCGGGATCAAATGCTCCTACTGAGAGAATATTTTCAGTAATAAACAATATGTGGACCAGCGTAAAAACACAACTAAAAGTTGAAACAGTGGAAGCATGCATTTATACTAAATGTAATTTTGATATGAGTTGTATGCAGTTTTATGACTTTTTAAAAGATGAGCGTGATATTTAAAAAAAAGTACATTCATGCGAAAAATATGAAAATTGAGTTGTCTTTTTAAAATAAATTTACATATATTAAGTATTTGATGTTAGATATTTTTATTAGAATATGCATTTTGTTAAATATTTTTGTCAAGTTTTTCTTAGTTTTGCTCTTGAACTTTCCTTTGCAAAACAAAGTAATAAAACTAACTATTTCTTTAATTTTTTTTATCCTCATCAACCTATTTCAGATTTGCCCTTTATTTTTTCAGGTTTGTTCCTCATTTTCTCGGGTTTGTCCTTTATTTTCTCCAAGAAAATATGTTCACCGTAATTATAGGTGATTGTTTTGTTTCGACACTTTATCAAAACATAAAAATATTGTAATAATTATATTTTAATAGTATTAAAATAATTGTAATAATTAATACTTAATAAGTAAATGCTCCACCTAATATTTTTTGTCCCAACATAAATAAACGAGGCCCCTTAAACCCCTTTTGCGTCCGGGCCCCCAAGTATCTTTGCACGGCCCTGCTCGCTTATGATTAGGGAAGCTTCGGAACAACTAAATAGGAAAACCAGTTTGTGGACACGACCTTAAAATTTTCATCCACATTTAGACGCTTTCCTGAAAGTTCGATCACTTCGCGGACCCACCTTCTAAAGAAGTCAATGTCCCCTGTGATTCTAACGCTCGGAGTGAAATAAATGGATTCAGACGGCCAGACCTAACCGAATATCTTTCGCATTTTATTATAACATGAATTTTACAGTTTGATATATAAAAGAGATTGGCTCTTTAATAATTTGTAATTTTTTGCACATTTCTATAGAAAACGCTTGTATATCTTATATTTATCCAACTTTGCGTGAATTTAAGAATGAGAAAAATTTCAGTGTCAGATAAAATACGACAAAAAGAAATTTTATTTTACTTTATAATTTCGAACACTTTTGCAATGCAATGATCACAGAAAATGTCGCCATAGCAACCAACTTGCAAAGTTACCTACTTATTTGAATTTCCAGTGGGAGGGATAAAATTTGTTTCTTTAACGTCCATTACCCCTTCCTCGATTCTCATTGAGAACTAACGCGTGTCACGCAAGCCACTTTGGTTGAATGAAGAGGATTTTTTTTTCATTCCCCCAAAGCTTAACGTGAAATTTTCGAGGACTCGGTTGGAGAAGAGGAGTGCTTTCAATTGGATATCGAAACGCCCATACATGGAGCGGCATGAGTAGGCAACAGGAAGAGGAGGAGGATATAGAGGAAGAGAAAGTCGAGGATGGCAGTGAGGAAGGGATGAGGAGGAGAGGCAAAAGATGGAGGAAAGGCAAAGAAAGGAGGAAGAATGTGAGAGGGAAGCAGTCGGTACATAAGGAGAAAGAGAGAGAGAGAAAATAGAAGAATAAAGACGGAAAGAGATGGAAGATGGCTATAATAATCCAAGAGGTTGATCAGCCATAAATACAAACCAACAGGGGAAGGAAGGGGAAGACGAAGAGGAAAAATTAAGTGTCGATAGATTGATCGGTTGTGAGTGATTGAGAGAGGGATGGAAATATTACAGAGAGAGAGAGAAGGAAGAATCGGAGAAAGGGAGAGAGGGAGGAGATAAGCGAGGGATGATGCGGATGAGAGGCACAGGTGCGGGATGGGCCATTCTCATATCGGAGTCAGTTCTTTCCTGCTCTAAGAGAGGGCAGCAGATGGGCAGCCCTACCTCAAACTTCCTTGGCGGTCTTCCGGCGAAAATTGACTACGGTAAATTATTGTTTAGTGTTTTTGATAAGCTCTTTTCAACTCTGTTAGATTCCATGTGCGTGATGTATGTTTGGAATTCACATAACTTTGGACGCGCAAACTTCATAACTAGCTGTATTTTTTACTATGAATTTAAGAGTAGTGTCATAATATAACGGAAAATGTGGTTCGAGCATCTCTTTCTTCGTCGAGCATTAAGAAATGAATATATTTAAATTTTAAGGAAAAAATCTTGTGAGTCAGTGTCACATAGATCTCATTTTATATAAAGTTCTATCAAAAATAGTTTTGTAAATTCTATCCACTAAAATTCTGCATGGGTATGCTCTACATACAGATTAAAAGCTATTTGGAATTCAGGGTTAAGGCCCATTGTTAATGTCAAATAATGATGGATAACAAAGAACTGTTAAAGTACTTTTCTCAATATAAAATGGATTATAGATGGGGGATATTTAATAAATCCCTCGCTCTTCCGCCTGTCACTTCTACCATCTCTCCATCTCCCTCCCTCCCTCTCTCTTTCTCTCTCTCTTCGTTCTTTCCATCCCTTTGCAACTCTCCTAACCTGTCTCTTGCTTGTTCGTCTCTCTTCCCTTTCCTCTTTCCCAATATGGCATCTAGGGCCACCTGACACCTTCCTGCTCTCTTTTACGATATCAACATAACACAAATAATACGCTAGAGGAATTAATCACCTCTCAGTCCTGTATCATGGAATTGTACTTTGAAATTTTTCGCATCATAGCTTGTAAGATGAGCGATAAACATGCACCAAATGTAACGAATGTATGGGATCCACATGGGATAGATCAAAAAAGGAAAATAGAGAAAGTCCAGAGGAAAGCTGCGAGATATGTGCTAGGTAGGTTTAAAAAGGAAGACAGCGTCGCAGAAATGTTGAAAATTCTGGATTGGGAATCATTAGAAAATAGGAGACGAATTAACAGATTAGGGGGACTGTACCAGGCATACAGCAATAATGAAGCATGGGAAGACTTAAGAAGTAGAATGCAGGTGCCGAATCTTTTAGGGAAAAATAGCCATAAATTTAAAATTAAACTTAGGCCGCAGAAGACAAATACAGCAAAGTATTCGTTTCTAAACAGGGGAATCAGCGAGTGGAACAAGTTACCTGAAGTGCTCTTCAAGCCCTTACCTAAGGACGCGAAACATTTTAAACGTAGAGTTAGTTCATATATGCCTGGTAAAAATAAGACGAACTGTGAGGAGGGATATTAGTAACATTAATATCTATGTAACTGTGCCTAAGTGCAGGAAAAGTAGGGGATTGCTTGGAAGGGTGAAGTACGGTGGGGACTTCGTGGGGCCCGTGACCGCTACGGTAGCCGAGAAGGCCTTTCATGAACCCACGAAAATCCGCACTCTAGACACTGATTGTAATTAGTTTGAAATTGTATATTGTTAAATATTTTTTAATATATTTTAATTTTTCTAATATAATTTATGAGCACTTTATTTGTAAAATTGGAATTTTAGAATTATATATTATGTTTTTCTTGCCACCTGGCCGGCTGGCCAAATTGCAATGTTTTTTAAATAAATAAATAAATTATGATGCGTTGTACAGTTCTGAAGCTTGTGACATAAGTTAACATTACTCATATTCTTGCGTGAATATTTCGCTCCGATTCTCAAAGACTATTTTTGAAATTCAACGGGAAAGTTTTTTGTGAAATAAAAAATAAACGTAAATATACCTTGACTTTATTTGGATGGCAAGAAAACAAACTTTCGTTCTTTTAGGCGTTCGTTGTTTCAAGTTTTGAACTCCTACGATGATTCTAAGTACCTATTTTAATATGCGAACCATTAAAAGTTCTGCATTCAAATGTATTCCTTTTTACTATGAAAAGAATTTATCTCTCCTTCTCTCTCTTGTACTAATTTTAAGAGCATTCAAAGCACGCTTTCACCCATAAGGATTGAAATAACAATAGGATTTCGAGGTTTAACAATGTAATGGGTTGGCATGGCAACATCTCGTAAAATGGCAAGATTTCCCAAAAATATTTGAATTAAACGTTTAACATGAAGAATTTCGAACTGTAGCCGGGAAAAAATGAATAGAATAAAAAACTTCATAGTTTTTTTGTTAAAATGGGTTAGATCCGAAGAATATATGTTAATTCTTTCTAATTTATATCTCAAAAAGAATAAAAGCCTGCAAGTCAAAAAGTCGATTTTTGTGTTATCTTTCATATTGGAAATTGAAAGGCCTACTTTGGAGTCGAACCTAGGACTTTTTTCGAGATTTATTTTCGTCATCATCTTACAATATGTGAATCGATCATTCATGTCAAACATCAAAATTGTATCTCGGTCCATTATCGAGTTATTCGCATTTTTATAGCGTGACAGAGGGAGCCACAAAGGGACAGAAGTAGCCTTTTATTATTGTTAGATTATACCCATATCACACATTTTTATAAAAATTGCAATGCAGATACTTGTCTACAATTATTTTTGGATTATTCATCGTGGCATATCCGTCGCGTCATGACAATCATATGTACTAGTCTTTAAAACAATATTCTGTTAAATTTCCATATGTGACTTTAAACAGATGTAAAATGCATACCACAGTCATTCAAAAATATATTTGCTGTCATCATTGATTTTCCTTTACTATCATCTCAATTTCTTTCTTTAATTTCTTTTTCTTTTGGTTGATCACTCCTGTTTCCTATCCTGTGCTTAATCCTTTCTAACCTTCGTCCAAACCAATACACACTTTTCTCACTCTCTCATAACTTTTCCGCTTCATTTCCGTTCCTCTCCTTTTCACTGGCTCCTCTCAACCCTTTTGCCACATTCCGCTTCTGACGCTTATTTTTCTCCACTTCCTCCATGTTTTTCTCTCCTAGCCCCATTATTTCACTGTTTCCCTCCCGATATTTGTCTTATCCTCCTATTCTCATCCTAATTTTCCCCTTCTCAAAACTCCTTCCTCTAATCTCTCCTCTCTCCTGCTATACTCTTTCCTTAAATCCTCGCCTTACCGCTTTTCACGGGTAAATTTATTTAACTACCGCATCATCTAAAACTTTCCTAGAGTTTCACCCGTTTAATCTCCTCCATTTAGTATTCTAATGTAATTATTATGCGTTCTTTGCACGAAGTGAACGCATATAGGGGAGGTCGTTTCCGCCCGTCCGTCCACCCGCCCGTCCGTCCGTCCGCCCAACCGTCCGCCCGTCCGTCCGCCCGTCCGTCCGTGAGCATGTAAAACTCGGGAACCGCAGGCCTTATCTTGATGAAATTTGGTATTGGAGAGTTATGATAAAATTGGTTGACCGATTCCAATTTTGGTGAAAATCGGGCAACAATGACGATCACTTTACATGGAGACGTACATGTAATTTACAATGTTCCTTTGTTTCAACTCGTGAACCGCTAGACGTATTTTGATTAAATTCGGTATTGGAGAGTTTTGCTAAAATTGGTCGACCGATTCTAATTTTGGTTAAAATCAGACAATAATTACGACTACTTTATATAAAGACCTACATGTATTTTACAACATACCTCGCTAGCTTCTCGTTAAATACTCATCTGAGCAAAAAATATTGAGAACTTTGTGAAATCTCAAAGAACGTATTTGGAAACTGTGTACTTCGACATGGAGTACACCTTTCCAATCTTGTTATTTTCCGTCTTCAAATTATCACGAATCTTTCGCGAACACGTTTGATCAGTATCTTACTTGTTTTAACCCAGTTGGAGTCAAAAGAAATCATTCAGAAAAAAATATGATGTGGCCACCACATGACTTTCTCCATATCTGTAATATTTATAAAAATTCCAAATAGGTTACACAATAATAAATATTTTAAGAAACTGCGAGAAAATTTTAGACTTTATAAAGAACAGAAATAAACTCAAACCATAGCCTTCTGATATTGGATATATCCACAAAGCTCCAACAATTTAGAAAAGAAAAAGGAGCGTTACTAAGACATAACTAAGCGTCAATTGTTAACAATAGTCTTCGGTGGCAGCTAAAAATATAAGATATCTCTTAAACAATGCATTATATGGGAAAATGTTTCATACAACGGTTGTAGAAAATTACATTTCCTACTACTTTTATTCCAATATATTTTTACATTTATCACATATTAAAGCAAATATTTCAAAATAACTGATAAGTGACAAGAGTAAACACCCACTTCCGGTTAACCGATTTTTACCAAAAACTAAATCTTTCTTGTGACTTTTATAAAAAAGTTAAATATAAAATTTCTCGTTGATCTGATTAATAGTTTTTGAGTTAGAGCACCCACAAAAAGCTATCACATACACAAAAACATCGAGAAAATGGTCAAAACGTGTTCAGGGGACCTCAAAACGTGTTTTTCCGTTGAAATCTCGAAATCAATTTTTTCATGAATACAATACTTTCTTTCCCCTATACTACGTATATGGAGAAAGTAAAAATGATGCTTCAAACATAATGTAAGAGCGGCGAGAGAGATGAATGCGTAATAGCAGCATTCACAACATGCGTAGAAAGATAAAATTGAACGGAAGCGATGCGGGAAAAACAATTTTGTTTTTCCGATCGTTAATAACTGTATGCGTACGAAAAATTATCGAATATGTATTACCATTTTTAGCGAAGACGTGCTAAAGTTAAAAAAACGAATGACGTCAACGAAAGGCAACTCTGTGCCGTCGCTATAACAGATAGTGCCACGAATCTTTTCCACGTAGAATTTGCGTCTTCTAATAGTATTACGAGTCGTATACTTTTTAATGACCACAGCAATACAGAAATAATGATAGACGAGCCTAGAAATGATAGTAACCTTAATTAAAACACGGGAGAAAGAACAATATCCATCTTATAAACATATAAACACGCGGAGGGGCGTTTCCACCAATCTAATGGATTCTTCCGAAGGTTTTTGTATGAGTCTGAAATTTTTAGGTGTGGTGCACGAAATATTAATACCATGTCCATTTCAAAAGAAGCGATTCGGGCGCCAACAATCGTAACGCGAAAACAGAAGTCGAGGCGATTCGACAGAGAAAATATTCTATCGGACCCGTCTCCATTTCTGTCTATCTCTTTCTCTCGAGGCGAGTTAATATATATCGTAGACTTACCGTTTTACTTATGGCCTAGGCTGTCCTGCATCAGCGCCTTGAGTTGGGAAAGCGTCTCTTAAAGATTTAAAGCCCCCCGTTTGAGATCCTCGATAATTGTGCAGCGGTTCAAAGCTCTTTCTCTCTCTAGTATATCTCTGTTGCCGCTGGCTTCCAGAGACGAAGAATCCCGCTTCGGGTTCGGTACCCCGAGCGCTGAGACGCTACCAATGCGAGAGAGAGAAAGAAAACATTCGGAGAGGGTGTTAACTCCATGTTCCCCAAATTGTGATTCTAATTCTCTCACTCTTTTTTTAAGTTTTCCTCTCTCTCTCCGTCTTGAATGCCTTTCGGTCCGTTACGTCTCCCGTGACTCGGAACGGTGTGTCGTGAAAATTTGAAGCTACTCGAAAGGAAGCTCCGTAAAAAAACAGATAAAACAAAAATCGTTTTCGACGCGGAGCGGTTACTCGAAAATACAGACGTTTGCAACGCATCGATAATTAATTGAATAAAATTACAACCGGTGTTCGTCTTAGAAATCGGGATATCTAATTTTATGAATTTACTAAGTCGATTTCCTCTGTCATGTCCGCTGTTTATGAAATTGGCGCTTTTTATTTCTGTAATCTAATCCCTGCCGAATTAATAAGTAGCGTTCAATACTGTCGAAATGAAATTTTTTTACTAACAATAACTTGGATTCATTACACAATATGACCTAGGTTTCAATATGTCACATTATCATTACGTGATGATCCAAAATGATTTTTTGTTGATGCGTTTTTGAACAATATGGCGGATAGAAAAAGAGAGTATGAACATGACACCAGTGAAAATAGCTTGGAAAAATATTTTTATAAGCTGTAAGCTTTTAAGCGAAGATGAAAGCGGAAATTAATCCTATGAGATTTTGCATCACGACCCATGATTCGACATAAAGTAAAATCTTCCACCAAGATTTCTGCCTTATTATTTTTTTAATTATTACGTTAATCTAAAAACGTAATCATCCGCTTAGACTTGCTCAATATTTGTCATTTCTTTAGATTTTTAAAATGAGAATGTGATTTATTAATGCATACATTCGAAAGAAAATTCTTAAAACGAAAATTTTAGCTCTTAATTCCAGCTGGAAGTGCCAGAATAAATCCTGACGGACGGTTATTCGTGAATTATAATATAATTATATTGATTACAATATAGTACACGAGGCCTCCATTTGCCTCTTCCCGATTAACGTTGTTTTGATATGACGTCGCTAATAATTTGGGAACAAATATTAATATGCGTCACTTCGCTCCAACATAACCTCCTGTTTTTAAAAAATATTTCCTCAAATTGCTCAACTCGCAATTCAGAGAAATCAATCAGAGAATGAGAAAATATATTTACAAATGGAATGGTTAGCCCTTTACACTCTTAATTTTTGATTGTTCTCCTACCAACTTAACAGTGCACATTTTTTATTTTAGAGAAGTTGATTGTATCAAAAACTGCTTGAATTTAATGGAAAAATATATATAATAAAAAGTAAAATAATATATTGGTAAACACTGCGTTAGGTGCATAATCAGTTCACATTTTGCCATTATAAGTGAATGGTTGGTTCGTAACGCTCTAAGATCAACTCAGGCCGGTAGGGAGTGACTTCTCAGAGCGTTCTATATTACGGAAAGACAGGTGTTTGTTTGCACTCTGTGCTATCAGTTTTATAGTCGAGCTGTTCATCGAGAATGAAAGGATGTTTCATGCGTCGAGTTTGTCCATGTTCGGTTTTATTGGGTGTATTTATTTTTTGTACAGTAAGAAAATACCATGGAGAAACTGACTGAAGAAGTTAGAAAACGTACTTTCTAAGTGAACCGTTCGACTAAAAAATAAATCGCTTCGTTTGACAACGTGTTTTCCGGAGACGCATCCACGACGTAAATAGAAAGTTTCCTGCATAATCAAAAAAGTGCGAACCGAATTCCGCATTTCATGATAATGAGTTGTATATTTTCATTTTATCTGGAATAAATAACTCTCATATTAACTAAAGTATCTATGACAACTTATACAATACATATAGGTTTGTTGGAGATAAAAGACTGCTAGAGAACCACCCAAATCTTCGATACCGTTTTGTATGGACGCATTTCCGATAAAGAACGCCATTGAAATCTCTGTGTATTCCATTTATGGAGTATACTTTTCAGTCCTGTTTAGTTACTAAATAAATCACGGAGGCTTAATGCGGGCAGTTGGTGCGCATCACTTTAACCCTTTGGATATTAAGGTTAAATGAAATTCTCTGAAAAGACCCGTAATGCGCGCTTCTTGGAGTGCCTGAGAAAGTTCCGGGCCATAAAATACCTTTTATTAATTCGATGTCGTTTTCTATTTAAAGATAATAAGTTTTCTATCAAAATGGCTGAAATATGGCCCATTCCGATTTCACGGTTGAGAAATTTGCCATCTAGTTTTTTATTATTTAACCGTATGTTTCTTTAAATTTAGAGCCAAGGAAAGCATCAAGTGTACTTTGATATAACGTATAGTTTCTGATTTCGACAATTAATTGAAAAGTAATTTAAAAAATAATTTCGATTGGATTCTCTTTGACCATCTGTTTCCAAAGTAATTGAGATTTTCTTTGTACGTGATGCAATTGAAAATAAATGCAGCAGTCAATATGATCCATATTCTGCCAATAAATTGGATAAATGAGATAACAAGAGAAACTGCGTTTGCAATATGTGATATTTGCGACAAATTTACTCCTTGAAAGAAATAATTAATATTAACAACTCTAATTATGCCAGACAATTCCAATTAGTGGATGTTGATATTTTTGGAGAGAGAAATCATACGACCAAACAATTTTTGTCTTCCTCTAGAGATTCTAATCTTGTAGAAAATATCATGTCTTTCTTTCCCTCATCCGACTAACAAATTTGTCGGGGAATCTCCTAATAGGGATTGTTACTACACTGGCGAGTAAACGGAGCATGGCCGAAGATTGTTTGATGTTACTTTATAGAAAATATCTGTAGGTAGTGTAGTACACTGAGAGGATCCCAACGCGGGAAATCCTGCCAATAGCTAATAATATTAACGTTCGTAAGTCAATAGAACCAGACAGGGGCGGCCCAAGGAATTTTGGCGCTCCGGGCGATATAGCACTCCAGCGCCCCCCCTCCGTTAATGATTGTTGAGATATTTACAAAGTACATGTTAATTTATTAATCACTCAGTAAAAATTATTGATAATGAAAAATTAAAAGGAATTTCATCAAGATTATATCTTGTTCCTTGATATATATTGTATCCAATACTTATTCACTTGCAAGTAATGCATAGATAAATAATTGGGATAGCGCCCCCGAAACTTTGGCGCCCCGGGCAGCCGCCCGGGGCGCCCGTAGATTGGGTCGGCCCTGGAACCAGATAAGCTTTATTGAGGGCATACACGGACGAAACAAGAAACTTGAAGCGTGGAGCAATGAAACATGAAACGGGAAGGTGAATGGCAAAAACTTTGCTGGTAACTGATGAAACATAGAAGAAACACATTCAGCAGGATCTATAGTTCACTGGCTGTACAAATTGTTGATGGGTACCTGAATGAAACAAAATAAACAACTTGAACATTGGGTGCTTCGTTTTATTCCCACAAATTTACGACGCGGATGTGTATTGCAGCGAAGAAATAGGTTAATGAGCATCCGCAAAACTTGGCGATTTAAAGAAATGAGTCAAGAAACATTTAATACTTTGTCAGTTGTTCTTGGACCGCATAATCGGAAGAAAATTGTTAACTGCAGAATGGCGGTATGGAGGAATATTTTCCTATTATTCTGAGATACGATTTCAACTTTTATTGCTTAAAATGTTCACTAAGGAATTATCGAGTTCGTCTTATGGCTGAAATCAAATTCCAGAGTAAGCAGCTAATCGTCAAAGATTGAAAAATAAAGAACTTGTCTAAGGTATCTCCAATGGCCATAACAAGGATATGAAAAACCAGATGCGCATTTCTGCCACAATGCAGCCGTTTTCAGTGGTGAGAACCACCGAAAGTCGATTCTAAAAGCTGTTGTGGATACTTAAGTACCTAATATTTCAATTTTTGATAGTACATACTCATTTTCTTATTCTGGAATAGTCTGAAATTAATTTAGCGAAAAAATGTTTTATTATGCTAATAATCGATTATCTTACCGTATAGAAACTTAATGTAAGCCTAATAATGCGTAAATTACTTAAAATAAAATTCATGATTATCGTTCGTCATTATTTACGCAATTATTATTTATTAGTCATTGTTTTGCTTTACAATCACATAATTTGCATTAATAAACTTTAATACTGCATATGAGCAAATTTCTCCTGATTTTTTTAATGATGTTTGGGTTGCCTTAGAGAGTCTCATCGCCGTGCAATACTATATCTTTGTTTACAAAAGTATTGAAACAATTTTTATTTCGTGGTGTACTTTTACAGATTTTTCGATGGGTAATATTCCGAAAAAGGCATTTTCGGTGTTATTTACTTCTATTTACAATTATTTTTGTTTGAATTCATTAATATGAAAAGATCCAAAATTCGAAGTAACCATTTACCATGTTAAACACAAATTAAAATGTTTGTGAAGTTTGCATGCAGATAGGCATATGCTGGAATTTTTATCTGGATGAGTCTGCACGAGTCAAGTTTCAAATTTGATGTTACTTTTCCGGAAGTATTAATCAAACTTCCATAAAGCAATTACTTGCCATTAAATCAAATACGGGTCGCTGAGAAAATTAATTTGTAAGATTGCATTGTGCATTGGAATGACAGATGGCGGATTCTTTACAGCAGTAATTGGAATCGCCGAAAGCAAGCAACAGAGGCAACAAAGTCGATATATTACTTCACACGCGAGATCTGAAACTAAGATTTGCGTTTTAATTTAATTTAAAAATGCTACGCAGTGGCAGTCACGGATTTAGAATCAGGCGACACAGTTGAACGCATTGGGAGATATGCTCTCGCTGAGGCTCCATCTTGGGGATATGGCGCTTTCGAATAAAAGAGGTTGAAATCAGTACTAGCAGAATTTGTATTATTGGTGTGGTTATTTTGTTGATAAACATATTCGTAAATCTTTTTAACTGTACGGTAGTAGAAAAGAGGTCGCTATTTGATCTAGGACGAGCGTTGAACTGAACCATTTGGATGAAAATGATATTTCATCCTAAGAAGACGTTAATTGCGTTCCTAATCTAACTACCACGGGTACTTCACTGTTTTATTAAAAATTCATTTATTGCAGAGGGTCCTTTTTTCTCGAAAACTCCGTGCGCGCAAAGAGTTATTCATTAACTAGTTATCGTTTTGTGATATTTATCAAAAAACAGCTAGAAACTTTATATAAAATTCTGATATTATATCAAGAAATTTACTTCGCATTTCTCATCGTTTTTATCAGATGTGGTTTGAACATTCTTAAATTATTATTAATTTGCATTGGTTTATGTCAAGGAGACGTGTGGTGGAGAAAGAAAAAGCAGTTGGCTAAGAAGAGGCGACTTTTCCATTAATAATAATTAATTAGAGAGAATAATTCAGACTATTTAATCAAAATCTCAGCCAATAACAGATTAATACATACTTTACGACTCCGAGAGGGATTAATATGCTTGAAAAGTGCATTGCCATCATGCAAAGCTACTTGTTAGCAAAGTAGAAACTCATTTGTAAATTCCAGCACACTGATTTGGTTGAAATATGAGTGCAATGCAGGCATTTTTCTGAGATAATTTGTAGGATATTGGATTTTGTGAATACTATTCTGTTAATTATAGTAGTAAACAGTTTAACGAAGTCAACCAAGGTGGCTAACTTCACTTTCTGTAAAAATCAGAGTATTTTAAAGTAATAAACTTTTATTCATGAAGGTCAAACTAACTCTATATTTAATGAAGAAATTCGAGCCATATTTTGTACGCTACAAGAAGAGAATGGGTATCTCAGAGGCGAAGATGTTCTATATACTCATGGAAATGTTAAATAATGAAGCAAATACCGTTTGTATTTTATATTTTTTCTTTTATGGAAGTTCATATTAAAGCTGCAATAGAGAAAGTCATAATTGGACTTCAGGTTGGGTTTCACTCTCTGCCGGAATATTTTTAAGATACTTATAAATACAATTCTTGAATCACTCTCTAATGTGTGATTTGTTTCCTCCAAAGATTTTAGAGGAAAAACCTTAAAGAAGATTTTTAAAGGTAATAGACGAGGTTTATGAGCGACGGAAATGATTGATGAATTAAAATGCACACGAGAATTCCAAGGGAAAGGGTTGATATTTATGGTATTATAAAACGATTTTGAAGAACCCAAATGCTAAAAAATTTTGTCCGAGTTATAAGTACAATTAGAGTGTTCCCTTCTTTTTATAATTACATATCTGAGTAATTTCAATTGAGATATTTTGTGACCACCCATCATTGTTGCCGTATAGCGGTAAACAACTCAAACGAAAACAAAAAAGGGTATTGCTCTTTTCTTTCTCTTATTCTTTCCTCCACATTCATCTTAGTGACCGTAAAATCAACCACGAGAAACATTCTGGTATACTGTTAATCGCCTTTACGAAAGTGCTATCGGTTCCTAGGTGAAAAAAAAAATAAAATAAAATACTTTTCTAATTCGAACTGTTGTCGGGATTTAATTCTCCGTGATTTTAGGAATTAAGAAAGCAATTAAGGCGCGGTCAAAGTTTTATAACTTAAACCACTTTAATTCTGTTTAGGTACTTTGAAGAAAATTTTTTATTGTTAGCAGTTACATTCATTAATTCAACATTTTATGGCTCAAAATATCTTCAATCTCTCTTGATTTGGGTCCTAGATATTATACTGTAATATCTATCTATGCCATTGATAACGAAATGTTAAAAATTAAATTGAAGTACAGAGGTATGTTTCCTTTAAAATAAATTATTTTTCCACATAGTAGAAATTTAGAAAATTGAAAGTCATACCTTGATAACATAAATAACTACTTGCAATTTTCGGATAATCAAGTTAACATTAAGTCAGAAATAATTATCTATTACCCTTTCCTTTAATTCCCGAAATTTGGCAATATATTACGATAAATTTCCTCAACATTAAGAATACTTAATATGAGGCCTCGACCGTTAAATGTCATCGAAGCGATACGAATATTTTTGTCTAAAGAAACGCAGATTTCTCTGAGACTGTACCACGGGAAACCTGTGTAATATTAAAATTGTATTGAAAGGAAAGTAGGCGTAATAGTTCTTTTCAAAACTACTTGTTACACTTCTTTTAAAATGATGAAAAATTGAAACATCAACATTCATCAAAAAGAAATACGGCATAATTGAACGAAAAATTATTTGGAGATCGTTGGGAACAAAATACCATTGTTGGTTCAGGAACGATAACGTGGACACTTTCGATCCCTTCTATTTACTCACGTGCATATATTTTTCATCATATAATTTATCTGAAGAGATTATGTTGTGACGCAGATTTGAACCGTGACAAAACATTTCAGTTGACATTCATAAAATTTTATTTGCATTACACGTTTTAATTTCTCTAAGGGATTTTCCACTCAAAGTGAATTTCATAAATCTTAACTTGGAGTTTGCTATCTGTATCTCTCCGGCAAATAAAACGAGCAAAGTACTATTCATAACTTTCTGGTTAAAGCAGTGCTAAAAGAGAGTATTTTTCTATGTGGGTCGAACATGGACTAGTCATTTTGTAATTCTTTCGCATAGTTCCACACGTGCGGCAGTTCATGAATATTGATGGCCATAATCCCGCCAGCAAAAATAACAAACTATATTACGCAGCACTTTTCTCACTCAATTAATTACGCAAGAGGAATAATGGAGGAAATACCTCCGCATAGAATGCTAATCGAATTGGACATTTCAAAGCAAATTGAATTGATAGTAAATTTAGCTAATCGAATGGGACGAAGAGCAAACATCAATTGATGAAGTTCCGTTATTTCGCGTATTCTAGATAATTTCGAATGATGAGCATGCCAAGACATATTCAATCGGCATTTTAAAGTTTATAGAATCTAATCATGCCATTAAATGATATTCGATCGAGTTTTAATTTTGGCTATGGAGACGGAATGAAAGAATTACTGATTAAACTCAGCGGCCGTTGTGAATACGCACAAATATTTTTAAAAATCGAAATAATTCGGTGTTTAAAAAAAAGTTAACCTGTTTCAAAACTTGGAAGTTGAGACGCTTATGTTTAAGAACCAGTAGAAGTTCATTGGACTGAAGCCAGAAGATTCCGAGAACTTGAGTCGTCATATAAAGTGTGGTGCTAAGATCGTTCGTGAACAGTCTTCACACGAAGGTCACGCGTCTTTTACAGACTCTGGTCATGAATATAACATGTCTTATGATTTGCCCTCTGAATCTTCAAAGGACGAATTGTATAGCGAACATTTTCAATGCTAGAGCAGAAAATATTTCGTGGATTCAATTCAAGAGTATATTATTTCCATTTGTATCCAGTTTGCGTCAGAAAGTCGGAAGGAAGAATATTCTGTACCCCTACGATTGGAATTTTCTTATATTTTAATTGGAAAGGCGTTTTCTCGTTGATGGAGATCACGCAAACATATTTCCATTCCTTCATGCAACTTGGCGGCTGGAACTTGTACCACGTATTAGTCGTGAAGACTAGTGTATGATTCGCCGTACGTGGAAATATTTAAATAAAATAATAATTGCTGGCGTACAATAGCCTCAAATGATATAATTATAAAATTAATTCGTCCCAGCATATTAATTTTCTATTTTTGAAGCATTGTATTGAATGGGCATCTTACATTTGCAACAATTAAAATTTTCTAAACTCTAAAGTTTTAAAACTGTAAATACCAATTATCCATCGATGACTGAAACATAACTTAAATTGTGGTGTATTCTTAGAAATCTTTAAGGTGATTCGTTAAAAAATTTCAGTAATTTTTTCCATAACGACACAGATTAAAAAATAAGCACTTAAGTATATAGAATCGAAAAATTAAGTTTTTGTCTTAGGTATCTCCAATAGCAATAATATATTGGAGCTACCTAAGAAGATACTTATTTTTTCAGATTTGATTTAATTGTTTATTTTTCAAGTTGTTTCAAGCCATAAGACGATGTCTACTGATGAATAGCTTTATGAATTTGAGTTGGAGGCTTTCGCAGCGTTGTTTAATGCTGGTGGACGCTTTCGGGTTTTACTGCGTTGAGGAGGACATTGGTGACTCTCGACGTTTCGCAAGCATTGCATCTTCAGGAGATTAAGTGAATTCCGATTTAAATAAAAGAATTAATATGCGAGTGCAAACGGTCCTCCTTTAAAGCGCAAAACAGTCTGCATGTAATCGAAACTCCAAAATGGTCGTTTACCGCTCACGATTGAAAGTTAAGCGCTGAAAGAGCAGAAGTTCTAACATTTGCCGCCAGCGGCAGCAGTCTACAAACTCTCACAAATAATTCCAGCCTGCGCTGACCTCCGTTGGCTATACGAACTTCTTAGGGCTCGAAAGACCCGCTAAAGTTTGTTTTGAGATGCCACAGGTAATTTCAGGAGAAATCTTTCCGCAGGAGTCTTTCAACGTAAACAAGTTCTTAAAAGTTATGGTCATATTAGACGGTGCGTTAACAAAATGTACCATTAAAAAGAATCCGCACATTAATTTAAATAAAAATGATCAAAAAATAAATAATAAATTGAAAAAATACCTTAAGTATCTCAAATAGCTATACCGAGGCAGTCGAAAAACAGATGCGCATTTCAGCTACTACGTGGGCATCTTGAGTGTTTTCTTCTTTAAACCTACTTTCGTTGAATCACCAATGAAGACGTCTTCATTGTAGCCGAAATACGCATCTGGTTTTACATAACGTTATTACTTGGAGGTGCTTAAGATCTGTATTTATATATTTTTTCAATTTTTTATGCTGAAGTGCTAATATTTTATTTGTTTTACGTATAAGACGAAATCGAAAATTCTCTATTGAATTCACACTATCAGATAATAAAAAGCGATTCGATTATACGATACATCAAGGAAATTTGATAAATAAGCCGTTTCTTGGTAGGGTTCCAATGACATTATCCCAGATTCAACGAAATTATGGTTTAAACGAATTGGCAGACATGGAAGAGGAAAGATAAATAGGGTACATCAATGGCAACATGCTGTTGGGGTAAGGAAGCCCAGCGAACACTTACAATAGGAGGTCTGCTTGGGTGTCGGAGAAGCACATTTACACACGAACTGCATTGGAGCTCTCGGGGGTGATCCCTTTGTCAGCACAAGAGAGAGACGACCCTCCTATTGGTAAGTGTTCACTGGGCTTCCTTACACCAACTACTTGTTGTCATTTACATAAAGTATATACTTATAGTGTTTCACTTTTATACAATTATATTATTGATCAGCAAGCAAAGTTGTAGTTGGGCTATTTCCCAAAGTGCTCACAATGAGATATATTTTAGTTTTCGTCATTTAACGTATACTTAAATAGTTAAACTGTACTGTTATGAGTTGCATTTGCCGTTTGAAAACCTCTTGGACACCTGCACCAGTGTGCCACAAGATGGGTGATTCACAGCAGCGACTGCACAGTTTGGCATCCGACCCAATGGGAGGGAGCAGTGGATGACCTAGGTGACTCCTCAATTCACCATTGGGTTGCGTAAAACAGATTCGTATTCAAGCTTCGAAGCAGGCGTCCACATAAGTAAACCACAAATCTGTGATTCTAATAAGTTCTTTTTAGAATCGATTATCTGCAATCGTATAATAGGTTTCAGTAGTTTTCTGGATCACGTTCTTCCACCTTTTCTGCCAGCCTTATATTCAGGAGAATTTATTCATTATTGCATGCGTCTTGGCTTATTTTAATTTCTTTGATATAGAATTTTGAAATCATCATTGCTTGTATTAAAATAAATAGTCACTGTATAAAAGTGTAGGCAATTGGAGAATTATTTGATACATCTCTGTTTCTACTCTAATTTCCCAACATGGTCAAAATCTATACTATTAACACGGTTTAGAAGGGCTACGAGAAAAAAAACTTTCAGATTCTGCACGTCAATTAAATTCAAATGAAAATGGAGCTCGGGAATTTTATTCCGAGAATATCATTTGTGGAAGAGATTAAATAATACAATTGGTGTGATTGAGAACTCGTCTGAGTTAGTTCGAGATGTTTTTAGTTTATATATCCCTGAATTGAAATGTGGAAAAATTAAGAAGGATTTTTTAAAAATCCTACAAGCGTATACATTTTTGACTGCCCTGGTGACTTTTGTAAGAAGTATATTTCTGACAGGAAGCAAACATTTGCCAAATTATCAACTATTATCATGAACAACCACGGAATGATGTTTTCCGACGAAATTATTCATACGACGATATTTTTTCAAGTATTAACAGAACCTAGGTATTTCTATCCATTTATATTTATTCTTGTAGTTTGATTTTGATAAAGCTTAAAAATTAATCTTCTGTCCCTCCAATCAATACCTATTTTTTTCATAGTCTTAAACAACAGTTCCCAATTAACTGTATCAAAGGCCTTCTCCAAATCAATAAACGTTAAATATAATGTCCTGTTCATTTCTAAACATCTTTCCATTATCACCCTGAGGGCTAATATAGCTTCTCTCGTTCCTCTCCCACTTCTAAATCCAAATTGATCTTCACTAATATAATGTTCTATTTTCCTTTTTATTCTGTTTTTCACGATATAAATTAAAACTTTTGAGGCGTGCGAAAGTAGTGAAATTGTTCTGTAGTTACTACACTCCACTGCATTCCCCTTCTTTGGTAAACTTATAGTTTTACTTTTTATAAATATAAATGGATTAGAGAGTGAAGCAAAGATAAGGAAAGGAGTAAGACAAGGATGTCCGCTATCTCCATATTTGTTTAATATGTTCATTGAAGAAAGTATAGAAGTTATGAAGGAAAAGACAAAGGGCATAAAAATAAATGGAGTTAGAATACACTGCATTAGATTTGCAGATGACATTGTAATATTCAGCGATTCAGAAAGAGAAATGAATAAAATGCTGAAAGTATTATCGGACACGTTAAAACAGTGGGAATTAAAGATAAATATCAAGAAAACCAAATTGATGGTTATAGGCAAAAGTAATGCAGGGACAATATCAAAGATCAAAATAGACAATCAGGAAATTGAGCAGGTGAAGCAGTTTTGCTACCTAGGTAGTACAATTACTGAAGATAATAGATGCGTACAGGAAGTGAAAAGAAGAATAGCACTTGCAAAGCAAGCTTTTCAATGCAAAAGGAACCTACTGACAAGCAGTCATATGAATTTGGAAGTAAGGAAATCCTTTGCAAAACCTTTTGTCTGGAGTACCTTACTTTATGGTAGTGAAAGTTGGACGTTAGGAAAGAGGGAGAGGTCCCGTCTGGAAGCGACAGAAATGTGGATATGGAGAAGAATGTTAAAGACAAGTTGGACAGAGAGAAAGACAAACCTTGAAGTTTTGGAAGAAGTAAAAGAAGAAAGGAAACTGATCAGAGGAATGGAAGAAAGGAAGGCAAAATTTTTAGGCCATGTGATTAGACATAATGGATTAATTGTGAACATCTTGGAGGGGAAACTTTTAGGGAAGAAAGGAAGAGGCAGACCAAGAAAGAAATACCTAGATGACGTGGAGTCAGTGATGGGAGTTGAGAAATACGAGATGTTGAAGAGAATGGCAGAGGACAGGAGTTCATGGTTGCAGCGACAAGGCTTAGCCTTTAGATGAAGAAGAAGAAGAAGGTATTTCTAGGACCTAGAAAAGGAATTATTTTTTTCGCATTTAACTTTGAGGTTACTTTTGAAATTGTCCGTTAAAAATAAAATTTAATTCTTCGCTAACCTTGACACTCTCTTTTTTAACTGTCCACCTTCCCTTTTTCATAAATTAAAAAATTCGAATCTCTGATTGACCAAAATTTACCGAAGTCATGCCTCACGTGCATGTATTTAAGCACATCCGTCGTAATATACAGGGTGATCATTTTAAATGAGAACTCACAGAAAATTTAATAACTTCGAGTAAAAGAGTGTTAAAGTCATGAAACTTAGAAGTAACAACCTTTATTGTCTGCATGATGTCGCCAGTTGTCGACAGCCTGCAACACTACTAATGCGCATGCACAGTGCAAGCAATAAACAAACATGGCGTTCAATGTAGAGGTGCGAGTGTTTATGGTGGAACGTTACCTCAAATCAGAGTCGTTTAAAACTACTCAGAATGATTTCTGTCGGCAATTTAGATGTTGTGAGGCGCCAACTAAATCTATTATATGGAAGCTTGTGAAAATGTTCAGTGAGACTGGAAATGTGTATGTTGTGAGTCGTGTTTACTCGTCGACTGTTCTGACTGAGGATCTTTTAGCATAAGTTAGTGAGAGCCACCACGCTCGCCAGATTTGTCGCTGTTAGACCTCATTCTGTGGGGTTTTATCTAAGATAATGCCTACAACAGCAGTCCACGCAATCTGGATGAATTGAAAACCAACATATCCCACATCATTTCCAACATCACACCCATCACGCTGGACGCAGTATCTTTGAACATGCTTCGTTGTGCTCAGTTATGTATCCAACATGCTGGTGGTCATTTTCAACTTTATTTGTGACAATGCAAGTAATGTCAGACAATAAAGGTTGTTACTTCTAAATTTCATGACTCTAGCACTCTTTTACTTGAAGCTATAAAAATTTTCATGGATTCTCATTTTAAATGATCACCTTGTATAAAAGAATGATGATCAATGAACTCTACAGAGTTCTTTTAGAGAAGGGTACACCCATTCTCTAAAATAACTCTGACTTCAAATGCAATATTTCACCTCCGTTTTATTGGATCAAAACTTCGACTGTATAATGCATGCAGTTAAATATTGAGCTTTTAATCAGAATGCTTTATGAAATTCTGGAATTTCGCATCACAGAATTAATTATATTATAATTTCCACTTTCACTTGCAGTTACCACTGCACCATAATCGTTTACAGTCATATAAAATAGAAGTGGAACAATAAAGTTTACAATTTATTCCGCCAAAATGGGTTTACTAAGTCAGTAGAGTATTTTCATATTGTTATGAGAAAAAATATCCACGTAAATACGACTTTGAAATTAAAAAATCTTGCCAATGGCAAGATATAGAAATCGAGGAAAGTGTAACACTCCTCATTTGTACGAGTTACGGATTCCTTAAAAAAAATCTTTTTTTAGTTTTAATCAAATTCGTAGAAATTTTAGTGGAAATCGGTGAAAGTATTCTCAAGATATCAGCGGAGAAGGGCAACGAGAGGGGAAAGTGCGTCGCGAGAGGTGAACGGTTCCAATTGAGCGATAAAAAGAGAAAAGTGTTTCACTAACGTTGGGACGGAACCATTCACTATCGGTTGGCAGGAATTTTTGGCAGTTAAGTTCGAGCAAGAGTTTATAGCATCAAACATTCGATATTCACTTTGATCAAACCGTATTACTTTCAAATAACGATTTAATGCAAATGAATTATTTATAAACGTGACTTATCTATTTTGAAACAATTTCTGTTCATTGTATTATCACTTGAAAATATTGATATTTGGGAGAGAGTGGCTATATTTTTAAAATGCTCAAAGGGATAAGTCAGAAAAATGGTTGAAGAGCCCTGTTCTAGGGCGTCTGTGCAAAATATACAAAGACAAATGTGAAATTAATCTATACCTATGGGTATGAGTACATATTTAATTAAGACTGGTATTCACTCAGTGTGAGTGCGTGGAAATTACATGCTGTATTACAAACTCAACTTTTTCCATTGTTTCAAAACCCAACTGCCCATTTAATATTTAGCGACCGTATGAAGAATATTTGTAAACGGACGGAGAGGGTGTGAATGCAGAAACGAAAAGTAGAAACTATTCGGCTGCTGAAGATTTTTAGTTAGCATTAAATAGCTCAATCGCCTGATTCGTTGTAATATTCCGCAATGAAGTGGCTTTGTTGCTTGCAATTTTTCGTAGAGTCGCCTGAAAATTGAATTTCAGTTAGAGTGAATTACTCTTTACGATGTCTTTGTTAAATGGCAAATGAAGTGAAGATGGCAAATAATGAAATAGGAGATCGTCATTCTTGTTGGTTAACATGGCTCGTGTTAATCAATAAAGAAAAATATTGATATTTCTTGAGATTTTGTAGCCTATGGTCAAGAGAGTTAAATGAATGATTTGGTTTTGACGTTTATTATAGTTTCAATTAATTCTTATTCAAAAGTCGACTTTACGTAGATTTTGGTTAAAAATATCTCTCTGAATTTCAAGAATTCTTTCAAATTAACATACATAAGATAAATGGCTGATTAACGTACATTTTATTAGTTATAACTCAGTGGATTACATCGCGAAGAATTCTTATTTGCTTAAATGGAATGAAAGAAATGATTTTTCTACCCTTGAATTATGACTTACCACACAATTCCAATTAAGTTGGCCTTCGCATTTCGCAGCCTATTGTGTCCAGAGGCAGCGGTTATGACTTGATTTTTTTATTTCCCGCTCAATGCATTTAAGGAATTTTACAGCTATCTAGACCGGAAATCAACCACAAGAATAAGATTTCAATGTATTCCGTTAATATATTTCATCGCATTCGTAGCGCACCTAATACACGTCATTTTAAAAGTAACTGAAAGTTCCTGTTACGGTGTTTTCGGCGCATGATATTCTAGGATTAACGATACCCATTTCTGATAATAGGCTTAGATTTTACGGACTGACTGTCTTATATAATCATTGCAGCAAGGAATATTTAACGCTTTTACAGTGGACATCCGATAACTATAAAATAATGTGTGGCGTTATTGGAAGACAAGTTCGAGTGATTTCCATTCTAGATGTTTATGTATGTACTTAGTAGCACATGGAATTACAGTGAATTTTTCAAGTATTTCAATAGGAGTGTAGAAAATCTAGGCAACTTATTGTCAATAATCGTGAAGTAAACTGGTCTGAATACGTGCAACACTATGCTTTTTATGTCGCTTGTGCGATGACTTGGTCCACTGCCCACGCTTTTTGTAATGCTTTCTTGTAGAAATGCAGAAATTTAACGTCTTCATACTTATTATATTTAACTTCTACCTGTCGATCCCTCTCTTTTCCTCGTCTTGTGCTCACTGAAATTTCCGTGCCATTGGGAAGTCAGCCTTCACGGAATCAAACAACCGTTTTTTTTTAGTTTTTAAGTTAAATAAGAGAAAACGTGCCACGATGGACACAGCTGTTATCTGTTTTGAGCCAGGGCTTCGCATAAGCCGCCGTCAGTTGTTTTCAATGGAAATAAACCCGGTGCTCCACTTTTCTTCCGCGTAATTCTGCATGAAGGCGAGTCCATCGTCTCAGGAGATATGCGTGGTGGGGAGAAAGGGGGGGAGAGAGCAGAGGGAGGAAGGGGTATGAGAGAGAGATAGGGAGGGAATGGAGGAGAGTGAAAGAGACGGAGGAAAGGAAAGGGAGAAGGAATGGGGATGGTGAGATGGAGAGGATGGAAAGAAGGGAGAGAGAGTTAGAGAAAAGGGCTGGGGGAGGTTGAGAGGGATATTTAAAGGGGGAAGGGCAGAGAGGGGCGTGTGGGAAGGATTCGTTTGACCATGGAATAGGGGGCAAACCGAGAGGGAAGGAGGCCGCGGTCTTCCCCTGCCAGGGGAAGCCGCCTTCGAAGGTCAGCAAGAAGATGAGAGGGGGAGTGGGGTGGGTATGGTAAAGGGGAAGGTTGGGGAGAGAAAGGGGATGGAGGCGGAGAACGTGGAGGGGGCGACACCTGCCCATTCGATGGAATGCAGCCACCCCACCCTACTACCTGCGAGGAGGAGAGACTATTGAGAGAGGCTGAGAGAAAAAGAGATTCCTTCTCCTTGCCCTTGAGCGAACAGCTTCTCTACCAAATACTCACTCAATCCCTCTCCTATTTCTTTCGTTCTTTTTATCTCTCTTCTGTAGAATCGACTGTTACTTCGTCTTTGCCATAGTATGGCAGTTCTATTTTTGGAGGCCGACGACGGGATCCTATGAAAATTCCAGTATTGGGTAAATACAGCGCAGCCTCGTTATAGCGCGGGTATCGGGGAGAAAAGTTGCCCCGCGTTATATCGAGATAATCAGAAATTAGTTTTCCTTGCATGCGTACTTCGGTTTTCTGCGCATTTACTGAGCTTTCTACGTATTTATCGAGCTAGTAACTATAACTAGGTAACTTATCAGTATTTTCCCTATAAAATGCTTCTTAGTTGAATGTTTTATCATTAATAGTTACTGAAATATGAGAATTTACGCAAACGTAAAAATTTTGGATTTTGGATATCCAAAATAAATCCAACCGTGGATTCCCACGGTGGGCATTTAAATCCGTACGATAAAGGTAGTAGGATAGTAAAAATCTATCATTCGTGTATTTATTGAATCCTGCATAATAATAAACATTAATTAAACAATCTACATATAAACTGTTGCATAAATATATTTATTTAAATAATTAATAATATAATTTATGTACTAGGCGCTAGGAATGCAACTACGTTAGTAGGGTTGAAGTAAGAAATAGGAACCATCTGGTGAAAAAAAACTTGTTCAGGACTTGAATAAGACCCGCGTTATACTCGATACCGCGAAATGACGAGTCGCGTTATAACCGAAGTACGCTGTACGCCCAAATTAAGAATAAATACCTGACGTTAAATGGTTCAATGCCGCGCTGTTGTATAATCGTTGAACAAACTAGGGAAAAATTACCGAACTCGCCGCATGTTTGGAAACCAGTTGGTATTGGACCTACTTAAATTATCAGTCGTTCAAGCAAATCGATTTTCAAATGGTCATTTCTGAATAAGCTATCGAAATCCCTTAGATATACACCTGCTGAAAGATTTAAAATTAAATATTTATTTCATTACATAACTACTTGAAGTGTTTTGGTATAAAGATCTTCAATAATTTTCCTACTCATTTGTACCTATACATACAAATGTAAATGTAGTGACTTGAAAACGATAGCAATTTTCCATCCTCTTTTGGAAATATAATTAGAATCACCGATCATGAGCTAATTTTTTTTTACAATTTTAAAAATATTTCTTAATAAGTACAGTACGGGGTAACCTTGAATCGTGACCTGTCTTGGGACACCCACATAAGACGAGTGATAGGTGCGGCAAATAAGAAGTTGGCTTTTGTGCGTAGGATAGTCAGGAAAAGCACGGAAAAGGTGAGAGAATCCTGTTATTTATCCTTGGTTAGACCTCAAATGGAATACGCAGCAGAGGTTTGGGATCCATATCAGAGGGGACTCGTAAAGGATTTAGAAAAAATACAGCGGCGAGCAGCTAGATTCGTGAAAAGAATTACGATAAAAAACAGAGCGTTACGTTACTCATTAAAGAGTTGAGTTGGCCATCGTTGAAAGATCGTAGATTGCAGGCGAGACTTAAACTTCTAGATAAATATAAGTCGGAGATATTCGTAAATGAAATGAAGGATATTATTCGACAACCAACGTATATCGGACGGAGGGATAATGAGGACAAGATTCGCGAAATAGATAGTAGGACGGAGAGGTATAAGGAGTCCTTTTTCCCTAGGACAATACGTGACCACAATAGATAACTGTGAATAATAATTAGTTAGGAACTTGGTGCGCGGCACCCCCTGCCATCCACCGTCAAGGTGACTTGCAGGGTAATATGTAGATGTAGATGTACAAAATTCCTCCAACTTTTACCTTTATAAAGCTAATTCAAAATTATTTTGCTATATTTTAAATTTTTTTACCTCAATTTTATTTTTATGGGACTATATTGCTTTTCAATCATTTGTCAACTGCAAAATTAATGTTTTCCGGTAGAATGGAGAGCTTATTTCCATTCATCTTCGATCTCTCACTTGTCCTTCGCAAAAATTTCGAGGCTTTAGAGAGTGATATTAACATTGCTTAATGGCGGAGTAATCTTCATCCCATCGACTTTACTCATAAATCTCCCTTTCATGCAACATCTTCCTTCCAAGGACCTCGTCCGCCAACTGCCGCTCCTCCTCCCTCTTCCCCCCTCTTCCCCCCTCTTCCCCCCTCTCTCCCCTCCTCCCCCCTCCTCTCCCCCTCTTCCTCCCCCCTCCTCCTCCCCCAACGTCATTGCAGCAATGCCATTCAAAGCGTACAGTACCAGACGATCTTGAAAGGATTACCACCAAAACTGATTTTGTGTTTCAAGGTGAGTTAATTAGATAACGAGAAGTGTCGTGGGAAACAGGAAATTAATAAAACTGCCTGGAAAATCGTTTGAATGGCGCTGCATTAAACTCTTACTCCCCTTCGATCTCTCTCCACTTCCCTTCCTAATCATCCTTTCACTTTATACCTTTTCTTCATCTTTTCGCTTCTTCGTTCTTCTTCCTTACTCCTTTCCTTTTCTCTTTCCCTTGCATCATTTTCTTCTTTAATCTTTTTTTTCTGACACCCTTCATTTTACATTTCAATTTAGACTCATTTCTGTAATTGGCAAATATTTAAAATTGAAAATTTTATTTGCAAATTAAATCGAATATTAACAGAGTGGGGAATAAATTATACAAATTTCGCTCCATCCCTTGTATTGTATTTCTCTTTTCCTTTCTTCACCGTCCCCCCTCCTCTTCCGACCTCCCACATAGGTATAAGAAAGGGCTTACCAACCCCAACCTCGATCAAATAAAGCCAAATATCTATCTTTCTATCATCTTTATATCCTATACTCTCCCTCTACTTCCCCTTTTATTCCTTTTCGCGGCAACTTATTCTTCCTATATCCTACATACTCTTCCGCTTCGTTTCCTTTTTGTCCCCACAGGAGAGGCCCGAGGTATTTTTGACGCCCCGGACAAGAATTCATTCCAGTGCCCCTTCAGTACTTTTCATGAATCTATCTTAAAGGTCTGTTAATTCATTGTTACATAAAATCATTACAAGTGAAAAGATTTAAGGAAAGCTATCGAAATTCCTGCTTATTCCGCTATATAAATAGCTCGTCAGAACTCAATTACATGCAAGTAATGCATACATTAGTGGTGGGCAACCTATCACCTATGGGTTAATGAGATGCCCGCCATCACTGTCTCTATTCCCTTCCATCTTCTCTCCCTCATTGTCCTTACTCTTTCTTCGGATAAAATTCGAGAAATCCATTTCCCGCGGAGAGGTCCCTAACGACTGGAAGTTAGCGCACGTTACCCCAATTCATAAGGGCGGAGACAAGGAGAACCCAGAAAATTACAGGCCGATTTCCTTAACTTTGATTTCGTGTAAGATTCTCCAGCATATATTCGTTAGCAACACAATGCGATTTCTTGATAGTAATTCTTTGTTAGATGATTGTCAACACGGCTTCAGAAAAGATAGGTCTTGTGATACTCAGCTCGGTTTTTTGTGAGTGCCACTAACAAAAAGCTGGCCTTTATTGGGATAATAGTTCGAAATAGCTCCGAAAAAGTGAAAGAATTATGTTATTTATCCTTGGTTCGACCGCAGGTCGAATATACGTCAGCTGTGTGGGATCCCTACGATAAGGGACTCATTAACGTGGTAGAAAAGATTCAGCGCAGGGCAGCTAGATTTGTAAAGAGAAATTACGATAGTAAACAAAGCGTAACATCATTAATAGAAATTCTGAAATGGACATCGTTAGAGGAACGTAGGCTGCAGGCTAGATTTAAACTATTGGAAAAATTGATGCCGGAGGGACTAGCGAATGAGGTAGTAGGACTTATCAGAAGCCGAAAGCAGGACAGCGAGGATAAGATTCGCGAGATTGATTGTAGAACGGAGTGATATAGAGGATCGTTTTTCCCTAGGACGATAAGAGTACATAATAGGAAAAGATAACGTGGGAAAACTAGGGTCCTTTGGTGAACTGCACCCCCTGCCATCCACCAAAAAGGTGACTTGCAGGGTATCATGTACATGTAAATGTACTCTTACGTCTATTCCTTCCTTCCCTTTCTCTCATTTCTCTTTCATCTCCTTCCTATCTCCCTCTCTCCTTCCTATCTCCCTCTCTCTCCTTCCTATCTCCCTCTCTCCTTCCTATCTCCCTCACTCCTACCTATCTTCCTCTCTCCTTCCTATATCCCTCTCTCCTTCCTCTCTTTCTCTGTCTTTCTCTCACCTTCCTCTCACCTTCCTCTCTATTCTACTCAACAATACAGTAACCCAAACACTGCCGTATTCAGAGGCACCTCTGGGTGACATCAGACGCCAAATATGTATATCTCAAAGAATCTTTTGGATTCACTTTACGAGCCGTTGCCTAGACATCATCCTTGGGTATGGAGCAAAATAATGAAATCTTTTACTAACCAGAGCTGCTAAATTTCATAAGACATCATGCGGCACATTAGCTTCCTTCAGACCATATTTTTTATTTGAGAAGTTTGGTTTTGCATTCATTCTCAGTGAAAAAGATGGTCGAAATAAAACTTAAGAAAATGGCATACTTAAGTGAAATAAAAACTAGAGTTTACGAAAATAATTAATAAGAGAAAGGACCTGGTAAAGTTTTTACCTGATTTGTTTATACTTTTCGATGCAAGAAATTTATGAGATATGAAAGTCGCTCGGGTTATTTTGTATGAGAAGAGATAATTAAACGCTTTTTGTGAGAAGAAATTATGAAACAGGTTAACAACTCTGTGAATAAGTTGCCATTATCATAAGAAATCGATTAAGTTGGTGACCAGTATGAGAGTTTATTTACATGGAGATCAAAATGTGGGAAATATAGCCGATCAATGTGAAAATTTAGTATCTTTCCTTGAGAGTTTAATTGATCAAGATTTTAAATAATTGAAATAAAAATTTTAGAAATGCCGAATAGTTAAGTGATAGAGCTATGTTGGCACCTAAAAATGAGGCAGTTGATTAGTATTATGAAAAGTTACTTCCCCAATTGCCAGAATCGGTTCAATATTATAAATACATTGATAGTGTCCTTATCTAAAGCAAGTTTTTCAATATCCAGTTGAGATCCTTAAATCTCTACAACCACCAGGAGTTCCACCACATAATCATTAGCTCAAAGTTGGAGCACCTGTAATGATACTCTGGACTTTGCAATGGATCAAGGTTAATTATTAACCGGACTTAAATGTATATAGTAAAAAACCTTATTTTTGCAAGCAGTTGTTGTTCAATCAAAAAAGATGCGTTTTCACGTTTTTATTCCATGGGATCATTTTATAAATGCGTTGGTTCGCACACGCTCCTATTTTTTTCTTTAATTAATGCAATTTCACATTTAATTTCAGCAAGTTTCAACGCTACAATACACGATTTCGCCTTTTCATTGGGTAACAGAAGAATTCGACGGAAAAGGCATTAATTGAAGATATGTGACCATATAAAATATTGCACTCCGGAATAATTCTCATGATTTTCACGTCATAAGCTGCATTTATTCTTTGAAATGTAACGAAAATGATTGCGACGAACAAGAAAACGTGCATTCCTTCTTGCGTTCTCCGATGATTGATACCCAGCAAGTGAGAAGAGTATATTTAATGGTCGCCTGTTCAGACATTCACTTCCTCAACCTCCTTTTCAGGTGACGCAATTTCAAAGCCCCAAGCGTCATAGGTGCGAAGTCACATTAAATCATAATCACCCTTTTCATTTCTCCTAGGCTAGGTACGACCGAGGGTAGTGGCAACGATTGATTAATGGCAGATGTTGCAATAATTACCTTTTTCATAGGTATTAAAAACTCGAGTCATCTTGGATAGTGTAAAAAGTATTAACCATTCTTGCAGCATTCCCGTTGTGTTCGCTTATTCATTTTAATGCGAAAATCTCCACAATTTATTAATTTAATCTCACCCCAAAGTCTGGCATTTTTTTTCTAAATCTCATGCCATTGATCGTTTCTAATGCTTGGATTTATGACTTTGCGAAAAGATTATCTATTGACTAATTCATTCAGAAATTTCTTTTCTAGCCTCTCTTTCAATATTCTTATCCATTTACAGCATTATTATTTTACCTAAAAGGTGCTAACTCCTAAAATAGGTTTCAGATAATAGGCGCGTTCTCAGTTACCGATTAGCCGATGTAACATAGTTCATCGTTTAATTTCGAAATTATTCCTGACCACTGTTTTTCAACGAACACTATTTTTTTGCACGTTCTCTGTACGATCCAATGAATTCATCGTGATTAATGTTAATTTATGACTCAATTTCTCTTATTCCTTACTGTAATAATAAAAAAATCTTTTCCTGCGCCAATGAAAACCAGCAAACATCTTTTTCTTTGATATTGCAGAATTTTTCATCGCTAAAACTAATTTTTCTGTTGTTTTTGGATTAAGTAACGGAAACTCATGGACATTGTTATAGATGCTATAAAATCTATATATCCTTTGTTAACCTTTATTAGAATTCTATTTTAACCATAATAAATAATATTTAGTTCAAAACATAAAATGTGCATGAGAAATTAAATATGTAGCGTTTAAATTATTCCTCGCAATTGTTTGCCAGGCTACTACTTCAAACAAGCCAATTTTTAATGAATCAACCAATTTAGTAAGGGCTCTTAAAGTACTTAATAATCCTCTCTTTCCTCATTTTAATTCATATAAGATAGCCTCCAATCCCCGCCTCTTCATTCAATCATCACGACTACCTAACCATATAAACCAAGCATCGCTCTTTCCTCCCACAATTCGCTGCGCTATGGCCTCAATCAAGTTTCATTCTAACACTACCTCGACCTTCTCTCACCCGTGTTCCTTCACCCCTCGCACTGTCTCAACTCGTTCTTCCTACTTCTTTCTTCAACTTCCTCTGTTCTTCGTGATTCTCTCCTATCCTTCCATTTTATCCCTTCGCAGAGGTGAAAAGGAGCAGAGCACTTGCGACGTAGTTGGATCTCTCGAGGAAAATTGTCGAGTTGCTGTCAGATACAATATTCTGAAACTGGCTCAAAGGAAAACCCACCTTATTGTATTAAAATGCGAACATTTTCGCAGATAAGAAAAGGTGTCTTATTTATCTATATTTATATGTTACCCTGCAGTTCACAAATCTGGTGGGTGGCAGGGGGTTCACTGCACGGAGGCCTCAATTGTTCTCACTACATCCTCTGCTAGACATTCTGATCTGCATTCCTCTATGAGCCTTAACCTTGAGCACAGTCTACGGTCTTCCAGAGATCTCCAGTTTAAGTCCTTCAATAATGATGTGACGCTTTCCATATTTTCGTACTTCTTTTTAACGAATCTGGCTGCTCTCAGTTTTACTCTTTCTAACTGAATTATATGGCCCTTCTCATACGGATCCCATATACTGGAGGCATACTCCACCTGCGGTCTAACTAGTGAAAATAACACGCTTCGTGTACTTACTCTGTACTATTCCACAATATTCTATCTATGAACACCAGTTTCTTGTTAGCCGCGCCTATAACACAACGAATGTGCATGTTCCACGGAAGGTCACGACGAATGGTAACTCCTAACTATTTTACATGCTCAGCTACTTGAATAAGACTTGTATCTATTTCGTACTAGAAATCTATTTCTCTGTTCATACTTCTCCAGAACGATACGGCGGCACATTTACTGTAATTAATTTAAATTTTCCATTCCTTACACCACGCGGAAATTATTTTTAAATCATCCTGCAACGATTATTTATTTTGCTTCATCAATTCTTAAACAGCCCTTCCTTGGCACTAGGGCACTAATTTTTTCTGTAATAAATTGCTGATCTTGGTAGACGGGTGGTTAGAGTATCTGACGACGGAGACCAAGGTCGCGGGTTCGAATCCCGCCGAGGGCATGGACGTCTGTATTCGTAGTATGTACAGGGTTATATGTAAGAATGAACCAGGTGGTCTGAATATCGCCCTTAAATAAAGTCGATTTGTTATTATTATTTTGGTGTGATACCGACAAATGGATATGTCCAAAGTTTTTAATACTCGTTTGTGAAAATATAAAAACATTGCTTGTAGGCTGGAGTGCCGCGATATTCTGTTTGTCTTTGAAAGGGTCTACAAAATGGTTGGGAACCACAGAGAAAGACAAACATGAGTGCCCATGGCCTAAACCGGATTCGAGCTTTAGTATTTGGAGACATCATCTAACCACCCCCTTACTGATATTTAATCTAGTGGTGGAGCATTATTAATTCAAAATGCAGGTAATGTCACAACTATTTTAGGATATATTCGAGCACTTGCGAGTTGTTTCCTGCGTAATCAACTACCAGCAGTTGTCTAACCATCCACCATTTTCAGCTCTAATTTTCAATAGACCTGCCTTGTATATTCCACGCACGTCTGTTTTCTCACATTTCGTAACCATATTTTTTCTTCCGTCTTCGCTCGGAAACACTTTCTCGCGATCTATTTTTTATCTCCCCAATTCTCTCCCAATCTCTCTCTTTCTCGCTCTCTCTGTCTCTCCGTCAGAGCGAACCGCATGCCCTCACGGTGAAACGACACCCTTTCACTTCTATTTACTGTCAGCCATTAGACCAGGCGGAGTTAAATCCCAGAGAACTCAAAAACGTCCCTCATCGCTCATGCCTCGCAGCCTACTCGCACGTGAATTCCTCTCTCGGTATGACAGGATCGTTCCCTCCTTCCCGCTCCCCCCCCCCTATCCCTTCCTTCCCCAACACCCCCTCCCCGCAACCACCTCCCCCGACTCCCTTCCCCAACCCCAACCCCCTTCCCAACCCCCTCCCCAAACACCCTCTCCAACCCCATCCCCAACCCCAACCCCCTCCCCAACCCCCTCCCCAAACACCCTCCCCAAACACCCTCCCCAGTCCCTTCCTCTCCCTTCACCGCAGCCGCGACGAACGAACCTTGAAAAAATTTCTCATGCTACCTTAATGTTCGATTCGTCTCTGGTAGCACACACAACACAAATCATTCCAATTCGTAAATCAGGACCCGTATCACGCTCTCCGAAAATATTATTCTGATACTTAAATGCGCAGAATTCGCGGAATACCCAATAGGCAACATATAGGGAGCCATGGTCAGAGGTGGCCCGAGGAATTTTGGCGCCCCTGGCGAGATAGCACTCCAACGCCCCTCTCCGTTTATGTTTGTTGATATTTTTACAAAGTACATGCTAATTTATTCATCGCTCTGTTAAAATTATTGACAATTTAAAATTAAAAGGAATGCATCAAGAATCCAGCCTGTTTCTCGATATTTATTCACTTGCAAATAATGCATAGATAAATGATTGGGATAGCACTCCCAAAACTTCGGCGCCCCGGGCAACCGCCTCGCTCGCCCGTAGCTTGGACCGGCCCTGGCCGTGGTCTATCTTGCAAAACCACTCAATAAAAATAGATGATGATGATGGAGTTTCAATCATGAAGAATACGTAGTTTAAAATCTTTCCTCTCCAAATATTTTGATATCGAGCCAGTATTTCTATTATATCAAATCTTATTCGGACGCAGAAATTTAACAGGCCCTTCATATCACGTTTACTTCCTACCCAAAGCGAAGTGGTTGCCTTCCTCGATAAGATTCACGCTATCGACTCCATCCCTCAAACCACTCCTCAGGAATGGAAGTACGCAGAATTGCGAAAATATTCATGAAGGACGCTGAAAAATAATATAATCGCATTATTCTATCTTCGAGAAGTGTTTGTGTTTCTATCTAAAAGCAAAAACACCTTCAATGTCCTTGGAATTATTGAGTCTTCCCCGAGTCCTGTGCGAGGGTGTATTTGCTTTTGAAACTTGCGTATAAACACTTCCGAAAAATTAAAGAAAAAAATCTTCGTTTTAATGACGCACTAAAAGTACTTCGGTACTTGAGAATCGGCGTTGAGTTGTAAATAAATAATGGCTTGGCAGGAAAATATTTATATTCCCGGGTTTTTTAAAAAATATGCAGATGAGACGTTTCCAACGAATTTGGTTATTAACATTTTTTGTCGTAGCTGTAAGCAGAATATTCCGCAAAAAAACTGAGAGCTGCAGAAGAAACATTTGCTTATTCCGGTGGCGGATAATCGGAGAAAGAAAAAAAACGTTCGTAATGTCTACACAGCCAATAATCCATTAAAGTCGATAGTTGTAAACTTAAATTCCTATTTATATCTGTTAATTTGTGAGCGGCATTTTAATTTTTATAATTTTCGAGATACATGATTAAAATTTCATATTCGCGAACCATGTTGCGCTGCACAATGATAGCAATAAAAACCGCTAAGAACGTTAAAATAACGCTTCATATGAAAAATTACTTATAACCCATATTACTGTTTCTTTGCGAACCATTGAGATATCTTTTATTGATAGTTTACTTTGATACGCACAAAATCCTGACATTCAATTGGTTCTATCTTGTGTATCAGTTTCGGTCCAAATACCATAAACATTGACTATAACACCGTCAGATGAACGAAAACACAAAGACGAAATTTTGAGACCCTTCTTCACCGAAGAGTAATATTTGCTGAACGAACTGTGTCCATATTGTAATAAAACACGATGGAAAAATGTTGACCATTAATTTATAAGCATGCAGGCGTATGCTGGTTTATATGGGCTGCTGGAAGTCAGGAGAAAAATTGTGACCTAACCGATAATCGAATTCGGGTCTTTCGCTTTCCGGGCAGTTATTCTACCTCTGAACTACCGAAACAGACTATATAAGACTTAATTCCACTCTCAGCTACAAACATTGGTGCATATATAATGTATATTTATATATATTGTATATTTATAAAATGAGAAAAGGAATATGAAATTAAACTGCTGTAAGAGGAGAAAAAGATAACTAAAACTTGAAAATTTTCGATTATCTGCTCTGTCTCCGACTGAAACATAAAAAGTATATATATGTGCGATAGTTAAAATATAGTTAAAAAAACATGGAAGAACTTGTCGTTATATAACCTCCTACAGTCTAGCAGAAAAATGTAACTTTTTGGTTTTGCCAGCAGGAGACTGTTGGGCAAATGCTACACACATACCTCAGACTTTTGTAACTAATTTCAAGTTGTGTACACAACAGTGATAGAGTAAAAGTGTTTAAGAGGCACTTTTTCAAGTCTGAAGAATTTATTTCTCAAACTTTTAAATATTTTGTTCCCAATCTGCTATTTGTTGGAAGTTATCTATACAGAGTGCATATATTAGTTTTATAACCACAAAAGTGGGGCTCCAGCAGATGAGAAATCTCATCCAGGAGTAACCTCACACCTTAGTCGCTTGGAAAGGCTGTTTCGATATCTCTCTGTCATTCCCACTCTATCATTCCCTACTTCTCTTACACTCATAAAAAATAGGAAAAGAAACGATTAATACTTGTTATTTTTTGAGGATACTCTCTTAATTTACTCTCGCCTTTCATTCTTCTAAAGAAGAATAATCTCAAAACAGAAGAGAAATGAATTTTAAGCACACCATCTACCTACAGCAAATCAAAAAGACACGCTTTCGTTGCCCTTATCAATTGTTCATCTGCTCCCATGTGGTCTTTGCTCCCGGCGCGAACAGAAAATAAATGTCTTAATTGCGGCGAAAATATTCACAATGGAGACATAACCACATTCCTCTTAAAGAACCTTCGAAGTAAATATGTACCAACTTAGTTGGCGAAATTCCTCGTCCGATTCGTATTTTTAACTCTCGACTCATCGTGAGTGCGAGCCTTTATCTGCGCTTTTACCTCATTTCTCTCTCTCTCTCTCTTTTGGCGCTCCCTCTTTTCTCTCTCCCTTCCTCCTTCTCCACCGCATGCCCTCCACTCCCAAGAGCACCTCCCGTCCCTTTCACACCCTTCACCTCATCCCTATTCTCCTCTTTCCTCCCGTCCACTTGTCCGCCGACAATCGCTCATCGAAACTCAGCGGGACCACCCTAGACCCTTAATCTATCCTCATCTGGAATCTCTATACCTTTCCTTCCTCCGCCCGAATTTTTTTTCCGAATGCATCTTAGATACCTCCAACCTTTCGTCCGGTGTTGCCATGTTCATCCGGCCGAAAAGTGAATGTTTCTCGTTCGGTTTGTGTGCCATGGAGGTCACGATGTGACTTTTCTTTTGTTTCGAGGTGATTGTCGGCGTGCTACTGATTAGTGTCTTTAAACTGAAGTTTGCAAGATTATTCCGTTGCTTGTTCAAATCTATTTTAGTGAATGGAATAGAATACGAATAAAAACTCGAATGAAACATAAATAAGTAGAAAATGCTTGGCATATATTTGTATCGTCAATAAATAAAACCAAGACAAAACTTAGCATACATCGAGTATAACCGAAACAAAATTATTATTAGAGTCGTTAAGGAAGAGGCAATCCCAATGTTTGGAATGAATTTGATTATTGCGCAAAAAAGGTTGAATTCAATGACCTCACTTTTTCACTCGACCAACCACCATAGTATTTTTAAATAAGTAAAATAATAAATAATCGAATTAAGTTAATTTTAGATCAATTTGTATCAAACTTTCGAGATAAATGCAACAAAAATACGTTATATCTAAGTAATACAATGGCCTTTTCCCGGTAACTGATCGCGTTTTTTGGCAAATTAAATACCATTAAAATCCCAATACCAGGGGTATTATAGCAACATATGCATCTTTGCAAATCATTTCACATTTATAATTCAGCTCAAAAAATCTCTGGTAGGATGACGTATTTCATGTGCACGCGCCAATATTGACTCAAACCCATCCAAGTGCGTTGAAAAGCAATTACACAGGTGCTTACACAGTTAAAAGTAAAACGGATATGTGCAAAAACACCATTGCATCGAGATCATAGTTTTTTATATATATAGCATAACGTTAAGCATATATCACGGCGGGGGTTGCCGTGATGGAGTGGGTAGAGCGTTGGCCTTCCACGCAGTGGTCTCGGGTTCAAATCCGGCGGAGGTCGGATTTCTCAACCTGGGATCGTCTCGTCCTCTACTTGTGTGGATTGAGAAAACCACGCAAAGTCAGCAATCCGTCCTTCGGAAGGGACGTTAAGCAGTTGGCCTCCTTGGTGCTCTTCATAAAGAGTAGGCTAATGCCGGCACCGAGTTGCCCTCTTCCTGTCTGGTGTAGAAGGAGTTGTAGCTATAATGGTCCGAGACGCTGATTAGCCAGAAATACAAACTAACATGTGACACGGCTATGCCCGATCTCTGGCTAATATCGAACTTACTAGGATAATGCAGATTTCACCGTTTAATAAACCGCATATTTTAAAAATGCGATTCTTACTTAGCATTAATACTGTCTGTCAGGCCAATAATGAAACTGGATCAATTAAAACTGATACTACATTTCATTTGCACTTTATGCGCTTTTTCTGAGTACCCATCCATTCCGACATTAGGAAAACGCGTAATTAATATCAAAATTAGAAACTGGCTAATACCAGAAATTAGCTGTAACGTATCCAATAATGCAGACATTTTGTGCCTGCGTGTAAAATTTTAGGAACTATATTCTTAATGTTATGTTTTCTAGATGAGTTTATAAAATTTTTGCAATAAAGAATCTTTTTCCAGCTTTTGTTTACGCATGGCCTTAATCAAAACGTAGAACATATAATTTTGTGCGGCATATATTTTTTATCACTGGTAAGTATTTCGCTACATGCGATCAGAATAATTCGTTTTTTCCATCTCTTAACAGGAAATTTAACTGCATTTTTTCAATCAGTTACTCGAGTAACTTCACGTGATGCTTCTTTGTAAGCGACCGACTTTCTTGAAGTTTCTCTGCTTCATTCCCATCACTCCCGTTAATGAGATCATTTTTCTTCGGAAACAAGGTTATCAAACGTTTTAAAACCATATCTTATAATATGAGTTTAATTATCCGAGTTAGATGAGCTTATTATTCTTCCAAAAATATTCATTAGGACTAATGGTATTGTTTTTAAATATTTATAGGTATATTTATAATTATAACCCATTGTGATGGTCTTCTGATCATTACTAATGCTAGATATACTTAGGCGATTTGCGCAAAATTTCTTGACAAAGAGAGTTTAACATTTGTATTTCAGCTCCTGCAAAATTTCTCCAGATCCTATTCCAAAATTTTTAATTAAATAATACAATATAATACGCAGTTTCAATTGCAACTACCTAATTAACCATATATGAAATATAAAAGTGCTTAATAAGCCACACGACCAATTACAAAGTACCCTTCCTAATAACTATTATCGAACTTTCTTTGGCCTTAATCTACTGATGAAATATTAATAATGATTGGAGTTGTTTTCTTTCTTTATTTTATTTTATCTTTATCTTCTTTTGTGATTAATAGGTGAATTTCCATTAAGGACGGCTGCTTTGTATTTGAAATGTGCATACGGCTTATTCAACTTAATTAGTGGTATGGGGGCTACTCGTATACTTTTTTGTAGTAGTAAAAATATAAGTTCCCTATTCAATTGCTAAATAGTACTTGAGATCGGGTACATGTTAATTAACTAAATTCAATCAGTATTAAATGGTTCTTTTTAGTTTACATACGGGAAAATTTGTCAAGAAAAACCTCTCTCAAACTTTGTTCCATTATACGAAGTACCGATGTCATTCATCCGGAGTTTATAACCCAGTAAATGCGACAATAAAATCTGAAACATTGGGAAAATTGTGGTTTAATGCTTGCCCGTAAGTTAATCCATCCTTGTCATTCCTTGCAACAACTATCCTGACTTTACGTTCTTATAGAAATTGATATTCCCTACTCTGGTGGTTGGCAGGGAGTGCTGGAGATTTTATGAATCTATAATTTTGGAGTGGATTGAGTTTTTTAGTCCGTTATCTTTTATTCTCGATGTAGCCCCCATACACAGGTCTCAGAGGCAATTAACACATTTGATTTTTTCCAAACTTGCAGTTGTTCTTCCGTGGGACTCAAGTGTCGTCTGCGCTTTTTCTGCGTGTGTCTAATCTTTCAGCAACGAGGTGACGTATGCTTTCGCTAACAATGTTTACTCGGAGGCGCATCGTCGCAAAGAGTTATCTCCGTTCCGTGCATTAACTCCCCGAGCACCCAAGCCACTCCCTCCACCTCTCTCTCTCTCTCTCTCTCTCTCTTTGTATATCTTTGATGCTTAGCTCGTCGACGGCCGGCGGTCTTTCTCGGAAATTCCATTCGCGGCTCCTCCAAGGTCACCTAGGTGTTGGCTGCGCAGCCAGCACCAGCCAGCTGGAATCCGGGGACCCATACCGATGGCATTGCCTCATCCTCAGCTCCTCGCGATGCAGCAGCCCGACGATAGTCACCCGGGAGGCGTCCACTCCGCCCCCGGCCCAACCGTCTCCTCCCACGCTGAAAGGCCTCCGCCGCGAGGGACTCCGTCAACCCCCTCTGCCTCTTTTCTCCTTCATCCCTCGCTCTATTCAATCCTCCCACGATCCTCCACACCCTCCCTGATCTTCCACCCTCATCTTTCGTTTACCTACTTCTTCCATTTGTCCCTTCTCTCCGCTTATAAACTTTTCCCTCTCCTCACTCAGTCTCCCTCCCATCCCTACTTAAATGTTGGAAGGGACTACATATTCTCAATTTCGTCCTAAATAAAGTCGTTTGTCTGTCTGTCTGTCTACTTTCTCTCCCACCTCCTCCACCCCAAAATATAACCTTCCACTCTCTAATCGCATCCCATACTCCTCCTTATGAATAACTCTTCTTCTTACCACTTCCTCCCTCCCCCTTCCCCTCCAACCGGCGTTTATATACTGCATCGTTTTTCCCCTTCCCACCCTCCCTCTTCTCCTTCATCCCTCTCATTCCCTCCCCTACCCAGTTTCCTCTTCCCTCTCTCAACCTACCTGTACACCCCCTTCATCCTAACTCCGCCTATTCTCTCCCTGCACCCCTATAAACCTACTTCTAACTCCATCCCTCTCTAGTCCACCTTCTCCTCTCCCTCTCCTTACCCTCCCTCTACTATCTCGACTAGACCCACCTCCCTCGACCACTTCCACCCTTCAACCGCCGCCTAACGGCGAGGCAATGATGCTGGAGGCCTTTTTTTACAGCTGAGAGAGCATTCATAGACCGGTGAAATAGTTAACAGGTTGTTATGCGACAGTGGCGCCGCGCTCGGAATTACAAAACCATATAGTATATGAATAGGCGCGCGATTACGTACCACGCCGACCGTCGAATGGAATTCCGGAGGACGCTCGCACGCCTCTCAGTCAAAGCAAAATTCATGACACATACGAGTGTATTAAATACCTCCAAAACATCGCCTCGGCTCTTTTCAAATTATTTGGGATTACGTTCAATGTCTTTCGCGGGCTGTTTTATTCTTTCTCTTTCCCTCTTTATTTTTATTTTTGGCCACAAATTACAGACATTGGATTAAGCAGATTTGCGGTCGATCGATAATTAAGCTCCGAGCAATCCATTCTCTAAGGCTGAATCGACAGAGCAAAGTGATTGGAATGTGGATGTATGTAGGTACTGTTAAAAGCTATGGGCGGTTCTGTGATTGAATGTTTTTGCTCCCGACCTTGTCTTTGGCACTTGGCATAGACGGGAGAACAGTTACCTAAGGAATGTCTTAGTGGAGGGGAGGAGGGGAGATAATTAGCTAGCTGATTCGATGTGTCGCCATACGACTCTTACGAAAAGTCATATGACATTCGAGGAATTTTAAATAGCAAGTTTCGATACAATACAAAGCAATATGGACTCCTATTTTAAAAATGCGATTTTATAATACATAGCTATAAAAATGTATTCACACCACCATTGCATTCAATCATCATGTAATGGTGTATGATGACCTTCATGTATAATATATCTTCCTCATCATACTAAATCAAAAACTTGTGTGCGCATTTCATAAACCTTTTTAAATGATACATGTAACCATTCTAGACAAAATGTTTAGTAAAAATGTTGGCAGAAGATATCTATTGTATGTTACCTATAGGGTGAGATCAAAAATGCACCGTTTAATTTTTTGTTATTGAAATATACAAGTACATATAAATATAAATAATAAATTATATTATTAAGTATCAATAAGTGTCATAAATTCCTTAAGGTTGTTTTAATTTTCTTGGTTATGACGTAGTTTACATTTTAAAAGTTTTTGTGAAAGAAATCGTAGAAGAACACTAGGTCTCTGCGACTGTCAAATTTTCTATTTAATCGAATCGGGCAGTGCAATGTTTATAGCAAAGGAATCGCTGAAGAACTAAGATACATTTACATTGGTATTTGTACAAATTCCATAGGATATTTTCTTTACAAAAACTACTCAGAAAGGGAGGCTATAAATGCATTATCTATTACCCATATGCAATATTTCGATAAATGAAAAAATTAATGGTTGATGAAACCGTAGCCAAACTTTAGTCAGAAAGAAAACTTTTTAATGACGTAAAATATGACAAAATTTTAACAAACTCGGTACTTAGAAAACTGCCTAATACTTAGACACAAAATGATAATCTAATTGGTAAATTAACACATACTGTTCCAGACATTTTAAAATACCCAACTGTCGCAGGAATACAAACATAGTTATAGTAGTGTAACAATTCTACTGAGGCGAGCAGCAAACTTTTTAAAGCGTTGTATCTTTCATTTACTTGCGTACGTGCGAACTGCAAGTTGCTTCTTTCGCCCTTATAAATCCGGTAAATTTTTCTCGTTTCTCATATGTTTTTTATGATTCTTTCCGGTGAATAATTGTTTGGTTTTTAGTAACTTGTATTTTATAATGTATCGTTTGAATTACCCAGACCTAATTGAGCCAAGCGTTGCGGTATTCGCGTACCGAATTGAAGACGGACGTTTCGAAAATAATAGATAGCATTGTACCAATGCAAAAGAGTACTAAATTATTACCAACAGTCACTGCAGTTATTTATAATATAACATATGCTAAATCAACGTGAAAATGGTTTGCATTGATTTTTATCGTAAAACTTGCATGTTAAGAACGCATTGAATGTTAATTATGCACTCTCGATTTAAGAATGAAATTAGATACGGATTCAGTCGGTATTGTTCTTCGATGAATGGAATCAAATTTTCCATCCAAATTCGAACTCGAATCGAATTTCGAAGCATCGCATGATTAACGCCGCTATGTAAGTACGGCAGTTTCTCGTTACGGTGGATCTTCTATGCATTTTTTAAATTCCTTGCTATATCTAGAAAAATTTTCAATTAATCTTTTGTACCTCTAAAGCTGTGTTTCTCAACCTTTTTTGTTTGCGTCACCCCATTTTAGCTCTGCGTCACCCCGTTTACTGTTCCATTTCCTTCAAGTCATCTTTAAAGATAAATTAGGCTTTATCTACAACTTAAAGATCAACATTTATGCATTCAAAGAAGCAGAGGCAGGTATTCTTCTGGTTTTATTTATTTTTATAAGCCAGAATATGATACACTGTGAATTTATGAAATACTTGCGTCACCCTTCAATAACTCTCGCGTCACCCTGGGGTGTGATGTCACCCCGGTTGAGAAACACTGCTCTAAAGACATTAATTGTGCAAACTGAAATTTGAAAGAGGCGATTTGAAGATCCACTAATAAACTTGAACTTGTGTCATTTTCGGAATGTGTAAAATGTGTTATTTTTGAAGTGTGTCATTATATTATGGACACATTGAATGCATAAGATAAAAAATCGATGCATTCGCAAGCATGTCACTTTGTGAGTATACATAAATGTCATGCCATCTTCGACGAACTCTTACATCAATATGGTTTTCCACAGCTACCTCTAAGAGTTTCGTAACCATTTCATTCGTGCGTGGCAGAAAACATTCCGAGGGAGAGAGAGAGAGAGGAAGGAAGATTGGAAAACCACGAAATAACCGCTTCGGTGCGTCTCAGGAAGGGGGATTTTGATAGATGCCAGGGGAGGGGTGAATGGGAGGATAGACCAAGGGAATAGGAGGAATGGGGGATGGGGAAGTTTGGAATGGGAAACGGAAGAGACGCGAGGAATGAGGACTTCTTCGTTTAGAAACGTTGCTCTTGAATCGATAAAAAAGAAGCACAGCAAACTGCATGCTTGGCTCAACTTCTATCAATGCTTTCACGACATTGGTGCTCAAATGGCAATAGACGGAGGGAATATCAGTGGGAAAAAGGGGAAATAAGAAGAAAAAGGAATGCCAGCGGAAATAGAGGTCACAGACAGGCAGGAGAAGGACTTAAGACCGAATGCAATTCAGACAAGGTGCTCTTATTCTTTCATCTTAAGTGCACTGTTAACGACACAGGATTAAGATAAGGAAAGAGAGAGAGGAAGGTGCAAAAGGGCGACAAATCTCTTCGATATTTTAATAAAACGAGAAGAAAGAAGGAGAATAAAAAGAAGGGACGCGAGACGAAGGAGGATGGGGAGGAGTGAGTTATGGGTATGAAAGACAATTACTCGAAAGTGATTTGGGAGTCGACGTTGCCAAACCACGCAACGGCGACGCAACAATACGTCTTCATCCACGAAGAGCAGCCTTGACTGTTTCCATCGAGTAGAACAAGGAAAATTCTCTCCCATCTGCCGGTAATGCCGCTCCTATCTAGAGAATTTTTTCGCAAAACTTTAGTTGTAGATTTAGTTTATAGGGTGAGAACATGAAAAGCCAGAACGCTGATAACCTTTTAAAATTGACGCTAAGAAAGGCCTTAATGGTTGAAGGGGATATCCGTTGTCGAAACTTACGAAATATAAAAAAATACTCATTGCGCCTCAACTGGCGTGGTACCAATAGTACTGCTCTGAAGAGTAAATTTTATGCGCGGCAGAATTGTTGACGAATCCATCAAAACTTCGCCGAAAAACAACTGCGTTCACACTTTGGCCTGTATTGGATTGAAAAAATAAAAATCTAAAATGCAGGATAAATATTTGGCTTGCATACAATTGGCACTGATAATAGGCCCGCAAACAATATCTGTTTATTCATGAAGTTTGGAAAAGACTGTTTACAAGCTCAATCGACGAAGACCGCGATTTAAAACAAAAGTAAACTTGAGGGGACCTTTTTCTTTACTCAGGTTGACTGAACATGTCGTGCAAGCTGCAGTTATCCGAAAATGCGTGGAGTATTTTTTCTGATTTCTTCATCCATAATCATTCTTTAAAAAAATAAATTTTTCATTGCTTTCATTTAGAGTAAAAGTCCGTTCGGCGTTATTTTGGTAAGCCTCGCGGAACCCCTGTTAAACGTCCGTTACGCCTGTGCATGCGTCGATGGCTACGACACGTCTGATTTATCTCTCCTCTCCCTCCCTTTCTCCCCATCCCTTTCTCCCTCCCTCCCTTTCTTCATCCCTCCCTTTCTCCCTCCCGCCATTTCTCCCTCCCTTCCTTTCTCCCTCCGTCCCTTTCTCTCTCCCTCCCTTTCTCCCTCCCTTTCTCCCTCCCTTTCTCCCTTCTTTCCTTTATCCCTCCCTCCCTTTCTCCCTTCTTTCCTTTATCCCTCCCTCCCTTTCTCCCTCCCTCCCTTTATCCCTCCCTCCCTTTCTCCCTTCATCACTTTCTCCCTTCCTCCCTATCCCAATAAAGACATTTTTCTTTCTCTCTTTCTTTCCTCCCTCCATTTCTCCCTCCCTCCTTCTCTCCCTTCCTCCCTTTCTCCCTCCCTTTCTCCCTCCGTTTCTCCTTCATACCATTTCTCCCTCCCTCACTTTCTCCCTCCCTTTCTCCCTCCGTTTCTCCCTCATACCATTTCTCTCTCCCTCACTTTCTCCCTCCATTTCTCCCTCCCTCCATTTCTCCCTCCCTCACTTTCTCCCTCCCTTCTTCGATTTGAGTGTGGACGAGGTAGACGTCTCTTCCGTTGCCTCGGGGTTCCTCCCTTTTCATCCCTTCACTCTGTCTCCCTCTCTCTATCCCTCTCTATCTCTCTCACTATCTCTCTCTCTGCCAAAGGGGATGAGGTCCCTCGTAACCCACTGCCCTCTCTTTTTCCACAACCGTGAGAACCGAAAGGGGCGCGCTCTCCGAGCGTCGACTCATCTCCTCCCTTTCCTAAAGGGAAATGTCATGACGCCTTCCCGCCGTCTTTTGTTCCTCAAGCGTCTGACAAAGCGTGGCATAGCGATCCCCATTACGGAAGAAGGAAAAACGATAAAAAGCGCTTCCTCGTCCTGCTCAGCGGTGGGTTGGATCAACTCCTGCCATCCTCTGCGGCCTTCGGCTTTCAATCAACGTGAATATACATTTTTAACAATGTCCCCGCGAGGTCGAAGTTTTTTAATGATGTATTCTCCCCAAGATAATATATTGTGCAAAGCTTCGCAATTCATTAATCGGTCGCCGAGTTAAATATTAAAATATTTTTTTCAGTAAAGGCAGGCACACACATCACAGAAGTGATACATATAACGCTTTTTTTCATTTTTTCTGTGATTACGGACATTACATTGGGATAATCAACCGAGGCTAACGAACGTACTATTTTTGAATTATTGATCTCGTTAATTTCGATTTAAAAACATTACGTTCACTTGTTGTTTTAAAAGTAATTTCACCATCTCTAGATATCTAAATTGTCATTTAGCATCCTTAATAAATTGTCGTCGATGGTATGGTAAGCTGAAACATAAATATTCAGTAACTGTGGATCTAATAAAATAAAAGTCTCCATGTCGCATCAAAATCCTACGTTAATTGAAGGTTAAAATTAGGTAGCAGTGAGTTAACATACAATAACTCTACATGGGATTTATAAATTATCTCCATCTGGACTTTTCTTAAGGTTGAAGAGCAGGTTTTCTTTTTATGGGCGCGGTTTTCTACCGGCCCTCGGTCTAGCCGACTCGAATTCGAATCCCGAAGACAGCGAGAGAGAGAGAGACCGCGAGACGCAATAACGAGCGTGGGCGTCGAACCGCAACCGGTTAGGCGGGTGATTATCGAGTCCTCGCTGGAAATTACCTCTCCTCGCGTAACCAAGAGAGAACTGGGAAGATGGGCGTCAGCAACATTATCGATTTTACTTAAACACTTAGAGCGATTCAAAAAAAAAACTTAAATGGGCGCATATACGTCGAAGCTCCTCGATCATACGGTCGAAAAGATCTCGGAGGAGAGCACTTTGATACGCAATCCTTAACACGTCCTGCTCTCAGTTTATTGCTGCGAGATTAAAATACGCTAGGGTGAAAGAGGAGAGACGGAGAAGAGGAAGAAAGAGAGTAGAACGCGGAGGGAATGAGAGAAAAGGGATAGAAAGAGGGGCATTAAGAGTGATGCATAGGAAGAAGTGGGAAAAGAAAGAATGATAGAGGTTAGATAAGTTTGGACGAGATTGAGACGAGAAAGTTTCTCCTTCCATTAATCCCTTTGTCATGTACAAAATAAATTGTAGTAAAAGTGATAAAACCAGCAAGACTTATCTCATGGAACTCGGGTCGTAATGAAGAGAGAAGGATGTTTATAGGGAGAAACGAAGGCCAGAATACTGCGCCTTAAGAACAATAAAACCCGCATCAGAAAACAGCCACACAAGAATGTGATCGTGAAGACTTGCCAATAACTGATAGAACACAACAGTTTAAGAGGAATAAGATAGTTAAGTTCACACATTTATGTACATATGTAGGTACCTATTCACGCAATCCTTGATAGATAAAGTCTAGCGCAATCATATGTGGGAACTAATTAAAATGAGGAATGGGTGAATAGGAATTGTGAGAAAAAGAAAATAATATATGAGAGAGATATTAAATTCAGAAGAAATGTGAGCAAAGAAGACGGACGAAAGGAATAAAATTGGAGAAAGGAAACATAAAGAAGGACCCAGAGAAAGAGAAGGCGAGGGATGGAAGGTAAATGAATTGAGAGAGAGAGAAAAGGGTAAGCCAGAGAAATGGAGTAACAGGAGGCTACATAGACGGAGGAGGGAAAGAAAAAGAAACAAGTGTGTTTAGAGTGAGAAGGAGAAGTATATTAGAATTTTGAATCGTGATTTTACTCAATTTTCCGCTCAACTGATGTCGGATGTGCATTGCTCGATAACTCTTTATTTTTTCAGCCTTCTTAAAGGGCTCAATGTTGCGAAATTAATTTGAACTCGTTCGTTTAACCCATCTAAATATTAGATGGTAGCTCGTAATCACTTTGGCTCCAAGTTGAACAGTTGTATAAAACTCCTTAAGCCAAAAAAAATTGTAGGGTAAGCCCTATGCATTTCGCCCACTAAGTGGGCATCTTCAGGGGAGAACCTGCCTTGGCAGTGAACAAGGTTCAACTGCCTTACCCTACAATTTTTTTTTGGCTTAAGGAGTTTTATACAACTGTCCATCTAAATATATTTCACACGTTTCTAAAAAATAATATTAGATCTTCACCGTTGGCATTTTATGCCTTCAAATCATATTCAAAGGGTTAAAAAAAATGAGTCCCAAGGTCTGCATAGATAAATATCAGGAGATAAGAATTAAAACTTTAATTGAGTTAATAAGAAGTTCGTGTAAAGGTATGATTTCACTGGCGCGTCTCGCGTCTGCGTCCACCCGCAGTGTCGAGACGCATTCCACTCGGACACTGTATTTCAAGTGAGGCGATTTCATTGGCGCGTCTCGGACGTTGCGTCTGGCAGGCGATTAGCTGCGTCTGCGTCTCGACTGCTCCGCGAGCAGTCAAAACGCAGACGCAGAGGCGCGCCGGGCAGAGTGGATATTTGGTTCCTCTCTGTGAGTATGTCTCGCTGTTTTTCAAATTACTCTTTTCACAGAATATGTGAAAAGATTCATTTCTCTCTTTGGCCTACGTTTCGTGGCACGCGAAAAAGTTCCGACGAGGCGGCAGAAGTTTCTCGCGCTCAAATGTAAAAATCCCATATCTCAAAAACCAAGGAAGAAATCCATATATATATATATATATATATATATATATATATATATATATATATATATATATATATATATTACACACCTATTCCTAATAGTACGTAAGTTAACAAGAGAGTGAAAATTTCGTTCACTGATGCAGAATGTGAGAGCCTCGTTCGGTTTTATTTAATTTTTAACTACAATGAATTGCATTACATGTTCCTTTTAATGGTATGTGTGGCTTATGGAACACTTTCGAAAGCCACAGAAAAATGTTCGTGTGATTTCAGGGAATAGACTGCGAGATTTGGCCGGTCAAATATGAATGCGGCGGAAGTAACTCGGAAGTTTCGATGAAAACGCGATTTTTCGGTTTAAAAAAGTATTAATTTATTTTCTTACCCATTTTGTTAATTCCCCATTCTTTGTTAGGTGTTTAAGTGAGTAATTATGCCAAAACAACGAAAATCTGGGTTTTGCACGAATTAGCAACGCCGAGAATTAGCAGTATAGGAAAATAACATGGGATAGCGATTCTCTCATAAGACCACGTAGTGCACGGAGGACGTGAAACGCACTTGAGCGAACAGAGTCTATTTGGCCGCAGCGGCGAGACGCTTCTGTGAAAACGTCTCACCGCTGCATCTCGCCGCTCCTGGTGTCAGCAGACGCGAGACGCGCTAGTGAAATCATATCTTAAAGTCGAAAAAATCATTACCCATTTCATTTGTTTATTCGCTGCTTCTGCGCCACTGTAGTACGTAGTCATCCGGGCCTTTCATATGATTATTTGTTTGCTCGCTCTGTTTTGGTCGGTCATTAAAGCGAGCGATGCGTGGACGCGTGTTTACTCAAAGAGCGCGGGTCGGCCCCTTCGTGTTTGTGTCTGATCCGAAGACGTGATGTCGCCATTTCCTATCCTCGGTGGTATCAATTGGTGGTAAACGAAAAAAGGGCACTTTCTCCCTGCCACGCGGCGTCAGCTGCGATGGAATATGATTCGCGGGCCAACGACAAGTGCGTTAGCCTTATAAACGCAAATGCGTCCTTCGAAAACCTTTTCATCGCTCTCTAATAAGAACATCTCGTCTTTCGGAGCATCTAGGTCATCACTACGTGGCAGAGTAGTTGAGGGGAATGGGGGAAATCATCTTCCCGATCGACAGCGCCTTTCGTCGCACGTCGCGGATTTTACCTTGACTAAAGAGCGTACATTTTTTTTACGAGACGACTTGCCCGTCTCGCGTATACCGGGATTTTCAGTTCGATGCGTGGATTACTCCCATTTTGTTTGACCGGTCCGAGATCTCTAAAAAGCGAACGTGATTCGAAGCGGACCAACATCTCCGCCGATTTGAGAGTTGTCTGCAACCTGAACAGAGACCTCTTACGTAACATAGTGGGCTCAAACGAAGGGTCTTATTGATGGGTAAGACTGTAATTTATGGTGAAAAAATAACCGTATTCGTAAATATAAAAATATGTACGTATAGAAAATCTGAATTGATTTTTCTAAAGTTGTTCTTTTCAGACCCGAAAGCCATATTTTCACAGTAAAGTTGAGAAATTATTAGAGAAAGAAAACTGCTATGAAGTTTAACATCGATCGGAATATTTGAGAAATGTCATTTCTAATTTTTATCAGAACCTTTTAATTAAAACTTTGTAGTCGTAGTTTGAAATTATCTTTATTTAATTTGTATTTAAATTTTTCCTAAAATTCCAAGTTATCTGCTTTAAAATCAACTAGTTGATGTATTTTATCAAGGGATTCACTCTTTTACGACCAACAATGATCAGAGAATTTTCCGGATGTGTTCCCGAATTCCTCGCGCTTAGGCATGCCATGGCTTTTGAATTTCAAGTGCCTCATTTATCTTCCGTTCTTGAGCACTCCAGACGCATCCGGAGAAGTAAAAGCCACCTGTTACCTAGTCGGCCAACTTATTAGTCCTCGGTGGTCCACTTATGCGAAGAGGAGTCTGGAGAGGGCTCGCTACTCCACCTCATTGGTCGATGGGACGCAATCGGGACATTAGGACGACGAAGTGGGTTCATGGAAGAGAAAACAGAGGAAGAGGGGATAAAGAGAATAGGGCAGTGGAAGACGGAATGGGTAGGGGGAGATCCGTAAAAATCCTCGCTATGGAATCTCCTCCTGCTTCATTATTATATATTTTAATCCTCCGACTCAAAGTTTCTCTGCCCTCAAAAGCGCCCTTTTACGATTTCCTTGACAACAAAGAATAATCTTTGTTCTCATGACTACCCATTGAAGGGGGAGCAATTCCTCCGCTCAAGACATGTGCGAGAGGCGCTGGCAGAGACATACGAATGAGAGAAAAGTTTTCACGTTTTCTAGGTCAAAATGGCATCTCTGAAAGCGCCATACTATTCATCGAAATTGGTCATCACAAATGCCGCTTAATTAGTTCGCTCGTCTGTTAAGCGCTCGATACATTTTTTCCGAACAAGATCCAGTTGTTTACAAGTTTTCAGACACGCTACCCGGGTCATGTTAACGCGAGAGTCGTCGAAGGAATCGATAAGTTATTCGAATTGGCAGATTTGATTAGAAACCTCAACGAATGATTAATAAATTTCCAATTTGCCTTAATGATCGAAATGCATTTGAGAATTTAAGAATATTTGGCACTGGTTATATTGTAATAGAGCTTTCATCGAATAAATTTCAAACTGCTAAGGAATTGATTTGTATTGCCAATTACAGTGTTGTTTTCGACGCAGTGAATCGTTTTATTTCCATTGTAAGGATATGTTAATACCTAATACATTTTTATGAAAGTTTACTCAAACATTTTACTCGTTACATTGATAATTTCTATTTGGATTTGGGATAATGTTTTAGTGTCAAACTTTTTAATGAGAGCTTGCTCATTCCATGTCTGTAATCTCGTTTTCCTTTAATTCCAATCTTGTTTTTGTGATATCGAGGTTACTGTAATGGGACTTCCTATCCACTATACACACTTTGCAGTAAGGTATTTATTCTATTTTCGCAGACCCATCTTCTGTTGAATCTTTCACGTTTTAAACTTTAATTTGACACTAAATTGTTCCCTCATTTCCTTTTATTGCTATAGCGAAGGCTTCTTAAATCTGAGTTGCTACATTTTAAGTGATGTTTATTTTAAGTTTATATGCAATATTTGATTTAATAAATACCTAATAATTTAATAAACAAAAACCCCATCACCGCAAACAGGAAGAGAATCTTCACATCCACTCTGCAGGTTGCTGGTTAACACCGTCGCAGGACCTACATAAGTCAAAAGGAGACACACGCACTTGCAGAAACATACAACTCTGTCGAAAGGCACTCACACATTATAGATACTCTAACCAAAACTTAAACTGGACACCGATGTTTCGACAGCTAAGCTAGGCTAATTCGTACTTTTTGTAAACTCGTATTTTTGTTCAACAGGGAATTATCGAGTTCGTCTTATGCCTGAAAAAAAACAAGAACAAACGGATAAAAATATTTGTCTCATGTATCTCCAATAGCCACAACAAGGTTATAAAAAAAACCAGATGCGCATTTTGGTTTTAAAGCAGCCATCTTCAGCGGCAATTCACCCAAAATAGATTCTAATAGATTCTTTTAGAACCTATTTTCGATGAATTACTACTGAAGATGTCTGATTTGTAACCGAAATGCGCATCTGTTTTTTTTATTATCTTGTTGTGGCTATTGGAGATACATGAGGCAAATATTTAATAAAAAACCTTGTTCTTGAATCGTATGTTTGTGACAATTTGAAAACCAGAGTAAGATTATCGTCTCAGGTCAGCACCTTGAAAATATTAGCTTTCAAGGTGAAACGGCGTAAAATTAAGTCACGGTGCGACCCGAATTAATACCAAGGACATTTTCTAATCTTGTTGGCGAGGTATTTCCAAATCTGTTTCCTTTGAGTCAACGTTAATTTTCTAGGTTGCGTTCAGCCATCCGTTAGATTTGTGCAGAATCTGCTAAATAAAAGTTAATTTTCATTAAATATAATCTTATGTTATAATTTTTCTTTAAGAACCTTGAAAATTTATTCACACATTGCTGCGAATTTATTTTCCTCGAGATTTAGTTAACATTAATTAGATTTGTTCATTGTTGTGCTTATTAGGAAATATATATCCTTCTTCCCTTAATTTTTTTACTACATCAAATGCATAGTATATAAATAACAAGATATTCATGTTAACTTCAGCAATGCAGTATTCTTTAAAATCATATTTGAACGTTTTGGCTTCAATAGTCAATAGTCGACTGAAATAGAGTATTCCATATAATATTTCGACGTTTCGGATTGCTAAAATGGCATTTAATCTCAAAATCGGTTCGATGAACATTACTACTCGTTGAAGGAGTGGTGGGCAGTTTCGTAGCGCAGATATTTCTTCTAAGGTTGAATAGGAAAGCAGCTCCAACTGGCATTGCACACTTCGTATGGGTCCATGTCAAGTGCGATATAACAGCAAAACAGCGTTCGGTTAAACTCTCGTGGAAATAATCCAGAAAGGTTTGCCAAATTACGGAACAGACGCCCTCCGATATCTTAACGTTGACATTACGTAGCTACTAATGACAAAGAACGCAGATACATGATAGGGTCGCAAGCGCTTCATCGTATAAATTTTATTCTTGAAAACATTTCATAAATATGAACAAACTTTATAGCAATTAGGGATTGGTAGTACAAAATTATCGAACCTATATGTGCCGCCGGTTTTTGTTGTCTTTTAACACAAAACTACGAATTAAAAAATTCTGGTCTCACAGCCATAAAATCGAAATCTTCACACATTTTTATCTACCGTGATAATTTTTGTAGTTATAAAACATTAAAGCATCTCGTTTCTTACTATATAAACTTTTTTGCTCTTCAAAAAATTGACAAAACACAGGCCTTTCCAAAAATAACACAACAGCTTCAATTTATAAACTTCATTTTTAATACATAATATTTATGGCTGTTTATCCATAGCTAATTTTTAATTGTTTATTACCATTATAACGTATTCTTTCAGATAATGCGGTCGTAAATGTACTTTTACAAATTGATTTTATTATTTCTTATTGTTATTTTTAAGTTTTCGCTTTGGCTACTGTAGCGGCTTACAAAAGAGCGCAGTACTTCTAAAAAACTTTATTATAAGACACAAATGCTTATCAAATAGTCAGAGGAATCGGTTTAAAATGCCTAAAAACAAGCTTACTTAACCTCTAAAATTACAATTTTTCGAAAATTTTTGAAATAACGGATCAATGTTTGATAGAACACGATCATTAATGGCCATAATTTTTTTAAGAATGAAAAGTACCAACATGTCATAACTGAACAAACTAAACAAGATTTTCTGCGTCTACTCACAGAATTTTGAATTTGGTAGGTGCCGGTGATCAGTCTAAACATAAAGCTTGACACTAAATTGCATTTAAATTGAAATTAGAATTGTTGCGCTACTTTTGAAACGTCCAGTATACAAGGGAAGGTGTCCCATGTCAGAAAATGATGCACTATCAATTTAAAAAAATATTTTGTCATGGATATTGTCCAAACATTCAATGATGGTGCTAAAATATGAACTGTAAATGATAAAATAAACGCTTCACTAAATAGATGCATCTTTGCAAATCCTTTTAAAGATTTTTTAAACATATCAGAACAAGATGCTCATCTGAATACTTACCTTCTGATAAGGGAACGAAAACGTTTGTATGTATAATTACCTAAATATATAACAGTTCAATAAATTATTTCTTAGCGTCATATTTTCGTAAAATATTTGTAGCGGAAACGTCCTATTCTTTCTCAAATGTTAGGTTACACTTTGATTCCTCAAATTAGACTAAAAATGGAACAAATACTTTTGAAAGGTTTCTCTGCTTGTACCGTTAGGTCGTAAACTGTTTCGATGTATCGAAACAAAAAGAAATTTAGGAGTTTTTACGGGAAAAGATGTGAATATGAACCTCATAGAGATCATTCTGAAATATTTAGACAAGAGGTCCGCAGCGTGGTGCTCGCGAGCACCGCGGTGCTCTTTAGCAGTCTTACAGTGCACTTATACGATGCTGAAAATCGTCTTTCCTAGTGCCATTAATTCTATTTGTTCGCCTGTTTTCTTTCTAAACATACGAAAAGCCATTTTCAATCACTTTGATACTAATTTAATTTAATTTATGATAATTTATACGTTCGCAAAAGTATAGCGGTGCTCTTTGGGTGCTCTAGAACATAACATGGTGCTCACCACATTGAAAAGGTTGCGTATCTTTGATTTTGACTTTCTTGTCAGCAATGGAAAAGAAAAGATACCAAGACAAAATCACAGAGTATATAAATATCCATTACATTATGTATTTTTATTACAACCATATCCATTTCGTATTGTAAAATCAAATTCATAATATTTAAGAAATTCCTTCAAAAGAAAACGTAGATAATTTAAATGTTCATCGTGTCTTTATTATGAGAACCAAAAATTTATCAATTTTTCCTTAAGATCAATCAATCATGACCATCTTAAACATCATCTCACCCGGGATGTTAGCCTGCCTCACTCCGAATTCAAAGAAAGCGTCAGTTTTATTAGTTATAATTGAATACACGAATATGTCCAATAACAGTGGAAAGAAAGTCTCAAGTGCCCGGAAGCAGATGGCAGGAATAGACACTGGAATTTTATAGGTATTTCCTCTCTCTTCTTCTATTTCCATAGGAGCTTTTGATCCCGAACTCGTTCCCGAGCTTTCACCGAATGCATTCGCTAGTAGTAGAATACTTTAGCCCGCTACTAATGTTACCCATTGGACAGGCATAAACCAGTAAAACATATAAACCAGGTAATTCATGGTAATTTCTTTCGGGTAGTTGTTTTTTTATTTATTAATTTTTAAAATCTCTAAAGTCTAAAATGTTAAATTAAAAGTGTATTTGGTATTGAAACTCAATGACTATTCAGTTGAATTTTAGGGGAAATCTGCTTAGGTAAGTGAAAACTGCAGTTCCGTGCAGATTTTAGTTTTATGGATTTTTACGACATTTTCTCACAAAAGCATCCCTTTGAAGTCTGTAACGAGTCATAAATCATTCCAGGTATTTTTTCATGTATGCCATGCCAATTTTCAACGCAATTTAAACTAAATGTTTTCCTTTGCATAATAGTGAAAATTTTACCGCAGAAAGTTTTCTGTGATGGATTATTCGTTGTGAAATATATAATACTAAAATATACCATTCTTGTTGATGAAATAAAATATTTCAGAGACAGCAATCTTCACGAGTATCGCCGGTTACTTTACGGTGTTTGTGAAACATATGCGGAAGTTGAACTCGAAGTGTGCCATAGGTCTCCTTTAAGTGTTCCGCTTTATGTAAACATTAGCGGTTTAAATTTCCCCCTAAAAATAACTTAACAGGGACATCGCTAACTTTTTCGTGTGATAAAAAAATAAATTAAATTTAACGAGAATATTTTTCTATTTATCCTAAACTCATATTTGTTTGTTCTCCCTATTAACGAGGATTAGAGCGACCTTTATAGGAAGTCCAATCTAAACCTCAAGTGGTTTTAGAAAAATATTGGTTGCGATGATTGGAAATAATCTGAACCGCTCGATATTTTAGTTACTCGATATCTAGCGCAATTCTCCGTTCTCTGTAATTAATTATATCCTATATTATTTTTATATAAGCATGAAAGCTGACTGAGTCAGTATTTTGTCATCTATCCCAAAAATAAACGTAGATTATCGAATGCGGAAAAGAGAACTATCCTTAGATTCGCCCATCCATTTTTCATTCAATATACATACATAACAGTTAGGTAGAGATCAACTAGATTAGTGTTTCTCAACTTTTTTGGTAATACGGCCCACCTAAGCTACAAGAAATTTGCCCAACTAAACTACAAGAAATTTCCGCGGCCAATCTTTATATCAATACGTGTAGGTATTCTACTAGTATATAGCAGGGGCGGCCAAACCGCGGATCTTTTAACTTAGTACGCGGCTATTTAAAATTTCCATACATAGGCATGTCAACTTTTTCCTTACAGAACACAATGATGTAGTGTAACTTGAGTTGTGTTGGGAATGCCTAAGGTATGTACATCCATTACATTTGAATTGCTTCGGATACGGGCTTTGTTTTGCTGCTCGTAAATTTATGAGCCCAGAACGTGTCATGCGGCTCTAGATCTTCTGATGATTATCGTAGGTGGCTCTGATGGGAAGTAGGTTTGGCCATCTCTGCTATACAGGCAGGAGATAATTCTATATTATTGACTGCAAGTAGCGGGTTATTTAAATATATATTAATCAATTTATTAAAATTTTCATTAGTAATTTATTACGTATGTTTCATACAAAATGTTAAGTTTTCGCTACACGTTTGCGACAGTTTTTAAGTATTGTTGACTGATCTTAAATTTTTCAAATCCTTTTGCAGCCCACCAATGGCGATCTATATGATCTAATTCTCCTGAAATCTTTCTTTACTTCAGCATTGCTGTCACCACCAATGAAGTTAAATTCTGGTAGAACCGAAATATCAGAATAAGTAAAAGAATGAATTATTATTTGCTTAACTTTGCCGAAAAAATGAGACATAATATTCCGCAATCCTTGGAGAAAAAGTTCAGGGCTTACTCTTTCCAAGCTTTCACTGCGGTGACAGTTTAAATCAAGATCTCTCCCGTGAAATCCCAATAAAACTCTATGGCACTAGTGACGCTTGTCTAAGGTTTATCTGGGATCTTAATAAGAGAGATAAAATCTCTATATCTCTTTATATGCACTGTCTTTTATGAAACTTGGCTCGCGTGGGTGCAATCGCACTATGACGTGCGCACAACCGCAATAATTACCATCTTGATTCCGAAATTATAAAGTCAGGAGTAAAGAAGGAATGAGAAATAAAGTTAATGGACGGGATCGTGACTTTGTGGAATTCCATAATCAAAGAAAAGTAGCCAAAGTTATTATTAAAAATATTTTTTCATATTGTTAATGTTGTTTAAGGAATGAGCAGTTTAAAGTTGCATTATTCTTAGCGCATATTTTTAAAATATCATTTCGATGCTTCGTAAATAGATATCCATCTCTTACTAAAATGTATACGGAAATATCAAACAAAAACTCTCCAAGTTAGCGTCATATTATTTTTCAATAAGATCCCATTTTTAATTTTTTTCACCATCTTTATCCGATTTGAACTATATTTTTAATTTATTTTGTTTTAGTTTATCATTTATGATATTATTGTACTTACCATAGTACAAAATGAAAAATATTGTCTTGATTTTTAATTTTTAAATTTTCTTCGTTTTTCAATTAATAATTACTTTTGTTATAATTATAGGAATAGTCATAGTTACCAAGTATGTTCAGAAGATTGTTTTATTGCAGAGTAGGAGTTTTACTTCCCTAATTCCTAGAGAGTTAAAAAACGTTGAAAATTTACTTTGTCCTAAAGTCAGCATAATTTCCTGAGTTTTTGTTATTGTGTTATTGCTTTCTCTCAGAATTTATGCTGTTTCCGGTTTTAGTAGTTCACGTTTACTGAGGTCAAATGAAATGAAAAGTACTCCGACTTTGATTTGAATGATCAAAACGTTCTACAAATGCTGCCTTTGCATTTGTTTTAATTATCAAGTCCAATGAATCGCAGTATTCGTAATGAAGTTCATAATGTGTGTGTAAATTATCTCTTTGAATTTCTTTGAAGAAAAAATATGCGAATGAATTTATAGCAGGACCGGAAATCAATTTATTTTAGAACTTCTTATGAATAGAATAAAAATTTTGCACAAATTTGCCTTCTGATTTTCTTTTTCTCCTGTCTCAACTATTTGTTGATTCTAGCCATTCCTAAAACTTCCCCAAGTACAATTCGGAGTAACTTAATGGATCTGTAAAGACGAATTATACTTCGAACCTGGTCATATAGCGTAGTCGTTCGTCTACCAAAAGTTAAATTTTCTTTCGTGAATCGAGGATTTCTCCAGAATGTTTTTCGAGTTACATCAAACAGCTAAAAGTAATACGATTTCGTATAGAGAACAAGCAACGCCAGGGAACAAAGTCGATTTCAGAGCGCGTAAATTTAATCAAATACTTAAAAATAAATGTCGAGTTTTGTTCTGACCCGTTACTGCTTTGACGCCCGTCCATTCAAGGCGCGCACTTTGTTGCGGCGATCGTCGCGTGTGGATCATTCGTAATCGCAATGAAGAGCAATGCGGAGTTTGAAGGTGAAAACCAAGTAAGCTCACGTAACCCTCGCTTGGATACGATGCGGTCCTCCGCCGTCACGTCGTCCGTCCCGCGTACGTGTCCGTCGCGGCTCGCCAGAGGAAGTTGGACAATCTCCTTCCCCCCTCCCTAATCCCGTCTCCCCTCTCTCCCCTCTCCTGGCTCTCTCACCCGAAGACCACATGTCCGTCCCACGCCTTGCCCACCCCTTTCCCCTCAATCTCCCCCCCCCCCCAATACCTCGGCACCCGCGATGGAGGTCGCAGGACCGGTGTGGCCGGCGTCGCTCCTTCAGAGCTTGCCCCCCACCCCCTCTCGGACGGACGAGATGCCCTGTGGCTCCAGGATGGGCTGCGAAGAGAGTTTCGGTTTTCCAGGAAGAAGAGGTCTCATCCTCATTTTCGTTTCTGTGCAGGATTGTGGGAGTGAATAGGAGAAGAAATGGAGGATCTAAGACAGTGTTATTCAACCGGTGTTCCGCTGGCATTGCCTAAGTGTTCCGCGAAATATTCCACCGAAAATAATTTTTTAATATATTTAGATTTATTAATGGATTTAAAAATAAAAAGTATTTTAATTTTGCTCTCACACCATAAGTCCATCTATCGGGGAAGCAGAAAGTAGCAGGTTACAACTTACAACCTGCTGCAGCACGCATGCGCGTTCCCACAGCCATGGTAAATATTCATGCGTATGTATATAGGTGTTCCGCCAATATATGTCTACGTATATAGGTGTTCCACCAATTTTTTCTCCATTCCAAAGTGTTTCGCCACTCAAAAAAGGTTGAAAAACACTGATCTAAGAGTTGAGGGAGACGAGAGGAGGGAGGAGGAGAGACGGTAGGAGGGAGGAGGGAAATTGGAAGGGGAGGGGCGCTCTTTCTTTGTACCATGGATTTCTCGCTGTGATTTATTCGAATGTGCGGAGATTTCAACGGCGTGATGTAAACTCCCAAACGCGATGCTGTTTTCTCGTGAGCGAAGCGACCCCTTGATAATAGTTTTCGAATTGAGAAAATGGCGGGAGAGAGTAAACAAGAATTTCCGCTAAATTGTTTGCGTAGTGTGTATTTTCCTTTTTAATCTATAAGCCGTTATGAAATTTTAAATTAATGTTTGTCTTGTTTTTTTAACGGTGAACTTGAAGGTTATTGGTGCCATTGGTATTTCTTTAATGTACCGTTTAAAGTACGTTTTACTGGACACTAAGGAAACGCAGATCAGTCGCTCCGAAAGATTTAAAATTCGCGATAAAGATTTTGCTGCGGTAGAGATCATTCTTCATGATTTTTAATTAAACTCTACAGTAAGATTTCAAATGTCCATGCTGACAGAATAGAAACTTATATAACTAAAAATACAAAGTAATTTTCTTCCTTGTTTACTAAAAATATGTATGCGAAATTTGCAACGGTGCTTACAATTTATTTGCACATACTTCTTTGTCGATTCATAATCCCAGCTTGTATCATATTTATCAGAAACAATCTTCGTCGTAAAAAATCTCATGTCTTTTTATCACTTATCTAATTATGTTTTACGAATGATTTTTATACTTATCTTTATACATGGAGACCTAACGCTTCGTCGAAGATTTAGATCTTATTGTTAGCTCAAGCGATCGTGCTCGTCTTAAGAGACGATCCATGTCATTAGTCGCAGGAGAATTGAGGTAACTGGAAACTATAATCCTTCCCTTCGTTTTCCTCGCTTTCTCTTTTCGACCGGAATCCGCGCTCGAAATTCATTTCGCTTCGCCTTTCATCGTCGTCTAATCGCCCGACCCGAGTGCGTCCCAAATCTTCCGATCGTTTCAATAAGCACGGACGAAATTCACTCGCCGCATCTCAAATACGAACGGCGAACTGACAGCGGAGCGGGAGCCAGAATTCTCCCCGCCACTCCTTGATTTCTGAATTGCGATTCCTTTCCCCCGACACATCCAAGCCGTGCCCCAAAGCGGCGCTTGCGTAAGATACATTCCCACCTCCTCCGCGGCCACATTCCGAAGGGAGGTCGGTTAGACGCGCCACTATATTTCCCCCGAGGTATTTTCTCCTAACCTCACCAACTATCTCTCCCTCCCTCTACTCCTACACCTGTTCCTCCTTCGCCTTCTCATTCTAGTTTCCTCCGCCTCCCTCCCCCCGCGTCGTAGAGGAAAGACGATTTATAACGCGTCGCTACGCGGCCACTCTTTTCCCTCCGTGCTTAGTCCTTCGCTCTGTCCTCCGCACTCTTCCTCTCACTTTTACTCTGCCCCTCTTTACCTCTCTCTCTCTCTCCCGTCTTTTGTTCCATTTCCTTTCTCTATCTCTTCCTGCGCACTTCTCCCTTTCCATTTACATTAGCAACGCACGTTCTTTTATTCAGAGAGTGTTTCCCACGGATTAGCACTTTAGTCCACCCTCAGTGTCTTTTTTTCTTTTGCGTTTCTTTCAGATTTCCTGGGCGATGTCATTGGGAACCAGTGTTTCCTATCCTTTCATATTTAACGTTTACTTTTGGAATTTCACGTAAACTCCGCAAAGGGCTTTTTAGTTGGCGTGGTAGGGAAAAATGTGAACATTTGGTAAAACTATAATAATGCTACTTTTCCACTTAATTTACCATTTTTGATCAAGAATAACAAACGATTTAACGAAGTAATTGCGTATGAAAATTTTTAGGATTATAGTAAACATGAAATTTAAAAAACGCGAAATAAAGGGCAAATATAAAACTAAATTTGGTAACTCTAGAACAGGTTTACCATGTGTTTAATCAATATTATTATTTGAAGCAGAGTTGAAAGGATTGAAATCGATAGTAGAAAAGCCCAAGACGTCACTAACATGATATGCAATTAGATATCATGTAGAAAAATTAGTTGGATTATATTTGCAGAGATGTTTTGTGTATCAGGCACGTAAAATAGGAAAAATTTATTAGTTGATATGAGTTTTCGAATTTTATTCGTAACGTAGGTCCTACGTCGTAGAAAATTTTGGACATACATGAACAAATGCGGAAGTTTTGAGTAAATTTGGGAAGACCAGAATTTTAATAATACTATTACAGGCAATGGGCATCTTAAAGACTGATTTGTGGATCGAAGGATTTTATATAGGAAAAGATGTAAGAGAAGATTCGAACGTAAAAGGTCAATCAGTATTGGAGTATACATTAGTATATATATATATATATATATATATATATATATATATATATATATATATATATATATATATATACATAGTATACATTTAGGGCAGAGGTTCTCAACCTTTTTCCATCGCGACACACATGGCAGTTGATGTTCATGTGCGTGACATACTGCACACTAAAATCGCCGAGCTAAAAAAGGAGGAAGTGCGTAATAATGAAGAGCTGAAGCCTAAATATTGTTTCTATTGTTGCAAAAATGACGCATGCGAAAAAATAAAACTCTGCTTAACAAAATTTACTTTATTTTTTTACAAGACGTTCTTAAAATTTTCGGCGACACACCCCCTAGCTCTTCGCGGCACACCATTGCGTCGCGACACACCGGTTGAGAACCGTTGATCTAGGAGAATAAACTGATAAATCATAATTCCTCGAGAGTCATAAAATAGCCGTCTCTGTTTTATTGCCAATCAATCCTTCCTCTTTTTATTGTCTTCAAATCTTCTCTCCACAAATCGCGCTTTGATGTTTCTTCTAATAATCATCTCCAGGCTCGGTTGAGAAATTGGATGTTGAAAAGTGCTTTTTGCCTAACCTCTCTTAACATTTCCACTTTCTGCGGAATTTCCGCGTTGCATTCATTTTCTGAGAATATTTGTTTTTTCTCGTATAACGGACGACTTTCTCCATTGGTTTAACGGCACCGAAGGTGCTTCGAAGATAATAATCTCTTTTTATCGCTATTATTTATCCGATATGCAGTTAAGACGGAGAGTAACTAGTCCGAATTGTTCCTGAAATCATATTAATTTGATTTTATGTTATCCTATTTTTTCAAAGACAGCGATGCCATAGCATGTCTTTGCATCATGATAAAACACATATAAGTAAAATAACTCCATTATTTTAGGGATTAGTCAATTTTGTTATTTACTCATAATATAAAAAAGCATCATAAAATAGCTTACTTGCAGAAAATATCATTTTTAGTTAGCAAAAAACGGTAAAACTTATTCCTACCACCAACAAATTGTCCTTTTGCTGTTTTAGCCTTAGTTTCTGTACATTTCACATTTGACATTCATCAATGAAGGCTGTGGTATTGTTGCAGAAAAATCACGTATTTTCTTCCGGAAAATATATCTGAAATAGAAAAGCAATCGCATTATATAGTTGCATTTGAAGTTAAAAATGAAAAAAGAGCTCATAAAAGATCTGTTGTGACCACTTTGGTTTTATAATTGTTATACTGCCATATACTTTGTAATAAAAATGCATCATTATGACATTTTATGATGAAAATATCAGAGAAATGTTTGCCTTTCGTGGAGTATTGATGGAACTGCAATACTGGGCTCATTAGTTTAATTTAGTGTAATGATACCTTTCCGCAATAAAGCAATAACAAAATGGACAATACTTCCATTAAAATATATGAATCGTGTTGATAAATATAAATATTTCAAAAAATAATAAAAATAATAAAAATGCATTTATGTTTTAGCATTTCCATTTCGACCTTGCGCTGTCGCGTGAAAAAAGATCCCACTTAAGTATTAAATTTACTAATTCTTAAAGACATTTATTTGAAGACAGAAGAAAACGTACCTACGTTGTTTTATACCATCAGTCGTAGTTGAAACATCAATCTTATTTGATTCTGAATCATTAATAAAAGCTCAAGTGCGTACAAAAATTATTATCGTAATTCTTGCCACGTACCTCTTTAAAATTAATCTTCGCGTACCCTTTTATTAGATATTCACAAGAAAAACTTTGGCAGCGAAAGAACGAGGAATAATAGAAATGGCCGAGTTTCATTTCCCATTAAATCTTTTAAAAATAACTAAAATGCTTATAAAAATTCATTGTTCGACAGTGACTGGGCGAATTTATAAATTTAAGATAACAGCACTAACATAGTTAATCTACAAAACATTTCACTTTTTAAAATGCAGATATTTTACGTTCATAAATTTTAAAAAAGAATAATCTTATTATACTAGCTATGAGATAGATTTTCATCCGGACTTCAAGGCTGATGGCTGTTTATTCATAAATATAGATATTTCTAACTAAAATTTGAAAAAACTTAGGCTTGTTTATTTCAGTAGAATAATAATTTTTCATTCATCCGAAAGGATTTTTAACGAACAGACTTGAAAGTTCTTAAACAAAATAATATTTTCTGCTTCAGCAACAAATTCATAATTCGCCCAAAAACCGACTCAGGAAAGAACTTAATTAGAAAACCATCCGATTTGGAACTAACGCTTGAGAGGGCGTTTTCTAGAAGCTGTGAAATTTTTTGGAGAAAGAGAATGCAATCGCATAGGCCAGGATTTCGTCAGAATCGACCAAATTTATCGGGCGCCAAAATGCCTTGTCGACGACACAGAAACTCTCTTTAGGGTTTCTGGAGAGAGAGAGAGAGAGACGGGGTGTACGTGTGGTACGCCTGCCAAGAATTCTTCTTTAGGGTTGCGTGGCGAGTGAAAGGCGAAAAACGTGAAGGGAATATGGCGTAAAAGGTTGGCTCTGTCACTCCCTTCTTTCTCCCTCTTTCTTCCTCTCCCTCCCCTTTCCCTCCACCCCTTGTGCCCTCCCTCCCTCTCCCTCCTTCTCTTTCCCTCCATCCCATCTGATACGAAAGCAGAGGTATCTTCCTCATTCTTGCTCGGCGATCGATTTACACATGAGCGAAACTAAGGTCAAAGGTTACAGATTCCGACGACTTCCACTCAAGACGAGATAAGGGCACTTCATTAAACGTTTAAGAGGAGTGGTAGTGGTCGTGGTTTTAGCTTGTAGCGCGATCAGCAACTTGGAAAAGGAGGAATCTCGTTTGTGTTTCAAATCGAAATCAACATCTGCGCTAACGGAGACATTCAGCGAAAATACCTCTCAACGCGGAAAAGGCGGTAATTACGAACGAAAGAATTTTAAGCTTTTAGCAATAAAACTAGGAAAAGTATATGCGTAGACCAGTGGCGGTCAACCTTTTTACACGACGGGCCGCATCGGTGGTTGGGAATCCTTCGGCGGACCGCATTGGAAGTTGCCAATTCTTCGCGAATTAGAGTTTAAATTGGAAGCTACCTACATATATATTCTGAGGTGCTACATAAGTGAAAATCAATTCTAAATACGGTTTTTATGGTTAACATTTCGATATAAAAGTTTATCAAAGATAGCTTCTCGGGCCGCACATATACACTTCGCGGGCCACATCCGGCCCGCAGATCGTAGGTAGGACACCACTAGTGTTGACAATAGCTGTAAAACACGATTACGACAGTGCGTTCATCGATGAGACGATCGTGTTATACATTTGAAAGTAACATTTGTTATTTTTTAATCAAAAAACATTTATCGCATTGTCAGTCATTGTCATTAATGTAACTTAATCTAGATCAGATATGTAAACCTGTTATAAGAAGAAATTAACTGATCTGATAGTTTCTGGGGCTTAAGTACTTTATTTTAGCTTTCGTTATTCATGGATACTTACACGTAAAATCCTTTGTGCATCACTTTATCTATGAATAATTTTACGAATGAAAACCAAATCAATCCAAGCCATTCCTAAAACATTAACGATGATAAAAGTTACTCTTTCCTCTTGTCAAACCCGAAACAATTCCCATCTATCCAATGATTATCGAGACCGTCCTCAAAATTTCATACCACACGGTAAAGAGACAAATGACGGTTCTTCCTAGAGTCGAACGCCCGACGTGTCGTTTTGGCAGACGGAAGAGCGCGCTTAACCGCTATGCCTTAAAAATAACATCGCGTCCATTTAAGCCACGAACAATTCGCTCCACTTCATCTGGAGCTAACGGCGCGTGTGTATCAGCAACGGCGCGCGACAAGGGCACGAACCTCCTCCCTACCCACTCTTTCGCCTCCGGGCGGGGACCGAACACGGGACCCTCTGTTGGGAAAAAAGAGCTCGCCACCGCTCTCCTCTCCTCGCCATTTTCATTCTCCATCCTTAGCTCTCCCTCCCTCCCAGCCCCCCACTCCCTTCAACTCCTCTCTCTCCTTTTCTCTCCAGTCCACATTCCCTTAACTTCCTCTGCACAACCCAATCCCTTTTCTCTCTCTCCCTTACTCTCCCTCCATCTTCTCTCCACTCTCTTAAGATCCCCACCCTCCAATGAACTCTCCACGCTGCCCACCCAAGTTTCCCACCCTTCCAATCTCAGTCTCTCCCAATCCACCTCTGCGACCTTCCCCTCTCTCCCTCTTTCTCTCTCCCAATCTCTCCCACTTTCTCTCTCCCTATATCTCTCTCTCCCCCTGTCTCTCCCTCTTTCTCTCTCCCTATCTCTCCCTCTTTCTCTCTCCTTATCTCTCTCTTTCTCTCTCTTTCTCTCTCTCCATACCCCATCACAATCTCCTCCTATCTTACCTTCCTTACTCTTACATATCCTGCCTTCCGAGTCTCCTACAGCTTGGTTACCTTCCGCAAAAGTACACGCGAATCGATTTCATTGAGCAGCATGTCGTATCGATCGATAGTCGAGGAATCACCGCTCGTCATCGCTCAAAAGACAGGACGTGTACGCAAAACCGCGCAAAGAGAGGGATTTTCTCAGGTTGGAATAGACGCGATAACGAGGTTGGAGGAGTGAAGCGAGAGAGCGGTGGAGGGGGAGGGAGTGGAGGGAGAGGGAGTGGAGGGAGGTAAGAAGTGGAGGGAGAGAGAGGAGGAGTTTAGCAGAGGAGAGCGAGGTCGTTGAACGAGCAGTCGCTTGAAGAGGAGTGGAGAGGTGATGGTGGAGGGAGAGGGATGACTGCTGGCACGGATGGAGTCTCCTCCCTTTCCTCCTCCCCCTCTTCTCCTCCGGCACCGCTATCTTCTCTTCGCAGCAGACCAGGGTCCACACTCCTTCGTGTGGTGCCAGCGGTGCCAAAATCCAGGCCCGAGTTTCCGCGAACCACTCGAGAATGTTTCGCACGAGTAATGGAGGCGACGTCGCGTTGACCTGTCTGTTGCCTTGGAAGAATGTTTCAATCCATACGCTTCTCAGCGACGATACGCGAACGGAGCACGTTGAGAGTAACAACGGCAAAATAACTGATGAGCGCAGACGCGTTATCAAATCCGGCCGTTTCGGACGCATGCCTCATTTACTTAATAAGGGCAACATAGGATAACTGTTTCAGTGCTGCCGCCCATCTGTTGTCGGTTTCCGCACCACTGCGTTTTTTTTATTGCTACGTCAGAGGATTCGCATCTTCCTTATGTTCGGAATGGTTCAGCAGCTCTCGTATGAAGAGGTTAAAGTCGGCTTACAGCACTCGTTTTGGATAAGCTTAAATTACTTGTTATGTTCCAAAATTATGGAGGAATGAAAGTTGTAATTGTCATAAAAATTTTCGTTTTTATCCATTAAGTATTCCTCGATTGCATTTGCATCTTTTTATTCTCTTATGCTTTTTAAATGGACAACACGACAATGAAGAGTGTTTACTGAGGCTTCTTTATGGTTGCAGGCAGGTCTGCTCGGGGCGTCAAAGTTTGAGGGCGCTATCCCGATCATTTATCTATGCATTACTTGCAAGTGAATAAATATTGGATATCAATTTATATCGGGGAACAGGCTAGAATCTTGACGGAATTCCTTTTAATTTATCATTGTCAATAATGTTTACAGAGCGATGAATAAATTAACATGTACTTTGTAAATATCTCAACACACATTAACGGAGGGGCGCGCTGGAGTGCTATCTCTCCCGGGGCGCCAATATTCCTCGGGCCGCCCCTGGTTGCAGGTATTTTTATCAAAAGTTCTCTATTCGATTATATTTGCTTTGCCCAAAAAACTAAATTTGAATGGATACGAAATGTGTGAGTGTGGTTGTTAAAATATAAAAACAATCCCGATACGAGTGTGAGTTCCTGTCGAGGAATAATTATCCCATAAACTTGTTTTTCAACTTTTATTTATTTTTTTTTCTTTTCGCTTTGTGAGCGTTTTTATCCGTATTATTTACTCTCTCTGCCTCCCTCATCTTTGTAAATCTCTAAATTTCATAATTTGCAGTTAAGGAAGTATCCTTTCTCATTTAATCAGCGCCGTCGTCTCCAAAATTATTTTTCTAATTATGGCGAAATTACGCCCACGCAGCCTCAGTAGAAGGAGGCACTAATTTTCACTAAAATTCAGTTTTATTTCTGTTTTAATATGCATATGCAATATCATATTCTATAGTTTATCGTTATATCAAACCTAATTGTGTATCCTATGACCTTTAAATTTTTATTTGGCATTAATACTTCATTTTTAATTATTACACCGAAATCTCCACGCTGCCGTAGCTGCGCTATCACAATAGACAACTCCATTTCGGTCCCATTATTTCAGAGAAAATTCAGAACACTTTTTTTATCCAGTATCAATATATTTTTCTATTGCTGCCAGTCAGCACCAACAGATTGTAAACGAACAATTACATTATAATTTGTATTAAATTTATTTCAAAATAATTATTCAAATTCTTGATTAAAAAAATATTTTGGAAAATAATTTTCATACATACCCATCTTCATGTAAAAGCAAATACCTAGTATAGTGAGCACCGGCTTGGTTTTTTGGTAACTTATTTCCTAGCAGCAGTAATTTAATTTTTTCCGTTGTATCATTCTAAATGTGTTTTAGAATTTATCTATAAATTTGATGTTAGTTTGGTTTTATTTATCATTGGTCCCTTTTTTGCAAAAGTATAGAGGTGCTCGCTTTATATTATAACATTATAGAATACAACCTGGGGCCGCGGTATTGCAAAGGTTGGAAACCTCCGCGCTAGAGATTATAAACAAACTCACGAGAAAACATAACGCATTATTTTGGCTAAATGAATATTATGTTCAGTTAAAAGTCATGAATTCCATGACCCTTGCGCAAAATATTATATCTTCGATGCCCCTTGTGTAAATTTTTAAATCAGCATAGGTTTATTTGTGTCTGCGCGGAGGGACTCAAATCTCACGTACCCAACAATTGCAAATCAAAAAAACCCTGTTTTTGTGATTGGACAGGGATCTCATAATATAATCTGCATACGCACGTTACACCAAAGTTCCGTAGGTAGCTTCGGCATTGACGTAATCGGCTGTTCTCTGAATTACTAATACGTTACGCGGAAAGTGACATGCGATCGCTGCGCAGAGACAGTCGCGCAGTGGATAACCCCTTGCAGCGTGGAACCTCCCTTGTCCACTCTTCTACACCCCACTCCTCCCTTGCCCACTCCCCTCCTCAACATCAGCTCTTCTCCCAAGCCTTCTTTGACTCCTCCGCTTTATAGTCCAAACGCCCCGCCTCCTAGTTACTCAGCTCCTCCTCCGCTTTTTCTCTTTCCTCCACACCACACCTCCTCCTCTCTCCCTCTTCTCACCTCTCATTATCTATTCTATCTCCTCCATACCATTTCTTCTCCTGCCTCTCTCTCTCTGTTCTCTTTCTCCTTCTGTCTCCCACTTTCCCCTCTTAAAGTTCTCTCCGCGGTCACTTCATTAGGGAGGCCGCACGGATGCACCCGTGAGAGTATGCAGACTACGCAATGGGAGGAGGGGAGGGGGTGGAGTGGGAGAGAGGGGAAGGGTCGGAGTGGGAGAAATGGGAGAGGGTGGAGTGGGAGGGAGGGGAGGGGTCGGAGTGGGAGAAATGGGAGAAGGTGGAGTGGGAGGGCGGGGAGGGGGTGGAGTGGTGGAGAGGCGGAGAGGAGGAATGCTCCTTAAGTAGCCACAGGAGGAACTTCCACTCGCCATTGAAATTCCCATTGACCTTGCTACTGTGGCCATGAAGGTGATCCCACTTCAACTAGGTATTTTTAACAAGAGGTTTTAAAAATTTATTTCAAATGTCGTAAAGCTATGCAAATAAAGATAAAAATGTAATACGTATAATGAATAAAAACTGTGACATATCTGAGGAGCCGCAGTTGAAAGACGCTGTTATGTCATCGAGGAGGCATAGAGATACTAATCGGGCAATGGTTTACGGATTGGACGTGTGTTTTTACTATGGATTTAGGAAATACGTTCGGCGCTCTGTTAGCTTCAAATAAAAAAGAATCAGTGTTAGAATAAAAGTTAAATTAGCGAACTTTGCTGTTGATAAATGATGAAGAAAATCCCTATAGCAATGCTATGCCAAGCCAAGTCATGTTATTTTTAACTGCGAAGCGGACAATTTCAAAGATAATTTGCCGACTTATATCGGAGCTGTTAATGAAATCGGCGATCGTCTAAGTACTGGTGTCGACTGCTTTGTAGCTGTAATGAAAATATGGTTCGTTCCACCACTTGTGGAAAATTTATTTTTCAAACAAGTAGAAGAATAAAAAAATCATCAAAAACGAACGAACGTCCGTCATGAAGGGGTTTCCAACCTTTTCGGTGTGGCGAGCAACAAGTTATTTCGTAGTAGATCAAGCGAGCACCATTACGCTTTCATAAAAGCGGGAATGACAACGACTGAAATAAAACCGACGTCAAGGTTATTATTTATGTTCTTTGAAACGTTTAGAAAGAAAAAAAGCGAAAGAATTAGATCGTTGGGGCTAGGAAAATCGATTTTTACGCATAGTTGAAGAGCACTGTCTAGCTGCCAACGAGCACGAAGTTGTGAACCCCTGGTGTAGAAGGATCGCAATTGCAACGTCGTTAAAGGTTTGATTGCCTAAAATGCAGAAAGGCTTTTGCGTAGAAAAAGTAAACGTTATTCCGCGCACCAATAATCGAGAGAGGATCGTGTGCATCATTTAATCTCTCATGTCATTTGCATTGGGACTGCTCGCAAACAACTCCTCCTCAACAACTTGCCCTAACCAGCATACGTATGTTTTCTCCATTCGTTCGGTCCTTGAGCGCAGACGGCGTTGCTCGCCCTGGGACTCGCCCGAAGAGGGCGTGTCGGAGGACTTGGAGATTGTCCAAAGCGGAGCCGCTCTCCTCTCGTCAAGGGCGCCTTTCGGTTATTGCATTCAAGCATCTGAATGCCTCCTCCGAGTCTACGACAGCCTTGTTCCGCTTAGAGTGAATATAATGCTGTTTACTTCGCATATCACGAGAGCTGAAAGTCAATAAATATCTTTGAAAATATACGAGAAAGCAATATCATGCCTGTAAATCGTTCAGGTCCTGGAAAAATTTGGCTTAACGTGTTTATTTTGAATCTCTGCATTTTTCCCACTTCGCTTTTCTCGAAACTGTTTATTTTTCCGTCGTTCGTTTTTACATGATATTCTATTCGTCTCCCATCCAGTACTTTTATTTTAACGGCTATCCTCTTTCTTTCCGTCCATTTGCACTCTAATCTTCATGTTAGTTATAATCTTCGCATTTTTTTGTTAATTCTAATTTCTTTTTTATTTTAATCGCTCATTTCGTACATGTCGTGTTCTTCCGAGTCTTTATATGAGTAAACTATCTACTTATTGGTGAAAATTTCGAATTTATACTTTCTTGATGATTCCGTCGGCGAAACACATAGTTACGGCACATTTATGCTTCGGAGATACGCTGCTACTACTCGTAGTTTATCGGCAATTAACACGGGGGAACTTTAGCGATCTCATATACAACACACTCATTAACTAAATTCTCATGAAGCCACTCGAAGTGCACTTTACCTCCACCGTGTAAAGAAGATAACGCAAAGCATTTAACTAATGAGATATTCCGAGGATAAAGTAAGAAAGGGAGCATTCAGTGCAGGCGGGGCATCCTTCGAACGCGGGTTGTTTGCCCCGCAGATCGGCGGAGTGACGTTTATGCGAAACACAGGCCGCCAAGGTGCGAAGAAAATGGGAATGGATAGAAACCTTCGAGAAAGGCTTCACATAAATTAGTGACATTTACGATACGATTCCGAGCGGCGAACGTCCAAAAACTAGTTATTTACATAAGATGCCCGCGAAATGGATGGTTGGGGAATGTGAGAGGAAAGGAAAGTGGCGAAGATCTAAATATAGCTGAAAAAAGAACTTGGATTCACGCTTAAGAAAGGAATATGATTTTAACAGTCCGCACCACATTGCTACACAGTACTTAATGTATCACTTTCGCAAATCGGAAACACTTCCATTACCAGCGGACTTCTTAAACTTCTACACATGTGCGATAATTAATTAACACCAGAAAAAGCACTTTGTTTCTTTAAAGCGGCCCTCCAGTTGAAGTAATTCAACTCTCTCATTACTTGATTTCGTCTTGATGCAGATGGTAGACATTGTGGACGAGACGAAAATATAAAATTAAAGTTGAGGAATCTTAAGAGAGTTCAAATATGTTATTAAAAATTACACTATTATAAGTGGTGGGTTCAAGTTCCAAGAAAATTGTGACATGCTGCCAGCAGTTTATTTAAAAATGATTTCTTTGGTTCCCGTGCAATTAAAGTATGAGATGCGAATTTTGGGGCCTCCTCCATTGAGATTGCCGCAGTATTTATAATGAAATGTACTGTGTATTGTTTATAATTTGAATTAATGGACGAAAATTTAGTTGGCGAGGAGCGAAATTTTCAGTGGAGTATGTGGAGAGTATTTAATATCATAAATTTTACATCTGATAGACATTTTTAGGCCGCATGCATTCTGAAAATGCTAGATTTCTGCCTGAAAGGTTCTTAAAGGAATTATTTTAATTGTTGATGGCGTAACTTTGTGGAATAATTCCATAATATGAAATAAAACAATAATTTTCCAATATTAAAATAGTGGAAATTTACATTGTTTTATTTCATTTCTTCTTAAAGGAAGTTCATTTCTTATAGGAGCTAGAGCACATGACGCGAGAAAAGAGCAATTTCTCTCTTAATAGAAACAATTCGAAATAACAATGGCCCCTTGTATTCTTTGGTTCTCTTTAAACTAGAACGATCACTGTCTAGTTTCTTTCGCATTTCAACGCGTGAGAATTTGGAAAAAAAACTGCGCAATACGTGCGCACTAAGCCTAGAAACCGCTGAATAATCGCTCAAAACAAGAGAAAACGTGAAAAAATAAGAAAAGAGTTTGAAAAAGTTCAAACCGAAGTTTTATTTTAAAAATCATGCAAAACATATTAATCGTTTAACAATCTGATTTATGGGCTAAAATTGAATTGTCACTAAGTGAAGAGTCACGCACTTATAATTTAAATTAAAGAGATGTACATTTTTTCACGAAGCCGCATAATAGCTTAGATGCGCCTTTAGCTACTTAAAAAATAAAAATATTCCGTATTTATCGTCTTATATTCGCGAACAAAGAAAATAGTGACAGTGATTATGATTAGTCTATTGTGGTTTAAGTCGCATTTATCTTTGCACTGCACATTATGATCGCAATTTTTAGAGATTTAAATACAAAATAGCTCCAATAATCTTGTATAATTTTTTTCTTCGGAATGACTTATAAAACATTTTATCTTCAAAATTAGCTTCTGTAAGTGGATAAAGGTAGTATTCTAAATCTCAGGACATTGGGAAGTGATCAAAATACTGTTTCTACACCCGAAACATAAAATGAGTTCTACAGCTAGAATAAATATGTTTTACATCAGGATCCCGTGATAAAAGAGTACAGTAGAATTGGAAAAAACACTTCTTTCGTAAACTAATTATTAGTTTTCAGCCGATAAACTTTTAAAATCGCAGAGTATTTACTAGTTTATTTATGCAAGGTATGAAACGTCCATCAGATAACAGCTGAAGTACAGGAATATTCTAGAATGATTACGGGAGATAGAGTAAGAGTTATTCCTTGAGAATTTTTCCACAGATTATAATAGAATAACCTGTATAAGGTGGTGGGGTACATCTAAATATGACATATTGATTTATTGCTTTATTATTTTGTTTGTCACGCGGGCAATTCTTTATATTCAACTTTCCGATAATCTCGGTGCAGCTGTTGCTCGATTTAAATAGTCTTGCTTCCTCGGTAAAAAATAATTCTGTATACCTTTGCAGAGAAACTAAATTAACTTGTTTCTCCCAGTAAATTATGCGTATCTGTTACTTTCTGAGTGTATTTATTAGTAATTATAGTAATTATTTTCGGGTATGAGAATATTTTGCTTATAGTGAGCCGACCCAAACAAACTTTCATATTTTTCAATAGTCCCCTTTTTTAACCATTTATGTACGTTCGCGTAAATTAGTCGTAAAATATTTATTTTTTGGAGAAAGAAATCTTATTAATTCTCTCGTTTCCTTTACTGCTCCAAGATTGTGAATTGTTTATTCTTTCAAAAATATACGAACTCCTTTTGAATATATGGAGCTTTATGGTTATTGGATGGCTTTTGATGAATTTTCTTTTTTAAATACCTTCGAAACTTAATATGAGGATTCTTCTGCGAATAAAACAAAGCAGTAGTTTCTTTTCGCCGATGTAATTTCCTGACTTTTATAACTTCAATCCTTTGATCTCAATGAAATGTTCGCAGTTCTACGGACGTTTTACCTCTTCTCAATTTCTCTGATCGCAATAACTTAACTTAATTTCTGAGCAAGTCGCCCGGCCCCCTGTTTGTGTGGTTTTAGGAGACCGCGCAAAGCCAGCGTTCCGTCCTTCGGAAGGGACGTTAAAACGTTGGTCTCCTTGGTGCTCTTCGTCAAGAGTAGGCTGATGCCGGCACCGGATTTCCCTCCTCCCTTGTGTTCGGCGTGGAAGGAGTTATGACAATAATGATCCAAGAGGTCGATTAGCCGAAAACTTACACACACACACACATTACTTTCTGAGCAGCCCAACTAAAATGTTTTCTACTTGCTCAATGCCGATCTTGCACACCAGAGCCTTTTGATATTTTTACGAGTTCAGTCACCTTTGCAGTTACACTTCTCGCTAAATCAATATCAAATATCGCGAAATTTATCATGATATAAACATTGATAACCCCTGTTCGAGCATAGCCATACAATTCTGTTAATGTTGTGATCAATTTAATTTTTAAATTTTGTCAAATAATAACTCCATGAATTTTTTGTTAATTTTAATGGGAAAACTGAGCGCAGCACTGTAAATAACGCAGAAGTGTATGAGTTAAGACTTAACCTAGAGATATTTAAACGTATATCACACTCTTTTCTTTCTCATCCCATTAATATGTGTGACAAAGAAAACTTTTATATTTAAACTTAATGAACACCGGTTTAGAGTTTACATAATTGTAAACATATTGTTATGAAGCTGTTTTCACTTTAGTTAGATTCGGTAAAATTTCAATTGCATATTTAATTAATTATGCAATAGTAAATTTATCCAAACGAAATACATTTGCATGACAGTATACGGCAACTGATAAGGCGACCCGACTCTATTCATTTAGATCCAATCACTAATAGTTAATTAAATTGCTATCCATCAAAATGAAATAAGAATTTCAGCTGAGATTGCAAGCTCTCGTTTAAAAAAGATTAAATTAATGGGGTCACTATTTTTGTTTTGAAAGTGTTCGTAGTGGGTTTAGGAGAACAAGAAAAGGCGAAGCCAAGAAAGTTAGAGAATGAACGGACACTAATAACTCGGCAGACACCCGGCAAACACACTCCCGTTGCCCCAGCCCCCTCTCAACCCCAACACCACCGCTGTCGTTATTATTTCTGCTTTCCACTTTACCCGCCCCCTCTCTCCCCTCCCTCTACCCCCCGCAAGACACCGTTACGTCCCGCATGTCCAATTGCGGGTTCGGCCGCCACATTCCAGGGCGGCGCTGATCACAAGGCGGCAGCAATCCATCTACACTTCCTGTTTCTCACCCTCCGACTTGAGCCGCAAACATCGCCCCCTGAAAAACACAGCCGAACCTCTCCCTTTGGTGGAGGGAACAGATATGAGCGACGGCGGGGGCTATCATCGACGGCGTGTTGCCCTAGATTCATAAGAGATTACGGAGGATTTTTAAATTAAATGATAGATGTATAAAATGGTGATATCGATGTCAGATGGTTGCATAACGCATAAAAGGACCTCAATCCGTGGTAAACACAATTGTGTGCATCTAATATTACAACTAAATAACTTTTCAGGGAGTTTGGGGATTGAGTAAAAACTTTCTTACTTGTAAATTTAAAAAAAAACTAACACCAAAAACCTTTGATGAGATCTCAAAAAACGTAATTCAATGCATTTTAAAAGTAGCAGTATCAATCTCTAGGATTTCACTCGATTTTTAATATGGATAATTCATGTTACAACTCATCATTATAATTTTGAATGGCAGATTTTTTTGGTAGATATGCGGCAACGTTTTTCTATTATTTTTGCATAAAATCGATTCTAAAAGAATTCTTTTAGAATCTATTTTCGATGAATTGCCACTGAAGATGGCTGCTATATTGCCGGAATGTGCATCTGGTTTTTATAACCTTGTTGTAACTATTAGAGATACTTTATTTTTTAAGTGCTTGTTTTTGAAAATTTTCAGCCATTAAACGAGCTCGATAATTCTCTGTTAAATAAAATTGACAGTTCAATCGTTATATATTGGTGAAAGGCCTAAAAAATAATGATGATGTAAATGTGCCAGTTATGAAGTAAAAATTGCAGCAAACGTAATTAATAAACAAGATGATCCAAACGGAACTTAATACTTTCCACATAATTATTTATTTAATACTTATATTGGCTTTAATAGCTTTAAAATCATCGTTGAAAAGTTGCTCTTTCAGTTCCCAAATTTCATAATTTAGTGTTATAAAATATTACAAATACATTCAAACGAAAAACTAAATTGATCACGCATATTTGTTCTGCAAAAATAATGCTTGTATGTATTATCCTAGACTGTAACGAATCCGAGTCCGATAATTAGTGATAAAAACTGCAAAGACGCCAGTATTTATGCGAAATGCGAAGAAATACTATCGATAGGTGAAATTCTACTGCAAAAATTATAATCTCCATTCTTTTACTCAGAGAATAGTGCAAATCCCGCTCCGATATTACAATTCTAAGGTATTTTGTGCAAAAGAAAATTATTCTGCACGATGGATTTCAGATTTCCCATGTAAATCATTCCAATCTCCGCAACAAAAACTATCCTCGGGGATAAGTGACTTCCACCACGTGTCATGAAAATCGGTCCATTGGTTCAAAAGTTATAGGAAGGGGGCAGACAGACAGGCACAACGACGAAACTATAAGCCTATTTCCATTCTGGAAAGTAGGCGAATAAGAGAGGTTATGACTTATTTTTGAAAAAGAATGTACATAAAGAGATTGAATTAAAGCAATAAGTGGGTTTATGAATTTCCAAAAGAATATTCAACTACATAAAACGAAGCAGATATTTTAAAGGCTTCAGTGACTTAAACGCCGGAATAGAAAATATCATTCGCTTATGAGCCTGATCGGATGATATGTGGAGAAAACATTGCACAGCTCGGCATTTCTTCAATTACCTTAATATTTCCAATAAATATTAGGCTAATATTTTAATTATTTGTTATATTTCCCTGCTGACTCTAAAAATATCTTATTAAAATAAAGTCTCAAATCAGCATAATAGTATCCTGCGAAGTATCCATCAAATTTTAGAAAATCAAATTGATATATTTCCGTATTCACTTTTTTGATTAATAAAATATATAAAATTAGACTTTTAAATAAATTATATGAGTTTCGAAAAAGGGTATTTGTATGGAAAAACTATACCTAATGGTGAGAGAAAATGGAATTTTCGATTATGACTATACCTTTAATAGATGTCTGAAGAATTACGACATCAGTTTATTTTTACAACCATAAATATCCATTTAACCTTGACCCATGACTGGATGGTGAAAAATTATAATTTTTGTATTGCAATGAAGAGTATATTGCTAATTGCCAAGCTCCTCCAGGAATGTAAATAACGCTAACTGTACAGTTGATTACTTATTTATAAATTTGACGTCTTTTCCTCGGTATTATAATAATTATATATATATTATTAAGCCCATAAACTACGTTCATATAAATTATTTTAAAATTGAAGAAAATACTATCTTAAATTATTATTTAATGAAACAAAGTCCATTTTCTGTAATTATTAATTACTTTTTAGAACGCAATTTTTAGTAAACTCTAATTTTGGCAACATGAACGGAAAACCGGTTATTCCTATTTTATTCGCGCAATCACATCCTACATTCCAAATGATGCGCTTGGCGGATGCCTGGAAAACGTTGAACTCACAACCCATTCCAATTAGTAACGCAAACACATTAACATGAAACCAAAGACTAAGCATCCATGGCTTTCCTCCCATGAGTTTGTTACAATTATTCTTATTTCTGTGAAGCTCATGCACGCCATTTCAACTGTTTCATTTCATCGCTAAGGAATTAGGACCTTTAAATCTCACAGTTAATTCAGACATTAAATCTTTCAACCCCTCGCTATTTCACCTCTTTGCTTTTTTCCATACTAATCTGTAATTGCCTTTTATGACGAATACAGTGGGTAAAGCTCTCTCTAGTTAAGGTATTTGAATATGGATGATTTTATATGCATTTAGATCATAGTTTTCCAGTATGGCTGTCCCCGCCACAAGGGGGAGGTGACAATAGCAAGATGGCTAAATTGGGTCATTTAGGAAGTTTTATTATGAATAAAGAAGAAGAAAGAAATGGATTTTTAACCATTGGTTTACACCAAGAGTGATCAACCTATGGCGCATTCGCCAGCTGTGGTGCCCCCCACCGCCTCTCGAATTCTATGGGGTCCGTTTTAAAGCATGTATAACGCAAATAATTACTTTAGTATATTCATTTTGTATAAATTGGTTTTAGGTTTTATTACGCTTTCAAACTATCTCATAAAGGTTGAATCAGTTCAATGCGTTGACAAAAATAGCTTCCTATTCTTCACACAGAGTAATAGGGAGAAGCAAGCACAAAACCCAGCTATTTTTAGCTCGCGCACTCTCGATGCAAATGTTATCTGCTTGCTTTGCCTATTTTTGTTGAGATTTGATCTAGCTATCACAATAACTCTTATTTACTTGTTTTAATTTAGTTTACACAAGTCGGGAAAAAGGGACATAAAAACTTAATAAAATGATTCAAAAGTTGTCGTAACAAAATTAACATTATTTTCTTGATGATTTTTCACCATATTAGCTATAAAACATTTAGGATTTGCGTTTCCGCGATGGATAAAACAATTCAATGAATCACAGGTCAAAAAGTTAAGAAACTCGATTTTTCTGGGTAACTCGCATATTTTAGATCGACGTAAAAATTGCGTATATCGATTACAACTCCATTTTCTGTCGTTTCCTCTTAAAATACTCTACTCGTATTTCGCATCAAAACCGTCCGTGAAATTATTTCCAGCGCAACTGCAGCGATCGAGGAAACGAAACATTTCAGATTTCTTAACCTACGACACGCTTTAGTTTTCACTTCGAGAACTGAAAAGAAATTCAACTATTTCGATTTCTCGCTATCGCTCCCGTTCACTTCGAGCGAAATACGAACAGCTGTTGGACCACTCTTATTCCCTTCACTATTTATATCGCAACATCTTGAAATACTATGTTAAAGTGAGGCATATCATAGGGTGATGCAGATGCTCGTTACTTCGTGACTGATGATTAATTGAGAATCATGCTCCAACCCTATCGAATGACGTAATATCAAATGTAAACCTACCTACCTATATAATACTAATTCACTGAGTTACCTTATACTTTGTTAAAATCCACGTTTGAAATAAAATAAGAAAGTAAAACCTTTTCTATTAGTATTCACTAGACTTTGTTTTTTCATTTTCTTATTGCATAATAAATATACCCTATAAACATACCATACAGTGCAGATAAAGTACGTGAAATATATTATTTATCATTATTTAGACCACAGATGGAATACACCTCAATTATATGCGGGGGCTGCTATAGAAACTTCTCAAGGGAGAGGGGCATCGTCTCCATCCCCTCCCCCCTTTTGAATACGCCTCTGTCGACGATCATGTTTTGAAAATCTCTGCCCCTATCAGAATCTTTCCTTCTCTTTCGATGTAGGCTTAATCTGCGGTGTAGAAACAAGGAAATTTGCGCGGAATGAATTTTAGAATTCGCACAGTGGAGGGCAATGGGGTCATCCAAGGAAAAGGCGATTGCCCCATCGCCTCCCTCCCCCTTGGATCCGCCACTGAGTATATGGGATCCGTAATTCAATTAGAAAAAGTACAAAGCGGTCGGATCTGTAAAACAAAATTACGAACATAAGGAAAGCGTCATATCATTATTGAGGGATTGGAACTGAATATCGTTGGAGGAGCGCAGACTGATCTCAAGGTTAAGGCTTCTGAGAAATATAGGTCGAGCATCCTGAGGATTTGACTGTGCAATGAACCCTAGGTCGTATTAAAGTGTATTCTTTTAAAAAGTGAAATTTGTGATAACATAATTTGTTTCCTTTCCGCATCGAAATGTAGAAATTTAATAAAGTTCAGCCTAAAGTTATTATTTTCATGCTAGGCAGGTGCGTAAGGTGCCAGACACCAATTTGGTGAATTGCAAGATAGCATGTAGATGTAGATATGTGGATCATTCATATTATTACATCTAATCATAGATTTCTTTTATCCTTCGATTTTTTCGAATAATTTATTACGCAAATTGTTTTTAATAACTAAGGAGCAATCCTTTGAGTCGTTTATAGAAGACAAACAAAAAAGATCCGCAATAGCCAAAATATTACTCACTTCTTTGGAGCGTGTTTTTCTTCTACTCAAATGGATGTAGGTAAAAATATTTAACTTATATGTACTTCAAATTAAGTGAATAATTCATTAAAGCTGTAAAATTATTCCTTTTATTTGGTGACTCTAAATGCGTTTTTGCCCACAGGTACGATTTTTAGCGAATGACATTAAGAGTACTTTTCAATGAAAGAGAAAAAAATGAAATTTTTACATTTATTGATAAAATTCACTTACTCTTTCTATTTTTAAAATCTATTTTTGCATAGAATTTAAAAAAGAGCATTTCGTCCAAGAGTAAAATGCGCAACATCACATTGGGAAAGCTTACACACGCGGTTCTGTTTTCCCCGCAAAGAAACCGGGAATGCAGAAATTCCAGAGCAGAAAATAATGGGGCGAGCCAGAGAATCTCAGCAGATTATGTAACAAGACACCAATCTAGAAACTTACACGCATCTCTTTTTATCGCTGTTACAATTACAAAAGTGTACGCAATAGATTACCTTCTCAGAGATCTCCGAGTACCAAAAGAATATAGCGGGGAATGTTCACCTAGAAAGGTTCTTATAACAACAGACCGAAAAAGGCTTGTAATGACGGCGTATATATTCATTTACAGATACGCATACATATTACGACAGAAAGACGTAGAAAGGGATCAAGGATGTTTAGTGAGCACGTATGATTCAAAAACGAAGCTGTTCTCCTTTCACCGTGTCAAATGGGTGGACACAGGTGTCTCCGAGGACCTCCCAGCCATTATTAGGAAAGTGACCACTTCGCCCGTTTCAACACCTTGATGCCTCGATTTTGACATTGGCTCTGCCACTCTTATTCTTAATAGAACCTGATTTCGAGGTACAGAGTACTAAGGGACCAAAATATTTGAAACGGCAATGAAATAAGTAAAAGGTGTCTTACAGGATATAAGGCAAATTTTTATGATACAGAATTAGCTAAAAAAACAAATCAGAAAACGAAGTCTACTGAACTCTAACGAACTCTGTTGGATATATATTCATCTGGCGTATGTCGAAAACTGGGCTATAATCGCATTCAAGATAGATCCAATACCCAAAAAGCGGTTAGTTGAATACTTTATGTATCTTGAATATAAATAGGATTTCAGTCAGATAGTGAAATCGGTATTTTTTAGAATAGGCTATAACGGCAGGTAATGGGCATTTTATGGATCTGGCGCATTATATATTCGCTTTTGAGTAACATTTAGATCGTGTCTTTAAAACTGTACATTTATCCTTTGATTTGTGATAAAAGCTGCAGAAATGTTTTAACCGCTATACGCTATTTTATTTCCATATTATTATCATATTAGACGCCTTTGAGATGTGAGTGTAGCGAGGTCTATAAATAAGTAACACTGAGAAGAAAAGATATAGGGGAGTTTTAAATATGGTAGAACGTCAGAAGATAATCAAAGAGATAAGTTAGTGGAAAATGATCGAGTAAAAATTTGAGAAGGAAAGATTCGATGAAAAACTTTATAGGAGAGAGAATGCTAGAAAATATAGGATACGGTAGGAAGAGGAAAGGAATATTGCATAGTTTAAAAGAAGGCCAAGGCTATAGTAACATGGAGAGATGGACCTTGGAAGGAATAGGCTGGATCGGGTGGGTCAGAAACCTACCGAGAGGTAAACTATCATGCATAAACGCATTGTTATACTGTTTCAGTTACAACAAGTTGGAAGTTCAGCAAAGTTTTTACTAGGCACCTCAGTGTAGAGAAGAGCATGAAGATCTCCGTGGCTGTCGGAATATTTTGCCGTTGATGCATAACTTGATCTGGATGTGGCTGGATGGAGCCATCAATGCCGAGATCGGTTCGGCGCGACCCTATAGATGGGCAGAGATCAATTTTCCTCCGCCCACCCAATCCCCTGCTTCTATCAGAAACGTCTGTTCCTCCACGGGATCGCCCCTCCGTGACTCACTCGGCTCGCCCCAGTATATAACCTCTCCCCCTGCCCCCTCCTTCTCCCCCCCCCCCACCCACTCCTTCTCCCCCCCCCACCCACTCCCTCCCCCCGCGCGCTCTCCATCTCGTCTTCCTCTACGCTTTCACTCGGCGCAACTCGCTCGCGAAATACATTTCTCTCTTTCTCCTTCTCGAACCGTTGAGAAGCAGCCCTTTGTCGGCGTGGAACTCGCCCTCTCGCTTCTGAGGTTCCTTATGTGAGGCAATGCGGAGGAAAAAATCTCTTCTCCAAAACGCTTCGTCGAGCTCTGTGGTATGCGAAGGGTTCCCAAGGACCCGTCTCCTTCTCTCTCTCCTTCAAACGGGATTTTTTTTCCTCAGCTCATTTCGTCCCCTTGCACCTTTTGAAGTCGTCCGTAAGAAAAATAGGCTCTCTTTTGCATTTTTTATAAAGAAGAATTTCTCGGCAGGTATTTCATTTTTTTGCCCATACTCAGCCTCAGTATGGAATGTGTAATCCCAAAATCGTCGAATGGCATCCTGTCTTTACTCTTGTAAGACAAATTTTAAAACTTATGGTTTTAAAAGAATAATGCGATATCGAATCTGTCATCCATCGCCTAAGCTGGTCTAAATATATTTGTCTGATTTTAAATCAGTTCTTTATTTTTAATATATAGTAATTTCCGGAGAAAACGTTTTGTTTCAGGGTTCATAAATTTTCGGACGGAAGAGTAATCCTAAAACAATTGATCTTTGCATAATAGCGATGGCAGAAGAATTGTTGCCTTTCTAGTCTTTGTTCTCGCGAAACATTATTAAATGTCACTCTAATGTTTCCACCTTTTACAGGAGTTGCGATAGGTCTAGATTTTTTATTAAACGGAATTCACAGGCTGTGGTTTTACGTTCACTCACGACTTAATTGGATATCGGGAACTTCATCGATGAAATTATGTAAACAGCAGACGATTTCTCTATAGAAAACAGGCTATTTCTAGTACGAGAAGGATGGATTAATTTCTATAAATGTATTGCTGAACTACGTTCATTCTTAGGTAACATTATTTTCTCTCTTGTTTTACCTCAATACAAGTTATATTGCAAAAGCCTCTCTGCATTTTATTGGAAGTAAGTTCATCCAATCCAATTATGATCGCATCCACATATCTGGTACCGATCGGCCTGGTAATCCCAGGTTTCTCTCTGACCGGTTTCTTTAGCATTTCGCTCCTGTCGCTAAGCCCTATGCCTCTACCTTCCCTCGAACCCTTGTAACGTGATTGCCATAACGGAGTCGTGGGATTTCTTGGCCCTCTTCCCTTCCTTCCCCCACCCATCCCTTTCCTTCCTCCTCCCACATATTTCATCTCGCCTTTCATCTGTTTTGGATGCCGTCGGGAGCCAGCGGATGCGTCACTTGGGCAGAAGGACCGCCAACTCCCGGATTCCGCGCAGAGATGCGCGTCCCGGTGTCGATGGGCGTCGGTGGCTTCTCTTTCTGTCGGACCGTCGCGGCCGCGACTCTTCCCCCTCTATCCTCATTCCACTTTCTCCACCCCCTTTCCACGTGTGGGAGGGCGGTCGACCTTTTAAACCCGTTGCGTCACAGCCACGGATCCGGCAGCGCCCCTTACCGCTCCAATCAATTTGCTCTCGACTTTCGCAAACCTTTTTGCGCCCGCAGAGATGGAATCCGCATGATAGCCTCCATTGTGGAATTTCCGCAATTTGGTTTGGACCTAGTGGCGGGGAAAATTCGTTCTTCCAAGGTGAGGAGATCATTGGACGGCAGTCGATGGAAAAAGATATACGCGGAACAATTGAAAGCGCAAGTTTGCGTGGGAATCTATCGTGGTAGAGAGTAGATCTATAAAGCCGTTTACAGTTAAGCGCTCAAGAGAGGAAGCGTAGATAAAGATACACGTATCTATATCAAAGACTTTCGATTGTTATTTTTTGTGGCACGGAAATGTTAAAGTAATTTACGATCCGCCAAATTCGACCTCGTAATACCATAAAAGTAAGTAATGTTTGCACATATATCGCTAACTTAGGGAATAATGATGCACTATAGTTATTTATTAACAAAATTACGACATTTATATTTGCTTGCAACGTTAAAAAATATATGAAACTCCTCGAAGACACTGAGGCCGTACCTATTCCACTAAAAAAACCTTATGTACATTTATTTCACGATGATTTCAGCACAATGATAACTTAAACTTAACAGATAATAGTTTAGTCCTACTAAAGAGGATACATTTTTTAGACCGGACAAATTTTGCTGCCTGTATTGAATGTTTCGCGGCCAATCTATATTTACACTCTCTAGCCCCTATAACTCGAACTTCAAGTAGACACAATTGACACGTGGATACGGGTGGGAAAACTTCTCATTCGACATATCAAAAATTCGAATCATTGATGCTCAATCTTTGAGTTTTGGACTGTATTTATGCGAGAAAAGCGAACAGCCGAAGCAAGGGGGAACCGTTATATTTTCGACATCAATAACTATACGAAGGATGGTTAGTCAAACCTGTTGCGATTTTTAGTAGGGTTTACCATGCAATGAAACTCTTTATCCTTGGATCGGAGGGAGAACGCCCAAATCTCATAAAAGTGTAAATTGACAGTTAACACTCATGCATAAAAAAATTTGGCAGTCCTGATATACACGTAATTACTCGAGTTTGCTATTAGAATATCCATTGTGTTATAAATTATTTTCTCGGCAGGGGCAAAATATGGAATTATTTGCGACACCCCATCGTCCATTTCTATCATTATTTCAAATGTTACCCATTGCCAGAACTTGTACTTATGGCGCTCATTAAATGAGTTACAGATCAAAAGTACGCACCTTCAATTCTCAAACTCGTATAAATTTATCCTTTTCTATTTTAAAGTCTTAATTTGGTCCAATTCAATTGGATAGATGTGTGTACAAGAATAATGACACTCTCAAAGACGCAACTACAACAGTTTCCGAGACTTCTCCCATTTTTCCCTCCATCGAGGGATACGAAGTGGTACAGCGCAATCGAAACAATCCCCAACCCCCACGAACATAATGACGTCACGATTTTCTTTGCGCGCCCTCTCCCTTCCGATTTCTCTCTCCCTCGAGCATACCTCTCTCTCTCTGCGTTTCTTGTACTTTCCCTTATGCGGCCACTGCGGTCACGAAATTTCCCCTCGACACCCTTCTCTCTCTCTCTCTCTCCAACTCTCCCTCCCTCCCCAACCCTACTACTTTCGCACTCTCCCTCCCATTCCGCGCCCTCCGGACCCCTTTCACCGCCTCCCTCTCCTCCTCCCACTTCTTTTTTCTTCAGTCCTTTCCCACCCACGCCTCCGCAGCGTTGTCAAGTCGCAACGAACACAGACCCGAGTAACCTCTCCATATTGTTTTCCTTCCTTGAACCGTCTCACCTGTTCATTCCCTCTCTTCCTCTCTCCTGCTCTTCTCTCTCTAACCTATACATACTTTTCTTTGGCTAACCTTCGCTTTCTCTCTCTCCAAAAGTTCACTTCTTTGGTTATCCATTCTCATCTATTTTACCCATGGAATGGAGGCCAAATTGCGTGCATCCAAAGTAAAAAATAGTTAAAACAAAATCGATCAATATGAAATTCTCTTTTGTGGAAGTGTGCTCATTGAGGAAATACCTTATAAAATAATTCTCAAGTGTCCGTCTGTCTGTCTGACCCGGTATTTTTGGAATTTCCCAATGGAATTAAGAGCTGAAACTTTCACAATCGTTAAATTCCCATGAGCTGGTCTCTAAAAAAATCAATCATCCCGGACAAAGTCCCGGATTCGACTCCGGGAGACAATTATATTTTCCCATAAGTTTACACGGAATTTTCGATTTTTTAAGGTGCAAGGTTTATTTCCTTCATTCATTAAAATATGGACCGAATTTCTCCGTTTTTGTTTTATTCGACGGCTAAAACTATAAAATATCTTATTCTTGCAATGTTTAGATGTTGTACGGAAGAATTTGTCAGAAACACGCATTTCTTTTCGAAATTTTATGGCTTTTTCGTACTCTTTCCGGGTGTTGCCAAGGCGAACCTCATTGTTGCCTCCGATAAATTAGCGTCTATTAAGCCTTCAAATAGACGAAATAACTGTGTTATTTGCTTCGCGCAATGTCAAACTTAATAGATTGCAACGTTAATAATTGAAGTATATTATTATTCAGTAAACATACGAAGAGGAAGAATAACGGAGCCAAAGAGTGGCAAATCAAGTCGTATATTGATGCCAGAATGTAATAAATTTCAAGCGCTTCATTTTAAATTTAATTTAAATGATTGTCAGGAATTTATTAATTAATCAAACAATTACTATATATATATATATATATATATATATATATAACAACTTACGGAAAAGGAAAGGTAAAATGAATATATGGATGTCAACAAGGTGTTGGGATGAGGAAACCCAGTGAGCACTCACCAATCAGACGACTTCAGGTTGGCGAGGCTCCGGGGATGTCGAAGCGACACACGTAAAATAACACAAAAACACAGAAACATCACAAACGTAAAGCTTTCGGAACTACTCCTTCTTCAGCTACAGTTCTCTCTCTGTAGCTGAAGAAGGAGTAGTTCCGAAAGCTTTACGTTTGTGATGTTTCTGTGTTTTTGTGTTATTTTACGTGTGTCGCTTCGACATCCCCGGAGCCTCGCCAACCTGAAGTCGTCTGATTGGTGAGTGCTCACTGGGTTTCCTCATCCCAACACCTTGTTGACATCCATATATATATATATATATAAGTTTTTACACACACACCCACCTCAAAAGTTATATTTTAATCACACTACAAAGTCCCGTTGATGTTCAACGGGTAATTCCGCTCGTTTTGTGTATAATGAACAAAATAAAATCCAAGCAATTATGATATTGCCATAAATGAAATGCTCGTTGTGGAAATATACTTACTGTGAAAATAGTTATTTTAATATTTTTATATATAGTGAACAAAATTAATTTAATCAATGAAGAATTATTACTATTAATCTGAGAAAAAGGTTTAGACTTATACTGAATAGATATGTTGCTTTTTTCAAAAAAGTTTCACTCCCGCTCAATGTGAAATGACTATAACACAATCGTTAGAATTAAATTTGAAGAACGGCCGCAGCGAAAACGAACTATCTTCATAATGGATAGTAACTATTGGAAGAATAAATGGCAAGGTAAGAAAAATAGACTCCCGGTTGTATCGGAGGATGTGATCGCGTGGATAAGATCGTCGCATTCGGGTGACATCGCTTCGAGGACCTTCCTCGTCTCCACGCAGACGACGCGCGGCCCGAACAGGAAGTTGGCGAGTCGGTCCGGCGACAGTGGGTCCCCTGCCACACGCCAATCTTGTTGACATGCGGGTGTCTGCGTCGAGGTGGAAGGGAAAGAATGGAGAGGTGCGGCTAATGAGAGGGATCGTGAATCATTCGAATCACGGATTCGACGGAGAATGCGCAAAAAAATATTGGCACTCGATGTCGGCAGAATGTCTCACAATTTGCCTCGTGAGGCACGTAGATGCTACGGACGGTGAGGTTGAAGTTATGTTTGAGAGATTATCGAGCAATAAAGCTCTCTCTCTTCTGTCCTTGGTGCGCTTCTAGCATCTCTGTTTATCCTTATTTCAAGGTTTTTTTTCCGATAAACTTACGAAGAAGGTGTAGAAATCTACGAGAAAGCAGTATACGTGAAGTAATCCGTAGACCTGGAATAAATACGTGCGCTATATTGCTTCTGCGAGTGCTTAAAATAATTCATAAAACCGTTACACCCAAAAGAAATATCTAAAAAAAATGCAAAATATAGTACTTAAAAATACTCGTAGTTTTACGCAAATCCTCAAAAAATTTAGATGAATCCACTGAATAGGTAAAAAGTAATGAATTTCTTTATAAGTTTACTCCGGATTAGCTAATTCATTTAAATCTCCTCCCACCTCCGGGATGGCTTTGACTTAATTGCCCACCGCGCTTGAGGGGTTAATCCGGCAAATATCTGCTACAATAAAAATTGTGAATGAACCCGTGAGCCCGTTTCAACAGCAGGGTAGTCAAAATCCGTGATATATGACATGGTTTCCAATTATGATCAGGGCTTCGATTATGAATTGCGTCAATGAACCGTTTCATGAATTTAAGGTTTAGATCAGTGGTTCCCAAACCTTTTGTAGGCGCGGCACCCTTTCTAAGATAAATAGAATTTCGCGACACTCCAGCCTTGAAACGAGGTTTTTATATTTTTAAATAGGGCATTAAAACCTTTGGATGCATCCATTTGAAGGTATTACACCATAATAAATTTATTAGAGAAAACATTACTGCCCATATTACCAATCAACACATCAGATTTTTTATTTAATTTCTAATCTAAGTTATTCGCGACATCCCTAAAAATCAACTGTGGCACCAGATTTTAGAACCACTAGTTTAGAATCACTCAATAAGTTATATACGTGAACAAGAAGCTGCAAACATGGGAATTATGTCTGTCGTTTTCAATATGTAATCCTACTACACCCACTTGATCTCCCTTGATTCTGTTGAAAATAAAACTTGATACCTCGTTCGTTTGATAAAAGTGGCAAGCGGAAATGGCCAACTTCAAAATTGATGTGATGTGCGGTATCTGATTCCGAGTTTATCGTCAACTTAATTGTGTACAGCAATCTTGGAATTAAGCATTGTTTTTTATTATCTAATATCCATGGCTGGAGAGAGTGACGATATTATTGAATTTTCCAGATTCACCAATAAGGTCAATATTTGTTTAATTTTGAAACGGCTTTTGTTGTTTATGTGGACGCTCTCGCAAACGCGCGAAGCTTTGTAAAATTGATCATTTTTCTGGGATAATACTAACATGAGAAATGAGCATCCATGAAACTTGTCCGTCCCATAGCAGTTTGAACAAATATGGAAAAAGCAGTTATATTCTGAATGGTTTCCTTATTTGGATTTCCTCCTCTCTCTCTCTCTTCCCCTTCCCACTCTCCCTTCCCATTCTTCCCTTTCCCCATCCCTCTCAATCTTTCATTCCGCCAATTCACACAGTTTCCTTCCCTCAGAAAACAAAAAAAGAATGGTCCATTGTCTCGTGGAATCTCATCTGCAATCAACTCTTCTCCTTTCCTCCAACCTCTTCCCCTCGCATAGATGAGGAGCCAGAGAAATCCAATCGGAGGGACCTGCGTCTTGAGAACCGACGAGAGGATGCATCGGTACTTCTGAGACCTTCTTCATAACACCTGCGGTTGCTTATTTTTCTTGTTTGGGCACGTGCGGATGACGCCGAAAACGCCAGCGTGTCAACATGAATATTATGTTCAATAATAACAACTTAAAAATAAAATCAATTGAAAAAGTACCTGCCTCAATTATCTCCAATAGCTACCACAAGATTATAAAAATCCAATGCTCATTTTGGAATTTACAAAGCAGCCGTCTTCAGTGGTAATTCTCCGAAAGTAGATTCTAAAGAAGTTTCTAGTTTTTCGCAGCCTTATTGTAGCTATTGGGGATAACTGAGATAAGTACTTTTTCGGTTTTTTCAATTTTAAGAGATTATTCTTGAACATTTCCCGCCAGAAGACGAGCTCGATAACTCTCTGATGGATTTATTGACGAATTTTATTTCAGCATTTACTGATACTGTCGATAAAATACTTCGAAAGTTATCGAATTTTACACGGACAAAGATCGTTTTTTTCATACATAATTTTGATAAAAGAATGATAGGTCAATAAAAGATAAAACAAGCTTACAAAAGCTGCAAAGAGGGAATTAATTAAATTTTAAGGCAAAATTTACTATGAGCTGATTTGGGATATTCTATGAGACATCAAGTATAGGGATCAGTTCTTATCATTAAGATCTATTAATATAACTGCAGTTTAGTCTCATTTCAGAGTAACATTTATCGACTTCATTGTCGAAAAAAGATGCTTATATACTCATTTATTTATTTGTCCCAAAACAGCACAATGGCCCAATTACATTGGAAACAGTAAACAGTAATCTAATGAAAGAGATTGAACTATCGTAATAGATTGATAAAAACTCTAAAGCCAAAAAATAATAAATTGATTGCCTTTTAAGTAATACTTTCATACGTATGCTGAAGTAAAGAAATGAGAAGTTCCCAAGGTCCCTCATGGCCTTTTCAACCGGATAGATATGCAAAGGGTAGCCTTGTATCCCTTGGTTGCCGAGAGGCATTAAATAAACTGAGTAATTTATTACTTAAGCCAGAACAGTCTGACTTAGTACATTTTTGTCGTGCAGCGAAACGAATCAACAAAGGCGTTCACGTTGCTTACCTAAACCGCAATCATCCAACCGAGAGCGTTCTACATCCCGTGTCGTAAGTGGAGAGGGAGATGCAATAAGGCACACAAAGTTATAGAATTTTTTCAATTCTTGGAAGGAAAAGAGCGATTGGAGCGTTGAAATTCCTTCTCCTACAAGTCATAAGTAAGAACGAAAGAAGTGGACCGTCATTTCAGAGAGATTTATTTTTGCCGCTTTCCTTCTCATGCGCGACGGAATTTATGAAAATATCCGCTTAACTACGAAACTGTATTTATTACTTTTATAGGCCTTCCTCATTAAAGTAGGTTACGCGCATCTAAAATAAGGCTAGCGCGCTAGAATTTGCCGCGTCGCCGTCCTCGTAAATGCCAATCCACGCGCCCCGTTACTCGATTCGTTTCTGAATTAAGTTCTTGGAGGCGATTGCGAAAAACACTCGGGAATGTTATTTCCATCGTGATCATAGGAAAAATGCAGTAAGATGTCGCGATTGTTTCTCAGAATACGTATAACAGTGGTATAAATTTTGCTTCTCATCAAAACACATCTCGCAAGTCAGGTGCGAATAATTAGCTACCGCCGTTAAAGTCACCCTGCCGGTGTATTTAAAACGGAGATTGGCCGAACCGTTAAAAGCGACTACATGCGCCCATTCTGGCGTTTTCTCCGGCCCCGTAGGCGCACCGTCCGACCCTCTCCGCCCCGGAAAAGGAATGGACGAGCCCCACCGCGGGTCGCCCTACGGATCGACGGCGATCTGTGTTCGGGGTGTCGTCGCCCCTTTGCGGTAACGGTAACAAGAGGTCTGGCGGGCGGGGGTCAGGGGCACGAGGCGGGCGTCCACTTGGGTGGGGGAGGGGGGTGATGGGGGGGGGGGGAATTGGGGGGGAGGAGGTGGACTGGACGACGCGAGCACCCTTCTTCGTAAGTTCCCTTTCTTCTTCTGCCTCCCGTGGGAATTCGCTCCCAAGGCCTCGTGGGAATCTACGCAAATGCCCGCCCACCACATTCTCCTCTTCCGGAGGGACGAGAGAGTCTGTCCCTTCTTCGAAGAAAGATAAATTTTTAGCCGCCGACGATCATTGTTTTGTTTCATTATAGCGAGTTTTAGAAGTAAATCTAAAAGAAATCATTTCTGGGAAAGTAAATTTGAGCTCGATTTTCGACAGGCAAGAGGAATATTGTGAATCTGACGATTACTGGAGAATCGTTTACAGAAATGAGATACATAAATGGCGGTCAGGGCTGGCAACGAGTGCATTAATTGATTTGGAAAATTTTGCATGGAAAACGCAGAAGAAAAGCTGTTTGAGGGAATTCGCCGGTCACTAGTAGATGATTTGAAGTAATGTTGAAAGGGAATTGTCGCCTGAGACATTGATGAAGAGCATGAAAATCGTCATTACGACAGAAATTCACTTTGGAATAGCTTTGGCGGTAGTATTTAACGTGGCTGGATACTAATACGGTGCAAAAATATTTTTAAAAGTACTGATCGGTTGACATAGGAATAGCTTCTCAATCTCCTGTGCGAAAAGTGAATGGATTGACAAGTAATATTTAAGCCATATTCTCCTATCCTAATTATTTTAATAATCATCGTTCCATGATTACACAATAAAAAATTATCTTGATCCGCTAAATAAATATTTCCATTTATCCTCAAATTCGTGATAGAAATATATCTGTAACGATTTGTTTTTGTCGTGATTGTTTTGAATTTTGCCGATGTCCTTTACTAGAAGGTAAAATAGGTTTCCAACGACCAACCAAAATTAATATTTTATCAATAGCCTTTTCTCGGAAATGAGCAATGGACGAAATGTGCAAAATTTCATTCCCGTGTTCTTTCAAATCGAAATAAGACCCCCTCATGTATTGGAACATTTTAATACGAATGACATTATGGAGGGGAAAATTATTTTATTCGATTGCGAAGAAATTGCGGACGAGGTGGGTAACCGAAAGAATGACTGCAAACGACAGCTGCAGTTGGCGTCGTGGCACAAGCATCCCCGAGTGCATAAAACCAGCCCATGCAGAACGACATTGTTAACCGCGCCTATCTACCATAGTGAAGGAGAGAGAGGGAATCGAGTGAATAAAAGAGAGAGAGAGAGATAGGAAGAACACCGTGGAGAGCGATCTCTCTCTGGTGGCACTCTTGGTCTTACTCTCCGCGTGGAGAGGTTCGCAAATGGGATGAGGAGGAAAGAAAGGCGGCGCGCCGTCCCACATACTCTCCTTGCTTTTGAGGATGCTCGCGGATGTCCATGGAAAAACAAAAGTGCCTCCTTAAGGCGGAAGAGGGTAGCAGACGAGGAAACGTGCGTAAAAGTGGAACGTCCGCCGTCTCCAGCCATCACCTACCGCCTCGTCTGATTTGTGTGCCGTAGGAAGTGGGGGAGAGGAAACCCCTTCCGATCGGCTGAGCCTCTCGTTCTCCCGCTTCCTCCTCCAAACACTCCACGATGGTCGTCTCGGGAACAGGTTCTCCGCCTCTGGTTGAAGCGCCTCGCTGCCGAACCCGCGGAGACACTCCTTAAGACTCCTCTCTTCATCCTCGCGACTGGATAAATCCTCTCCCCTTTCCGTTGCACCGACGCCGTAACAACGTTACGATGCACCATCACCGATTCGTTGGTAGCGTTAGACGTAATCCGAATCGAATGAGCGGCTACGTGGTCCCTGCATAACGAATTTAATTCGGAAAACCTTCGTTATGTGAATTTGGGAAATATAAATATGTTAAAGGCCTAATTCGTTCCAAGACCGTCGTAAGTTAACTTTTTTTACCTTAAACATAATTTATAAAATTTAAGCACTAACTTTTGACAAATAAACATGATAAGAACGTGGTAAAAGATTACAATTATTTCGTAAGCAATCGGTTATGTGGGAAAGATTCGTTGTGAGTCAATGGTGGCCTATGGGAGACAATTCGTTAAGCGAAAATACGTTATTCGATGACTTCGTTATGCGGGGGTCCACTGTATTTTGTTATTATACGGGTCCGGATCTATGAAGGGGCGAGGTCGTGACTTGACGCGACCAATCTCCACTGCGAATATTTTCACAGTGCGTTTAGCTTTTTTTAAATTTTGTTTGTTGCTACCTGAGGCAGGTCGCTGAAAGGAATGATAAACTGTTTGGGTTTACTATGTTGTTTGTTTAAGGAAATTGTTATTGTTTTGAGGAAATGCGTTCCGCATTGTAAATAAAACAGGAACAGGAAATAAAAAAATTAAACTTGCGCAGGGTGCATTTTATTAATGAAATCTTTTAATTTGCATTTACCGACGTTCATATTTCTATCTCAAAACCTTTCTGTAATTTTATCGGCTCAATTTTGGGAAGGCTCACTGCTGTATTCGTCCATTTTGTTCTGAAGATGGCATTTACATATGTGCGGAATCGAAAATCAGATCAGATATTTAGACCATTGACTTCTTTTCACTAATTTTTAAATAAAAAATTATATTTCAAGGTGTCAACAATAATTGAAATATGTTACATTTCTTCACAAAATACCACGTGCACTTTTTCCAATCGCCTCTTACCATAAACTTAAGATATTGAGTAAGTTAATGCTTATATTAAATCCATAAAATATGAAATGCACTTTAGACAAAAGAGTACGAGAGAGAATTTCCTTAATAAAAGTTCAGACTTTATATTGGTAGATAGCGGTTTAATATAGTTACATATATTTACATACCATCTCGATTATATTACAGGCGTTTGGGGTAGAAAAAATATTTACCAAAATAGCATATCCTTTGTACAAGACTAAATTCGACTCTCACAGGACCAATTGAAAATGCCCAAGTTAGCAGCTGGTTTATAAAATCAGAAATTTACGCGAATATTCTCTTTAAAAACATGGTATTTCAACGAGAGACCACGCATGATTAAGGAAGTATGTTGAATCATGGTCGGTCTACTATAAAATATAATAAAGATTGTTACATAAGATACGTATAATAATTTCGATTAAAATATTTGATTTTTTTACGCTTTAAAAAGCACACATTTTCTCCTTGATTTCACGTCAACTTCTTCTTCGAACCAGTAACGACGACAATCGGATCCTTCGCGCATGCGTAGTGCTCCAATTAAGGTGCCTACCGAGGCATTTCTGGATGCGTGCTCTGCTGGTTTCTTCCTTTATCACCAATAGGAAATGCACGTCCGTCACGCGGGATTTTCGATTCCTGTTCACCTGCCCCACGTATAGAATAACAAGAGGAGGAGGCAGGGAGGCCTTGCACCTCTGTTTACACTCCAGCTGGCTGCGGCATCTGGGAGCCAACAATGAGAACGCCACGTTACCATAGCCACACCACTGACCCACATATCTTGACTCAACAAAACGAGTTAACGTAGAAGTCACTTGTTTTTTTTTTTGGTCCAGGCATCGTCCGAGATTACTTCATTTGGAATGTGAATGGGCACCGGATCAAGGACCTCCCTCGCCCCATCTGTTGGCGACACTCTCGGAGCCGCTTCCCTCTTTTGCCCTCGACGGCTCCGCTTTATGGCACTTGTGCATCCGTCCCGGCACCACACCCCGCACCACACCCCGCAATCCACTTTCTTCTCATGCACCCAATTCTCGCAAACGAGAGAAATCGTCATTCTCGCTATAAAAGTAGCCGTTCACCATTTTTGTGACACGGTTTGAGCTTTCGGGGTTGGGGATGTAAAAGATTAAATATATTTTAAGTGAGGTTACCTTTTCTTGAGGTAAAGTGGCTAATACGTTCATAACTTACTGAATAACAACAGAGTATTTTTCTCGCACAAAAAATATTGTATTCCCTAGGTTTTAAATGTCCACTGCGGCGTTGTTCTCAGGAGCTGGAACCCGACAAGAAGATTCTTCCGATTCTGGATAGCTTTTCCAAATATTTCCTTATTTGGCTCAGTAAATACTCATTTTTCTCGGAAGACATGGTCACCGTTTTTCTTCGGTACATTCCTGAAATGAAGGGAGAATTCATGTTAAGAAAGATTTTTTTGGCTTTGGAAGCATTCAAAACTCGAAGTTAAATTATTTTGTTGGCATATTTACAACAAAGCAAGATTAAACTCAGAATGATAACAAGCTTTAAGCACTATGACAAAATACCTTAATTAATTATCATAACAATTTTTAAAAATCAACAGAGCCGCATCAATTCGGGAATAATACAGTGTACTTGATGAGAGGTCAAATTAAGGAATATTTTCACATTCACCAAAATCCAGCTAAGCTGTCGCATAAAATTTAACAAAATTAAACGAACTATGCGCAGTTCAATGTTTATCACTTTATCTGACTCGATTCTAATTAAAAGTAAGCATACATCAGATGTAATAAAAGAGTTTACTAAGAATATCAAAATCTTTTTCTCATGTATTTCAAAGTACTGAATCCAAAACTACACATGAATGCCACAAAATAAATAAACATTAATCTCCGTATTTTATCGTACACACAATTGCACCTAGCAACAGAAAAATCCTCGATGTCCATCCACAACATTTCGCGACTAACAATAATAAAACTTTTCGCTTCTTCTTCGCCGCTTTTTTTCCCTGATGTAATAGTCATTATTTGCTCTTCAAAATGTGTAAGAAGGGAAGAGGACTGTTTCCATACTCCGTGATTTATCAACCTCAATATCTATGATCCAATGTTGGCCAGTGAATATTATCCAAAAAGGAAAAATCCAGGAGAGATCATAGAATAGACCCCATCCGTTCCGAATCTCATTCGTTAATCATAATTTATTATAACTCGAATTTAACCCTAAGTTGTTAAAATCGCGCGAAAGACCGCGCAATTGAAGAATAAATTCAATTCATGCCGAAGAGAAACCGCGACATTTGGATTCGAAGAAGCGCTCTATTCGTGTTGAAGGATTCCGCGCACTCCTCTTTAGAAATCCGCTGAAAGCATTCCTCTCTTCGCTAAACCGTGTTTACAGAGCGTTGCTATCTCCATGGCACTTCTCTTCCCTCTCTCCCCTCTCCCAGCCGCCATATTTTCACCCCCACCCCGGGCAGCCATTTCCACGCGAATGACCCAAATATATATATATCGAGAGAGAGAGAAATAAGCGCCGCCGATTGGCGTGTGCGTGTATAGGGGTTTTAGAGTGTAATCTACTTCGTTAAACGCGCGTATGGACGGATAGGATAACCTGCCAAGCGATGACGGCGCCTAATAATGCATCCGTCAACGCACCTGCTTGAAAAAATCCACTGTGCGGGTTGGGGCCGCCATCGGCAATCGGTTCGCTGTTCGAGTCGTTTCTGGAACGCGTAAACAGACAGTCACGCGCGCCTCTGTTCTCAATTCGTTCTTGCGACCAACAACAAAGAAAGTTTCACACATCGTGTGAATGTGTAAATTAAATTCAACATCGTCTCCACAATTGTAATAAAATAATGAAAATCCTGCTTTTATTTGAATCATAAATGGAATGTATAACGTTTTGAGAATATTTAAGTTTGTAGATTGGAAATACAGAAACTGTCGTTGATATGTCACATAGGGGTAGTAGTCTTTGCATATAAGCATCGTCAAACAAACAAGGAAATCAAGATCGTCTAAAAAGAAGTTTTGGTTGTTGAAATAGTTTTAGGCCTCAATTTGAAGGCAATGTTATAATTAAACTTTCATTCATAGATTGAATTGTTTATTCATACACTGAATTGTTTCCATACAACAGATCCATAGCTAGCTCATCGATGTGGACTTTTAAATGCCATTTTAATGTAGGAATTGACAGTAAGAACACTTTCGTATTTTTCCATCAATTTAAGGGAATAATTGAAACGCAGATCTAAAAAAAATATTTGGCATTAATAATAAAGTGAACACACTGAATTATGCAACATTTTGCTAACGGAAATATTCGTCTTCATATGTAACTTGATATTCGTCGCGAAGTTGTCAACAAATAAACTCAGTTGCACCATCAGCGTCTTTAAAAGTACATATGTTAGTTGGTTATTCTCAGAAACCCTATAGATTTATATTAATATATGGCCAATGCCTTTGATTCTAAATCAATATTTTCTTTGTAAAAGACACCTGCAATTAATTAAACAGTGTCCATAGGAACTTCCACTATAGCCATTCTTAAATTTTGCAGTCTCTCCGATGTTATGCAACAGGTCTGGACACGTGTATTGGGAAAAGAAATCGTCGGGTGTCAGGAAGAGACCGTAACGCCGAAACTGCTGCCAAGTTACCAATGCTACTTCATTGGAATTTTCGATTTACTAGTGTCCATTAAGTGCAACTTGACAGGTAAAAAAGCAGATATCAAACAAAAGCATTACCACGAAAGCTTCAAATCACAATAAGGCGAAAAAGAACGACGTCCCCCGGTATGCGAAGAAAACGAATAAGAATAAATAGTAAGCAAGTTTAATATAGGAGTACATAAAGAGCAGAAACACTTCCAAGCGACTGCAACCAGCGGGCGAAGTCGAACAACTTCACTCGTGTTTGGAATCCTCCTCTCTCTTCTCTCCTTGAGAGATAGGCGAGCTGAGGAGAGAGAGAGAACGGGCGGTGTAAATGGAACATTCGCCTCCTTCACGGACACGAAGGCGATAATGGGGCGAGAGTAGGGAGGAAGTTCGACCGAAATTATGAGCCCTTTAAGATGCTAATGACAATTATGAAAACAACAACACTGATCCAGAAATCGCAATTTCCGGGCATTAAATCCTTTCCTCCGAAAAAAACCCGATCGATTCCCGAAAACGTGTCCCGAGGCGGAAAAAGTCGTTTTGATTCAGAGAGAAGGAAAGAAGGGAATCGCAGCGTTCCATGGACTTTGTCGGCGAGGGATTCCAAGAAGCAAAAAGCCTCTCTCTCCTTCTTCCCCTCTTTACTTCTCCCCTCCCTCTCACTCCCCCATTCTCTCCTTCTCCCCTACCTCTCACTCCTCCCTCACTGTCATTCTCCCCCTCCACTCCCCCTTTCTCTCCTTCCCCCTCTCTCTTTCCTCTCTCTCTTTCCTCTCTCCCTCACTCTCCCCTCTCTTTTCTCCCTCCCTCTCACTTCCCCCTCTCTTTTTTCTCCCTTCCCCTGCCTCTCTTTCTCCCCCCTCCCCTCCCTCTCCTCTCCTCCCTCTCTCCTTCTCTCCTCTCTTCTTCTCTCCTCTCTCCCCCTCCTCTCTCTCTCCCTCCTCTCCTTCTCTCCCCCCTCTCACCTCTCCCCCCTCTCTCTCCTCCTCCCCTCACTCCCCCCTCTCTCTCTTTTCCTCCCCTCACTCCCCCTCTCTCTTTTTTCCTCCCCTCCGCGTACGAGAAGAGACCGAAGAGGGTTGAGAGAGAGGAAAACAAGTACGCCCATCCCCTTATTAAACTCACCCCTTCCATAAAAAATTCAGTCCATTTGGAACCGGATTCTCCATTCCTACACAGTTTGCGAGGGTTCGTGGGAGGCGGGGGTTCGGAAGGGTGAGGGGGGGGATGATCATGGCGATTATGCGCTCTGTCCGCTGTTTACCAGACTCAGTTAATGTCGCTATCGACAAAAAAATCGTGCCTAGAAAAAAGGACGTTGTAAAAACGATTATGCCATCGTAGTTCCCGCGATAACAAATTCTAGTACTGCAGCGAAACGGGAGATTGATTAAGCAATAAAAATTGAGCAATTACAGGTATGGAGCTATGCGTGTTGGCATTTACCAAAATGGACGGAGAAAGGAACGACTGGGTCATAGAATAGATGGAGGTCTATGACTCAACAGAGAGAGAGGAGAAATTGAAAATGAAAGCGGATCTTTTTTAGAACAAACGGACGAAAGAAATCCAAAATGGTTCACGAAGGGATGGAAGATGACCGAATTATGAGAAGGCGATACAAACGAAGGGCAAAAGAAAGAAAATACTTGCCTTTGTCAAATAAATAGTCAATCTTCTCGTATTTGTCTTGATAAGACTTAGAAAACACGCACGGAACATTGGTATCGAAGGGATAATTGTCTTCTAACATGCATAACGCCTCAAAATTCTCAAAAAACACATAAAAGCAGCAAAAATTTGAATTCCTGCAGTTTGAAATCTACTAAATACTTTGAATTCGTCTGAGTGTTCAATGCATCTCTTCGAGCAAACACAGGTCGAACATGACAAGGTGTTCCATAAAAAGTTATTTAACGAGTATATATTTTTACCGCTGAATCTTTAGCTCATCTTGCAGTGTCGATGAATAATAGCAATTTTCGGAACCCTTTTGTAATTAAAATAATCCAAGAATTAAGTAAGCATAACTTTTCGGGCAGTATTAACAGAACTTCCACCCTCGATCAAGGATCTAATCCGACGCGTCCGTAGAGGTGACATAGCCAGCCAAGCACGCGTGCCTATCTTTGGGCAAGCGTCACCGCAGTGACTTCACGCGCTCATTAAGGGGCCATCGCGTGATGTTCCCGCCGCAACCTTTCGCGGACCTAGCACCTCCTCCTCTTTCGCCATAATCCCCCTCTAATTCGACGTCTTCGATCCTCGTCAAAATGGCGGATCACGTGATTGAATTTCTCATCATAGAAGGCGCCCACTGTAACAATTTTTACCGACCTTATCTTCCCTGACTTATGGAAATTTAATCGAGCGTTGCGACATGCATTATGCATAGAGTGTCGCTTCTTCCTCGCCAGCATAAAATGCTCGTCTAAGTAGGGCAGGGTCTTCAGGTTTACCGGTATTCATTTTGTCATTGGAATGATTAACGAGCCGTAAATAATACACCCGTGAAATCCAATTTCTATAGCCCTGCTCGCAATGACCCGGTATCAATCGAATCGTATGTTCCAGAAATTATGGAAAAAATGTTGGAGATAATGTTGGCTACACGCGTGTTTGGAACCGAAACACGTTTCTATGGTGACATGTGATCTAATCGATTTCACCTAATAACCAGAGTTTATTGAGCAATCGAGGCGTAAAAGTCTCGTTTGGCTGAAGGTGTTTACATGCATTTTATACGACTTGTCGTCTTCGCCTTCAGCGGGAACGCAAAAAAAACTACCGCACGCAACAGAAGCCGCATTTACGCTGCGATTCTAGCGAAAGTCCACGATTTCACGATACAATCTCATTTCAGCGGTCGAGAGTCACGGTTGGCCACGGCGCCTGCGTGGGCAGAGGCACACGGAGGCGACCATCTTCGCCGCGAATAATCTTCTCTTTTTAAAAAAAATGACCCGCGAGGCTGCCTCACAGGCGAAATCGGCCTTGTATGCTTATCGAATTTCGAAACTTAGGATTCGCGCCTGGACGCGCTAATATCGCCCTCGGAGGAAGCGGCGCGTCGTGTAACACTCGGGTGATAAGAAAGGTCGCGTCGCAATTTTCTCTTCCTTGCCTCCGAGAGCCTATTGAGTCGCCGCGCCCTCGTCCGTCTCTCTTTCCCTCCCAACCTCGAGAAGAATTTAAGAGCTAGATACGTTTCGCTCGCTTTCTTCTCCGAGCTGGAAATAAAATTGTCAAAGGAGAGACGAAAAACGAACCTCGAGGTGGATGATGGAGAGTGTTGGAACGGTCTGAATTTGCTCGTATGCGAACTGGTGTCAAAAGCAAGATATTACAAACCTTTCTTAATTACAGTGGATTGGATATCGACTTTTTTCATTTATTTGAATCATGATTCGTTCAAAATGTAAGAAAAATTCGACAGGTTATGACGTTACAGAGACAATTGTTTACAATTTCGCTGAGAACTATTTGCTCAAACGCTTCCGGAAATCAGTTTTCAGGTGCCTTTCTAATAAACAAATTTATGATTTGGAATGTCATCTATCTCTGCAGTAAAAGTGGATTGGATATTCATCCGGGTTTCTAATAATTTCTAATGACTACAATTTATTAATTACTTATACTCCGCGTATCTGTTTCTCCATCTTGAGAACTCCTATTGGTATGATACGGTCCAAAAAACTAAATTCTACGAAGAAGTTATTCTCATTGATACTTCAACAGCATTAAATTCTTTTAGAATGGACAATTAACCATTGCTTTCTAGCAGCAATAGGCGTTTTTTCAGCAATTGTATTGTTTTGACATTTATAATGATTGTCAATAGTATCCCAGCAATTAGATGAGCTAGATAAGTTTTTATAGGTTTACGTTAGAATAGTTATACATAAATTAAAATAATAACTGCTGAAAACCGACTTACGCTTTATCTCTTTAATAAGTTACTAGATTAATTAACCAGTATCAACGGGCATTTTAATCAAACAATATACAAAACAAATTAAACCATTTTATTATAAAATTATAGTATAGTAATCCTACCAAATTTGGTTGAACTGCCTGAAGAAACGGCTGAGATATTGAGCGTTACCAAGAGAATAAGGGTTTTATTACACGTGATTTATAATAAATATATTTATTTATAAAATATTGCGGAAACAATATTTTTATCTACTTATAATTGCATTTCGACATGTTTGTCTATGTGAAATGAGCTTTTAACTTAATAATGGATAATTATTGGTAAAGACATTGGTAATATTTTTAAGGTAATTTAGAGGTAATCATTTCATAATAATGAAACGAATACTTTGTGGTTTCCACAACTTTAAAGTTGTGGAAACCACAAAGTATTCGTTTCATTATGAGTAAATTCCACAAAGTTGAGCCTGACCTCATTAATTACATTTCATAATAGTTTTGTAAAAATCTAAAACATCCGATTGGAAAATGGGTAATTTTTCACTTGAAATTATATTTATTTGTTCGCCATAATTATCAGTTTAATACATTTTTAAAAGCGAAAATCTTTCGAATCACCTCGAAAAAATCTCGCTTGTCGCGTAACGTTTCCCCTTACTTTCATATTTAAATATTAAAGTTTTATCTCCCACAAGACCGTTCGGAAGTACTGCCCTCGCGTTTGGTGAACCGAATATTGTCCTAAACTAGAAAACGTTTTATGTTCCCTAATCATCTTCGCGCACTAATTAATACAGACTCAGCCATTAATTACTATTCATGTGATCGTTACGTATTCTTATCCAATTCAAAGGACCGTTTCTAATCGCGAGAAAGTCATCACGAGCCTAGGCCTAGTCGGTATGCGCCGATATACGTCATTATCTTCGCCGCTCATTTTTTATCCCCTCATAGCAACGTGACCGCCGTTTTCAGAATGGCTTATTACGTATCCTCCCTTTTTTGCTATCTTTACCGTTAAAGCGACCTCAATTGCATGCCTCCTTGCGTTCCTCACTTTTGAGGCCGCTCTTTCCTTTTCCTCAAGGCACTTGCCGTCTTGCCACCAAAAGCGTAAAAACTGCGGCGAAATTTCCAATGCTTCATTCATCCAGCCGTTGAAATCACCATGTGACCGATGTCCAAAAGAGAGACCTTACGGTTTTAGCTTTCGCCCGGTTTAGGCACTAGGTAAAGCTAACATCGTATCGACCACGCCCATCCGCGAACGAGAGAGAATCGCCGAGATCTGACTTTCAAAGGCTCAGGTTAGGTGAATATTAATGACTATAGTATTGGCTTTCCCTTTCAAAGCGACTTCCTGCAAAATGAGGGAGTTGGGACGTTCGAAAACAATGGATAGACTGGCATTACGGCCTACATTTTTCTGCATTGTCTATCATAGAATTAAAAACGTCGAGGCCAGTTACGACGAAAACCTATGTTGATTACATAAATAAATTTATTTTCAAGAAGAAATGATTCTCATAATGTAAATATGTAGAAGTTTGTATTGTTATCAAAATCCTCGTTCAACACCGCAAAATACCTGCGATTCTATCAATCAAACGAAACCATGCTCACATGAGCATGTGATTTGAATGGCCAGTGCTCCGTAAACTCGGATTACGAACAAATAAAAAACCTTTTTGAGGCAAGAGGAATAGAAAAATCGAAAGTTCTATCGCTCGCGAGCAATAAAATTCGCGTTTATTTCCAAAGTTCGGAGAAACCGGATATATTCTTCAACTTCAATCGCGCTTTTCCAGGCACTTAAAAATTATAAAAATTGTTGGATCAGCAATATTATTTCGAGGTGGCTTTTGTTTATATTTTTCTTCGAGAAGAAATGTTCTTATCAAGATGGAGTAAAATAATAGTGATTCAGATGCACTTAAACTTCATCAACCAATTCCCTTTGAAACTGCAGTTGTAGGATATAAAGAAAATAATAAATTTAATTCCTCGTGAACGCCAGTCATCTCGGAAAATCAAGTGACAATCGGCTGACCTACATCGAGCCCATCTGACATGCAATATATTTTCTAACGAGGGTCGACTTGTTCTCCGATTGAAATCGCTCGGACCTGTATGATAATGGCGGCGTGCAAGGAACCTTTGCCCCTAGGGTCTAGGACGTTTCGCCACCAGGTGTTATTTCGAAATTTGTGCAAGGAATCATAAAACTACAGTTTTCAATTATTTGGATATAGGATAAGTACTTCAAAATCTTGCTAATGATTGGTAGGCTAAAGAAATATTTTATCTCGGAAACGTGGATTATACAAGGACAAAATTAATAAACAAGCGTAATATAAAGAAATAGATCTTGCGTTACGACTTTAAGTCACCAATGTAATACAAGGTATACCCGGTAGGATCACTTCGATAGAATATTTTAGATCGACTGTAGTACCTACTCGTAATCATTTAGTTATTACGCCATATGTCGATAGTCTTTCATAATAGTTACTTTGACTTCAAACAAATACATATTTCATACTTACTTTTGCCTAAGTCTCAAACTCCTAATTCTAATATTAAGAAAATATAATGTGGCCACCACAAGAATTTCTCATTATCCATAATATTTTTAACAATTAATTCTTTTATCATAGAGAAAATCATTGAAATAAAAATAATTTTTAACTACTTTGAATGAAGTTCAGAAATGGAAGCTTTCCCTTACTTTTCATAGTGTTAAAATAAATAAAAATACAATGAACTGCTTTGGACGATAAAACGCAGAATCCAATTCCGTTCAAAACCGTCATTACTTAGTTTAATTTGCTATTACGGCACAACCGTCTGTCTTATCTGAAACAAATATTAAATATCGTTGCAAGTTATGAGAAAAGTTCAACACAAATATGTGCAAAGAGTTATATTAATCCTTGTATGTGCAGCCATGCATTTTATATTTATAAAAAACGTCTTGATTTCGTTTTAATGTGTTGCACATCTCTTTCATGCAAAATTTCTTTGACATCGGTTTGACCAATCCCTAAATAAATTTATGAAAACTGAAAAGAATTAATTTATAATAATGGCATCCCAGCATCCCTGCTTGCTCGATGCAGTCCAAATATAACATTTATTCACGATTTATTAGAAGATTATATGTAATAAATTTAGTTGAAACTGGTTGGGCTAATCTGTTCCGAATTCGTGAAAACATAAATGTTTCGCGTTGCAATTTTGGCACTTCTGCTTGATAGTTCAGCCACAAAATCCAAAATACGTCATGTATTTATGTGAAGATTCTATACACCAAATTTCCTTGAAACCGATTCTGCCTATTCTTTCCAATACATTAAGCATTCATTAACGACGGCCGCGAAACGGTCGCGGCGAATCGTGCCTCGCGGCGAAACGTCCCATTCCGTTCTTCCTATGCCTCCCAATTGCCCCTACACCTCCCCATTGCCCCAACGCCTCCCCATTGCCCCTACGCCTCCCAATTGCCCCTACGCATCCCAATTGACCGTTCGCCTCCCCATTACTCCTACGCCTCCCATTGCACCTACGCCTCCCAACTACCCTAACGCCTTCCACCTGCCCCTACGCCTCCCCATTACTCCTACGCCTTCCATTGCCCCTACGCCTCCCAATTGATCCAACGCCTCCCAATTTCCCCTACGTCTCTCAATTGCCCCAACGCCTCCCAATTGCCCCTACGCCTCTCCATTGCTCCTAAGACTCCCAATTGCCCCTACGCCTCCCCATTACTCCTACGCTTCCCATTGCCCTACGCCTCCCATTGCTCCTACGCCTCCCAATTGCCCCTACGCCTCCCAATTGCCTCTACGCCTCCCAATTGCCCCTACGCCTCCCAATTGCCCCTACGTCTCTCCATTGCCCCTACGCCTCCCATTGCTCCTACGCCTCCCAATTGCCCCTACGCCTCCTAATTGCCTCTACGCCTCCTAATTGCCCCTACGCCTCCCAATTGCCCCTACGTCTCTCAATTGCCCCAACGCCTCCCAATTGCCCCTACGCCTCCCATTGCTCCTACGCCTCCCAATTGCCCCTACGCCTCCTAATTGCCTCTACGCCTCCCAATTGCCCCTACGTCTCTCCATTGCTCCTACGCCTCCCAATTGCCCCTACGCCTCCTAATTGCCTCTACGCCTCCCAATTGCCCCTACGTCTCTCCATTGCTCCTACGCCTCCCAATTGCCCCTACGCCTCCTAATTGCCTCTACGCCTCCCAATTGCCCCTACGTCTCTCCATTGCTCCTACGCCTCCCAATTGGCCCTACGCCTCACCATTGCCCCTACGCCTCCCCATTGTCCCTACGCCTCCCAATCGCTCCTACGTCTCCTCATTGCCCCTACCCCTCCAATCGTCCCTACGCCTCCCGATTGCCCCTACGCTTCCCTCTCGTCCCTAGGCAAGGAGAAGGCAACCTCACCTGTACGTCTCCAACTCGCCCCTGCTCCTCCTAACACTCCTGCGCCTCCCGTACCCCCTGCACATCCCCCACGCTCCTGTGCCTCTCCCGTAGCCCCTGCGCGGGTTTTAGTAACGTTGAAAAAGCGACAGTAATGGAGAAAGAGAGTTAAGGGAGCGTGGGCTGGATTTGGATGGGCGGCCGCGGGTGACGTGGGTGTTGAGCTCGGTGAGGGACGTGGAGGGAGAGAGCGGGCGGGCGACAAGGCGGAGGGGGAGTTAGACGGGGAATTAGGAGGAGGGGAAGGGGGAGGGAGAGGAAGGATACCTGTCGCGGAAGAATGGGCGTGGAATCCGACGATGGCCACGGTCCGTGACCGGCGATGCCAGCAAGGCGCCAGACAATGGACTCGGAATAATGCATCGGCTTCGAATTGGGAGGACGGGCAGCGGGATATATACGTCTGAGAAGAGAGAGAGAGGGAGAGAGAGAGGGGGAGAGAGAGAGGGAGAGAGAGAGGGAGAGAGAGAGGGAGAGAGAGAGGGAGAGAGAGAGGGAGAGAGAGGGAGAGAGAGGGAGAGAGAGGGGGGAAAGAGGGAGAGGGGGGGAAAGAGAGAGAGGGAGGGTGAGATTGATTGATTGATGTGGTCTTTAGAGAGAGAACGAGAGAGAGAGAAAGAGAAGAGAAAGAGAGAGGAGAAAGAGAGAGGAGAGAGAAAGAGAGATGAAGAGAAAGAGAGAGGAGAAAGAGAGAGAGAGAAAAAGAGAGGAAGAGGGAGAGGGAGAGAGAGAGAGAGTTGGGGGAGACGTGGGGAGGCCGGAAGATGAAAATTAATAAGGGAAGCCATATCCCTCGTGCAAAGTTGGTTCGGGAGGAAGTGCGTCGGACGGCGAGGAAGCGTGCGAACGACGCTTCCTCTTCGAAAGGTTTTGCACTCCTCTCGCTTGGCTGGCAGTCTCCGAAGGGGGAAACGCCGAGAAAATGAGCTCCTAAAAATATCTCGGTTATATTTTTTGGAGGAGAACGTGACTTGCGAAATGTATTCTTTTATTGTGTGCCGAAGAGACTTGTCAGAGGTGTCGATCGGTTGTATTCTTCAATCTTGCGGCTTCCAAGGTCGTAAGAGTTATGGAGAAACAATGGTGGACTATGTTACATGGAATAGTTTATTATTGGTGACATAGATACCAATCGTTAATTTGAATGAGGCTTTGGCAAAGACAGGCCACAGGTTCGTATCCCGTCATATATATTCACATTTTGATTCCTAGTTGCCGTATACTTAGGTTCATTTCATTAAACGGCTGTTATCAATCAAGAGCTAAATAAATAACCGCACGAAATAAGCAAGAATCCTCAATATAAAACGCTTATTCTGTCACTCTGCGTGTAACGCTTTTATAACGCGTTTAACAAACTTCCCCAATAGGTAGAAGATTGAAATTTGTCAGGAATACTTCAATCACGCTTTAAAAGTCAACGGCGTGAAAAAAGCCCCGAAAAAGTCTCGGATTGGACTCCAAGATATAATTTCTGTTTCCCGTGAGATAACACGTAAAAAGCGATTCTTCGAAATCCAGGCTTTCATTCTTTCGAAAATTAAAATAATAAAAAACACCATCGATTTTAGGTTTGGAACACTTAAATTAGGACATTTTAATTCATGTCCCGTCATTTTTGGCGGGCACTTACTTCGGTAAAATTATAAAGGCTCTGTAGAAAAAGCAAGTCTTTTAAACTAACAATCTTGAAATCATTACCGCATCTATAATTATGCCATTACTTACCCAATTAAAGGAACAATTTCAAAACGGTCCCGTTAATTTTGTACTATAAAAATCGATTTACATGAATCAATACCCAGTAATACTAAACCGGAGAATAAACTCAAGTTGTCAAAATGTATGCAAATTGCCCATATGGGTGATCGTACAGGGGAGAAGGGGCGTGAAAGTTGAGGGATGTTCCTTGCACTATCGTCTGGTTGCTGCGAGATGGAAGGAATGGGGAGGTGGTGGAGGGAAATGATTTGGGAGTTGGTGGAGGGAAAGGAGACGAGGTGGTGGAGGGAAAGGAGAGGAGGTGGTGGAGGGAAAGGAGGGATAGGAGTGGGGAGTGGGCAGGGCGTGACTCTTTGGATCGTGGACAGGTCTCTTTAAAGCAGCAGAAGAAGTTTCTTAGACTGAAAACCGCCTCGGCCGCGTGAGAAATCGATGGAAGAAGAATAGACGCAAGTATGGAGAATTGTCGCTGTGTTTATGACGCCAGCCAGCTAGCAGAACAGTACCAATGGGATGAAAACTGGAAAATTGGAATTTCCTGTAACGCAACGAGCGCGGTTTTGTCTGCTGAGCGATCGAGAGAGATTAAATGTGAGAGATCGTTTAGACGAGATGCTAAGGCAACCAAAAAATGAATTCGGTACATTGGAAATGGTCAGCGTCAGATTCACAGGCATTAACTCGTGAAATAAAGACAACATAATATCATCACTCTTGTTTCGAAATACTGGTATGGATTAAAGGTGAAAGAAATATCGTTGGCCCGACCGAGAGCCGTCACACAAGTTAGTCAGCCAGTTTGCCTGGGAAAAGTTTACTTTTGATGACGTTATAGACAAATACTTTTCTAATTGTCATATTATAAAAAATGTTGTAGAAAATAACTTTTTATGTTCAGGAAATTCCCCAAACGATTATTATATGAGAATTTTATGTGTAGATATTTAATAAACTGTTCAAGTTTTTTTTCACGAGAATTGTGGCGGTAAATTAATAAGTACATAACGATTCTTGAAATTGTCATGTGGCCTCAATATAAATTTATATATCACTGATAAAGTTGTTTCTCCACATGTATACGACTGATAGCTTTGTTGCTTTCTTTTGCTCTAAATGTGATGATCGGAATAATCTCATTTTAACTCAACAATCCACTTAATCGCAACTTATTTTGATAAATTATGTGCGCATACATACACATGCTTTTCAAATTCTTTCACAAGTTTCTATTTTATATTTTATTCCTATCCAAAATTTCGAACAATTCTAAGATTGAACATAGAACGTGGCAATTCACTCCTATTGTAGTACGCGAGAATACCGAAATTACATTCATTCATTCACCGATGATTTTTCTTCGGATAATATCGCTCTCCCTACGTTAATGCTCTCAAGTAAGTTGTCTCATTAAGTTTCAAACTTTGAGCGTATACGTTAATTCAAAGGAAATTAGGATTTGAAGAACTTCGCAAAAACAAAAAAGTGCTAATCGCTCGTTAAAGTCTCCCATTGGAACAAATTCATGGAAAGCGTTGGCATGCAGCGTTTTTCCTTGTTACCAATAATTCACTGAAACGTACAAGAAAAACGAACAAATGAATTTGTTAAATTTTACGCTTACAATTACACCCAAGCAAATGATTTTATATCGCATTCTCGAAAATGTTAACGCGATGAATTTCACTCGAACTAAACTACACAATGTTCTTCAATTGAAAAGAGTTTCCGCCACGGCAAAGACGATCGAACAGCGAGAGCGTCGTGAGTTACGATTGCTCAAAATATTTCTTATTGTGTCTACAACAGAAGGGGAGGTGCGGATAGGGGTCGCGGAGGCACCGAATTGGTCGCTCATCCCTTTCTGGGCAAGGAATGCGGATTCTACCGAATAGGAAGTGATTGCGGCGGGTTTTAAAGGAATGGAATCGGGCAGAGGAAGGGGAAGAAGATATGGGCGCGTAGTGGAGCGCCACCTGAGGCTGTATGGAATGGCTCTATGACGGCACTTTTCGGTGTGGGCAGGTGGTTAACCTCTTGTACCTTAGAAACGCCTGTTTTGCCGGTGTTTGGGAAGGACGAGCGGGGGATTTGAGGGGAACGTGGTGCTGGAGTGAGAGAGAGAGAGAGAGATTGGAAGGACCGAGGAATGAGTCGGGGGAAGGAACCAATGTCGGAGGAGTTGTGAAGGAGATGAGAGGAGGAGGGAGGGAGAGAGAGAGAGCCAGGAAAAGAGTGTTATAACGGATTGTCCTAGTGACCCTTCCCCACCGCCACCCACTTCTAACGCCACCCCCACCTCCTACCGAACCGAGGCACGTATAAAGATTTACACAAAAAAGACGTGCTAGAAAGTTGTTCGGGTTGAAAAATGAGCGTTTAATTAATCAACGCGAAGAAACGATTTGGTTTTCGCTTCAAGACCGATAAAAAAACGAAAATTCGGAACAAATTATATTTATCTATACTTGAGAATTCGCCCATTTTTATGATAACACCCTCAGATGAAGTACTTATAGTATAAATTTCAAAGTTCATTGAAATTACCTTAATTGATTATAAAGTCAATGTTATCAATAAATAAGTGAAATCAGCTAATACGAAATGATAACACTTAGTAATTTGCCACTATTGTGATATCATTTCATATTATGGAATTATTCCATCAAGTTACACTAGGAAAAGTTGAAATTAATTCCTCGTATAACATTTTGCAATAATATGGTAGAATGAGTGGTTTTTGGAGCCATCTGAAACTTTAAATGTCTAATAAAAAATTATAGCTCGGGTTTGGGACAGAAAAATGCTGACTGTGAAGTAAAATCAAAACAAAAATCCTTTACAGAAACTAATGATTGGTTATAAATGGATATCAGAATTTAGAGGAGAGAGAAATGATTGACAGGTTAGAGAACTACGAAATTCTGTTATGAACAGATACTAGAGTTTTAACAAATGTTACCAGAAATATTTAAAATATATTTCCATTCGTATTTGATAGGTACTAGATGCTTTAATTTTTATCCCAAACAATATTTAGTGAAATTAGGAGAAGACTGGCTCTGATGTCGTTATATCCTAATGACTCCATTTTAAAATCCATTGTGAAACCTTTAGCCAATATCCGCTATTAAACGCATTTATACGGCACGTTAATTACGGTTTTTGCAGCATTCATACCACTAGTATTGCTAGCGAGCAAACATTATGTCACAAGTCAGATACCCGAACCTATCACTCAACCAATATTTTTTTATAATCGCAAAAATTAGCACAATAGTAAAAATACGAAACTTCAAGCTAGCTGCCACTCGCCTGCTGCTCGTTTAAGGCAGCGGAAACGAATTCTGCGCAAGTAGGATTTTTTCCGAGGTCGCTCGGCTCCGTTTGTGCGGTTTGAGGAGACAGCGCAAATTAAGCAGTTGGCCCCTTGGGTGCTTTTCGTAAAGAGTAGGCTAATGCCGGCACCGGGTTTCCCTCCTCCCTTCTGTGTGTAGGTGATGGCAGTGCAAAATGACCATAGACGTCGACGCAATTAGAAAATCAATTACTACTACGAAACTTCAAATCGATGTATGCTTAGTTGAAATGACTAACTTAGCTTTATGGAATTCTTTTATTTTAAGATGCTACAGCCCGTGGATACTATAATTGATAAAGAACTGTGAAAATATAAAGTCAAAAAATAATATGGTAGCGATAAGGAATATGAAATTTTCCTGCGAAATCTATTAGCGAGACCTTAACCAGTTATTAGAATAAATATTTTTATTCTCTTTAACCTACTCTGCAAGAATACATGATACATTAATAATCTAATTTCAAGCGACTTCACCGTTATTTCAACTTTTGAGGCCATTCAAGAACAAGCACTCAAAAAAGTACTTTTTTCAGGTATTTCCAGTGGCCACAACAAGGTTATGAAAAATTTATAATCTATTTTCAGTGAATTACTACTGAAGAACCGAAATGCGCATCTGGTTTTTCATAACATTGTGGCTATTGGAGATACCAGAGATAAGTATTATTTTAAGTGTTTGTTCTCGAGTTGTTTCAGCCATAATGAGCTCGATAATTCTTTGTTGATTTTTAAGGCCATGCAAACAAACGACTGCATATCTAACAAATATGCACGACACTTTTGGTATTGTCTCGGATTATTACACTTATAAGATAAAAAGTGTTGGAAATGTGCAATATACAGCGATGTTTGGATAGAATACCAGTTAATAAAAAGTTCTTAGCCAAACGTCATTTGTAAACCCCGGATTAATATCATGTTTACGAGATTCTCGCGTTCTTTAACGGCTACTCTGTGACGCAAGGACACCGTTAAAGGACAGCAACGCAGCGAGGTTCGCCCATTTGCCCCCGATACGAACCAATGGGGACGGAGGAAGGACGAGGCATCCAGCACTTGACCTCAAGATGCTCACTTAGCCGCTCCTTCGGGCAGCATCCACCGGTCGCCTGGAGCCCTCAGGGCCATTAGCGGCCGCCGCATACTCAAGACGTAGCGGCAATTTAAATTCCGTTCGACCCATCCTTTACTTTTCGGCCTCGTGCTTTGAACGGGGCGCCTCCTTCCAACACGAAAAATAAAACAGCCGCGTGGTATCTCTCGCGGTGCAAACGTGTCCTCAATCTGAGAGTTGGCCAGTTAAAAGCGCCTCCGCGTTGGTCAACATTTGTTCAAGGATGAACGAATCCTTGTTTTTTTCGATGATAATATCATAAAATGTAACTTTAGCCCTCGTTTTAAGTGAGATTAGCTGAAAATATGCCCACGTAAACAATCGGTAGCAACGGTTCTGCGGCTATTCTCTATAAACGGTTTGAAAGTTTGAAGGGTTAATGTTTTATTTTGTTTACAAGTGCGAAAACAGATTCAGGATCCTCTTAATTAAATTTATTGAACATAGCTAATCTTCTCTCATTTTAATTCCATTCATTCGGCTAAATTAGTCGTCACTATTTTTTAATGGTAAAATTTAATTTAATGGAATTAACAGAAACTCATCAAATACTTATATTAAAATACATATGATCAATTAACATTTGATAATGGAGTGAGAGAGCTAAAAACTTCAAATGAAAAGTGATTTTATAAGAAAATCTAATGTAAAAGATGAAACTACATTCAAAGAACGAGTTTTTTCTTGCTGATTTTGCCTCAAGTAAAGGATGATAACTTATAAACGTATTGCCTTACCATAAATTACGCTATCATTAATTGTATAGGTGAATAAAGTAATATTGGGTTATTCGCTCCTAATTGCTATGCATAGTACGTGCATGGTGCTTTTTAAAAATTTGTTGTAATGTTTACCTTTGATGTTCACTTCTTATTAAACTGCTTATTTAAATTAAGAAATGAACCTTACAAATACAAGTTTTAAACTTCTATTAAAGTTTTAATTTATGTACGGGAACTAAATACAGATTTAAATCAATGAAGTCAGGTTACTGGCATCAGTTTTCAAAGAAAATTAGTCACATCTTTTCATTAATTTACGATTTTTACTTTGATGATTGGCGCCTATCATAACTACCATAGAACCGGTTGATCGCCATTAAGCAACATCCACGAGATGTTTCCATAAAAGAAACCCTTAAACGCGAACACGTATATTTTCACACTCGTACACTGTTATTCTTTCTGTAAGGAATTTATAATTTCTAACACCACATTCAAAAATTTCAGTTCTTAATTAGACTGTTTTTTGCAGAATTTCCTTAAATTAAGTTGGGTGACAGTTAAAGGAATTCAAACGATCTGCTCAGTGAGTCAATGAATTTAATTTCACTCGCAAAATCCTTAATTAAACGTATCGTTTTGTCCGAAAACCTCGCACTTTCAGAGGACAATTTTTTCTATCCCATGCGTATTACAGTAGAGTTCGGATTATTCGAGGTCGACGGGACCGCATCGACCTCGGATAATCAAAATCTCGGATAATACAGACCGGTGCCCGTCTGAAAAATACGTGCCGACTTTTGTGCGATAAATCATTAACGAAAGCCGTCACCTATTTTCCCTATATCTAAGCTCAATATGTAGGCCTATATTTTGCCACTTTGATACAGTTGTATCAAATACTATGGTACTTTTCAATCGCAAATTTTCAAAATGATACTTTGCTACATTTTTTCTTATGCGCCTCGGATAATACGGAACCTAGGATAATCGGGACTATACTGTAAGACAAAACCGAAATACAGTAATTCCATATTATAATTATTAAACGTATTTTTTTTTCAATGTTAGCGGAAAATTAAGCGAAGGCTGTAATGTGCCTTAATTACCTGCAAGTTCCTCAGTTCACCGCCTCCCGGCAGCCGCCGCGGCCACGTCCGCCCTCCTCCTCCTGCTCTCATAAACCTCTTGCGGCACCTCCGACCTCTCTATGTCGTCTCCTGAGAGGTCGAGGTCCTGCATCATCTGCATTATCTCTCTCTCCTTCTTCACGTCCTCCCTCGGAGCTCCCGAAGGGGTCACACCTCCGTTGGCCGCGAACTTGAGGTTGGCGAGCGACCCGTATGACCGCGCCCTGTGCTCCTGGCGTATCGAATAGGAGAAGGCCCTTTCGTTCAGATGGCCCTTTTTCCTGTAAATCCCCGTGTTGAAGGGCGACTCCATCGGGAGCTCCTCCCCCTCAGCGGAGAGCTCGACGGCCACCTCCTCTTCTTCCCTCTGTTCCTCCTCTTCGTGGTCCCTCCGCGTCCTCCTCTCTTTGGGGCCCCCCGTCCTCTTCCTCGTGCCGGGCCTCTCGGTCGTCGCGTACTGCTGCATGAGGTATGCCTCGTGCGGGAAATGGGCGGGTTGAAAGGAGGCCACCGGACTCAGGGGCCTAGCCGAGGGCATGTATACGGGCTCTTCGGCGTGGAGGAAGTGTGGATGCATCATGGGAGGCTGCACCATGGTGGGCGGCGGCACCATGGCGTGCATGTGCGAATGAGGATATTGCATCACGGGGTGCGGCATCCCTTTCCCATGCTTCTTACCGTGAGGCATGGTGGCCATAGGAGCCAGGATGACCGGGGGCGGAGGGGGGTGGGGCATGCCCCGAGGGACCATCATGCCTCCGGGGACCGCGGATTTGGGCCTGTGGGAGAACGTGCCCGAGGGATGCATCACGCGCTTCCCGCCGTGGTGCATGGTAGGGTGCAGGAGCACCATGTGGGGTGGAGGAGGCTGGTGCGAGGGCTGCACGTGGACTGGGTGAGGAGGGTGGTGGTGGTAACCGTTGCCGATGTGAAGGGCAGGGACGGAAGGAGCCCTCATCATCCCCCCGTTGCTCATGCCCCCGCTCATGGCGCTCGAAGGTCTCCCGCTGGGACGCATCAGGGTGGGTGCGCCTCCGTTGTGGTGCACCATCACCATCATCTCCTTCCGCCTGGCGTTCTTTTCCTTCGCCGCCTTCTTCTTCTCGTCTGCATCCGAGGGCGCCGGAGGTGGAGGGGGCGGCGGCGTTGCCTTGGACACCTGTCGTGGCCTCCTAGACGTCCCTCCGCTTCCGGGAATGCCCCCGTTCGCCGAAGACCTCACGCTCCTCAACGTACTGGCCGAATAGTCCCCGTAATCGGGTTCCCCTCCCGCCCAAACCTTGTGGTTCTCGTCGCCATTGTACACGGAGATTTCGTCGGCCGCCGAGGAGCGCAGCGTGCCGTTTTGCGAGGGCGGTGGCCCGTGGCCGTTGGGCGTGGCCGTTGACGCCGCCGTCCGCCATCCCTCGACCTTCTCTATGCTCGTCACCGGGTCATCGATGACGGAACCGTCCTTCTTGCCGCCGCCCTTGTTCGAACTGCCGTCGCGGCGCATCGTGTTCGACGCGATGGTGCGCAGGGTGCCGTATACGCTGTTGCTACCGCCTCCGTTGTCGGCGTTGCGGGCGTACGACGAGTCTGCGTAAGCGTGGAAGCAGCATCGCACGAGGGCGTTGGCGGCCATCTCCCTCTTGCAGATAAACGTGTGGCACTCTAGCACCTTGATGCCGGTGGTGCGGCGCAAAATGGCGGCGAAAAGCGGAGGGTGCCTGGCGGATGGTCCCCGGGCGAAAGGGGAATCCAGAGGGAGGAACCTGGCGGCGTTCCCTCCGCCTCCCCCTCCGCCACCAGGCACCACCGCCACGTATCTTACGGCGGCGCAGTAGTGCAGAGTCTCGATCGGGAAAAAGCGCGTGACCTTCTTGAGGTTTTCGTCGACGTTTTCAAGCAGCAATCCGTTGGACCACACGCTCAGCCAGGAGTCAATACCCTTGGCGCCGGAGGCACCCTGCTCGGGGTAGAGCTCGCGCAGGGGCTCCTGGATTCCCTGGAGGCCATCCTTGGTCACGTGGGGAACGGCCGAGCCCAGGTAGAGGACGCGGCAGCGGCAAATGGGGGTGGAATCAGGCTCGGCGGCGGCGCGAGGGGAGGCCATCTTGGAACCGTGCGCCCTCGACTCTGTTCCTCCCCTTCTCCTCCCCTCTTGAACTATCGCTCCCGACGCGAATCCTCCTTCTCCACGGTGACCTCTCTGGCCCTCTTCGCTGTCCTTTCTTACACCTGACTCTTGAGAGAACCCAAAAAAACACGGGGAAGAAAAGGGAATAGGGGAAAAGAAAGTCGTCGGTCCCTAATGCGATCCGTTGTCTGAGCGACGACCCTCGGTGCTCCTCTTCATCTACGCACTCTACTACCCACCTTATCCACTTCGACTAAGTCTTCGGAGGCTAAACTTCTGCCTGGCACTTTCGCTAGCATCAGCTCAGATCCGATGGAAATCTATAATTGCTTCGTGACGGGTAATTCCAAACGTACGGCGGAAGAAACATGCGCACAGATACGGAGGCAGAAGACGAAATGATCTCTTCGACGATTTTTCACATTAATCCAATCCTTGAGTTTCTGATAGCGAAGCCGAAAATAATTGTATTTGTTTCCTAAGTCGTGCACCGATTGAAGAATTAGAGAATAAAAAAAAAGAACGGGAGAGCGACGATCACGTCCCCCACCTGGAGCTCTCTCAACACCACTGAAGGTAAATGCCGTGTGGCGACTGAATCACGGAACGTGAAGTCGGCGCATGCGCGGAAGAAGGCATTCTCACCCGTTCCCCCTCACCCCCCTCTTCAAGTTCTTGTATTCTCCTCCGTCTCTCTCGATTCCTACATTCTTATTGCCTCTCTCTTTCGACTCGCTTGATACTCTTTATATCGCTTTTATTGTTTATTCTCACTCACACTACTTCTTTTCGTCTTCTACACCAGTGTTTCTCAAACGGTGGGTCGCGAACCTCTAAGGGGGTTGCGAGAGGACATTAGGGGGGTCGCAAGCACTCTTTGCTAAGGCAAGTGATTTTATTCTGGTTTTAAAAGTTCTGCAGGTTTTAATTTATCGACATGTTTTGTTAAAAAATACATAAAGAAAATTCTGTAGCTTATCAACGCAAAATAACACTTTATCAATGCGTCATTTTATGTAATAAAAACAAACAAGAAATTATATCTCAGCAGTGGTTAGTACTTAAAAAATTAGCCTATGCTCCACATATTGTCTGAATGTTTTTAATACACATACTACGTAGTTGTAAATAAAATAATTTATGGTGCTAACCTTGTATTTATGAAGAGCAAAAAATAAAAAACTATCTTATTATTTATTATCACTTATTATTAATTATCACCGGTTTTCTCCATATAAGAGGGGGGCTCCTGTATGGAGAAAACAGGAGTTTTTTTTTGCTTCCCGAATATTCTCGGTGGTCGCGGCGATTAAACATCAGGATGGAGGGGTCACCTGACGAACCTGCCTGAGAACCACTGTTCTACACGACCCTTTCTTCGTCTTTCGAGCAGTATCTCTCCGCGTCTCTTTTTCTCTTCCTACTACTTTCTCTCTCTTTCTCTCTCTTTCTCTATCTCTTTCTCTATATCACCTTCCTTCATTTCTCGCGCTCTCTCTTTTCTCGTCACCCTCTCCATTTCGCCCTCTCTCACTTCAGATACTTCCAATCCTTCGCTTCTTAACACTCTCATAGCCAAATTATTAATTTTAGGTGAATTCAGCAAAACAAATCATTTTTATTATTAAAATCTATCAATAATTCCGAGGTCGCCTGGCCCCCTGTTTGTGTGGTTTGAGGAGACCGCGCAAATTCAGTGTTCCGTCCTTCGGAAGGGACGTTAAGCAGTTGGCCCCCTTGGTGCTTTTTGTAAAGAGTAGGCTAATGCCGATATAGGATTTCCCTCCTCTCTCCTGTGTGTATGTCCAGTTGGTGACAGTGCAAAATGACCATAGCAGTCGACGCACTTAAAAAATCAAGTACTACTACTCAATCAATAATTACGAATCTTTTTTAATTTACTTTTTTCTTTTGTGGCCTATGCTAAACTGCACTAGCTATAGAGATACCAATTGCAAAATATTTTTAAAAATTGATATTTGAGGAGTTAACAAATTGTAAGGAATAGAATGATGAATAGATTAGAAACTATAGTATTCCATAAAGTATTTGGTAATAATTTTGAATAGGAAAAAATTCTGCTATGATCGGTAATCGAACCCGGTCTTCCACTTTCCGGGCGGATATTCTACCACTGAACTAGCAGAATTATTTCTAGTTTCAAAATTATTCCCAAATTACAGTTTATGCCTATCTGCATAGTATCCTATTATTCCATAAAATATTTGGACATGATTAACGAATTTATGATAAATTTAGAGAATTCCTTATCAGAGAATCCGAGAAAAAGTCTAAATCTCAACGTGTTCACCAAAATTATCGTTCGGCATAAATAAAACTTTGAGTAAAACTTGGCTATTTTCCCCAATTAGCTCCCATTCCTCATTCTTCATCATAGAAAAACGTTTCCGCAAATACATCTCCTCCATTGCGTATTTTTTCTTCTCCCTTTGTGGAAAGAAAATAAAATATTTTTCTTTCCGCTCAATTGTCCCGCACAGAACACGACATCATCGCATCTATGAGGCAGAGCAATAAAATTGTAGTGTAATAAAATGAACGTTTACTTCTTATTCGAGAATGTATGGCAGTCTTAATGCGGATACCATAATTTTCGCTCTCCCCTCTATCCCTTTCCCTCCCTGTTTAAGTGTTGTAAGCGGGAAATTGTATGAGTTAATGCGGTTAATATGACTTAGGTTTTTGTCAACCTAAGACATCGCAAAGCTACTCCAATTACTCGTAGTTGGGCCTTAGTTTTCTTCAAACGTGAATAGTTCAAAAATCAACTGTCAGCCAGTGGTGTAGTCATCAGGAGGAAAGGGTCAGCCGGGCATTTGCCCCACCCATCCTCCTAATATCTCAAATAATATGAGCTTCGACTGCTTTAAGATTAATTTCAACTTTAACTTGAAAAATAAATATATTTATTAAATGACTGGAATAATTTTAAAAGAATGTTATGGCGTGTTGATGAATTATCATAGGAAATTATCAAAGAAAAATAAGAGGTTAATCTGCTTATGAAAAATACATTTTATTATTTACCGCCACAAAGTAAATTCCTGGTAGCGCTACTGCTGTATATACTACCGCATGCCTTAAAAAACAGTGATTTATGACTTCTTTGGCTATAAAACTGTTAAAGCGTCTATTTATAGGGCAAAGTAGTCGGCCTCGGTGGTAGTTTACTCATCGTCGATTGTAAAATCGACTATCGGTGAATGTTATTGTTCCACCGATATGCGCATCGGGCAACCAATTTGTGGCTTTAGAAGCCACCTATACTAGCTACTTAACTTCGTTGTTTATTCATAAGCTCGGAGTTCTGCTCAGGTTTGGCTCTTTTTTGCGGAGTATGTTGCGGAATTATTATGAAATAGTGCCAGAAGTGGAAAATTAAAACCTCTTTTCTTCTTACTTGTCACGTTACGCTTATTCTATTCTGTTTCAGTGTAACTCTTGCACCACTAGGCTATGCATCTTTCACTTTAGTGTTTGTTGTGAGACATTTCCTTTTATTTCTTAAAATAACATTCGGGGAAGATTGCATACGACAGTAAGAGACGAAAATCTTTCGAGGCTCAGAGTAGAAAATTTCCGGCCCCAAAAGTTTTAGTATAATTTTTTAAAATTTAATATTATAAAAATACAAGATTTTTTAGAAAAACTTTTACAATTTACGCAATGATAATTAAGACAATCGATTTCAGCGATTTGTCGCCATTCTTATTTGACCAAATTACAATGTCGTCTTTATATAGAAAACAAAGGTAATGGACTTGTAATGGAGGTATTGTCTTGGGCCCTTACGCGATCGCGTAACTTGCGTACCCATATTTACGCCACTGGATAGATAGTAGAATCTTTTATAATCTACTATCGTTGAATCTCATTGATGATGGCTATTATACATGCATGAATAAGTAATTATTTCTTCAATTTTACTTATAAATACTCAATTTGTGAGTTTTTATTGGCCTTAATATCAGCACGATAATTCTCTATTCCATGAATTGAGTAAACAAATAATGTTCATTCGTTAACCGCTTAAATATTTGGTACATGTAACGAATAAAATAATAACGTACGTAATAAAATTTTAACATTTTTATGCGTATATGTATACGGGTAGCCCGAGTTCTTTTGGCGCCCCGGGCAAGAAACAGCTCCAGCGCCCCTTCCGTTAATTTTTATAAGATATTTTTAAAAGAACTTGTTCATTTATTCATTGCTCCGTAAAATAATTGATAATGTAAAGGAAATTTAATTTCATCTAGATTCCAGTCTATTCTGCATTATTAATTTGTATCCAATATCTATTCATTTGCAAGTAATACATAGATGGTCAGGTTTGCGCCTCCAATACTTTGGCGCCCCGTGTACCCGCCCGTCTCGCCCATAGCTCGGGCCGCCCCTGTATGTCTTACAAATATTGAAAATTTTCAATTTTCAATATTTGTAAGACCTCGGCGTCTTTTTGTAGCTGTAACTTAACTTATAGATGTAAAAATATTTGCAGCAAGAAATATCAATTAAGCAACAGAGTATAGCATTAATTGGTTTTGGAAACGTATGTAGTTTAATTTTTTCGGCAGTGAAATCGACATAAAAATCCATGTTTGAGACACATCACCGCAGAATCATGGGACCAACTTCATATGCTTTTCAGCGTGTAAAAACTTGAATTTACAATTTTATAATTTCATTCGCGAAATTGCGTAATCATATAATGATGTGTTTTCAAAAATCGTACTTACACCTACCAGCAACGACCATTTCCTCATCGAGTTACTAATACAAATATTAGATGTCTCTAATCTCTTGGCTCCATAGAACGTTTCAGTTAGCCACTAAAAAGCATTTTGAAGTATTCTCTAATGCATTTCAATTCCAAATAGAAATTTTATAAATCTACCTTTAAATTTATTCCTCGATAACATTAACGCTATTTATGCATTTCTAGAGTAACAGTTAAATATCTGCTTCCTAGTAATTAGACGCCAACTAATGCGATGAGAGGTTTCTCCGGTTATCGAGGAAATTGTCTTTATATTTACGTTGCACAAAAAAGGAACTTACCAATGCTCAAGTAATTGGGTTTACCATTATAGAGCGGCTGTGGAAAACGTGGATATTAATGCCAAGTAAGACACCGACTTAACGGAAAACGTCGTGTAGAATGACAATGGGAAGAAGATCAGAAACTACGTCGAAGGGTTTTTTATATGACTTTCTCTTTACACGCTTTCGTTGGATTAGGTTTTCCGGCGTGAATTAGTTCAGAATCTCGCCGAAATCATTTGAAATGGTAATTATCACCAAATTTATTGATTAGATCGTCTATTCAGTTGTTGTAATGGTTTACTCCACTCTTATCAACAATTTTGGTACACGTAATTTGAGCGGGATAATTCATTTCTTTGAATACATCTAAACTGAGGATTACCCAACTACATCTTCCTTTATGTGGCACCCTTCAATACGGTTGCGAAGTGTTTGCGCATGCAGTGTTTGGGACCCTAATAAAGAATAAAAACATCTAAGACATTAAAAAAAATATATACGTACGAATTTTGAGGGGCATTTAGAATACCAAAAATATGTATATTGGGATAACTTTTATTTTGGTTTCTCGTCGTCATATATCGGAAATATTATTAAAGTTAATGGACGAGACTTCGTGGAATTTCAAAATCAAATAAAATTAACAATACGAGAAAGTATTTTCAATATAAACTTTTGCTAATTTCATTTGTGGAAATTAGCAAAAGTTTTTATTAAAAATACTTGCTCGTATCCTCAATTTTATTTGGAAGTATTATTTCTTGGTGAACATACTGCGAGATAAAGCAGAAAGCTCTTTTGTGTTTACGGTAAAGTGGCGGCCGATTGAGTGATGCTGCCCAATTATGCCGCTTCGGCCTTGAAATTAATAAAAAGTCTCAAATTCATAGAAGTGAGCCTCATGACAAAGCGCACATGACGGACAGACCAGTAGATATTAAGCGCCCTTTCTTTCAAGGAATTCTCCTAAGAACTGGCTCTCGCCGAGAAATTGCATCAAACTCCTAATCGATGGAGCGAGTGCGTGCCACTAATCTCTCGATGGAAGGTAACCTAACCAAAGCGTTCTTTATAGAATTCGGCCTTGTTGTCGGGCGAGGAAGGAAACGAGTTTTTGATCTCATTTTCTCATCGCAAGCCAAGGACGGCTACCCCTTTACCTGCATATTCCACAATTCATCCTCTTCTCCAAACGATAATCCTCAGCACTTCCGAAGATGGTAGTTGAGCAAGAGAGCGGTCGTATCGTCCGAAAACTCTCACTTTCTCGATTATTCGCGACCCGATCTTTCCGTCCTCGAATTCTTGCCATCGCGATCCCTCCCCCCCTCCTCTCCCCCCCCCCCTCGCCACCTTCCCACTCTCCCCTCCTCCTTACCGCCTAATCGGAATGCGCGAATGGACGTCAGCGCCACCCCGCGGCGTCTCCAGAAACGAGTTCCACGCCTCCTCTCCGCGCAGATTGCGTCGCCCGGGTTGTTTTTACTTGTTCCTAGAGAATATTGGCGTCAGCATGTTTTCGATGTATATATACAGCGAGAAAGATGAGAAACTGATCGTCAACGCAGGATACTCATTTCCCAGAGATTACGAGTCGCAGTCGAGGATTAGGTGGCGGTTTACTGTGAAGACTTGCAAAGCATTCATATTTACAGACGAATCTGTTGATGTGATGCTTAGAAGTGGAGGCTCTCATGAGCATGAAGTGTGTGCCAAAGCTGACCATCCGCGTAATTGTACAGCAACCTTAACCCCAGGTGGCTCCGTGCAATTCGACCCTGCCCCTTACGATCCCAGAGAGGAACCCAACCATTTCTCTTGACCATTCCGCGCAACTCGTGCCCACCCCGTCGCCCAACCTCCCGTTCCCGTCCTTTGGAACACCCTGCCCTCATCCGTATTTGCGGATCATCGTGCGACGAACTCAACGCCGGCATCGGCAGGGTTGAGTGATCCCCTCATTGAGGATGATGATGTCGCAACCGATTCCCAGATCTGTCAAAATTCACTCTCGGATGGCTCGGTTCCCCGAGATTGCGTTAGTCTCAAATTCTCGCGCCACAGAAAAACCTAACAGCAGGAAGGAAATGAATACGAGATAGGTTACTTTTGTCTGAGCCGTTGGAAGTAGTTAGCACCAGATCCGTCTTGTTCGGCCAAGAAAATTTTTATTACGCTAGATGGAGTAATAGTATTTACCCTACTGTTATAAGCATATATTTTATGTTCTGCTTTTGACATTATTTTTATACGAATTTGTGACAAGCACATGTATTACTCCTTTTGTATCAATTTCTTAAACAATTTTCGTGCATTTACCATATAATTAAGTGTTCAAATTATTTTGTAAACTATATTGTCAAAAGAGGATAGCTACTAATATATATTATAGACTTTTAAAAATCGTTATTGCTCTCGGATAAAAAGGTCTCTTTATCATCGAATAACACTTTTTTCCTTGAATACATGCCACTGATAGAAGCAATTTTTGCCTTCAGCTTTTGATGTGCACTGTTGGTAAATCACTTTTCTAGAGCTCAGAAAAGCAATTTGATCATCTAGTGCCATTTACTGAATATTTTCATGTATTTACTAGGATTCGTAGAAGTCTGGTTTTTATTCTCAATCTCTAAGGGTTGCAACGACCAATAATAAAATCATAGCGGATCAGACGCGACATAGGATCACAAAAGCAAAAACTCCGGCGGTACATCTGAAGCGGCTGAGCACCAGGATTGAACTGCCGTAAATACCCGCGTATAATGCGCACTTTTTTCGAAGTATTTTAGTTAAAAATTAGGATGCGTGTTATGCGAGGGTACATAATCTTTCTATTTTCATTTGACCCCATATCTCCACAATTTTAATTACTGCCCGGGTATCCTCATAATTTTGTTGGTGATTTTTACAAAAAGTAAGATAGGTAATAGTTAAAATTTATGAACTAATTCTATAAACATACATTAATTAGATATAAAAAGAATTAATTCAGTATTTATTCATTTTAAAAGCCAAGAAATACCTCGTCACTGGACCATTCTTCTTCGATGTTGTTATCGGAATCGGTATCTTACGCATGACGTCACCACGTCACCCTACACCGGCGCCCGGCCTGGTGGTGAGGTACTGGTACTACTTACAATTAGAAACAATGGCAGCTGATGACTTCAAGTACGCTGGCAGTTGATGCTTCTTGTAGAACTAAATCAAGTTATCGTTCCCTACTTTTCTCTCAGCATTCATAAGTGATTTATTCTTGATTCTTAGAGTCTGTAGTTAATTATGGTTATTTGCTATCGTGTTTACGTGCTCCCGAGTGTTCTAATAATGGTAAAACTGAAGGTTGGGCGAACCCGTCCACCTCAGGCGTGACTAAAACGTATGTAAAAAACTTCGACATAGGATTATCGTCATTCCTTCATTTTATTAGCTCAAACAATGTCATATGCCATACGATGAAATTAATATAATTGGATTTATTGTGTATATCCTAATATCATCTTTTAAGTAAACAGAGTATGTAATGATTGAGTTAGCTGACGTTTTTTTGGAACGTTATTCGAAAATTTCATTTCGCACTTTCATTATGTTACCAATACATAATACCAATAATTCGATCATTGCTTTAGACCACGTTACACCATCTACTTAATTCTGGAACGGTAACGCTAAAAAAAAAATCTGTTCGTGCTATACGCGGGTGTATAGAAAAATCATAGATTACGAGACTGAAAACCCCCCTGCGCGTTATACGAGGGTGCGCATTGTACGCGAGCATTTACGGTATTGGAATAAGATTTTTATTGTGAAAATTTTTAAATAAATGTTTTTATTCCACAAAATTAAATTTAAAGTCTTTGCTATTTACTTGATATAATAATATTCATAAAGCTTAATAGATAAGATTTGAGAACGATTCTTGGCCACCTAACAAAAATAGCATAGTAGAAGAAATGTGGAAAATTGATAATCAGAAATAGCACAAATAGATATGAATGAGGCAGATAATCTTTTGGTTTCAGACATCCTTAAATAAAACGGTATTTTTATGGCTCTGTTATGACTGCTTCCTTTCGGCCTAAAGTAATTTGATTGCTATAATTTACATCAAGGGTGGGCAACCTTTTTTTTGCGGTGGGCCGCATCGGTGTTTGTGATTGGAAGTTGCCAACACTGCAGTGATCCAGATTCGAGTTTGAACTGAAAGTTACCTCGAGGCATCATATAAATAAATAAATATTTTTTTTATTTAGCTTAGGATTTGCTTTCATAGAAATATAAGACATATCAGACATAGAAGATATACAAAGCAGATATTCATGTAATGCCTTAACAAGATATTATACACAATAAATTAATCTAAAAATTAGCAAACTCAATCAAAAATCAAGTGGGATTTATCAGAGCCTAAATAGAGGGTTCACTAAGGAATTCAATAATTGAATATATACACTTTTCCAGTAAAAATGTACATACATTATTTATTTATTTGGGACTATTGTCAACGCACTTAATGCAGAGCTGGACAAATTTTCTAGTCAGCTCCAAAACCTAGGAGACAGCGCATACATTATATAATTTTGGAGAATATTTTTTAACATTGTCAGAAAAAAATGTTTAATAATTTAGACACATCTGCCACAATAATTAAGCTGTGAACATTTATTTCTGCCACATTATGTAGCAGAACATAATAAAATGAGCCTTATACATCTGAAAAGTCTAATGATATTCTGAAAACATGTAGTATACGAACAAGAATAAAAATTTGCACTAATTTTTAGGTACTTGAATGCTTCCAAATGATATATTATGTTATATTTTGCTACTCCTACTGCTGAGCCCGACAACTCAATACGACTACAGCACTTGACTACAGTATAACCAAAACCTTACTAAAGCACAGTTTCAATATCTAGGCACCAGCATGACAAGAGTGGAAATATGCACACCTAATGTGTGCATACATGCTAGGCAAAGGCATTCTTTACGGTTTTTGCAATCATTTCAAAAAAGATAAATATTAATTTCTAAGAACTGGTAGGCCAGTAGTGATGCAAAGGAAATATGGACGAATAGACACAACCTGATTTGTTTGTTTACTTTTAGTAAAGAACGCCTAAAAATCTTAGGTGCCATAGCAACTTGGTGCCAAGAATTTTTCGAGCCCTGCCTTAATGAATGCAGGTAATTTATTGCTATTATTTTTATTGTTTAATTCTATTAAAATGGAAATATCCCTTAAATTTATAATAATAAAGTTGTGTATTACGCGATAGAGATATCGATCCCTATACAATACAGTAGAACTTGGTTATAACAGCATTCAAGGGACTGGCAAAGTATTGTCATTATTACAAAATGTTTTAATAAGCGAGGATAAACATTGAGCATAAAAAACATAGAACTGTTTCCAAATTCTACAATTTATTAAAGTTTATTTATTATTTTTTAAGTTCCACATTTAGTATAATAGGTACATAATATGTAAACATTATAGTTTAAAAACAAAGTATGTACAATATTTTTAATGCTTAGTAAAATAATCTGTTATTATTTTCTATATTGTATGTGCAAACTTTTAGTGTTTCTCAAGGTTATCCTCAATGCAGTGAATAATATTAACTGTTTTTTATTAGTCTCTTTCAATTCATAAAACCATAATGTCACTTTGATTGTTTGCATTGCTTCATTAATAGTTGGAACAGATTCATCTGGATTTTCTTCCATTTCTTCTTCCTCATCATCGCTACAATTTCCCTGCTGCCCCACCATTACCTCCTTCACAATGTCTAGATCTAGGTCTAGATCCGCTGTTATCACATCCTGGTCGATTCCTGTATATAAATTTATATCTTCACAATTTATTAAATTTTCTACGTTTATCTCCTCCAACCATTCTGTTATTGTTGTTTTATTAGAACTGATGTCTACTGACTTGGTTTTAGAAAAATCGGTATGACAAAAACAGTTTTTAATCATCTCCATGCTTCCTATAACATTCTGATGGCGTCCAATAATGAAGTTCTATGATCTTCTTTGTTCTCATTGCATTCAATCATTTAGAGGAGAATTAATTTTCGAAAATGGCACTTGAGGCATCTTGTTTCTATTGATAAAAATCTCCTGGGTGGGGTGGTAAGATGCACTATTACTTAATTTTTAGTTGAGGTGATGCCATTTGCTGTCTTATCAGTGACAATGTTCATGAAATAGCTGTTATTGATTGACCAGAAAGAAAATGTTTGTTTTTAATATGCACTCTGGCTTTTAGATCAAGATTCTGTGAAATGATTGTGTATTATGTATGGAAAATTATGAAATTTGCTAAATTCTATTGTCTTTATAACTAAGTTAGCTAATGCATTATAACTGAGGTTAATATAATGCATTATTATGGAAATGGGACAAGACTTGAAAAATGTTTTTATATCCGAGTTGTTGCACAAACTGAGGTTGTTATAATCGAGTTCTACTGTACAGGTATTTTAGGCCCAGATATATGCCAAATTTGATATATGTGCCTTTTCCAGGATATTACCCTATCTTATGGTCAACTAAATCATACACTTTGCGAAGTTCAAAAAAATGAACACGGGGTTACGACATTCGTTTATTTCATCTATGACGAATTCAAAGACAGAAAGAAAAGCTTGGTCACTGGATTTGTTGCATCTTAAGCCAAATTGGGAGACAAAGAAGAGGTTATACTTTTCAAGAAATTGAGTAAGTCTTTTACAAAAAAACATATTCAAAGATTTTTCAGAATTGTGACATAAGGGATATAGGATGATAATTATCAATTTGACTCCTGTCACCTTTATTTTGATGGTCAGGGATGACTTTGGGTGTCTTTAAGGCATCAGGATAGGCACCCTCAGTGAGTGATTTATCTATTAAATATAATATGGCTGGTCTAAGATTTCTCCACAATTTTGCAATTGTGTGTCAAGTATTTCCAGCCCAGATGAATTCTTATTGCCTATTCAAGTAAAAAGTTTGTTCAACTCATGCTCATCACAAGGGTGGAGAAAGATGATTGATAGCACTGCTAGATTTCACTGTTTGACCTAAGATTAGAAGGGTTGTCAAGAAGAAGGTTGTTAGACTTGAAGAAAAATGCATTTATGACATTAGCAATTTCAAATCAATCACTTAAGATGACATTATTAATATCATAGATGATTGGCAAGGATGAAGATTTATTAAAGTCAATGTTTTTGTAAACGATCTTCCAAGCTTCCTTTGCCCAGTTTTGTACTTTCATGAACCTTATATCATTAAATGATTGTTTACTAATTTTTATGAACTTCCTGTATTTTTTAAAATTCAGTATAATGCTAATGCATATCCATATTACAGTACACCCTTGATATAGCACTGGTATCCGGTAAAAAAGTTATCCCGCATAATAGGAAAGCACATGTTATATTGAGATCATTTGTGGCAGGTGTTGTCCTTTATCTGAATAAAATTTTAATCAAAATCTCACAATTCATATGAATGCTAGTAAGAAACTAGGTATATGGTTGTTTAGGTGTTCATTACAAAAAAGTATCCCTTATGGTAGTCATGTCCATCCGTTAACCCTCAACTGGTAGGGTGAAATATATGTTTCATAACTTGTAGGGTGGGGTCAAAATTACCCAAAGAAAAATATACTTTATTTTATAAAACGTGAATTTCAACTCCCTTTGATGTAAATTCTTGAAAAAATAAATTGAAAAGTAGTTACAATTACTTAATACACTCATCAAACCTCATTTATGTAAACAGATTTTACTCAAACAATATTAGTTGTCATAAATGTTCATAAATTTTTCAGAACTCAGAATCTGCATAAAAGTCAAGTCTTTGTGACCATGTGTGTCAACAAATAAACAAAAGTTATTTGAAGCATTCTCTTTTGGCATAACTTACACACAATGGTTTTCTGCGCATTTCACAATTAGTTCCTGCCTTCTTATCATGTCCAAGTGGGCAAGATACACAATGCTTTTTTTTGCTGCACTTCTCTGACTTTCTTCTGTTTCATCTTCAGAAAAAGGTACTCCACTTAACTGTGCAACCACCTGTATCATTTCTCGGGGCAGTTCCTTTACTGAACTTCTCCTTACAAGCTCAGCTTGGGTTAATGATTTTCCAAGGGCAAATATAAAATCATGCCTAGGAATGGATGGTGTCCTTTATGCTACTTTGAAGCACATGGGCATTGATTGCAGCTACATCCAACATGGCAAAAAATAATACCATTGACCATCTTCTTCTCCTAGAAGTGGAGTAAACCGATGCTTTTTGATCAAATAAGTCTACTCCACCTTTCGTCATGTTGTAAAACAATAATTTCTGGTTTTTGAGTTTCATCATCAACGCACTGCGAATGATGCATGGTATGACTGATTTGTTCTTCTTGAACACAAATGAAACTAGTTGTTTCCTCACTAAATCCAAACATCGACAATCCCACTTGTTTCTCTTTATGTGGGAGGAATTTTTGAGGTATTTGCTTTAAATTTTCCTCAAGGTTCCAACATAATGTCAGCCCTCTGTTTTGAAGCATATTAGTAAGTTCAATAGAGCTGAACCAATTGTCTCCTGTGATATTCCTATTTGTATGTTCAACTGGAGTTATGCTGCGTTGGAACAGAAAACATCTTCAAGTCTGGGGAAACATCTTCCTTCCACGTGGCCATTCACCATATAGTGCATTCTTGCATCTGCCAAAATCATTATTTTTATGCCTACTTATTCGGCTTTTTGGGCATATACATTTTAAAGGGAAATCTTCCTTGAAAGGCTACGAGCATTTCAACTGGCAGGTATTCACTTGGACTGTAGTTTGTCTGGCAGTTCAAAACTAATGTATTAAAAATTTCAGATACAGCTGCAAACTTACCTCTTTTCTGCCTTTCATCTCTGGTCCCCTTATCGTCCAATCTTAGGCACATGTGTAAAAACAATAGCCTCTTCAGAGTCATTGTTGCTGAGAAGATATCTCTACCTGTGCCATCATGTGCGTATAATCCTTTGAGGTCCTTGTGAGCATTCTTGAAAACCCCTGCGAAATACAAAAGACCTATGAATGCTTTTATCTCCTGTTTGTTTGTGTTATTCAAAAACGTTGCTTTTTCAGGATATGAATATTTGTCCTTTTTCTTGTTTATTTCATCATTGGTGAAACATACAATGACATCCAATATTTTGTCTGTAAACAGCAGTTCCCACGCAGCCTATAGATTACTTGTTGAATTACGCTTTGCTGGCACACGTAGTCCAGGGAGATGTGTTATTAAATTATATCATGGGATGTGACCCTGAATACCTCCACTTGTGTGTGCTCCACTTTAATCCATATTTTTCGTACATAAAGTTTGCGTTAGTGCTGCTACTGGTATCATCTTCATCTGGGGAATCACTGCTTTGTTCTGTTCGCTTTCAATGACAAATTCTTCATCAACGTCACTTTTGCCTTCCTTATTATCTTCCTCTGAAAGCCTCTCAATAGTCTCTTCATCTAACTGCCCAGTCATGATGCGCCTAATTAGTTAATGTAAACAGAACATACATTTTGCAAACACACTTGATAAAATAAAAAGCAAGCATCTGAACGATGTGGCTCAAGTCAGTGTACATATGATGTAACTTTTACACACATTTTGAGAGAAATAAATAGGAAAACAATTATGGCAACTTATAAAAAAAACTTACCTCTAGGGTAGGGTGGGGTTAATATGACCCACAGATGAAGCAAAAGTTGTTACTGACAACACAGAGTACCGATAACACAGCCACTTTGCTCAACATTCGGAAACCAACTGATGATAGAGTAGAGGAAGTACCAGAGACATGGCAGCACTAGCTACTTTGTTTTACAAGTGGGAAAAATTACAGAGGGTCATTTTGACCTTACCCTACCAGTTGAGGCCTAATATGTCCCATCTCTGAAACTATTGATCGCATTTTCATGAATTTTGGTACAAAGGACTTATTGGCAAAGGCAAAAAGAAATTATAACCTTATCAACTCCCACTTGCAACAAAAACTGGATTTTTCATATCTCATAAAATATTAGTTCTACCAAAACAGCCTTCAAATAAATTTTTTAGAACTAGTTAAATGGAATATTTCTTGCCAAATACATTTTTACCAAAGGAGTAGCAGTTTTCAATAAAATTTAATGGGAATATCCTAGTCAACTGAAATTTCTTGCATGCATTCTTTGCACAAAGTGAATGCATATAGGGGAAGTCATTTCTGTCTGTCTGTCCACATGTTTAAACTCGGGAACCACTGGACATACATCGATGAAATTTAGTATTTGAAAGTTTTGCTAAAATTTATCAACAGATTCCAATTTTGGTTCAAATCGGAAAATAATAACTACCACTTTACATGAAGACCTACATGTATTTTACAACGTATTTTGCAAGCATCTGGTTCATACTCATCTGAGAGAACAAAAAATTAATAAAATAATTAAATACAAATATTGTGTCAAATAATTTTTTCCATGAAAGATAAGGTTTATGATAAATTTAAAGAAAAAAAATTAACGTATTTAAGATTTTCGATCTTTTGTTCATTCCAAATAAATATTAAAAATTTTACAACTCTGGAACTGCTGGACATATAATGAAATTTGGTATTGGAGAGTTTTACTAAAATTTGTTGACCAGCTCCAATTTTGGTTAAAATCTGACTGCAATAATGACCACTTTACATGAAGATCTACATGTATTTTACAACATGCCTGTTTAAACTCGGGAACCGCTTGATGTATTTTGATGAAGTTTGGTATTGGGAAGTTTTACTAAAATTTGTTGACTGATTTCAATTTTGGTTAAAATCAGATGATAATTATGACCTTTTTACATGAAGACCTACATGTATTTTACAATGTGTTTTTCAACTAGGGTTACCACCTTTTCCTGGAGTCATTACTGAACACTGGCTAAAAACCAGCATTACCCCGCTCCCCCATGTTCCCATCATTTTTTTTTAATTCTTTACAAATTTAATTTTCTTTTACAAATAAAAATAGTCTAGTTATTAAAATATATACAATAGTCTTCATTGACAAGAGTAACAAACGCAATGAACTGTAACATTTACTTCAATTTTTAATAATAATTTTTAATTTTTTAATGGTTATAATAGCATTAGGAACTTTGATTAAAAAATCACAAATAAAAATACATCTTCAGTGACTAGTAACAAGTTAATTAAAATAAAAAGGAAGATAAAATAGTCTTCATCGACAAAAACATCAAACAATTGTAGCATTAAATGCAAGTTAATCAAAATTACATTAAGTAATTAGCATAATAACATAATATAATACAAAATATATATAATTATAATACATAAAATAAATTAAAATTGACAAAAAAACAAGATAGAAATATCTATTCAAACAAAAATAACATTCATTTGACATCTTTCCATGAATATTTTTTATTTCTTTTAGCAGCCTCTAGCACCTTTGGTTTTGTTTTTATCAAGTCATAAAATTCTGAGCATGACATGTCAAAATTTAGTTTAACTTGGAGTTCAGATTTGACCACATCTAAGTCCAGTCAATTTCTTTTATCCGTCCAAATGTTCCCCATAATCGAAATTACTCTTTCAGTGTATGCATTACTTACAGAAATTGAATACACAAATTTAACTAATTTTTGTAAATTGGGAAACACGTCAACTCCAGTCTTTTTAAACAGTTTTCCACTTCTCCTCTCTTTTTACAATTTCTGGGTATATTGCTTTTATTGAGGAATATTCTAAATATAAAGCATAAATATGAATCTCGTCAGTTAATTTAAGACCATCAACACACAACTTCAGTTGTGACCATTCAATATTATCTTTCAGTTCGAAAATGCTCAAATTTTGGAATGGAGATTTATCTAAAGCAAAGTATCTTGCAATATATTCAACCGACCTTTCATAAAGCTCATTGAACTCTTTTAATTTTCTAGCAAGTGAATGTAACAGACATCTTAATCCTGCGCTAGCCTTGAAACCATAAAATTCATCATTTTTCTCTGATTAAACTGATCAATTAAATCTTTCAAAATGTGGTATAGCATTGGAGAAGTACAAGACTTGCTTTCTAATGACAAAACTTTCTCATGAAAAATACCGGGTGCGTGGCGATCAAAATATAAATAAATCTTCACTACAGATGCCTAATCATTATCGCCAATTTCTGCGTTGACATCATAGGCAACAAATTTCCATACTAATTGATCAGTTTTTTGATCTTTACTTAAGAAATATACTTTTAGAGCAGGCGATTTTTCTGCAAGTCTGCAAACAGCTGGATAAAGAGACAACCATGTAGTTGGTACATGATGAAGAATTTGCATCCATTCTAATTCTAAAAATTTTGAAGTGATTCTACATTATTTGTGGACAAAGAAAATTCATTATAAATTTTAATTGTTAAGTTTTGACATCCATATCTAAACATTTTGACGCAAATCTAGCAGCACTGTTAATTACATAGCAGTTACAATTTGCAGCAATTAGATTTGGAATGGATTTTTTCAGGTGTACAAATACAGAATGGTGTTTACCGTAATTTACAGAGGCATTTTCAGCAGAATATGAAGATATATTAGATAGTTTAAATGGAATTTTTCTAAAATTGTGGTAACTTTTTGATAAATTGAGTGCTCCATTTGAGCCTTTGTAAAAATCTAACATGCGATCTTGTATTCCTAAACTAGGATTAAAATAACGAATGCAGAGTGGAAATACTTTTACATTTATTTGAAGCATCACTTGCGATTGAAAAGTAACCTGATCCAAGTTCTTCAAGCAAAATATCTACAGAAAAAGGAGCTAGTACATTTTGGCAAATGGCAACACACCTTTAGTTCTTTCACATGCCATTTTTTGCGATTTCCGAATTGGAATAAATTTTTTGAACTGCTTTTATTCCACAATCCATTGATAAATAAGAATGATGATGTTGATTTCCATGGTAAACATTTGTTATTTCTACCAATACAGCACTTTTTTTGTCAGAAGTTTCCGAGATAAAAAATGATGTTAATAATGTATTTTGTGCGATACCTTCCTTCTGCTTATGAATTGTAGAAGCTGAATGATTTTTGACTGATTTTAAGCCATCCCACTTGATTGTGAAAGTGATTAAACAAATAGAGCAAAATACATGTTAACTTGTCTGAGCCACTTGTAATGTTTTTTCCCATTCCTTATTATAGCAGCATAATCTTCTGTTTTTGCTGAATTTGCTGTCGCATTTGCTCATATTCTAAAATGGGTCAAATCAAATTTTTATAAATAATTATACCTGTGCACCATCAAAATTAATAATATTTGTATTTACCTTACTTGAGTTCATCTTTTTCTAAATCGATGACTTTCAAGTACCAATAAACTTCACATGACAGATGACAGTGCATGACAGGGTGACGGTGGCACTATAGTTGTTAGTAGGGATAGGGAAGTGCATGTGCGAAATTAAAAGATTTGATATTGTTAATCGATTTGAATAGTCGATTCAGTTAATAATCGAAATGCAAAATATCTATTCCAATTTCATGGCATCAATCAGTAAAAAATAAGAACTTTTCAAGTTGTATGAAGCTGAAATTTGATAAAAACATTTTTAATAAATTTTACCAAACATTTCAGTGTTTGAATCAAACACCGAATTTGATTACCGATCTGTTCAGGTGAAAACCGAAAGGGTGGTAACTCTAGTTTCAACTCAAAACTGCTGGACCCATTTTGATGAATTTTGGTATTTTACTAAAATTTGATGATCTCAAAGAATGCATTTGGAAACTGTGTACTCGGACATGGAGTACACCTTTTCATACTTGTTTTTCACCTAAAGAAGCTTAGTATCAACTCAAGTAAACAATATTGCTATGATTAAATAATATTTAATTTCCATTTGTGCACACAGCATTTGGTATATGAAAGGAAATGATTATCTATGACAAAGAAATAAACAAATGTTTGTTTTCCTTTCATCTACAAAGATATGGATAATAATATAAAATTATCGGGAATCAGTAAGTACTTTCTTCTTTTTGTTAAACAAAAAACCATATAAACCAATTTATTTCAGTCAGTGTATATATTTTATACACAACTTATAACATTCTCTTGGAAAAATAAACCTTTTAATATTATTCTTTTAGTGCTGCTCAAGTATAAAAATTTACTTCAGTTAAATCAGTTGTTTAATAATAGGAAACATTACAAGTAAATGAGTAATTTATTTAACAAATAATAAATAATTCTAGGTTTTCATTGAAGATTTTGATTCTGAAGACCAGTTTACTTTTCAATAGCAGTTTTTGAAGCTTGTGCATAACATTTAACAAACAGCACTTTAAAACAGTTTTTCAGAATTTAACTACAGGTTCTTGCAAACTGACCCCAGCTCAGCACTGCCTTTACCTGTCACTACTATGACATGGTGTATGCCCAATGACTTATTATTCTTTAGTATTAAAGTTCCTAATTTGGCTCTCTTGGAATTTTTGTATTATGCCATTAATTACTATCTATAAGAAAATAAATTGGTAAATCTAAAATTTAACATTTCAATATCATCACTTCTGATGAGTAATGCTGAGTTTAGCCGTTAATATTTTCTTTTTTGATGTGAATAAATGACTTGTAAAGAATGCCTTAGTCTTGCTTGGATATATGCATGAAGTGTGCTTCTTTTCTCATGTTTTTCTCACTAAAACAATCTTATTAGGAACTGCTGTAATGCTATCTTGAATTTTTTGTGAGAATGCCTCTCTGCATCTCTTCTTCCAAACTTTCTTTCTTTGAAAGCAGTTCTGTAATGGGTAGCCAAGTAAAATTATTAATGCTGGATCTTGAACAAGTTATTCACTTTAAAGACTAGTTTATGTGCAGGAGCGAAAAGATGAATGTTCGTGTTAAACTTAGACTTTCGGAATGTCAAATTCTTTATAAGAGGGAATTCAGATTACGAATATTGTGTAGACATGGCTTAGGTTGACGATGCTGAATGTTAGCAACCACTTTCTCCCTTCTTTCTATTGCCATCCCTAATTTTCACCGAGCTAATTGTTAGTTTTTAAATTTTCATTTCTTTTGATTGTTTACTCTTCCAATTTCTCATACTTCCTTGATAAGGCAGTCAATTGGAAGGTGACATTTTAACTAAATTAGTGGAACTTACAATTTACCGTATTTACTCGTGTAATACCTGCACTTTTGTTCCCAAAAGTTCCCATCGAAAAATTGTGGTGCAGATATTACACGAGATTTTCCCAATCATCTGTTGAGGGTAGGCCACCTGCAAAAAACCTACTCAATATTCCACACCTGGCATGAGACTTCTTTTTCGATAGACGCAGTATGTCGTGCATTTTATTTCCCCGATTTTAAACAAGGTATTTTTCAAAAATGCATGGAATAATATAATAACACGATATTTATCAGGTATTTTTAAAATTCTTTGCCAGCTGTCAGTAGTAAACCTAAATCACATAAATATTCTATATAAATAGACATGTCATACAGAGTTCATTCTCATAGAAAAGGTGATGCAAGAGAAATAAACTGAATTGCATATATTTTTCATTAAATACAAACGCATTCTGTTAGATTGTCTTGTAATTAGTGATATGCTCAAATCACATTTTACCGTAACCGCATTTTTTGGGTTCCTTTTACGTTATGCAATCCTAGAAGAATTTACTTCCATTACACTGTATAAAAGCAAAGAACACATACTGCGATGGAAATGTCACTAAATAGCTGTTGGAGTTGTTCGTATGTGCTTCCTGAAAGCTGTAAGTGATAATACATTTATCCGCAGAAACACTTCTATGCAACCGAGTCATATTTCGTCTAGTGACAGGTTTATTTTTGGTATTGTGTGATGTCTGAGGGATTTATTTATGTTTACTTTTGTAAAATTCACTATTTTTCTAGGTGAAAAATGTTAGCGTGATTTCACAAAATTAGTCATTTTAAATGAAATAACTTGATAATGCGCAACGACTCAAAATTGAAACTACCTTCGAGATTAAGGAGCTAGACTGGAAAATAGGTTTCCGAGTTATTTCCATGTAATATAATGGCAATGGATGCCAATTTTTTATGATCACGTACATTAAAGTACTAAAAATCATTTTAAGCAATCACTTCTTAAATATTTGCTTTTTGTGGTAATTGTATCATCAAACTCGACTCCAGATAGATTATTCAACCGATGTTGCTGTAAAATATCAACTTCAAATTTTGGAAGTGCAGACATAACATGAATTCCAGTTTTTCTAGATTTTTAGCTTTAAAAATGAGTGTGGGCATTACATGCATGTGGGTATTACACAACTAAATACTGTATCAATTTGATTTTTGCAAATTTTAATAAGAAATGTTGAAAATTAATTGGTCAAATAATAAATAGGGGTGCTGGGTGAATACATCAGCATTTTTATTTTTTCTTTCTTGAAGGTGATTGCACTTGATGCTGAGTCAAAATGGACAAGGTTGAGCAGAGCAAGTTGAGGTGCAAAGTGTTGAGCAGAGTGGAACCGTGATGTGAAGAGTCATGCTGTTCAGCATGTGGAATATAGACATCTGGGTGTGAGAGTAGAGAAATATTGGCTGGAAACTATGGGATGGGAGAGAGTATTACCTGGCAGTTGCAAATTCTGGTTTTTTCTCAACAGCAGAAAATTGTGATAAATGGAATGAGTATTAATAACTGTTAGATACGAATGAAACAGTATTTCATTATTGATGATTGCTCTTAATCATTTAATTCATTAAGCTCGTTATAGGAATGGAAATACAGTGCAACCTCAAAAAGTCTTTTTTGTTCTTGGGCATTTTATTTATCAGAATATAAAACATTAAATTTTGTTGGAACTTGAGAAATTTCTGATTTATACAATTCCATTTTATGAAATATATTTAATTTTTATGTAGAAATTTGCAAGGATCCTATGAATTGTTTGAATCAAACACCAATATTACTACCATTAATAGGAATCTAATATTGCAATAAGTATCTTAGGATTATAAAGACCATATAAATAACTTTATGGAAGTTGAGTTGATTCTCCAAAAGTAATGTTCAATTTAAAACCCTGAAAAGTGGTCTGGTGGCCAACGTCATATTTTCATGTTAGATTGACTTTTGAGGTAGCACTGCTCACATTTACAAAATTCTGCATTTCAATTATGAATAGTGTTTGGCAAAGTGGATGGCGGAAAGCATTTAAATTCTATCAAATCATCAAAAGAATGAGTAATATTTTGTATAAGAATTTGCAATATTCCATATTAATATTTTCTGGTTAAGTTTTTCATGCTTATTAATTTCAAACTTTATTTAATGGATACGTTCAAGAAGCAAGGAAAGAAAAATGCAATGTGCTTCAAAGTAGATGGGGAGATTCAAGTGAATAAAATATAATTATTTAACTTAACAATCAAATTTTGAATTATTATTGAGAATAAAATTTTAATGACGAATTTTCTCTTAATAATTTCAAACTCTCAAATCATCTATTGAGAAGAACTAGTCAATTTCAAGATTATGCATTTTTTAAAAATCCACCTAATTTGCTTGTCATTTTTGTTTGAAACTAATTTCTATTTCTTTGCCAAGTGAAATGAGTTATGATTTGGAGCAATCATAATTTGAAAAGTTTTAATCCGTATGTAATAATTGTTTCCATTCCCATAATTGCCATTTGTTTCATGAATAATCAGAATTAGCAACACCAAGGTCCAACTCTCTCTCTCCGTCATCCCATCATTTCTAGCCCTTCACACTCTTCTTTAATCGCACACCCTACTTAGGGGGAGATGAAGGGGTGAGGGATTTTCCCCTCACTCCTTTGTGGAAAAAAGAACAGAAGAATATTTTTGTATTTATTATGAAGCTGGTCATTTTTCATTGTCTTGTACAAAGAACAAAGAAAAATTTCTAAGTACAGAAAATTTTCCAAGTATCAAAATGTTTTTTCTATGTACACAGGTTTTTTCATTTCAATAAAAAAATTTTAATTGAAGCAAACATTTTTTATTTTCCATTAAAAAATCAATACTTCGCTTCCTTTTTGACCCCCCGGGTCACTTTTCCAGCCATGATTCTGCTCATCCATCTTGTTGTTGTTGCATATTCTGAAGTTTTCTCAACAGCTCGCAAATCCATCAACTTCAGAAGCCACACTGCCTTCTCTTCAACTGCTGCCATACTTTAGCATAGCACATTACTCCTTTTCTTCCGTTTCAAAAAAACATTTCACCCTATCAGTAACATCTCTCTTGCTAATTAATAATGCCTCCTGTTGATCAAAACTGATCATAAAAAAGGGCAATGTACTCCATGCATGGAAAAGAAATACAAATTAATGCCAGCAGCATTGAGTCAAAAACAATTCTAAATTGTTAACTGTTACATGAAATTACTGTTAATACAACTTATAAAGGTGACAGAAAAATATGATTCTAAAAATTTCCTGTAGATGTAAATGCATAACATTACACTGTATTTATTTGAATAAAATTTTCTTCCTCTTCCATAAATTCATACAATTGCTTAATGTGATGACATTTACTTCTTACTTTTTATAACAGCAAAGATTGAGATCAAAAGTTTTGTCATGGAGAATAATCTCGCTTGCACTGAAAAGATTTTGACCAATAACTGATTGAGAAGAGAGGTAAAACAAAATTACCAATATCTATTTGATCCTACATGCAATTTAAAGTGATGCTAATATATTATCAAAGCAAAAGCTTGATGTAAAGGAAATTATAGCACTGTTAAAGGAACATTTTGTGAATTCAAAGAAACATGTCGCTAGTACTTGTTCTTTAAGCAACATTCTCATATCCAGGTAAATACAGTAAATGCTTGAAATTTGATAGGTCAACAATTTTATCTAATGTGCAAGTAATAATTACGTTGACTCAACAATGCTGGCATTACTAGCTCACCATTCATGCAATACATTGCCCCTCTGATGACAACCCTTTAATAGCCAATTATTAATTTTAGGTGAATTCAGTAAAATAAATCATTTAAAATTAATATTTGGAGATTTTACAAGAATAAATTGATAAAATGTTAGAAACTAGTATTTCGTTAAATATTTGGATCTATTTCTATAAATTATGATAATCCGTTCTTAGAAGAACTAAGAAATGTGAAATCTTGACTTCTTCAACAAATTTTTCTTTAGCCTCGATAAAAAATAACTTGACTGGATTTTTTCCAAGTCTCTAAATGACCCAAATAAATGGCAGCATACAAAATGTTGGAACTATAATCTCCTGATATGGTCCAAATAATTTAGTGAAAAGTATATCACAAAATGACAATAAAATTCATCTCAACCAGCAGAAGGCATTAACATCACAATGAGAGAACTACAGAAATACAAAGCATCTCTCAAATTGTAATCAGAATAATGCAAGTTATTGGTGATACCAAGTAGAATTGAATGAGCTTTCCACAATATATATATATATATATATATATATATATATATATATATATATATATATATATATATACAATATCATCATCCTCCCTGACGACAAGGGCACCACCACGGCTGTGATGGATCGTGCCAAATATAACGAGGAAGCTGAGCGCCAACTTGCTGACGAAACCTTTTACCATCACCTTACTTCCAACCCCACTGACCACCACTCCTACCAAATTTCGTCCTATCTCCATTCCTCAGGAAAACAGAAGGCCTTCCCGATTCCGCCATTGCTCTAATGATCCCTAACAAACCCCTCACACCCACATTCTACCTTCTCCCTAAAATCCATAAACCCAACATCCCTGGCCGCCCCATTGTTGCCAGCATTAATTCCCCTACAGAATGCATCTCCGCCTTCGTTGACTCCCACCTACAGCCTCTCATTCGTCAATTCCCTTCCTTCATCCAAGACACTAACCACTTTCTCAAATGCCTCAAACACCTCCCCTTTCCTCTCCCACCCATACCATTTTGGCCACTATCGATGTCTGTTCCCTCTACACAAACATCCCCCACGATGATGGACTCAAGACCACCCGACGCAAGACCGTCCTCCCATTTCTTATTAGACTTGGCAGAAATGGTGCTCAAAATGAACAACTTCTCCTTCGGTGGGCATCACTACCTTCAAATTAGAGGTACTGTGATGGGCACCCAAATGGCGCCTTCTTACGCCAATTGTTACCTTAGAGAATGGGAGATACTCTTCCTCAACGTACCACTCAGATCACTTTTGTGGCTGAGATACATCGATGATGTCTTCCTCATTTGGACACATGGACCTGACTCTCTCCTTTCCTTTCTCTCACTCCTCTCCTCCCACCCTTCACTCTCCTTCACCTCCCACATCACATTCCTGGATGTCGATCTTTACCTCCAAGACAGCAAAATCCGCACCTGTGTTCATATCAAACCCACCAACAGCCTCCAATACCTCCACTTTGTTAGCTGCCATCCCCTTCATACCAAAACCTCTATCTCCTATGCCCTTGCTTGATGAGGATGGAGGCTTTGTTTCGATAGAGCATCCCTTTTACAGTATTACTCTGTCCTCGAGGATGCTCTTTTCAAATGTGGCTACCCTCCAGTCTTAGTCCGCCAACAGATCCATAGGGTGATGACGCCTACCCACAATAGATCCCATCCTCACACACCCACTATCCCTGCATCAACCCCTCCACTCACTCTTACTACACTATTCCTGGTATCCATGAAGCCCTCAAAACAATCCTCCATGCTGCCCACCCAATTCTTACCTCTTCCTCCCACCAGTCCCTCTTGACCAACCTTTTTGCCAATCCTCCGCTCCTCTCCTTCCGCCAGCCCCCCCAATTTGGGAAATATCTTGTGGATGAAGGAACTTCCCACTTCTACCATGCCCCTTGCTTTAGGGTATCACCCCTGCGGCAAACCTCGCTGCCTCACTTGCCCTATCCACCTATCCTCATCTTCTTTCTCGAGTCCCTCCACCAACATCACCTACCCCATCACCTCTAGAAGCAACTGCACCACCAGTAACGTCATTTACCTCCTCACCTGCACCCTTTGTCCCGCGTTTTACGTAGGCCTCACCAGCAATCCGTTAAACATCCACATGAACAGTCACCAGAATAGCGTTTCTCTCAGACGCCCCCTACCAGTTGCATTACACACCAATGCCCACAATGACCCCTTCAATAGTTGCTACAATGTAAGGGTTATTCGCGCCTTACCCAATGATACTCCTGCCCCTCTTCTCCATCACTGGGAACTAGCCCATATACATCTTCTTGACTCTTTCTTCCCCCCTGGCCTCAACCTCCGCTAACCCTATTAACCGCCTTACAATGTCTCCTCTGCTACATTGTAGCTATTTGTGCTTTACCTTACCACACTCCCTCCTTATTGGCTAACCACCCTTCCCACTCCCCACCTCCTCCAATCATCAACCTTCCCACATCACCCTGTCATTTTCCGCCCAGTGTGTCACTTTCAGTTACTCTATCGCTGAAGAAGGGCATAGGCTCGATAAGCTTTCATTGTTTTGTTGTGTGCAAGTTTTTTTATGTCTCTCTTTGACGCCCCCAGCAGCCTGCCAACTTGGTCCTCAAATTGGTAAGTGTCCGCTGGGCTTCCTTCAACATCTTGTTGCCACCCTCATCACTACCTTTTCTTTTCCTTAAGTGTTTATCTATCTATCTATCTATCTATATATCATCATCATCATAGGTAGTCTGTCCGTAGACAGGTCCGTGATTATGTTTGGTTAAACCTGGTTCTCCATATACTCCTATTTTCCGCTGTCCTCTTTATATCTTGATAACTCTCTTTCCCTTTCAGATCGTCTATCAGCTGAAACCTTTTCCTACCTCTTTCCCTTTTCCCATCTAGTTTTCCTTCTAACACGTCTTTAATCATACTCTCTCTCCTCAGGTAATGTCCAACCCAGTTAGCCTTCCTCTTTCTGATAGTCTGTATAATCATTCGCTTCTCTCCTATTCTTCGTAGCACTTCATCGTTTTTCATCCTATCTGTCCATTTTATCTTCAGCATTCTCCTCCAAGTCCACATTTCAAAGCTTTCCAAGTATTTGATGTCATTTTTTCTTAGCGTCCATGTTTCTGCCCCATACAATGCTATACTCCATACGTAGCATTTTATCAAATTCTTGCGGATATCTTCCCTTATATTCCCTGTAAGTAGTTGTTTCTTTCTCCTGAAAGCCGCTTTTGCTTTTCCTATTCTAGTTTTGATCTCATCCGTACATTTTGCCTCTCGTGTTATGAGACTTCCAAGGTATTTATATTCTGAAACTTGTTCTAATATATATATATATATATATATATATATATATATATATATATATATGAAAATAACTTCACTATACCATTTTAATTGCTCCTCAGAACAAGCCTCATCAAAACTCTCAACTGATACCTCTCCATTAGAATAGATCCCCCACCTTAGCATATAACTCTGTGAGTGCCAGAAAAATATATATAGTCATTCATGTAGAAATGTATGTAATATAGTTCAAATAATTCGCCTGAGATTTAACATACAAAAGTACTTAAGGTATATTTTTACAGATAAATGTTTACAGTAACAAAATCATAAACCATACTTTTAAGTTAGTCTATAATTTTTTTAAATTTCAAGCTTCTCTCTGAATCCTTCCAATATGTTGGCAACCTTGATGGAAGAGTTTGTTAAGTAGATGATCACAGACTTTTAGCATAGAATAATGGTAGGATAACAATAGTTAAATGTTTTTCTTGCGTTATTTGTGGCAGCCCATAAAAGAGAACTTCGAAAACATTTAGTTAACTACATAATTGTGTAATTATATTTAATGTAAGATGGCAATGAGACTTGCAATGATACTGATATTTGTAGTAAGATAGTTTAGCATAAAAAATGGGATACTTTGCATGATACTATATTTTCAAATCTGTATTGCTTAAGAAATTCTTCCTGTAATATAAATGGCTCCGTCAAAAAGGCATGTTATATGTGATATTTTCCAAGCATGTGTTTAATTAACCACCAACTATGGAAAAAAAAACCATTTTGTTTCTCAGAAGCTTATAAGGCAAGTTTCTTTGCTGATAAATTAGCTATTCCTTCATTTTTTAAACTAAAAGTTATCAAATGAATTTTTTCAAAACAAAATTATTTCTAAATCGACAATTTTTTGCAATAAATGCATGTGATATAGTACTTTATAGATAAGAAAAAATTATAGGTTTAAATCTTGAAATTTGGGCGATAGAAAATTTTTTGTGGTTAAAAGAAACCCCATGTATAATACTTGGGCAAAACTGGTCATTGAGAGACTTGGGACTCAAAAGGTTAAAACTCCACAATACCATTTCAATTGCTCCTGTGAATATGCCTCACCCTAACTCTCAACATATGGTCTCTCTCCTTGAGAACATCAAAACATTCAAAACGATATCACAAAAATTAAGAATCCGAAAACTAAAACTTAACAGAAATACTCTGTAGTATAGGAGAAACATCTGGCCTGGTCAACTCTTTTTGTTACATGAGATGTTACAGATGTTCTATTGACTGAAGTGAGTTGAATGAATTACTTAAAAATGTATGCATATACAATATACCCTTGAGTATTCTTGTACTTGATACTATAAAACTGATTTTTCACTACTTTCACGAAAGGCTTTTTCTTATGCTTATTTAACAGCATTGTATCAGCTGCAAAAGAAGGCCTACCATCTGGGCAAATAACATGTACATGACCTACCCAATGCTGTACATATGTGATACATATTTAATAGAGAAGTTCAACTTAGAGGTTAGAAACTAATATATAGTCCTAGAAAACTTAAGTCGGGGAGGTATGAAGTTGATATACAAATTTACACAATACAGTGGAGAAAAAAATCCAAGTAAGCTGTATATTTTAACTCTCAGTAAAATTTGATAGGAATAAAATTAGAATTGTGGACATTACCAGAATACAAGAGGCTGCATTTTTAATTTTAACAGCATTAGCATTGAATGGGGCTCAGAAATATCTTTAGCATTAACCTTCGTAAAAATGTGATTAGCATGTCTAGTGAAAAATGTTATATCAACATGTGTCTGATTCACAATGGTTACTGAATTATGGACATTTGATTTGTAGCACACTTGAAGTTATCAGGAAAAAATTGTAATTGAAAACAGATTGTATCACATTGTAATGAGCATGTGCAGATGTGTTAATGTAAGCTAGTGCATGAACAGTGCGTGGGCTAGTAATCAAAGAGTATGCAGATATTCACTTTGTGTACGGATTTTGCAAAGAAAATGCCAATGCTGCTGTTCAAGAATATCAACAGCGATTTCCTGAATGAAGAACCCCAACTCAATGTGAGTTTATTAGAGTTCACCAAAACAGTTAGTCGGACCATACATCTTCCCGCAATGTCTGACTGGAGACATTTATGCTGACTTTTTACAAAATGAGCTGTCGTTTTTATTAGAAGATGTTCCTCTGTGAAAACGAGTGCAAATGTACTACCAGCATGACGGAGCACCTCCACATTACAATAGGAAAGTTATGCAGCGGCTGAATCATCAGTATCCTGACCAATGGATCGGCCATGGCGGTACACAAAAGTGACCTCCATGTTCACCTGATCTGACTCCACTAGATTACCATGTATGGGGTCACATAAAAACGATTGTGTATGAATGAAAAGTAAACAAAAGAGATGAACTATTTCAGCAGATTTTAGATGTTGCAAGTAACATTAACAACACTGCTATTCTAAGTAAGGTTACATGTTCCCTAGTTTTATGATAAGCTTTTTATAATGAAAGGAAAATGCAATATGAAACAAAAGTATAAATGCTATAATGGACACTGTCCCACAAACATTAAATTTCTTCTGATATTTTCAATTAATATTATTAATTGATATCTTATAGTGCACAACTGCATATTCATGATTAGAAAATTACATAATAATTGATTGCAAGCAAACAACTCCTTGTTAAAAAATAAAAGTATATGTTGCATTTTTATGCACTGAAAGTATTACTGGCTGAATTTATCAATACTTGACCTAATTATCGTTAGGTAAAAAACCTATTTCTAAGCATCTTCAACTTCTGCCTTTATACCCCAAATCTATTGCTTCTGCATGAATAAATGCATAGATTAATAGGATACATTTAAATGTCATTAGACACCATGCAGGATGTAAACAAGAATATCAACAATCAACCTAAATACGACGTAAAGTGAGAAGCTCATTCGTTCTACTTTGTAACATAAATTGATTGCTCTCACCCGTATGCTTCCTTGATATCACAAAAGAGAACTGGTTCAGGCAGATCCAGGATGTCAGCTGTGTGGTAGACTGCATGCTCAGAAGGGCCTGGTAGCTATCTCTTGGAGTCACACTTCTGAAACAACAACAGAATCAAATCAGAGGCCTTGCACCACAGGATATCATGCTGACATTTGGGGACTTTGTGATATTCTTACTCCCCTCATGTTAAAACATCCAATCATTTTTCAGAATTCAACTTCCCATCCAAACCAACAAATGGCAGTGATTACAAATAAATAAAAATTTGCAATTATAATTATTAAAGATGTTGTGCAAAGTAATTCATCAGTAATATCCTTGTTGTCATAAATATGATGTCATTGTTAATAAGTTCAAATTTGTTAATATGTTGTTGCTGTTGTTAATATGTTTGAAATTTATTGAAATGACTAGGTAATGTAATTTGAAAAGATTTTCATTTTGATAAGTGGCCAGTATGATCTACCAAAAGAAGCACTAAAGCCATAGGGAGGGGAAATAAAAGCAAAGCAAAGCCTTATTTATAAAATCTCGTTCCTAAGTTGCTAAGGTAAATTACAGTTTTTAGTTCAAAATACTTCAAGCTTAGAACCTTCCAAATCCAGAATTCATACATTTTAAATTAATTTAAAAATGAATATTATTAATGTGCTACACTCATACCTAATAGAAAAAATAAATGCTTCTGGAATGGAACCAATGATAGACGATAGCATGCCTAAAAGATATGCTGTGTAATGTGAAAAATCGGTAGAATTTTACATGCCGTTCTTGAGTTATTCGCACTCATTTCACAGGCTACTAAAATATTACTCCGTATAAATAAATTAAAGAATTAAGCCATACTTATAAAGAATGATTCATAATGTACAAACAAGCTTTGTTAGAGGCAAATGCACAAGAGACCAAAAATAGCATCGGACAGATCATCGAGAAAGCACAAGTAATGCAATGAAAATATAGGAATGATAACTCCTCTAATCCAGCTAATTAAAAGTTTCTATGAGGAACCAGAAGCAACCATTAAATTGGGGAAAGAATTAACTGAATCCTTTTGAATAACAAGAACAGTTTGACAAGGTTTTATGCTTTCCTGGATAATATTCAATGCATATTGGGAATGAGAAATATTTAGAGGGTGGGAGTACTGAGGCAAAATCTCCGGGGTCTGGGCATCTGGGCACCCCAGAAGAGAAGAGATGAAATTTTAAAATATTAGTAAAGTAACAACAATATATAATATAACAAGAAGAGTTTGACAAGGTTTTACGCTTTCCTGGATATATTCAATGCATATTGGGTATGAGAAATATCGAGAGTGGAAAACTTAGGCAAAATCTCTGGGGTCTGGGCATCCCGGAAGAGAGGAGATGAAATTTTAAAATATTAGTCAAGTGATTGATCAAATAACAGAAAATATATGTGATAAACTTAAATTATATCATTTGTTGTTATCTTGCAAACTCCCACAGTGTTTAACATGAATGCAAAAATGCAGCACATACCTAGCTAGTACGTAGAAATATTAATTATTACAGTGACATAATTTTAATTTAAGCAAACATAAGAGTACCTCCACCTCTCTCATATTTTCATATGTAATTCTGATATAATTCTTACTTGTACTGTTATATTCAAATTCCAAAGAATATCGCCTTTTATGAAATGAACATTAATTGGCAAAAGAGACGAAGAATGCATTAAATATTCCACTTCTAAAAAGAAAGCAAAAATATTGCAGCAAAAAGAGAACTGCTGTGAAAAACAAGTTCATCATATTAAATTAGAGAACATGAATTTGACATTGGAAGACTGATAATTTCAACTGTAATTCTTCCTCTGAAATTTTGTTTTGCTTAATAATTGTTTACAGAATTAAAGTTTTTTTTATTATCATAAGATCAGGCCTATCTTGAATTAAAGTCTATCATAAAAATCATTTTCCAGTAATGATTTTCGATACTTTAAATTTAACTACATTCTTCTGATATATTCCATATAACCATGAGCACATTCAAAAAAGGTAAAAGTTTCGCAATGAAATAAATAAAGCAGTACTTATCAAACTGTGGTATGTATACAAGTAGTGGTATGTCTACTACTAGTGGTATGTACAAGCTTGGTGTGCGAGAAGTATTAAAACTGTTGGGGATAAAACTAAGTTTTTTGTAATTTTGTGCAAATAAATTTATATTACTTCTTGTTTTATATTTTATGATTGATTCTGATCATTTTTAATACTATCACAACTTATGTACCTCAGTAAAAAAGGCAACTACTTAAAAAATTTTACAATATTTTTGACCTAGATAGTACAGAAAGTCATCAATTTTTGGGTGGTAAATGGAAAAGAAAAGGTTGGGAACTGTCAAGAAAAACTAGATGGGAGGCAAAGTGCCATAGAAAATTAACAATATAGAATCAAAAGAATGCAATATGAGCATGCATATATATATATATATATATATATATATATATATATATATATATATATATATATATATATATATATCAGTATAACTAAAAAGTTTACACCAACTTGTGCAATCATAAAGAAAACTTGCATATTTAAAAAAAATCAAAACCAAGTAAATGTTTTAGGTTCCCTCTCGCCTCCTTTATTCTTACTTGCACCATTAATGCTAGTAAGAATGTTTCAAAAGAAACAGTTTACACCCAGGAACCCAATGAACCACCTGGCCTGAAGCCTAATGAATTTGTGCATCCATAATGTTAACTTTAGTTTTATATGAACAGTTGTATAAAACTCCTTAAGCCAAAAAAATTGTAGGGTAAGCCCTATGCATTTCGCCCACTAAGTGGGCATCTTCAGGGGAGAACCTGCCTTGGCAGTGAACAAGGTTCACCTTGTTCACTGCCAAGGCAGGTTCTCCCCTGAAGATGCCCACTTAGTGGGCGAAATGCATAGGGCTTACCCTACAATTTTTTTGGCTTAAGGAGTTTTATACAACTGTTCAACTTGGAGCCAAAGTGATTACGAGCTACCATCTACTGTTAGTTTTATATGACAATGTGTGCTACTAAAATTTGTACAATATTGATATTTAACTCGGTCATAACAAGCATGGAGATGGCAAGATAAAAGACAAGCATTTTAATGCCCAAGTAATGGGAAAACTACAATTCCATGTAAAATTTTACAGCTTTATCTTTTTATATGCTAATAAAGAGGAAATAAATATTTAAACTGTCACTTGGGAAATCTATTTCATTGTATTGAATTTGTTTAAATGCTTCATTATTTAAACCATTGAAGCAAATCTAGTAATCTAAGAACTTAGTTTTTTCACCAAGTATTTAAAAAAAATGGTATTTTTAATCTATATAAGTTTCTCTCAAACTTTTAAACCAAGAGTCCATTCTTGGTTTTAAAAATCAGCAATCACAAAGGCCTTATAGAACAAGTTAGCGAACGATTTGTACTTAAAAATTGTTCTTAATACATTCCGGTGAATTCCTTTAACGTGATTAAGGTATTTCATTAAACTAATATACCTATTATACACTAAAAACTTACATTTCTTCAAACTCCAGAAAAGTTTTAAAAAATTTCTTTCTTCAAATGACGGCTTGAAAACACACTATTACGTAAAACCATTTCATACTTTCACTACACTGAAAATAACGTCAAACACAAACAGGTTCCTAAACATCCTGTAAGCGGTCAAAAGACTGCCAAGACGAAACACGAAGTTCCATGGAAGGACAATGTTCCATGAAAGTACTTGTATGTTTGAACAGAGGGCAGCGCAATCGATGTAGATTTCCTAATTCAGCGGTCTTCAAACTGGGGTACGCGGAGACCTTCTAAGGGGTACGCGAGCATGGATAATTTTAAGGGAATCAATTTCCAGATCCTTAACTTCCATATGTACTCTTTCCAAAAATTGATAAGCCTTAGAACGCGCATCTTTGCCTTTCGAACTTCTAGTGAGAATAGAAAGAGGGAGGAAAGAAAGTAAGAGGTGCAGCCGGGAAAATAGTTGCCACCGAAATATTCTCCTTCGCCCACCCGCTGACACGGGATCGTCAGCTCCCTTCAAGTACCTTCCCTGAGTTCACGCAACTAGAAACTTGTCACCCTTGAGGAAAGTATTCTTTGCAATACCTCGGGTGAAAAATTATTATTGTTTGTTTTATGAAGGAATACATGAAATAAATTTACTATTTACACAAAATGTACAAATATGATTCTTTTATATTATAGAAATTTATAAAATTTCCCGCGTAGTTGGTATCAAAGTCAATGTTAGAAGTGAGCAAGCTGATATTTCATTAGAAGTCGCCATACTTTACAAACTACACGGTAAAATCAGTCGTATAGTTTTTCATGATTTGCCAAATTTGATTATAATGATAAATTATAAACGTCATGTTTTAGTTGTAGTATAAATAGGGCTTGTGAAAAGAGATAGTTGAAGTGGTCAGTTTCTTCCCAGAAATCTTTCTGACTGAGGGAGAAGAGATGGAAGAGAAAATTTTCCTCGTTTTAGAAAAAAGGGGATGGTGAAGGAACAAAGGGGAGATGATTACGAGGGTAAAGAACACAAGTGTAACGGGCGAGGAATAAGCTCGAAAATGGCATGGCACTTGGAGAAGGATACGAAACAAATTAGTTACCATTCATTGTTGCAGAGTGATTTGTCGTTCTTAAAGGCATCCTCACCATATGGGTTTCAGGCGTTTAACTCCACCCGTTGTGTCTACAGAGACACTCTCCGTTATTCTGCTGCAAGATTTTTGTCGGAGTGGTTGCGCGTGTCAAAAGGCTTCTTAGTGTGAAGTTGTCTGTGAAAAGTGTCTTTATCTTCTCGCGACCTGTATACATACTTATTTTCATAAGTTTCTCCGAGGCTGTGATCGTAGCAATTATTTTCAGTTATTCTCAATATTCATCCTAAGGAGATGCCATTAGCTTGAACGCAAAGCATCTTCGAACAAACCGAAGCGGTAAGGGTTAGTGAAACTTATTCTTTTAAATGTAACTGGAATGTTTTCGAGGACTACAAAATTTTTCAATATACACCAGATAAAACCCGCAGATAAAAATTTAAGTGAATGTTTCAGATTTGGTGTGCGTTATTGAAAAACGTAGGGATGGGACATTCGATTCCTCGAATCCTCGTATCCCGCGAATCTTGAAAAAGATTCGAAAACTCGAATCTTCGCGCTTTTTTCGTCATTCGAAACTTTCGAATCCTAACCTAAAAAACCGTTAAACATTTTAACTCAAAACTTTGGAAAGATTTGTTTTATTGACGTCCAATTGAAGCGTTCATTAAAAAAGAACGCGATTGTTGCAATTTCAGTGGTACCCGGATCACCAATATCACCTCGTGGCGACCCAGAGCGAGTTCGAATGCTAGTTATCTTAAATAAAAATCTCCATTGAAGATTTCTGCTCTTTTAGATTGTCCTAAAAGTGTTCAGTGTTCAGTACTTTTATGAACTCTTAAAATAAACAAGTTTTAGATTTTTCTTAATTTTCTGGAGAGAATTTAGTGTTCCATGTTTAGTGTTTATCTATGTTAACTCTTGAAATAATCCTCCCCCCTCTACACTTGCTTTGATTTAAAAAGGTTTTGGAAAAATGTAAAAAATTTGAACTGATACTCATATATTTTTTCAAATTATGTTCAGAAAATGAACCTCAAGATTCAAGAGTTTTAATTATGCACTTCATTAACATTAGGTGTATTTTTTAAACTATTCTTAAATTTATTTTTCATTAAACGAAGATTTCAAATTTTGCTTTAATTAAAAAATTTTCATTTTAAGTAAAAGTTTTTTCTTTTTTCTTCTTATTATTATTCTTATATGAAGGATTCGAGGTATCCGAGAAACTTTTAGGATTCGGGTTCGAATTCGAGAAAATTTTGGATTCGTCCCACCTCTAAAAAAAGGCAGTGAAAATTATATTTCATCTAACCATATCAAGATTTATTTATTCAAAATACAGTAAATTATTATATTATTTCATCTTATAAAATATTTAATATTTTCTACCTCTTATTAACAAAAAATATAATTATGTGCTAGCTATTAGTTTCTAACAGTACCTATATACTTTTTTCCTCCATTGGAAAAATTTTATCATAATGCCTAACGAAATTAATGGAGTCATTTCTGATTTACATATGATTCTGACATAATCGTTCCCAAAAAACGAACACCAGAGTTCGATACACAAACACACACTTAACGAAGGAATGCCATTCCTTTTATAATACTCCTCGTCTAATCTCACCTCCAAAACTCTTAGTTGGAGCAGACCCCAATTTTTAGGAAACATTTCTTATAAATTGTGCAACCTTTTTCCTAAACTTATACTTAAACATAATTTCTACTGTCCAGTTATATTTTCCAAATTATTCCTTAAGGCTAAAGACCCGATACAGTTGTCATTAAGAAGTGGTGTATATAAACTTGCTTATGATGATTGCGGAGCGGTTGTGACTGCTGTGAGTGACATAATAGTGGAGGTTTAAAGTGCCGGAGGGTTGGCTTGGCCCAATGCAAGTTCCGCGGGCAAGGAGACGAAAATTCTCAAGTGTGCTCAGACAGTATCACACGAAATCTCCCTCTCCACTCTCATCTCTTTTACTGTAGTACTAATACGCGCACCATAAGAGACAATGAGAAACTCAATGGTCGCCTTGTGGTGAAGTGCAGAACTTTCTTTCATTTGTATTGCACTGGCCGCGTAACCACATAAGAGCGAATAAAAGGCGCATAAAAAGAAATTCCGGTACCAATAAGTTTGTCGCATAATAACGAATTCTCATATAGCAACCAGCATAAAGAGAGGGAAACTTGTATTTAAATTGCTCTACATATTTTATTTGGTTACTCCCTTCATAATTCCAACTACCAGTAGTGGTTCTCCTCTTCCTTACACAGATCCACAGTAAAATATTGTATTTCCTCAAAATGAGAATGTGAAATTCCTTGAAAGTTTCCTTTTTTCCAATTCCAGATACAAAATGAGTATAATTTACTGATTCATTATTAAAGGAGCCGAATAAGGTAAAATTATCAATCATAGATAAGAGAGGTCAAGGGTACGATAATGGTTCAGATATGAATATACGAAATATAAACTTCAGAGCGTTTTTAATCCCTGTAGGGCTCTTTCTTTAAATTTACTTGTGAATAACGGTGCAAAAATTCAGAGCAAAGAAATTGGTTTCCTTTCTGCTGTGCAAGAATTTTATATTTTCTCCTTTGAGTCTACAAAACAGTGGGAAGTGTCGAACAAGTATGTTTTCAGAATGACCTTAAAAAGTAACGACAACTAGTACTATAAATTAAAAACTGAACCCTTACGCAAGTCTGAGGATCTCTGTTTATGGTGTGTTAAGTGATTGCAGAATGCACCGACAACTCACAAACCAAATATATTACATATTAAGTACTCAGACGTGACTCAGAACATGGGAAAAATAAATATTTAATGGAACTGTAAAATGAAATTATTATTCTGAGACTATTTATAAATTTGCAGCTTTGTCTTTCTTCTTTGATTAAATTGTACATTTTTCGTGAAACTTCATAAACTTCATTTCACGACTAAATATTTGAGCTACTGAACAAACAGAAAAACAAATGAGTTTTTTCATGTGGCGTTGGTTTCATAATGATGTTCCTGCATTCTGTTTTTTCTGAAGCCTGTGGCATATCATAGAAGAAAAGCTTTTTTTCTCCCAAACATTTATACGTACAAAATCATTGGCACTTACTTTCATTGCTAATTTTTCCCTTTCGTTTTTGATTGCTATAACACTCCCCCTTCATCGCCCAATGTCCCGGTTTGGTTCTTTACTATTATAATATAATACTTGCATATATTCAGTAAAACCCCTTATTTAGACTTAAAATAACGTTTGTTAAAAAACTCGCTAAGTCAGGCTCAAAGAATACGCCGACGAACTGATAGCTTCAATTTAATGACTTAAGAGCCGCCGACTGAACTCGATCTATTCTCGCCTCAGACGCTTTTCAAGTACACTGTAACATTTACGCTTAATGTGTCTACAATGCAACAAGAATCATGCACCACTGAAAGGACGTGCGGAATGTACGGTGATTTTTCGAAACACGATTTTATAATCTTTTAAAATCACTAGTACTCGAATATAACGCGGGGACTACTTTTAAGGTTTCATTTTTTGGAAAAAGAACATCGCGTTATATTCGGGGCAATACGGTAATTTAAATTACAACACACTACAAATTAACTTAAATTTAATTACAAACTTTGGGGAGCCAAGGGGAAAAATTATAGTGGAAAGGGTTGAAACATGATAGCGCCAAACTTAAACATCTTTTCATTAGCATTCATAATTGGTTCAAAGAGTAAATAGTATAAATATTATTTCTGTATCTAGGTGCCCTGTTTATGCTCTGCTAGTGTGATTTACGTATGAGGTTTTGAATATTTCACCCAAAAGACTTCACACGTAAGTATTTCCGTATCTAAGTACGCTGTTCCTGAGAAGCACCTCCTAAAGCAGGGGTCGGAAACCTACGGCACGCGGGCCACGTGCGGCCCTAAAGAACGCTTTATGCGGCCAGCAAAGCTTTAATGAAAAAGGGAACGGAAAAATTTCTCATGGGCAATTTTATATTTTTCGAGTAAAATTATGTTCTCAAAGCCTTTTCGGGTGAAGTTTTAACGCTAGTAGATTATGTAGACATGTTTTAGTTCATATGAAATCACAGAATCTCAAAAAAACTTCTGATTTATTCGCTCATCCGGCCCGCCGAGGCTATCTTGACTCCCAATGCGGCCCTCCAAAACATATCATCATTCATCACACAACTGTAAATGTGGACCGCCATGCAGAAAAGGTTGCCTACCCCTGTCTTAAAGTAAGAGCTATGAGTAATATTTTTAAAAAGAAAAAGTTCTTATTTATTCCTATATGGACGCTGTTCCTACTTTGCCGCCTTCTTCGAAATCTTCGCCTAAAAGAGTTCGGATATTTTTGATAAGTTAAGTCGATAAACGGTAAAAACTGTTGGAAATCGCACGCTAAATTGTTTTTTAAAAATTGGAAATTTTAACGTAAAATGACGCAACTAGCGGGAAAGCTTAAAATGAAATATCGTAAATGTAGGGTTTTGCTTACATTGGAATAATAGGGAAATTGATGGGACGCATATATATTGTAAATAGCAGGGAAACGTACAATCCGTTAACGTAAACATGGGGTTTTACTGTATATATACATATAATCAACATTGGTAGTCTGTCTCTGTGGACAGGTCTGTGTTTTTTCATGGTTAAACTTTGTTTTCCATATACTCCTATTTTCCACTGTCCTCTTCATATCATGGTAACTCTCTTTCCCATTTAAATCATCTATCTGCTGAAACATTTTTCTACCTTTTTCCATCTAGTTGTTATATATATATATATATATATATATATATATATATATATATATACTTTACGTTACTCTTTCGCTGAAGAAGGGCATAGGCCCGATAAGCTTGCGTGTGTTTTTGTGTTCGTGTGTTTTACGTGTCTCTTCGACGCCCCCAGCAGCCTGCCAGCTTGGTCCTCAACTTGGTGAGTGTCCGCTGGGCTTCCCTCAACACCTTGTTGCCACCCTCATCACTACCTTTTCTTTTCCTTTAGTTAATATATATATATATATATATATATATATATATATATATATATATATATATATATATATATATATAGTCAAACTCGTTTATAACGAGCACGGTTGTAACGAGTTCACGGCTATAGTGAGCAAATGCTACCTCCAAGATAAGTTTACGAGCATTTACATACAAATATTTCACGTATATAACGAGCACGCTTCACGGATATATCGAGCAAACTTTGACTACTTCTCACTGTCTCAAACGCGGTGGCGGTCAGCCCCTTCAATCCTCATAGTGACCCAAAATATGTAACCTTGTGTTCTTGAGTCCAGCCTCTACACCCTATCCCTCGGGGAGGTTAAAGACCGCGGCGTTGTTGTTAAAAAATAATCCCTTCGTCCAAACCAATAATTCCCAACTTGCAGGTACAGTGGCACTCGCGGAGGTCCTTTGTCCTCTCCTCCCAACCCCCAGCTCTTTTACAGCCAGGAGGTTGTGTTTTGAAGGGGGTAAGGGGCTGAGGGCATGTACAATGGCGCCCACCGTCGCTCAGCCGAATGCACCCAACACCCTTTCCCACGTAAAGATGGGAAATCCCACGTTTAATCCGTCTCCTCATTAACTCTTCCTGGAATTGGTATGCTCACAGTTTGCAAAGAAAGTTCGTAGCGTTGATCACAAAAATCAGTTGAGATTTTGCCCTTGAACGAGTAACATGTCCGTACATAAAAGGAAGTGTTTGTCTATTCGCGAAAAGGTTGATATTATTCGAGAGTTAGAACGTGGTAAAAAAATGTTGAAGTGTGTAAAAAATTTAATTTATCATCGTCTACGCTTTCAACCTTATGGAAAAACAAAGAAGCGATTTTATATGCACTAGAGAACAACTTAACAACGAACAAGGAAATGAGGGAGTGCGACTTGGGTAGTGATTAAGGATGCAGTTGCGAGTAAATTTTATATGTACGTATGTTTACTTTAAATTTTCTAGTTTATTCTCATTTTTAGGATTTTTCATAAATTTACTAAATAACCTTTCTGTTTATATATTCACTTTTACTTCTTATGTCTTATTTCACCATACACATGCATGCTTTTGCCTTCACGGATATTAAGTTTAACGGCTATAACGAGCAAAACTAAACGGTCCCGTGGCGCTCGTTATAGCCGAGTTTGACTGTATATATATATATATATATATATATATATATATATATATATATATATATATATATATATATATATATATATATGAGTAATGTTTTCTGATGTTGGTAAGCCACTCAGGGTGCTATCAAAAGACAAGATATTAAGAGGATATAAATTTACTGTAAAAGTGAATGCCATAGCTATTTACAAGCCCCATTATTCACAATGCTTTACAGTAGAACAGTTTGAATGTGTAAAGTTCCTTTATTTCCAGAGCAGATATGTGATAATAGCAAGAAAAATGATGCAATAAAACGGTCAAGTAGTGGGTGGGAGTTTTCTTAATTATTTGAATGTAATGTGTGCAAGTGTTTTTTTGGCTAATCAACCTCTTGGATTATTATAGGCATAGGTCCTTCTACACCGAACACACTCACAAGGAAAACCCTGTGCCGGCATTAGCCAATCCTTAATGAAGACCATCAATGGAGCCAATGGCCTAACCTCCCTTCCGAAGGATGGAACGCTGAATTTCTGCAGTCCCTTCAACCACACAAAAAGGGGGACGGGTGACCTTGGAAAAAACCCTACTTTCGTAGAATTCGTGCACGCTGTCCTTTCGAGCAGCAGGTGAATAGCAGCCAGCTGCCTAACCACTACATCACCAGCACTCCCTATATATGAATGAATAAAATGTTTATTGTATGCATAGTTCAATTTTGTTATTTCATAGTATTTTACTCTCTAATGTCATGGTGATTGGACAACACTTATCCAGTCACTCCTGTGTTCGTAATGTAGAGTAGGAATGTTTTAGCAAGAAATGGCATAAAGTCAGTGTGGATTGGAACTTACAAATAAAAGTGGCTGTATCTTATATAATATTACAGTAATGTCTGTTTCCACCATTGTGATCTGGTGTACTACCAAATTTATTTTAAAAAATTGTCATTTTTAGAAAGCTTAGGTCTCGGCATCGACGCAAAAGTTCTTTCATTAAAATTGAACCCTTACCAAAGGGAAGCTTTTAACATTTTAAGTTCATCCCAGTTGTGTATACAACCCGCATAGTTTTTGGCGGCAATTTAGACTGATCCTTCCTGGGCGAACATCTATACCCTATCGAGTTTTTGAACAGTTTGCCACCATCCGGTTTGCCACCGCATAGACTACATCTGGAACTCATCACTATTGTGATGTTGATCAGAAATTTAAACTCCAGTAAAGGATAAGTTAATGGAACACAAATGATTGTAAAATGCTTTCAAGAACACTGTATAGCAGGGAAAGTTATCGGCACTGGAAAGACTGGTCCCATACCGGGGATTAAATTATGCCCATTAGTCCCTACAATTCCTTTCAAACTGTGTAGAAGACAATTTCTATCAAAACCGCATTTCCAATGACAATCATTGAGGATCAAGGACAGATGATTACATGTGTTGGAATTTACCTAACATCGCCCGTTTTCTCCCATGATCAGCTGTATCTGGATTTTCCCGAGCTTCATCATGCAAGGGCATCACTGCTACCATCATTGAAGGACCTCAACAGTTTTTGGACAATGATAAAATGATAACGTCAAATTATGTATTCATAGAAATGTTGTAAATATAAAGGAAAAAATCTTAATAAAATATTGTATATTAAAATACTTTGTTTGATTTTACGCGCAAATTATTCGCACCGGCACAGCTAGTACATACATAAATATATTATGTGTCCTTCGCTTTGGGAGGCTTAGTGATCTCATCTTGAGATTTATAATTATTGCCAGCTCTCATAGCATAATTGCAGCCCCATTTTTAAAAATAATTAATGGTTAAGGGATTGATTCTTGCCATGCATGCTTTGAAGGATTTTTCCCCCAACATTCCAAACCAGTAGTAGGAAATATGCCATTTTTTAAAATCTGATTGTAGCCATTTTACTGATGTTTATTGTGCTAGTGTATTATAATGAAAATTGTATTATAACTTGGGAGATGCCCATTGAAATTCAACCGGAAAGCATTTTGTTAAAATAAATATGAACATAAATATAGCCTGACTTTATTTGAATGGCAAGAAAACAAACTTTCATTATTTTAGGCATTCATTGTTTCAAGTTTCGAACATCTACGATGATTCTAAATACCTGATTTTAATATGTGAATGATTAATGTTCCACATTCATATGTATTTCTTCTCGTAAATGACGCAACGAATGTTGTTTACATTGGATGCTCTGAAAATATTTTCTCTCTCCTTTTCTCTCTCGTACTGATTGTAAGAGCATTCAAAGAATGCTTTCACCCATATGGATTGAAATAAAAATATGATTTCGAGGTTTAACAATGCAATTGGTTTGCATGGAAACATCCCGTTAAATGGCAGGATTTCCCCAAAATATATCAATTAAACTTATAACATGAGGAATTTCGAACTTTAAGCGGGAAAAGATTAACAGAAAAAGAAACATCATAATTTTTTCTTTTAAATGGGCTAGTTCCGAAAATCGTAGGCTAATTCTTTCTAATTTAGATCTCAAAAAGAATAAAATCCTGCAAGCCAAAAGGTGTTATCATATGGGAAATCGAATGGCCTACCTTGGAGTCGAAACTAGAACTTTTTTTGAGATTTCATTTTGTCATCATCTTACAATATGTGAATCAATCATTCCTGCCAAAAATAAAAAGTGAATCTTGTTCCATTATCGAGCTATTTGCATTTTTATAGTGGTAGAGAGGGAGCCACAAAGGGACAGAAATAGCCTTTTATTATCGTAAGATTGTAAGATGTAAACATTATTTTTTTATTTCTATGATGTTTCTCAGGATAATTCTTGTAAATATTCATCTTTATGTCAAAATCTATTGCTTCTTTTGAAATGGCGTACCGAATTTTTATTTGATTTTCGGAATATATATTTGTGGTGGAACCTGGAATGCAACACAACATGCAAACCTGTTCTGTTTTCGAAAAATGGACGCTCCTATAAATAGTACGCTAGTCATTTCTATAGATAAAATTTTCAGATTTGAACCGGACTTATTTATTGTACACTTTCAGTAAATATGCAAAATATAAAATGCATTCACAATCCCATTTTATTATCCCAGATTGTCCCTGTTTTCCTAAATCCTCTTTTCCTGAGCTCATCAAGCAACGCATGACTTGTAAAAAAGTTATCAGAATATATGTTATAACAACTGGGTGGGTCATCAATTACTGAAAGCATTTTGTTCACCACTTGAGTACCAAGGGGTGCAGTACTTTGGTTGTTGGAGGATTCTTTACTGCAATACAGAGAAAAATTGTAGCAGTAACCATTTTCTCCACACATTACCCATAATTTGTTACCGAGCCTTATCAGTATACCCCTAATAAGTTGTTTTAATTGATGTTGTCCATAGTATCTGAAAATCATCTCATCTATAGATAAATTTCTGCACCATCTGCTGTATATTACATGAAAGGTACTTCTAACTCATCATCATTTCCTTCCTTTCCATCGGTAAGCTCATCAACTTCAGGTGGATGTGCAGCTATATCTGCTTCTATGTGTTCGGAAAATAAATATTCACAAGTCTCTTCTAGGCCTCTAAATATTTTACAACTCTTTGTTGAAGCTGATTAGTGAAAAAAATTATATAAAAAAAATTTCACAACATATCATACCTACAGGAAAAATCTACACAATGCCCAGCATGCTATTTATAGGACAGTAAAGATTATCACTATTTTTTATTTCATCCATGGGAAATATATTACTAATAACTACCATAATGTATTGTTACTCTCATATACAAAGGGATTCAATGGAAATATTCATCACTCACTGTTTGTAGATAAAGTATATTTCGAAATGTATACTCAAGACCACACTGCATGTGGAAAGCTTAGTTTTGCAGATACGTAAATATCTTAGAACCGAATCTCCGAGGTGAATAACATGAAAAAATGCTTCACCAGTCCCTGGCGTTTACTATTGATACAAAGTAGTCATTTTTGTTTGAAATCTAGATCTGATAATCCAAGAAAACTAAGTGCCCTATAAATAATACTAAAGCAGTATGGATTATTTTTTTAAAATTTTTACAAATGAAATGGTTGAGAAATTTAACTGTTGCATACAATTGTAAACATTATATTTGTTTATTGTTTATTTTGATAATTCATTTATTTCCTTACAGTGAGGCAAATTCAATATAATTGTATGAAAAATACTACAAAATACAACTACAATTTTTATGTAACCTTTTTTTACACTTACAATAATAGGTAAGTATATATAACATCCACAATTATACAAGTGTACTTTATCTATTTAAATTTCTTACACCCATTACATATAGTTAGTTTCTCACTGTGCTGCTCACATATAAATTGATTGCATGCTGTACACTGTATCAGCTATTTCCTAACTCTTTTCCTGTCACACATACATCTTTAGCAGATAATATATTTAGAATTCAAAAAAGAGCCATAGCGATCATTGCTGGTAAACATCCTAGAGCCCCTTCTTGTCCCATATTTCAAGATCTACATATTCTTCCACTCCCCTACCTATATATCCTTTCCTTATTATGTCTTATTAACTCAAACATTAAGGAATACCCAAACAACTCATACCATCATGACCACAACATCAGAGCTAACAATGACGTTCACATCTACAGTTATAGAACCAAAATTTGTAGTCATGGACCTAAGGCAATATCCTACCAAACCCTTATAAAAATATTCAAAACAACGATTAAACTATATCTCCAAAGGAAACTTTTCTCTTCAGTAGAGGAATATCTCAACAACTCTTGATGTCCTAGTCTTAACACTGTCGATTGCCTTTTTGCATGTAACCCATTGCTTACCCTGAGATTATATAAGGGTAAATCATTGAAATGTTTTTATTAATTTTACTTTTATTTACTTTTTGATGTACATGATTTTTTTAATTCTGACCTGTCCAATATCAAAGTAACTGATTCAAGGACAAATAAACATAATTATCATTAAAGATATGGGTGTAGTAGGGCATACCTGCACGACCGTCAATATGAGATTAGAACTGTGGTTAAAATGAAGAAGGACATTACCATACATGAAGAAATGTGAATATTTGCTACATTAGTGAATGTTCAAAGATCACATTGTCTCGCCAATAAGTTAAGTTCATTTCTGCCCTTCTGAAATTGTAGTGGCTACTATGGAAACTTTCAGAGGTGCTTGGTATACAAATTTAATCTTTTCCGGGCATGATGTTTGAAGATATTGTTCAGGTAAGATAAGAACAGGAATAGAGACATCAACATAAAAAAAAGTAAAATACTTAGTGTTTCATTTCCAAAAAGTAGCAATTTTTTGCAAGTAATAACAAGTCATAAATTTCTTCGTTTTATAGAGACAATAATTATTATTTATATTTCTTTCTGACAATGGAAAATCAAAGAATAACAAACTCCAGCATCACATACACATACTCAGAAATAGCTTCGCCGAATAAATTCTTCTATGTAGATGTTTAGGTGATTTCTCTTTGTTCCAAATTCTTTCTTATGGCGCACCTTAAACTTCTGCCTGTGCTTTCAATAGTTTGCGTGTGTGCATCATTTTATTTTGTTGGTCCACAAAATTTTCGCTGTGATTCACTTTCCAGTGTTTGTACCTGGAAGGATGTTAATTTATCCTTTCGTAAGCTTTCCAGCAATCCGATATTGTTTTAGTTCCGGGAAGAACGTACTTTTCACTTAATGGTAGTAAAGTATCGGCGTTTCCTTTTTAACTATTTCGAGAAAACATATCTGCGTTCCTCTTTCATTCCGAAAACCCACTGTTGATCAATGACAACAAATCCTCGATTGCTTTTCCTCTTCGTAATGACTGTCCCATCTATTTCCACTATTTCTCCAGGTCCTTCAAGAGTTTGTTGGTTGTAAAAAAATATAGGCAACCAATATCCCTGAAGAAGTTGTTACAATCAGCAATATTCTTTTGACTTACAGTGGATCCGTCACATTTACGCATGTCAAACGTTATTTCCGCTACGTTGTGCGTTTTTTAGAGCAGTAGTAGGTTAAGTGAAGTGCTTCTTTCGTTGTTATTTTTACGCCCTCAAAAAAGGGTCTCTTCATAAATCCTTCAGTTGTGTTACAATGGTTGCATTTCCAACTGATTTTTAAAAATTTTCATCTGTCAAGCCTAGTGATCACCATTACGTTTTTATGTTATGTACAGATATTCTTGGTTATTGTTGTCAACGAATACAACATTCGTAGTAGCTGAATTAAACAAGATATAATATAAATACGTTTTATTTTCATTCGTACGCCTGGTGCACATAGTAAATGAAAGGAGATGGATTATTCGCGACGAACAAGTGAACTTAAACACGTTTAGTTTCGTCACGTATACGTACACTCAGCTTTTGCAAGTAATGAGAAATAAATAATTTACGACGAGGGAATGAATGTGAACGTCAAAATTACTATTGCTCATCTCAAGTGAGGTATGTACGATTTAAATAATTTAATTGTCGACCGTTCTATTAATAACTACCTACGGATTATAAAATAAATCGGCAAATCACAAATTCTATATTTCCTTGACATCGCTTCTGATATATCCTTTAGCAGTTGATAGACTAAGCCGTTATAATTTATCTATTTTTCTAAATTGATTAAATTAAACAATGGAGGCTTTTTTTCCTTTGTCGTCCAGCGGGACACCTCTGTTGGCCGTTCCCGTGGAAACCACACCATTCGGGACTAGTTCATTCTTGTTCAACGAACGAAAGATGGATCAATTTAGCAGTCAAGGTATGTGAATTGATTTCCGCTTAATCTCACCTCCAATCCTCTTAGTTGGCGCAGACTACAATTTTTAGGAAACATTTCTCATAAATTGTCCAACCTTTATCCTAAACTTAAACTTAAACCTACTTTCTACTCTCCAGTTACATTTTCCAAATTATTCATCAACGCTAAAGACCCGATACAGTTGTCATTAAGAAGTGGTGTGTATATAAACTTTCTTGTGATGATTGCGGAGCGGTCTACTTAGGCCAAACGGGGAGGAGTTTGACAAGAGGTTTTAATGTGCATAAGCGATACTTCCGTTTAAATAATTTGAATTCTCAATTTGCGAAACATCTTTTACACCTTCCTTCAACCCTAAATTCCTCCACTTTGGAATTAAAGGTCGCAAATTGGATGCTCTTGAACAGCTAGAGATAATTATTTGTGAAGACTCGCTTCCCTTAAATGAACACCTTTCCCACAATCATCTCCTCTATTTAGCTTACCGAATATTTTCTAAATACGCTATATCAACGTTGTTGTCTTTGGTTCTTTTACCAAGTTTTTGTAACTATGTCGCTTTTGCCTTCCTTTCAAACCCCTTCCTTTTCCTAACCGTTTATTCAATTACCTTCCATTCATTCGTTTTCTTTCTAACCCCTCCCCCCACCTTTTCCCCTATATATTGGAACGGCTTTTATATTTTATCACCTGATGATGCTACGATCGTAGTGAAACCGGTCGTGCATAATAAATTTGTGCAATTGACTAAGTTCTTTCTTTTTCTCGGTGAGTAAATTCCACAGGTTGACCTCATTATTGATACTTTTCCTTCATATTCATCTGTTTCCTTCTGTTAGGTACACGCCTTTAACCAAGCTTCCATCCTATTCTTCATCTTGTGTTTTCATCCTTTTTTTCGTTTCTCGATATTCGCATGAACTTGGATTTTTCCTATCCATATGTTTCCAAGGATATTTTGCTGACTTAATGTTGTTAACTGCGTCCGTCGAAGATCGACTTCATCTTTCGAAACATTCGACCTCAGTACAAACACTAGCTATTAATGCACACAGAACCAGTAAATTATATCTTCTACAACATCTTTCTTAGCTTGAAACGATGAAACATTTACCTTCGTAAGGAAATAGGTCGTGAATACAAGTGCTCCGATCAAAGTAGTTTAATGAGTTGATATAAACGATAGTTTTCAGAAATTCTTTATTTGATAACATATGAATAGTTTGAAATGTATAAAAAAGAGCAAAGCCGTCGACATACGTTAAATTTGAAATTCTTTTGTCATTTGTGTCTGCAGGTTTGAACGTTTACGCCATGATTGGGGTGGCCATATCAATTTTTATTTGCCTAATTATTAAGCTGGCGTGGGAAGTTTTAAGACGGTGCCGCGTCGGAAGGAGGAGGAGACGGTGGTGCATAGAGGATGGGGTCCCCGTGGCCCAGAATTTATCTGTAAGTAAAATACGCCTAAACCGCTAATTACTTCCTCTATTATGTTATAAACCCTTCTAATACGTTCTTTCATATAGTTGATTACAAAGATGTCCAATGGCCTCTGGCGAATGTGAAATTCTCGTTTTCGAAGAATGTTTTTCTTCAAATATTCACTTATTAAGAACAAATACACAATATTTTCTTATACTTAAATTTAGATCAGTCGCGCTACAAAATTGTTGACAAAATTTTACTATTTATTGTACCTGGCAGTGCTAGATTTGACAGAGCATATTTATTTACGTCATTCTAAATTATTATAAACTTACAATAATAAGTAGCAGTCCACTCATTATTTATTTAATAAATATTTCTTAAACTACCTCTACGTTACGTTCACAATTCAAACTTTCCGAAGATAAAAAGATTAGGGACTTTGCTTAGATTGCGTCGATAGGATGTGACTGATTGACATTTTAATGACACTGTGATTGTTGCAAATAGTAGGACATATTATACTATATTATTTATTTCCGCATTTGGTTTTTTACTATAGCGATGTGTTAATAAAATTCTGAAATAAGTATTTCAACTATTGGGCCCCCCCAAACATTTGGGGCCATAGCCGCGCACCCAGTGGGTCTATGCTTATATTTGTTGTTAATCAATTTTAGTAATTAGTATTTCAATTCGCTTAAAGGATATCCTAATACCAAAGTGGTTTTGATAGATTAATTAGCCTTCGGAAATCAATCTTGATGTTAAAACCAACAGGCAAATACTACTCCAACGGTTTTGCTCTGATCCACCGTCGGATCCAAAACTAACAAGTATTCATAACAGCTTAACACAGCCCCCTCCCCCCCCGAAGAAAGCCATCTCTATTTATCATATTCCGTCTCAAATTTCAAATTGTTCTAAAATTTCTACAAGATTTTCCAGGGAGATTTCCATTTTTCATTTACTACATCACCATATTACATAAATATCAATTTTAAGGTAAAAAATATACAATTTTTTATTCATTGACTGTCTTCGGAGATTTTCCTTCGCCTTACGTTTTAACTACAGCCAGTGTAGCTCACATTTGCCATCTCAATAAATAGACTGTTTGCAATATTATAGTTTTCCGTTTTCCAAATTTATTAAAAATAACAAAGGATTCGTAAAGTGCGTATCGTAATATACTATTAGTAGGTACGTATGCAACCAAGAATGAATTTTTGATTTATATTTGAATGGAAAAAAACGGAATATCTACAGACGGACGGACGGCAAAGAGATAACAATTGGTCGTATTTTTTTAAAACGCTAAAAATCGATGAAGAATTTTGTTACAAATATAAAATTGCCTTTCATCTGCGTGCCTAGTGAAGAAGAAATGAGTTAAAACGTTTGTTTCCGGATTATTATTTATCTTATATTATTTTTTAACAGTTAGGCGGCTAGTTACGCCCTTGCATCGAAGGCCATTCTCCCTATCCCCTCTCGCCCGTAAATACATATGTTCAATTAACACCATTGCTGTTACGCCAATACTGTAGAAATATCGCACCTACTCATAACACAGTCGTGCGTGTTTTGTCGAAAAAAATACATGAGATTGGGATACTTCGTATTGGTAACACGAATTCCACATTTTTACCATTTATTGTGATTTTAGACTTTCAGACGTTATTTTACCGCGGATGAAAATAGGAATTCGTGAATTACCGACCTATAGACATGTCGCAACGTTCTTCTTCCTTATTTTTTTCTTTCCTAGGAGATCTTCCTCTGTAATGTTCGTTTAAATTGTCTTTTACAAGGAAAAAATAGGATCCGAGGACACCATCAATATAAAAAATAACGATGCATGTCAAATATGCGACCTACACGTGAGCTGTTATCAACGTCGTCTAATATGCGATGTACACATGTGAGGTGTAATCTACGCACGGAAAACATTCCTCATGAAGCACTATTTGCAATCTAAGGATGAATTAATAACTTTATTAATGTTGCTATCTCGTCGGTTCCCGAGACTATACAAATAAATAAAAATAAAATATTCTTCGTTCGCCATTGAAAAAGTTGATGCGGGAGTTTTATGAGAGATTTGGTTGGGTGAGATCTTGTGGTGTACAATTGAAAGATGGATTGCAAGTACGTACCACGGTTGGAAGCGAAGGGGTACTCCGTGGGACAACGATGTGGTGAACAAGACGTAGGAACAATTATAGTTAATGGTTTCAGGCGTCACTTGGTGGAATTTCTACATAATGTAAAATAAAGAGACTTTTTGTAATTCTGCATAAATTTGATTAAAACTACCTTGGTTTCGTTGCAATGCAACATCACCATGTGCGTTTCTCAAAACTATTTCAAGTTTAATGGAAGTTTTTATAAATTAGATGGACTAGCCATGGGCTCTCCTTTGTCGCCACTACTTGCAGACATTTACATGGTCAATGTTGAAGGTAATTTATTTTCTTCAAGATAACACCTGACGATGTTGCATTACGACAAAACCTAGGTCGTTTTAAATAAATTTATGTGGCATTACAACAAGTCTCTTTATTTTACATTCCGTAGGAACAAAGCATGAGGCAGCTACCCTAGGGTGACCAGGCGACCCGGAAAATCCGGGACTGTCCCGGAATTTTACTTAACGTACCATTGTCCCGATAAAGTTCTTCGGGGCACCCATTTGTCCCGGATTTTTTGTTTCTGCCTTGCAAAACCTCCTCGCCACGAAAATGTCATAAATGTCTTTAATCCGAATCGCATTCATTATATTGGAAAATACAGAAATTACTTATTAAATCTTGTTACAATCGGTGCTATTCCTATATTCCAGAGCAGACCGCATAGATGAAGAAATTGTGTAGTTTTGGTTTGTGTTTCGGGAGCATGATGCGCATGTAGAAAGAATTTTGTATGATTTGACAAACAAGACAGCCTTGACGTGAAAACAATCAATACCATTATATTAAGCGCGTTTAAATTAAATATAAATTTTCAAGTTTTTTCCGATGATTAAAAGTAATAAAAATTTGAATGACGCAGGCAGGCATAGTCTAAAAATTAATGAAAAATTATATAAATTTACATAAAATGAAATAGAAGCCATATGGTGTTATTCTATCTTCTACGCTATTTATATACACATTTAACTTCATTATTTGCCCTATTGTTACCTATAAATCGTGATATCTTGTGTTGTAAGTATTTTACATATTCATTTAATTGAAATTCTTTGTTAATACATTAAACAAAATTGTGCTCTGTATTTGCGAAACTTATCTACTTTAAATTTAAGTACATATAACTAAACCCGGATTTTTCCCGATTATATCCCGGATTTTCCTGTTCAGGTCGTGTTATGTTCCGGTTGTTTTTTGAGTGTCAATCGCATATTAGACATGATCGCATGCTAGACCGTCACCTAAAAGGTAATTAATCCACTCCAAGGTTTTAGCAAGAGTGTTAGGATGTTTTTGTATTTTTCGACTTTGATAGGAACAAGCTGCACACAACTCGAGTTCAAACATAAAATTCCATACCAAACTCCCTATTTCACGAAATTAAATATCTTCTCACAACGGAAGGACCTTTTTGATGTATCAGTATTTTTACATGTCGATATATTCCTACAGGTATGTTGTTGATATATCGGTACATTATATTTTTTGGCATCCCAATTTCAATAAAACCTTGCCGTTTGCGTATTTGATGGTTCGCGATGCGTGCGTACGTGTCAGTCAGTCGAGATGGCAATTTCGCGGAAAATGAGAAGTATTCAGCGAGAACTCTCGCATTCATTATCTTACACACATGAGTTCCGCTTGGCTCAAATGATGTTGACTTGGAGATCGCGTTACTTTAATTACGAGTTATCTTCATACAGACCCTCCCCGGTTGACGCAAAACTCGACCGACGTTAATGCCACTTTACGTGAAAACATCCGAGTTAGGAAATTGAAGTTAGCAGGCAAGCGGAAAAATTAACGTGGTGGAATACACATGGGTGCGTCTCGCGGTCGACTTCCTCGCATAGGGTGAGTGTGTTCTGCTTGGTCTTCATGCCTTGTTGTGCTGATTGTGCGTAGCTCGTGTTATTTCCGCAAAATACGTGACTTTTGCATCCCCAGTCATGGCTGGTAAGAGTAAAATTGATTGTGAAGGTGCCAGTGCTACGAAGAAGAGACGTACGATAAATCGCGAGGACAATCTCGACATCGTGAAGCGATATGAAACCGACCAATAACAGAATATAATGTGACATATCGTACTGTAATTTTCGACTTGCGCAACCGAACCCTTATGAAGGTCGGAGACCGTGTGTATATGGTGTATTTTAGGCGCTGCAGGGCCCACCGACAAGTCATACACTAAATGATATGTTAAGGAAATTGTAACTCAGCACCTGGAGCAAAAAAAACTTGAAGCTGTAAAATAATATATCTTTAAAGAGATTATGAGGAAGTGTGCAGCTTAGTCTTAGTTTCATTAAATTTTAAATTTATTGAGAATCTTCATCAAATAACTTCATAGCTATATAATTACGTTAACTCATCTTGTTCTTTTCTTGTTCAGGGTGAAGAAGAATACACCCATGCCCCAAAAGGGATTTTAAAAAAGCCTGATGGAAAAAGGGCCCAGCTACACGTGAGTGTTTTTAACGATGCTCTGATTTTTCTGCATTCTATTTACTCTGATGCCCGAATGCAATTTGATAGTGCCAATCATAGAAAAAAAGCTTTTCCTCTCCCAAAGATTTTTATGTGCATATTAAATTATTGTAACTACCCACTACTTATCCTATTGTCAGGTCTGGCTACAGATGTGATGTGTGTGTTTGTGAGAGATAGATAGATGGAAAGATATACGGATTATCGTCTTTATTCGGACGAAATTTGGACCATAAGGTCCATTCTTACATTTAACCCTTCGTCCATATAATGAATATTAAAAATAAAAGTATTGCAATGGAGAGTATATACAAAACCTAAAGAGATATAAGTGAAGACAGATATAACTTTGAGGGGAAAATCTAGGCTTGTTCTTCCTAGTAAAATCCACGCAGGAAAACAACCACAGATAAGGGGGTGCGAAAATCCTACATAGTGTATATATCACAATGAAAAGCTGCAACGAAATATTGCCAGTCGAAAAGTCACTTCCTGACGGCCCGATAGATATTGAATGTCGAGAGTTTGCAGTTGTTTTTTTTTAACCTTGCCATATGTGTATGACAATTTTGAACCGTAATGAGGCTGTGTATGGTATCAAAATTCAAACATATATCCAGTATGCCAAAGGACATGAAAAAGACTGAAAACACGAGAGACCCAAAGTGAGCAGAATGCGAATATTTGAAGTCAATTATTTAATTCACACGTAGGGAACAGAGAGCGAAAAAGAGGAAACAAAATTGGTCAAGATAATGAAAGGTTGGATGTTTTTTCTTATAAACGTTGATAGTTTCAAGGTTTCCGAATCCATTTTTATTCTGAGCGACTTTTCCCGATGGCCACTGCATTGTATCCAAATAAAAATTGGTGTACAGGTTTCCCTCTCTTTATGCGGGGGTTGCGTTCTAGGAAAGTGACGCATCAAGTGAAATCGCATAAACAGAACCCGTATTTACATGTAAATATAGGGATACATTCCTCAATTAATCCTACATCCCCTCCAAGATGCTCTTCTTTCGCTCCATCAGGACTTCTTATGCGCTGGTTACAAAATTAAAACAATTAACACTAAATTATACTCGCCAATAAAAGGAAGCAGACGAGCACAAGTGGTGTCTGCTGTGAGTGACATAATAGTGGAGGTTTAAAGTGCCGGAGGGTTGGCTTGGCCCAATGCAAGTTCCGCGGGCAAGGAGACGAAAATTCTCAAGTGTGCTCAGACAGTATCACACGAAATCTCCCTCTCCACTCTCATCTCTTTTACTGTAGTACTAATACGCGCACCATAAGAGACAATGAGAAACTCAATGGTCGCCTTGTGGTGAAGTGCAGAACTTTCTTTCATTTGTATTGCACTGGCCGCGTAACCACATAAGAGCGAATAAAAGGCGCATAAAAAGAAATTCCGGTACCAATAAGTTTGTCGCATAATAACGAATTCTCATATAGCAACCAGCATAAAGAGAGGGAAACTTGTATTTAAATTGCTCTACATATTGTATTTGGTTACTCCCTTCATAATTCCAACTACCAGTAGTGGTTCTCCTCTTCCTTACCCAGATCCACAGTAAAATATTGTATTTCCTCAAAATGAAAATGTGAAATTCCTTGAAAGTTTCATTTTTTCCAACTCCAGATACAAAATGAGTATAATTTACTGATTCATTATTAAAGGAGCCGAATAAGGTAAAATTATCAATCATAGATAAGAGAGGTCAAGGGTACGATCATGGTTCAGATATGAATATACGAAATATAAACTTCAGAGCGTTTTTAATCCCTGTAGGGCTCTTTCTTTAAATTTACTTGTGAATAACGGTGCAAAAATTCAGAGCAAAGAAATTGGTTTCCTTTCTGCTGTGCAAGAATTTTATATTTTCTCCTTTGAGTCTACAAAACAGTGGGAAGTGTCGAACAAGTATGTTTTCAGAATGACTTTAAAAAGTAACGACAACTAGTAGTATAAATTAAAAACTGAACCCTTACGCAAGTCTGAGGATCTCTGTTTATGGTGTGTTAAGTGATTGCAGAATGCACCGACAACTCACAAACCAAATATATTACATATTAAGTACTCAGACGTGACTCAGAACATGGGAAAAATAAATATTTAATGGAACTGTAAAATGAAATTATTATTCTGAGATTATTTATAAATTTGCAGCTTTGTCTTTCTTCTTTGATTAAATTGTACATTTTTCGTGAAACTTCATAAACTTCATTTCACGACTAAATATTTGAGCTACTGAACAAACAGAAAAACAAATGAGTTTTTTCATGTGGCGTTGGTTTCATAATGATGTTCCTGCATTCTGTTTTTTCTGAAGCCTGTGGCATATCATAGAAGAAAAGCTTTTTTTCTCCCAAACATTTATACGTACAAAATCATTGGCACTTACTTTCATTGCTAATTTTTCCCTTTCGTTTTTGATTGCTATAACACTCCCCCTTCATCGCCCAATGTCCCGGTTTGGTTCTTTACTATTATAATATAATACTTGCATATATTCAGTAAAACCCCTTATTTAGACTTAAAATAACGTTTGTTAAAAAACTCGCTAAGTCAGGCTCAAAGAATACGCCGACGAACTGATAGCTTCAATTTAATGACTAAAGAGCCGCCGACTGAACTAGATCTATTCTCGCCTCAGAAGCTTTTCAAGTACACTGTAACATTTACGCTTAATGTGTCTACAATGCAACAAGAATCATGTACCACTGAAAGGACGTGCGGAATGTACGGTGATTTTTCGAAACACGATTTTATAATCTTTTAAAATCACTAGTACTCGAATATAACGCGGGGACTACTTTTAAGGTTTCATTTTTTGGAAAAAGAACATCGCGTTATATTCGGGGCAATACGGTAATTTAAATTGCAACAAACTACAAATTAACTTAAATTTAATTTCAAACTTTGGAGAGCCAAATATAGTGGAAAGTGTTAAAACATGATAGCGCCCAACTTTCACGTCTTTTCAATGGCATTCATAATTGGCTCGAAGAGTAAATAGCATCAATAGTATTTCTGTATCTAGGTGCGCTGTTTATGCTCTGCTAGTGTGATTAGGGAAATAGGGAAATTGATGCGGTGGACAGGTCCGTGTTTTTTCATGGTTAGACTTGGTTTTCCATATACTCCTATTTTCCACTGTCCTCTTCATATCTTTGTAACTCTCTTTCCCATTTATATCATCTATCTGCTGAAACATTTTTCTAACTTTTTCCATCTAGATGTTATATATATATATGCCCTGGTTTGGTACCCTGGATATATGGTATGCCTAATTATGTAATAATAAAACAATAAATACATAATTATATATTTTCAAAAACAAAACATTATTTCGCCTATTACAAGATTGAAAATATAAATCAAAATTATCTGCTGAATTTCCATATATATTTTATAATGTTTAGATGTTTTTACCTGTTTCCTTACTTTACCAAATTTTTTCCCAGGTCAGATTCAGATTCAACATAGATGATGAGAAATCCTCCCAGACAAATGGTGGCATGGAATTGGTAAATCCCATTTTTATTAAAATATCTTATATGGTCTGCCCGTATCTCCATCTCGAATCAACCATGTATTGAGGTTTGACTCAGGTTAAATGGTTTCTAACTTTTTTACTGCTTCACAAACCAATTTAACTTTACCAAAATTATATAATCAAGTTTAGTAAGTCAAAATTTATTCTTTACATTTTAGTTAAAAGCATAAAATTTATCTTTAAATAATTTATTTTAAATTATTTTAATACCATGGTAGGCTACATTAATTAAAGTCTCAGAGGTTTCAATGGGACATATCAGATTTAATCCTCTGAAGAATTCGCCCAGAAATTTTTAACAAAGAGTCACGCATGGCCATTTTGACATGTATAGCACGTGGAGCAGGTGAAAACTGCTTGGGAAGCAAGGCACTGGGTTGTGCACCATCGGTGCCGGGGATAATATGTAAAACTAAAAACACATGTAAAAATTTGGCCCAGTACCATGTGGAAAGAATTGGTATAAAGTCTTATGTTAATTATGGAACTAGTAAAATAACTTGCCAAAAAATCCTCAACGTTTTGAGATGATTCAGATCAACTTTAGGAGTCAAATAACAATAAGTTTTACTTGAAACTAAAAGAAGATATACTTTTATGGCAATGTGGGAGAACTATTGAGAATAACTTATAATCAGAAAGGTTTACCAGAAAAAAATAAATTATAAACACATCACCTACGGAACTTATTCAGTTAATATCCAAGTGAATAATGCAATATATTTGGCATATGGCACTTAATCAAAATATTAATAAGTGATTACTTTATTGTTAAGTGCTCACTGGCTCCTTCTTATCCTTCTGAAACTGTCATTGATTTTTATTTTAATATATTATATCTTATTTCCATTTTGTTATGTATATATATATATATATATATATATATATATATATATATATATATATATATATATATATATATATATCATATGGAATGAAAAAGCTATATAATATAGATCAGTGATTCTCAAACTTTCAATTGTCGCATCCCCCTTGAATATCATACAGCCGCCTTTGAATTGAAAATAGCAAAAATAAGAAAATGTATTCATTTTATATAACTGTCAATAATTATATATCACATCATTTTTCCAAAAATTTCCTGAAAAATTTTGTTTTCAGAGAAAACTTTATTTTATTGACACTTCACCTTGCATCGAAAACATTTTATGGCCCACAGTTTGAGAAACACATGTACAGTCATTAATAAAAAGAGAAGATTTAGTATGAAATGGATAAAAATTTTAGTAGCTACAAGAGACCAAACCAAATAATGAATGAACTGCACTAATATGCTCAAGAGCACACCTATCCGTGAACTAAATATTAATTTTTGTTTGAACCATGAATCAAGCCAAATTCTTTCAAATAATGGTTCGATTCCAGGAATTTTTAAATTCAAAATCCACTAAATTTTCTGCTCAGATTAGGTTTGATTCAGCTACTGGAAAAGTTAATGAGAATAAAAAATAGAGTAAAGGCTTCAATGTTAGTAAGATCTGAAGAAAATTTTCAGGTTGAATCATTGTTGAATTCAGTTCAAAAGTTGTTAGAATTAGCAGGGAAGTGTATTCTGCAGTATTAGGAAACACAAATATACAATCAGCAACAACTCCCAACTATTGCTACTCAGGTTACAGTTGCAATTTAAAAATGTGATTTGTCTTGACCCAATTTAGAGCATAACCTTTTAAAAATAGTCATGCGAAAAAATTGTCCTGTTTTTCTTCGCATTTCCACCTCACAATGCAAGTGTAGAAAGAGCATTTTCACTAATGCAGTCAGTGGACAAATGAAAGGAATAGGTTTAATGCTAAGTCTGTGAAAGGTGTTCTGTTTTTGCAGTGCAATTTCAAACATATGTAATGCAATGTTACGTACTTGAGAGGCAATCCAGAGATAATGAAAGAAATCATTTCACAAGACAAATATGAATGGGCTTATCCAAAACATTAGTAAATAATGTTTACACTGTTTTTGTTTGCATTAATAAATTTGTCCTCTTTTATGTCCTCTTTTTAAAATTCCAGATGACCTTTTTGTCCTCTTTTTTCCCCCAAAAACATGGAAATGCCCTCCTTTTCTGTGTACAGAAGATGGTAACCTTAGCTTACCTACATGACAAACCTTGTGGTAGAAGATATTACCATAGTGAAATGTTCTAAAAACCAACTTCTTCCTTTCCCCAGCCTAGTTTTAGTGTAAAAATATTGTATGAAAATGTGGAGCAATTGAATGAGTAAATTCGATACTATTTAAGCTATTTTTACAATTTGCATATTATCTACTTCAGTACCTAACTTAAAAGTATTTACCTATATTGTGTAATTTTTGTAACCAACTGAAATATTGTATTTCTGTATGTTTTTTAGTGGCTATTTTTAGTATTTTGATTTTTCATAGCTATTTGTATATTCTACAAATCAGTAAATATTTAGCTATTCATTCTTTAATTGATTCATTCTGGCATTTATTTCAGGTGGAGGAGAAGGCCAAGGTAGGAGAGGAGGGGGAGAAGGTGGAAGTGGTGGAGGAGGTGGATGGTGTGGAGGAAGCAGAGAGGCTGGAAGGGCCAGAGGGGTTGGGGGGTGAAGAGGGGGCAGAGGGGGTGGGGGTGTCGGAGGGGATGGAGAGGGAGGAGGAGGTGGGGGGGGCAGATGGTTTGGAGGAGGTGGAAGGGGCAGAGGGTGCAAAGGGATCGGAGGGGGCAGAGGAGATGGAGGGGGAAGAGGAGGTGGAGGGGGCAGACGGTTCGGAGGAGGTGGAGGGTAGGGCAGGCTGAAGGGGCGTAGGGAGAAGAAGGGCGGGAGGGGACAGAGGGGTCGGAGGGTGTGGATGGGGTCGGAGGGTGTGGATGGGGTTGGAGGGTGTGGATGGAGTGTCAGAGGCTGCCTTCTCACCTGTTGCCTTGTTGGCCAACCCATCATCTTGCAATGGCATTCACCAGGTGTCAAGGTGAGGAAAAGTGGTCAGATGCGCTGTAGGAAGATGGTTTATGATCATTGATATGCCATATGGTTGGGTTGAAGGGGTTGCTTGGCCAGGTCATAGGTGATGACTCTGTCGTGAGATGTTATTGACCCTCGGTGAATTTTTCATGCAACGAATTTATGCTTGATGAACGGACTGCGACAAGTTGTCGTAGAGCTTTAGGAAGTATTGTTACCTGTTTTATCAATGTTTTTTCTTAAATGAAGGAATCCTAAGATGAAGTTATGGTATCTACCCAAAATTTTCACTGCAAATGTACGATCTGGCTTTTAATTAATACAGTATTAATATTTAGAATACATTTTAAAATTTCTTTTTTCTCACAAACAAAAATTTGTAGCATAATGGGTATTTATGCTCAATCTGCAGAATTTCCTCATGACTTTTTTATATTCTCTTTGTTAGTGCTAAACGGATATCACTGCATTTTGTGTAGTTCTGAAAATGATATTTACTGGATTTCCCAAGGGTTTGATTTTTGCATTCTTTGGTCTTCAATATTTCTTAAATGTGTTTTTTTCTGATGTTGCTAAGTCGCTCAGGGTGCTATCAAAAGACGAGATATTAAGAGGATATAACTTGACTGTAGAAGTGAATGCCATAGCTATTTACAAGCCCCATTATTCACAGTGCTTTACAGTAGAACAGTTTGAATGTGTAAAGTTCCTTTATTTTCAGAGCAGATATGTGATAATAGCAAGAAAAATAATGCAATAAAACGGTCAAGTAGTGGGTGGGAGTTTTCTAAATTATTTGAATGTAATGTGTGCATGTGTATTTTTGGCTAATCACCCTCTTGGATTATTATAGGCATAGCTCCTTCCACACCAAACACACTCACAAGGAAGGGGGAAAACCCTGTGCCGGCATTAGCCAATCCTTAATGAAGACCATCAATGGAGCCAATGGCCTAACCTCCCTTCCGAAGGATGGAACGCTGAATTTCTGCAGTCCCCTCAAACCACACAAAAAGGGGGCCGGGTGGCCTTGGAAAAAATCCTACTTTCGTAGAATTCGTGCACGCTGTCCTTTCGAGCAGCAGGTGAATAGCAGCCAGCTGCCTAACCACTACATCACCAGCACTCCCTATATATGAATGAAAGAAATGTTTATTGTGTGCATAGTTCAATGTTGTTATTTCATAGAATTTTACTCTCTAATGTCATGGTGATTGGACAACACTTATCCAGTCACTCCTGTGTTCGTAATGTAGAGTAGGCATGTTTTAGCAAGAAATGGCATAATGTCAGTGTGGATTGGAACTTACAAATAAAAGTGGCTGTATCTTATATAATATTACAGTAATGTCTGTTTCCACCATTGTGATCTGGTGTACTACCATACTGATTTTTTAAAAATTGACATTTTTAGAAAGCTTAGGCCTCGGCATCGATGCAAAAGTTCTTTCATTAAAATTGAACCCTTACCAAAGGGAAGCTTTTAACATTTTAAGTTCATCCCAGTTGTGCATACAACCCGCATAGTTCTTGGCGGCAACTTAGACTGATCCTTCCTGGGGGAACATCTATACCCTATCGAGTTTTTGAACAGTTCGTCAGCATCCAGTTTGCCACCGCATAGACTACATCTGGAACTCATCAATATTGTGATGTTGATCAGAGATTTAAACTCCAGTAAAGGATAAGTTAATGGAACACAAATGATTGTAAAAGGCTTTCAAGAACACTGTATAGCAGGGAAAGTTATCGGCACTGGAAAGACTGGTCCCATACCGAGGATTAAATTATGCCCATTAGTCCCTACAATTCCTTTCAAACTGTGTAGAAGACAATTTCTGATCAAAACCGCATTTTCAATGACAATCATCGAGGATCAAGGACAGATGATTACATGTGTTGGAATTCACCTAACATCGCCCGTTTTCTCCCAACATCAGCTGTATCTGGATTCTCCCGAGCTTCATCATGCAAGGGCATCACTGCTACCATCATTGAAGGACCTCAACAGTTTTTGGACAATGATAAAATGATAACGTCAAATTATGTATTCATAGAAATGTTGTAAATATAATGGAAAAAATCTTAATAAAATATTGTATATTAAAATACTTTGTTTGATTTTTCGTGCAAATTATTCGCTCCGGCACAGCTAGTACATACATAAATATAATATGTGTCCTTCGCTTTGGGAGGCTTAGTGATCTCATCTTGAGATTTATAATTATTGCCAGCTCTCATTGCATGATTGCAGCCCATTTTTTAAAATAATTAATGGTTAAGGGATTGATTCTTGCCATGCACGCTTTGAAGGATTTGTCCCCCAACATTCCAAACCAGTAGTAGGAAATATGTCATTTTTAAAAATCTGATTGTAGCCTTTTTACTGATGTTTATCATGCTAGTGTATTATAATGAAAATTGTATTATAACTTGGGAGATGTCCATTGAAATTCAACCGGAAAGCATTTTGTGAAAATAAATATGAACATAAATATAGCCTGACTTTATTTGAATGGCAAGAAAACAAACTTTCATTATTTTAGGCATTCGTTGTTTCAAGTTTCGAACATCTACGATGATTCTAAATACCTGATTTTAATATGTGAATGATTAATGTTCCACATTCATATGTATTTCTTCTCGTAAATGACGCAACGAATGTTGTTTACATTGGATGCTATGAAAATATTTTCTCTCTCCTTTTCTCTCTCGTACTGATTGTAAGAGCATTCAAAGAATGCTTTCACTCATATGGGTTGAAAAAAAAATATGATTTCGAGGTTTAACAATGCAATTGGTTTGCATGGAAACATCCCGTTAAATGGCAGGATTTCCCCAAAACATATCAATTAAACTTATAACATGAGGAATTTCGAACTTTAAGCGGGAAAAGATTAACAGAAAAAGAAACATCATAATTTTTTCTTTTAAATGGGCTAGTTCCGAAAATCGTAGGCTAATTCTTTCTAATTTAGATCTCAAAAAGAATAAAATCCTGCAAGCCAAAAGGTGTTATCATATGGGAAATCGAATGGCCTACCTTGGAGTCGAAACTAGAACTTTTTTTGAGATTTCATTTTGCCATCATCTTACAATAAGTGAATCAATCATTCCTGCCAAAAATAAAAAGTGAATCTTGTTCCATTATCGAGCTATTTGCATTTTTATAGTGGTAGAGAGGGAGCCACAAAGGGACAGAAATAGCCTTTTATTATCGTAAGATTGTAAGATGTAAACATTATTTATTTATTTCTATGATGTTTCTCAGGATAATTCTTGTAAATATTCATCTTTATGTCAAAATCTATTGCTTCTTTTGAAATGGAGTACCGAATTTTTATTTGATTTTCGGAATATATACTTGTGGTGGAACCTGGAATGCAACACAACATGCAAACCTGTTCTGTTTTCGAAAAATGGACGCTCCTATAAATAGTACGCTAGTCATTTCTATAGATAAAATTTTCAGATTTGAACCGGACTTATTTATTGTACACTTTCAGTAAATATGCAAAATATAAAATGCATTCACAATCCCATTTTATTATCCCAGATTGTCCCTGTTTCCCTAAATCCTCTTTTCCTGAGCTCATCAAGCAACGCATGACTTGTTAAAAAGTTATCAGAATACATGTTATAACAACTGGGTTGGTCATCAATTACTGAAAGCATTTTGTTCACCACTTGAGTACCTAGGGGTGCAGTACTTTGGTTGTTGGAGGATTCTTTACCGCAATACAGAGAAAAATTGTAGCAGTAACCATTTTCTCCACACATTACCCATAATTTGTTACCGAGCCTTATCAGTATACCCCTAATAAGTTTTTTTAATTGATGTTGCCCATAGTATCTGAAAATCATCTCATCTATAGATAAATTTCTGCACCATCTGCTGTATATTACATGAAAGGTACTTCTAACTCATCATCATTTCCTTCCTTTCCATCGGTAAGCTCATCAACTTCAGGTGGATGTGCAGCTATATCTGCTTCTATGTGTTCGGAAAATAAATATTCACAAGTCTCTTCTAGGCCTCTAAATATTTTACAACTCTTTGTTGAAGCTGATTAGTGAAAAAAATTATATAAAAAAAATTTCACAACATATCATACCTACAGGAAAAATCTACACAATGCCCAGCATGCTATTTATAGGACAGTAAAGATTATCACTATTTTTTATTTCATCCATGGGAAATATATTACTAATAACTACCATAATGTATTGTTACTCTCATATACAAAGGGATTCAATGGAAATATTCATCACTCACTGTTTGTAGATAAAGTATATTTCGAAATGTATACTCAAGACCACACTGCATGTGGAAAGCTTATTTTTGCAGATACGTAAATATCTTAGAACCGAATCTCCGAGGTGAATAACATGAAAAAATGCTTCACCAGTCCCTGGCGTTTACTATTGATACAAAGTAGTCATTTTTGTTTGAAATCTAGATCTGATAATCCAAGAAAACTAAGTGCCCTATAAATAATACTAAAGCAGTATGGATTATTTTTTTAAAATTTTTACAAATGAAATGGTTGAGAAATTTAACTGTTGCATACAATTGTAAACATTATATTTGTTTATTGTTTATTTTGATAATTCATTTATTTCCTTACAGTGAGGCAAATTCAATATAATTGTATGAAAAATACTACAAAATACAACTACAATTTTTATGTAACCTTTTTTTACACTTACAATAATAGGTAAGTATATATAACATCCACAATTATACAAGTGTACTTTATCCAATATCAAAGTAACTGATTCAAGGACCAATAAACATAATTATCATTAAAGATATGGGTGTAGTAGGGCATACCTGCACGACCGTCAATATGAGATTAGAACTGTGGTTAAAATGAAGAAGGACCTTACCATACATGAAGAAATGTGAATATTTGCTACATTAGTGAATGTTCAAAGATCACATTGTCTCGCCAATAAGTTAAGTTCATTTCTGCCCTTCTGAAATTGTAGTGGCTACTATGGAAACTTTCAGAGGTGCTTGGTATACAAATTTAATCTTTTCCGGGCATGATGTTTGAAGATATTGTTCAGGTAAGATAAGAACAGGAATAGAGACATCAACATAAAAAAAAGTAAAATACTTAGTGTTTCATTTCCAAAAAGTAGCAATTTTTTGCAAGTAATAACAAGTCATAAATTTCTTCGTTTTATAGAGACAATAATTATTATTTATATTTCTTTCTGACAATGGAAAATCAAAGAATAACAAACTCCAGCATCACATACACATACTCAGAAATAGCTTCGCCGAATAAATTCTTCTATGTAGATGTTTAGGTGATTTCTCTTTGTTCCAAATTCTTTCTTATGGCGCACCTTAAACTTCTGCCTGTGCTTTCAATAGTTTGCGTGTGTGCATCATTTTATTTTGTTGGTCCACAAAATTTTCGCTGTGATTCACTTTCCAGTGTTTGTACCTGGAAGGATGTTAATTTATCCTTTCGTAAGCTTTCCAGCAATCCGATATTGTTTTAGTTCCGGGAAGAACGTACTTTTCAATTAATGGTAGTAAAGTATCGGCGTTTCCTTTTTAACTATTTCGAGAAAACATATCTGCGTTCCTCTTTCATTCCGAAAACCCACTGTTGATCAATGACAACAAATCCTCGATTGCTTTTCCTCTTCGTAATGACTGTCCCATCTATTTCCACTATTTCTCCAGGTCCTTCAAGAGTTTGTTGGTTGTAAAAAAATATAGGCAACCAATATCCCTGAAGAAGTTGTTACAATCAACAATATTCTTTTGACTTACAGTGGATCCGTCACATTTACGCATGTCAAACGTTATTTCCGCTACGTTGTGCGTTTTTTAGAGCAGTAGTAGGTTAAGTGAAGTGCTTCTTTCGTTGTTATTTTTACGCCCTCAAAAAAGGGTCTCTTCATAAATCCTTCAGTTGTGTTACAATGGTTCCATTTCCAACTGATTTTTAAAAATTTTCATCTGTCAAGCCTAGTGATCACCATTACGTTTTTATGTTATGTACAGATATTCTTGGTTATTGTTGTCAACGAATACAACATTCGTAGTAGCTGAATTAAACAAGATATAATATAAATACGTTTTATTTTCATTCGTACGCCTTTTGCAAGTAATGAGAAATAAATAATTTACGACGAGGGAATGAATGTGAACGTCAAAATTACTATTGCTCATCTCAAGTGAGGTATGTACGATTTAAATAATTTAATTGTCGACCGTTCTATTAATAACTACCTACGGATTATAAAATAAATCGGCAAATCACAAATTCTATATTTCCTTGACATCGCTTCTGATATATCCTTTAGCAGTTGATAGACTAAGCCGTTATAATTTATCTATTTTTCTAAATTGATTAAATCAAACAATGGAGGCTTTTTTTCCTTTGTCGTCCAGCGGGACACCTCTGTTGGCCGTTCCCGTGGAAACCACACCATTCGGGACTAGTTCATTCTTGTTCAACGAACGAAAGATGGATCAATTTAGCAGTCAAGGTATGTGAATTGATTTCCGCTTAATCTCACCTCCAATCCTCTTAGTTGGCGCAGACTACAATTTTTAGGAAACATTTCTCATAAATTGTCCTACCTTTATCCTAAACTTAAACTTAAACCTACTTTCTACTCTCCAGTTACATTTTCCAAATTATTCATCAACGCTAAAGACCCGATACAGTTGTCATTAAGAAGTGGTGTGTATATAAACTTTCTTGTGATGATTGCGGAGCGGTCTACTTAGGCCAAACGGGGAGGAGTTTGACAAGAGGTTTTAATGTGCATAAGCGATACTTCCGTTTAAATAATTTGAATTCTCAATTTGCGAAACATCTTTTACACCTTCCTTCAACCCTAAATTCCTCCACTTTGGAATTAAAGGTCGCAAATTGGATGCTCTTGAACAGCTAGAGATAATTATTTGTGAAGACTCGCTTCCCTTAAATGAACACCTTTCCCACAATCATCTCCTCTATTTAGCTTACCGAATATTTTCTAAATACGCTATATCAACGTTGTTGTCTTTGGTTCTTTTACCAAGTTTTTGTAACTATGTCGCTTTTGCCTTCCTTTCAAACCCCTTCCTTTTCCTAACCGTTTATTCAATTACCTTCCATCCATTCGTTTTCTTTCTAACCCCTCTCCACACCTTTTCCCCTATGTATTGGAACGACTTTTATATTTTATCACCTGATGATGCTACGATCGTAGTGAAACCGGTCGTGCATAATAAATTTGTGCAATTGACTAAGTTCTTTCTTTTTCTCGGTGAGTAAATTCCACAGGTTGACCTCATTATTGATACTTTTCCTTCATATTCATCTGTTTCCTTCTGTTAGGTACACGCCTTTAACCAAGCTTTCATCCTATTCTTCTTCTTAGTATCCACTACCTTGTGTTTTCATCCTTTTTTTCGTTTCTCGATATTCGCATGAACTTGGATTTTTCCTATCCATATGTTTCCAAGGATATTTTGCTGACTTAATGTTGTTAACTGCGTCCGTCGAAGATCGACTTCATCTTTCGAAACATTCGACCTCAGTACAAACACTAGCTATTAATGCACACAGAACCAGTAAATTATATCTTCTACAACATCTTTCTTAGCTTGAAACGATGAAACATTTACCTTCGTAAGGAAATAGGTCGTGAATACAAGTGCTCCGATCAAAGTAGTTTAATGAGTTGATATAAACGATAGTTTTCAGAAATTCTTTATTTGATAACATATGAATAGTTTGAAATGTATAAAAAAGAGCAAAGCCGTCGACATACGTTAAATTTGAAATTCTTTTGTCATTTGTGTCTGCAGGTTTGAACGTTTACGCCATGATTGGGGTGGCCATATCAATTTTTATTTGCCTAATTATTAAGCTGGCGTGGGAAGTTTTAAGACGGTGCCGCGTCGGAAGGAGGAGGAGACGGTGGTGCATAGAGGATGGGGTCCCCGTGGCCCAGAATTTATCTGTAAGTAAAATACGCCTAAACCGCTAATTACTTCCTCTATTATGTTATAAACCCTTCTAATACGTTCTTTCATATAGTTGATTACAAAGATGTCCAATGGCCTCTGGCGAATGTGAAATTCTCGTTTTCGAAGAATGTTTTTCTTCAAATATTCACTTATTAAGAACAAATACACAATATTTTCTTATACTTAAATTTAGATCAGTCGCGCTACAAAATTGTTGACAAAATTTTACTATTTATTGTACCTGGCAGTGCTAGATTTGACAGAGCATATTTATTTACGTCATTCTAAATTATTATAAACTTACAATAATAAGTAGCAGTCCACTCATTATTTATTTAATAAATATTTCTTAAACTACCTCTACGTTACGTTCACAATTCAAACTTTCCGAAGATAAAAAGATTAGGGACTTTGCTTAGATTGCGTCGATAGGATGTGACTGATTGACATTTTAATGACACTGTGATTGTTGCAAATAGTAGGACATATTATACTATATTATTTATTTCCGCATTTGGTTTTTTACTATAGCGATGTGTTAATAAAATTCTGAAATAAGTATTTCAACTATTGGGCCCCCCCAAACATTTGGGGCCATAGCCGCGCACCCAGTGGGTCTATGCTTATATTTGTTGTTAATCAATTTTAGTAATTAGTATTTCAATTCGCTTAAAGGATATCCTAATACCAAAGTGGTTTTGATAGATTAATTAGCCTTCGGAAATCAATCTTGATGTTAAAACCAACAGGCAAATACTACTCCAACGGTTTTGCTCTGATCCACCGTCGGATCCAAAACTAACAAGTATTCATAACAGCTTAACACAGCCCCCCCCCCCCCCCCCCCCCGAAGAAAGCCATCTCTATTTATCATATTCCGTCTCAAATTTCAAATTGTTCTAAAATTTCTACAAGATTTCCCAGGGAGATTTCCATTTTTCATTTATTACATCACCATATTACATAAATATCAATTTTAAGGTAAAAAATATACAATTTTTTATTCATTGACTGTCTTCGGAGATTTTCCTTCGCCTTACGTTTTAACTACAGCCAGTGTAGCTCACATTTGCCATCTCAATAAATAGACTGTTTGCAATATTATAGTTTTCCGTTTTCCAAATTTATTAAAAATAACAAAGGATTCGTAAAGTGCGTATCGTAATATACTATTAGTAGGTACGTATGCAACCAAGAATGAATTTTTGATTTATATTTGAATGGAAAAAAACGGAATATCTACAGACGGACGGACGGCAAAGAGATAACAATTGGTCGTATTTTTTTAAAACGCTAAAAATCGATGAAGAATTTTGTTACAAATATAAAATTGCCTTTCATCTGCGTGCCTAAAATGAGTTAAAACGTTTGTTTCCGGATTATTATTTATCTTATATTATTTTTTAACAGTTAGGCGGCTAGTTACGCCCTTGCATCGAAGGCCATTCTCCCTATCCCCTCTCGCCCGTAAATACATATGTTCAATTAACACCATTGCTGTTACGCCAATACTGTAGAAATATCGCACCTACTCATAACACAGTCGTGCGTGTTTTGTCGAAAAAAATACATGAGATTGGGATACTTCGTATTGGTAACACGAATTCCACATTTTTACCATTTATTGTGATTTTAGACTTTCAGACGTTATTTTACCGCGGATGAAAATAGGAATTCGTGAATTACCGACCTATAGACATGTCGCAACGTTCTTCTTCCTTATTTTTTTCTTTCCTAGGAGATCTTCCTCTGTAATGTTCGTTTAAATTGTCTTTTACAAGGAAAAAATAGGATCCGAGGACACCATCAATATAAAAAATAACGATGCATGTCAAATATGCGACCTACACGTGAGCTGTTATCAACGTCGTCTAATATGCGATGTACACATGTGAGGTGTAATCTACGCACGGAAAACATTCCTCATGAAGCACTATTTGCAATCTAAGGATGAATTAATAACTTTATTAATGTTGCTATCTCGTCGGTTCCCGAGACTATACAAATAAATAAAAATAAAATATTCTTCGTTCGCCATTGAAAAAGTTGATGCGGGAGTTTTATGAGAGATTTGGTTGGGTGAGATCTTGTGGTGTACAATTGAAAGATGGATTGCAAGTACGTACCACGGTTGGAAGCGAAGGGGTACTCCGTGGGACAACGATGTGGTGAACAAGACGTAGGAACAATTATAGTTAATGGTTTCAGGCGTCACTTGGTGGAATTTCTACATAATGTAAAATAAAGAGACTTTTTGTAATTCTGCATAAATTTGATTAAAACTACCTTGGTTTCGTTGCAATGCAACATCACCATGTGCGTTTCTCAAAACTATTTCAAGTTTAATGGAAGTTTTTATAAATTAGATGGACTAGCCATGGGCTCTCCTTTGTCGCCACTACTTGCAGACATTTACATGGTCAATGTTGAAGGTAATTTATTTTCTTCAAGATAACACCTGACGATGTTGCATTACGACAAAACCTAGGTCGTTTTAAATAAATTTATGTGGAATTACAACAAGTCTCTTTATTTTACATTCCGTAGGAACAAAGCATAAGGCAGCTACCCTAGGGTGACCAGGCGACCCGGAAAATCCGGGACTGTCCCGGAATTTTACTTAACGTACCATTGTCCCGATAAAGTTCTTCGGGGCACCCATTTGTCCCGGATTTTTTGTTTCTGCCTTGCAAAACCTCCTCGCCACGAAAATGTCATAAATGTCTTTAATCCGAATCGCATTCATTATATTGGAAAATACAGAAATTACTTATTAAATCTTGTTACAATCGGTGCTATTCCTATATTCCAGAGCAGACCGCATAGATGAAGAAATTGTGTAGTTTTGGTTTGTGTTTCGGGAGCATGATGCGCATGTAGAAAGAATTTTGTATGATTTGACAAACAAGACAGCCTTGACGTGAAAACAATCAATACCATTATATTAAGCGCGTTTAAATTAAATATAAATTTTCAAGTTTTTTCCGATGATTAAAAGTAATAAAAATTTGAATGACGCAGGCAGGCATAGTCTAAAAATTAATGAAAAATTATATAAATTTACATAAAATGAAATAGAAGCCATATGGTGTTATTCTATCTTCTACGCTATTTATATACACATTTAACTTTATTATTTGCCCTATTGTTACCTATAAATCGTGATATCTTGTGTTGTAAGTATTTTACATATTCATTTAATTGAAATTCTTTGTTAATACATTAAACAAAATTGTGCTCTGTATTTGCGAAACTTATCTACTTTAAATTTAAGTACATATAACTAAACCCGGATTTTTCCCGATTATATCCCGGATTTTCCTGTTCAGGTCGTGTTATGTTCCGGTTGTTTTTTGAGTGTCAATCGCATATTAGACATGATCGCATGCTAGACCGTCACCTAAAAGGTAATTAATCCACTCCAAGGTTTTAGCAAGAGTGTTAGGAGGTTTTTGTATTTTTCGACTTTGATAGGAACAAGCTGCACACAACTCGAGTTCAAACATAAAATTCCATACCAAACTCCCTATTTCACGAAATTAAATATCTTCTCACAACGGAAGGACCTTTTTGATGTATCAGTATTTTTACATGTCGATATATTCCTACAGGTATGTTGTTGATATATCGGTACATTATATTTTTTGGCATCCCAATTTCAATAAAACCTTGCCGTTTGCGTATTTGATGGTTCGCGATGCGTGCGTACGTGTCAGTCAGTCGAGATGGCAATTTCGCGGAAAATGAGAAGTATTCAGCGAGAACTCTCGCATTCATTATCTTACACACATGAGTTCCGCTTGGCTCAAATGATGTTGACTTGGAGATCGCGTTACTTTAATTACGAGTTATCTTCATACAGACCCTCCCCGGTTGACGCAAAACTCGACCGACGTTAATGCCACTTTACGTGAAAACATCCGAGTTAGGAAATTGAAGTTAGCAGGCAAGCGGAAAAATTAACGTGGTGGAATACACATGGGTGCGTCTCGCGGTCGACTTCCTCGCATAGGGTGAGTGTGTTCTGCTTGGTCTTCATGCCTTGTTGTGCTGATTGTGCGTAGCTCGTGTTATTTCCGCAAAATACGTGACTTTTGCATCCCCAGTCATGGCTGGTAAGAGTAAAATTGATTGTGAAGGTGCCAGTGCTACGAAGAAGAGACGTACGATAAATCGCGAGGACAATCTCGACATCGTGAAGCGATATGAAACCGACCAATAACAGAATATAATGTGACATATCGTACTGTAATTTTCGACTTGCGCAACCGAACCCTTATGAAGGTCGGAGACCGTGTGTATATGGTGTATTTTAGGCGCTGCAGGGCCCACCGACAAGTCATACACTAAATGATATGTTAAGGAAATTGTAACTCAGCACCTGGAGCAAAAAAAACTTGAAGCTGTAAAATAATATATCTTTAAGGAGATTATGAGGAAGTGTGCAGCTTAGTCTTAGTTTCATTAAATTTTAAATTTATTGAGAATCTTCATCAAATAACTTCATAGCTATATAATTACGTTAACTCATCTTGTTCTTTTCTTGTTCAGGGTGAAGAAGAATACACCCATGCCCCAAAAGGGATTTTAAAAAAGCCTGATGGAAAAAGGGCCCAGCTACACGTGAGTGTTTTTAACGATGCTCTGATTTTTCTGCATTCTATTTACTCTGATGCCCGAATGCAATTTGATAGTGCCAATCATAGAAAAAAAGCTTTTCCTCTCCCAAAGATTTTTATGTGCATATTAAATTATTGTAACTACCCACTACTTATCCTATTGTCAGGTCTGGCTACAGATGTGATGTGTGTGTTTGTGAGAGATAGATAGATGGAAAGATATACGGATTATCGTCTTTATTCGGACGAAATTTGGACCATAAGGTCCATTCTTACATTTAACCCTTCGTCCATATAATGAATATTAAAAATAAAAGTATTGCAATGGAGAGTATATACAAAACCTAAAGAGATATAAGTGAAGACAGATATAACTTTGAGGGGAAAATCTAGGCTTGTTCTTCCTAGTAAAATCCACGCAGGAAAACACCCACAGATAAGGGGGTGCGAAAATCCTACATAGTGTATATATCACAATGAAAAGCTGCAACGAAATATTGCCAGTCGAAAAGTCACTTCCTGACGGCCCGATAGATATTGAATGTCGAGAGTTTGCAGTTGTTTTTTTTTAACCTTGCCATATGTGTATGACAATTTTGAACCGTAATGAGGCTGTGTATGGTATCAAAATTCAAACATATATCCAGTATGCCAAAGGACATGAAAAAGACTGAAAACACGAGAGACCCAAAGTGAGCAGAATGCGAATATTTGAAGTCAATTATTTAATTCACACGTAGGGAACAGAGAGCGAAAAAGAGGAAACAAAATTGGTCAAGATAATGAAAGGTTGGATGTTTTTTCTTATAAACGTTGATAGTTTCAAGGTTTCCGAATCCATTTTTATTCTGAGCGACTTTTCCCGATGGCCACTGCATTGTATCCAAATAAAAATTGGTGTACAGGTTTCCCTCTCTTTATGCGGGGGTTGCGTTCTAGGAAAGTGACGCATCAAGTGAAATCGCATAAACAGAACCCGTATTTACATGTAAATATAGGGATACATTCCTCAATTAATCCTACATCCCCTCCAAGATGCTCTTCTTTCGCTCCATCAGGACTTCTTATGCGCTGGTTACAAAATTAAAACAATTAACACTAAATTATACTCGCCAATAAAAGGAAGCAGACGAGCACAAGTGGTGTCTGCTGTGAGTGACATAATAGTGGAGGTTTAAAGTGCCGGAGGGTTGGCTTGGCCCAATGCAAGTTCCGCGGGCAAGGAGACGAAAATTCTCAAGTGTGCTCAGACAGTATCACACGAAATCTCCCTCTCCACTCTCATCTCTTTTACTGTAGTACTAATACGCGCACCATAAGAGACAATGAGAAACTCAATGGTCGCCTTGTGGTGAAGTGCAGAACTTTCTTTCATTTGTATTGCACTGGCCGCGTAACCACAAAAGAGCGAATAAAAGGCGCATAAAAAGAAATTCCGGTACCAATAAGTTTGTCGCATAATAACGAATTCTCATATAGCAACCAGCATAAAGAGAGGGAAACTTGTATTTAAATTGCTCTACATATTGTATTTGGTTACTCCCTTCATAATTCCAACTACCAGTAGTGGTTCTCCTCTTCCTTACCCAGATCCACAGTAAAATATTGTATTTCCTCAAAATGAAAATGTGAAATTCCTTGAAAGTTTCCTTTTTTCCAATTCCAGATACAAAATGAGTATAATTTACTGATTCATTATTAAAGGAGCCGAATAAGGTAAAATTATCAATCATAGATAAGAGAGGTCAAGGGTACGATAATGGTTCAGATATGAATATACGAAATATAAACTTCAGAGCGTTTTTAATCCCTGTAGGGCTCTTTCTTTAAATTTACTTGTGCATAACGGTGCAAAAATTCAGAGCAAAGAAATCGGTTTCCTTTCTGCCGTGCAAGAATTTTATATTTTCTCCTTTGAGTCTACAAAACAGTGGGAAGTGTCGAACAAGTATGTTTTCAGAATGACCTTAAAAAGTAACGACAACTAGTACTATAAATTAAAAACTGAACCCTTACGCAAGTCTGAGGATCTCTGTTTATGGTGTGTTAAGTGATTGCAGAATGCACCGACAACTCACAAACCAAATATATTACATATTAAGTACTCAGACGTGACTCAGAACATGGGAAAAATAAATATTTAATGGAACTGTAAAATGAAATTATTATTCTGAGATTATTTATAAATTTGCAGCTTTGTCTTTCTTCTTTGATTAAATTGTACATTTTTCGTGAAACTTCATAAACTTCATTTCACGACTAAATATTTGAGCTACTGAACAAACAGAAAAACAAATGAGTTTTTTCATGTGGCGTTGGTTTCATAATGATGTTCCTGCATTCTGTTTTTTCTGAAGCCTGTGGCATATCATAGAAGAAAAGCTTTTTTTCTCCCAAACATTTATACGTACAAAATCATTGGCACTTACTTTCATTGCTAATTTTTCCCTTTCGTTTTTGATTGCTATAACACTCCCCCTTCATCGCCCAATGTCCCGGTTTGGTTCTTTACTATTATAATATAATACTTGCATATATTCAGTAAAACCCCTTATTTAGACTTAAAATAACGTTTGTTAAAAAACTCGCTAAGTCAGGCTCAAAGAATACGCCGACGAACTGATAGCTTCAATTTAATGACTAAAGAGCCGCCGACTGAACTAGATCTATTCTCGCCTCAGAAGCTTTTCAAGTACACTGTAACATTTACGCTTAATGTGTCTACAATGCAACAAGAATCATGTACCACTGAAAGGACGTGCGGAATGTACGGTGATTTTTCGAAACACGATTTTATAATCTTTTAAAATCACTAGTACTCGAATATAACGCGGGGACTACTTTTAAGGTTTCATTTTTTGGAAAAAGAACATCGCGTTATATTCGGGGCAATACGGTAATTTAAATTGCAACAAACTACAAATTAACTTAAATTTAATTTCAAACTTTGGAGAGCCAAATATAGTGGAAAGTGTTAAAACATGATAGCGCCCAACTTTCACGTCTTTTCAATGGCATTCATAATTGGCTCGAAGAGTAAATAGCATCAATAGTATTTCTGTATCTAGGTGCGCTGTTTATGCTCTGCTAGTGTGATTAGGGAAATAGGGAAATTGATGCGGTGGACAGGTCCGTGTTTTTTCATGGTTAGACTTGGTTTTCCATATACTCCTATTTTCCACTGTCCTCTTCATATCTTTGTAACTCTCTTTCCCATTTATATCATCTATCTGCTGAAACATTTTTCTAACTTTTTCCATCTAGATGTTATATATATATATGCCCTGGTTTGGTACCCTGGATATATGGTATGCCTAATTATGTAATAATAAAACAATAAATACATAATTATATATTTTCAAAAACAAAACATTATTTCGCCTATTACAAGATTGAAAATATAAATCAAAATTATCTGCTGAATTTCCATATATATTTTATAATGTTTAGATGTTTTTACCAGTTTCCTTACTTTACCAAATTTTTTCCCAGGTCAGATTCAGATTCAACATAGATGATGAGAAATCCTCCCAGACAAATGGTGGCATGGAATTGGTAAATCCCATTTTTATTAAAATATCTTATATGGTCTGCCCGTATCTCCATCTCGAATCAACCATGTATTGAGGTTTGACTCAGGTTAAATGGTTTCTAACTTTTTTACTGCTTCACAAACCAATTTAACTTTACCAAAATTATATAATCAAGTTTAGTAAGTCAAAATTTATTCTTTACATTTTAGTTAAAAGCATAAAATTTATCTTTAAATAATTTATTTTAAATTATTTTAATACCATGGTAGGCTACATTAATTAAAGTCTCAGAGGTTTCAATGGGACATATCAGATTTAATCCTCTGAAGAATTCGCCCAGAAATTTTTAACAAAGAGTCACGCATGGCCATTTTGACATGTATAGCACGTGGAGCAGGTGAAAACTGCTTGGGAAGCAAGGCACTGGGTTGTGCACCATCGGTGCCGGGGATAATATGTAAAACTAAAAACACATGTAAAAATTTGCCCCAGTACCATGTGGAAAGAATTGGTATAAAGTCTTATGTTGATTATGGAACTAGTAAAATAACTTGCCAAAAAATCCTCAACGTTTTGAGATGATTCAGATCAACTTTAGGAGTCAAATAACAATAAGTTTTACTTGAAACTAAAAGAAGATATACTTTTATGGCAATGTGGGAGAACTATTGAGAATAACTTATAATCAGAAAGGTTTACCAGAAAAAAATAAATTATAAACACATCACCTACGGAACTTATTCAGTTAATATCCAAGTGAATAATGCAATATATTTGGCATATGGCACTTAATCAAAATATTAATAAGTGATTACTTTATTGTTAAGTGCTCACTGGCTCCTTCTTATCCTTCTGAAACTGTCATTGATTTTTATTTTAATATATTATATCTTATTTCCATTTTGTTATGTATATATATATATATATATATATATATATATATTTATCATATGGAATGAAAAAGCTATAAAATATAGATCAGTGATTCTCAAACTTTCAATTGTCGCATCCCCCTTGAATATCATACAGCCGCCTTTGAATTGAAAATAGCAAAAATAAGAAAATGTATTCATTTTATATAACTGTCAATAATTATATATCACATCATTTTTCCAAAAATTTCCTGAAAAATTTTGTTTTCAGAGAAAACTTTATTTTATTGACACTTCACCTTGCATCGAAAACATTTTATGGCCCACAGTTTGAGAAACACATGTACAGTCATTAATAAAAAGAGAAGATTTAGTATGAAATGGATAAAAATTTTAGTAGCTACAAGAGACCAAACCAAATAATGAATGAACTGCACTAATATGCTCAAGAGCACACCTATCCGTGAACTAAATATTAATTTTTGTTTGAACCATGAATCAAGCCAAATTCTTTCAAATAATGGTTCGATTCCAGGAATTTTTAAATTCAAAATCCACTAAATTTTCTGCTCAGATTAGGTTTGATTCAGCTACTGGAAAAGTTAATGAGAATAAAAAATAGAGTAAAGGCTTCAATGTTAGTAAGATCTGAAGAAAATTTTCAGGTTGAATCATTGTTGAATTCAGTTCAAAAGTTGTTAGAATTAGCAGGGAAGTGTATTCTGCAGTATTAGGAAACACAAATATACAATCAGCAACAACTCCCAACTATTGCTACTCAGGTTACAGTTGCAATTTAAAAATGTGATTTGTCTTGACCCAATTTAGAGCATAACCTTTTAAAAATAGTCATGCGAAAAAATTGTCCTGTTTTTCTTCGCATTTCCACCTCACAATGCAAATGTAGAAAGAGCATTTTCACTAATGCAGTCAGTGGACAAATGAAAGGAATAGGTTTAATGCTAAGTCTGTGAAAGGTGTTCTGTTTTTGCAGTGCAATTTCAAACATATGTAATGCAATGTTACGTACTTGAGAGGCAATCCAGAGATAATGAAAGAAATTATTTCACAAGACAAATATGAATGGGCTTATCCAAAACATTAGTAAATAATGTTTACACTGTTTTTGTTTGCATTAATAAATTTGTCCTCTTTTATGTCCTCTTTTTAAAATTCCAGATGACCTTTTTGTCCTCTTTTTTCCCCCAAAAACATGGAAATGCCCTCCTTTTCTGTGTACAGAAGATGGTAACCTTAGCTTACCTACATGACAAACCTTGTGGTAGAAGATATTACCATAGTGAAATGTTCTAAAAACCAACTTCTTCCTTTCCCCAGCCTAGTTTTAGTGTAAAAATATTGTATGAAAATGTGGAGCAATTGAATGAGTAAATTCGATACTATTTAAGCTATTTTTACAATTTGCATATTATCTACTGCAGTACCTAACTTAAAAGTATTTACCTATATTGTGTAATTTTGGTAACCAACTGAAATATTGTATTTCTGTATGTTTTTTAGTGGCTATTTTTAGTATTTTGATTTTTCATAGCTATTTGTATATTCTACAAATCAGTAAATATTTAGCTATTCATTCTTTAATTGATTCATTCTGGCATTTATTTCAGGTGGAGGAGAAGGCCAAGGTAGGAGAGGAGGGGGAGAAGGTGGAAGTGGTGGAGGAGGTGGATGGTGTGGAGGAAGCAGAGAGGCTGGAAGGGCCAGAGGGGTTGGGGGGTGAAGAGGGGGCAGAGGGGGTGGGGGTGTCGGAGGGGATGGAGAGGGAGGAGGAGGTGGGGGGGGCAGATGGTTTGGAGGAGGTGGAAGGGGCAGAGGGTGCAAAGGGATCGGAGGGGGCAGAGGAGATGGAGGGGGAAGAGGAGGTGGAGGGGGCAGACAGTTCGGAGGAGGTGGAGGGAAGGGCAGGCTGAAGGGGCGTAGGGAGAAGAAGGGCGGGAGGGGACAGAGGGGTCGGAGGGTGTGGATGGGGTCGGAGGGTGTGGATGGGGTTGGAGGGTGTGGATGGAGTGTCAGAGGCTGCCTTCTCACCTGTTGCCTTGTTGGCCAACCCATCATCTTGCAATGGCATTCACCAGGTGTCAAGGTGAGGAAAAGTGGTCAGATGCGCTGTAGGAAGATGGTTTATGATCATTGATATGCCATATGGTTGGGTTGAAGGGGTTGCTTGGCCAGGTCATAGGTGATGACTCTGTCGTGAGATGTTATTGACCCTCGGTGAATTTTTCATGCAACGAATTTATGCTTGATGAACGGACTGCGACAAGTTGTCGTAGAGCTTTAGGAAGTATTGTTACCTGTTTTATCAATGTTTTTTCTTAAATGAAGGAATCCTAAGATGAAGTTATGGTATCTACCCAAAATTTTCACTGCAAATGTACGATCTGGCTTTTAATTAATACAGTATTAATATTTAGAATACATTTTAAAATTTCTTTTTTCTCACAAACAAAAATTTGTAGCATAATGGGTATTTATGCTCAATCTGCAGAATTTCCTCATGACTTTTTTATATTCTCTTTGTTAGTGCTAAACGGATATCACTGCATTTTGTGTAGTTCTGAAAATGATATTTACTGGATTTCCCAAGGGTTTGATTTTTGCATTCTTTGGTCTTCAATATTTCTTAAATGTGTTTTTTTCTGATGTTGCTAAGTCGCTCAGGGTGCTATCAAAAGACGAGATATTAAGAGGATATAACTTGACTGTAGAAGTGAATGCCATAGCTATTTACAAGCCCCATTATTCACAGTGCTTTACAGTAGAACAGTTTGAATGTGTAAAGTTCCTTTATTTTCAGAGCAGATATGTGATAATAGCAAGAAAAATAATGCAATAAAACGGTCAAGTAGTGGGTGGGAGTTTTCTAAATTATTTGAATGTAATGTGTGCATGTGTATTTTTGGCTAATCACCCTCTTGGATTATTATAGGCATAGCTCCTTCCACACCAAACACACTCACAAGGAAGGGGGAAAACCCTGTGCCGGCATTAGCCAATCCTTAATGAAGACCATCAATGGAGCCAATGGCCTAACCTCCCTTCCGAAGGATGGAACGCTGAATTTCTGCAGTCCCCTCAAACCACACAAAAAGGGGGCCGGGTGGCCTTGGAAAAAATCCTACTTTCGTAGAATTCGTGCACGCTGTCCTTTCGAGCAGCAGGTGAATAGCAGCCAGCTGCCTAACCACTACATCACCAGCACTCCCTATATATGAATGAAAGAAATGTTTATTGTGTGCATAGTTCAATGTTGTTATTTCATAGAATTTTACTCTCTAATGTCATGGTGATTGGACAACACTTATCCAGTCACTCCTGTGTTCGTAATGTAGAGTAGGCATGTTTTAGCAAGAAATGGCATAATGTCAGTGTGGATTGGAACTTACAAATAAAAGTGGCTGTATCTTATATAATATTACAGTAATGTCTGTTTCCACCATTGTGATCTGGTGTACTACCATACTGATTTTTTAAAAATTGACATTTTTAGAAAGCTTAGGCCTCGGCATCGATGCAAAAGTTCTTTCATTAAAATTGAACCCTTACCAAAGGGAAGCTTTTAACATTTTAAGTTCATCCCAGTTGTGCATACAACCCGCATAGTTCTTGGCGGCAACTTAGACTGATCCTTCCTGGGGGAACATCTATACCCTATCGAGTTTTTGAACAGTTCGTCAGCATCCAGTTTGCCACCGCATAGACTACATCTGGAACTCATCAATATTGTGATGTTGATCAGAGATTTAAACTCCAGTAAAGGATAAGTTAATGGAACACAAATGATTGTAAAAGGCTTTCAAGAACACTGTATAGCAGGGAAAGTTATCGGCACTGGAAAGACTGGTCCCATACCGAGGATTAAATTATGCCCATTAGTCCCTACAATTCCTTTCAAACTGTGTAGAAGACAATTTCTGATCAAAACCGCATTTTCAATGACAATCATCGAGGATCAAGGACAGATGATTACATGTGTTGGAATTCACCTAACATCGCCCGTTTTCTCCCAACATCAGCTGTATCTGGATTCTCCCGAGCTTCATCATGCAAGGGCATCACTGCTACCATCATTGAAGGACCTCAACAGTTTTTGGACAATGATAAAATGATAACGTCAAATTATGTATTCATAGAAATGTTGTAAATATAATGGAAAAAATCTTAATAAAATATTGTATATTAAAATACTTTGTTTGATTTTTCGTGCAAATTATTCGCTCCGGCACAGCTAGTACATACATAAATATAATATGTGTCCTTCGCTTTGGGAGGCTTAGTGATCTCATCTTGAGATTTATAATTATTGCCAGCTCTCATTGCATGATTGCAGCCCATTTTTTAAAATAATTAATGGTTAAGGGATTGATTCTTGCCATGCACGCTTTGAAGGATTTGTCCCCCAACATTCCAAACCAGTAGTAGGAAATATGTCATTTTTAAAAATCTGATTGTAGCCTTTTTACTGATGTTTATCATGCTAGTGTATTATAATGAAAATTGTATTATAACTTGGGAGATGTCCATTGAAATTCAACCGGAAAGCATTTTGTGAAAATAAATATGAACATAAATATAGCCTGACTTTATTTGAATGGCAAGAAAACAAACTTTCATTATTTTAGGCATTCGTTGTTTCAAGTTTCGAACATCTACGATGATTCTAAATACCTGATTTTAATATGTGAATGATTAATGTTCCACATTCATATGTATTTCTTCTCGTAAATGACGCAACGAATGTTGTTTACATTGGATGCTATGAAAATATTTTCTCTCTCCTTTTCTCTCTCGTACTGATTGTAAGAGCATTCAAAGAATGCTTTCACCCATATGGATTGAAAAAAAAATATGATTTCGAGGTTTAACAATGCAATTGGTTTGCATGGAAACATCCCGTTAAATGGCAGGATTTCCCCAAAACATATCAATTAAACTTATAACATGAGGAATTTCGAACTTTAAGCGGGAAAAGATTAACAGAAAAAGAAACATCATAATTTTTTCTTTTAAATGGGCTAGTTCCGAAAATCGTAGGCTAATTCTTTCTAATTTAGATCTCAAAAAGAATAAAATCCTGCAAGCCAAAAGGTGTTATCATATGGGAAATCGAATGGCCTACCTTGGAGTCGAAACTAGAACTTTTTTTGAGATTTCATTTTGCCATCATCTTACAATAAGTGAATCAATCATTCCTGCCAAAAATAAAAAGTGAATCTTGTTCCATTATCGAGCTATTTGCATTTTTATAGTGGTAGAGAGGGAGCCACAAAGGGACAGAAATAGCCTTTTATTATCGTAAGATTGTAAGATGTAAACATTATTTATTTATTTCTATGATGTTTCTCAGGATAATTCTTGTAAATATTCATCTTTATGTCAAAATCTATTGCTTCTTTTGAAATGGAGTACCGAATTTTTATTTGATTTTCGGAATATATACTTGTGGTGGAACCTGGAATGCAACACAACATGCAAACCTGTTCTGTTTTCGAAAAATGGACGCTCCTATAAATAGTACGCTAGTCATTTCTATAGATAAAATTTTCAGATTTGAACCGGACTTATTTATTGTACACTTTCAGTAAATATGCAAAATATAAAATGCATTCACAATCCCATTTTATTATCCCAGATTGTCCCTGTTTCCCTAAATCCTCTTTTCCTGAGCTCATCAAGCAACGCATGACTTGTTAAAAAGTTATCAGAATACATGTTATAACAACTGGGTTGGTCATCAATTACTGAAAGCATTTTGTTCACCACTTGAGTACCTAGGGGTGCAGTACTTTGGTTGTTGGAGGATTCTTTACCGCAATACAGAGAAAAATTGTAGCAGTAACCATTTTCTCCACACATTACCCATAATTTGTTACCGAGCCTTATCAGTATACCCCTAATAAGTTTTTTTAATTGATGTTGTCCATAGTATCTGAAAATCATCTCATCTATAGATAAATTTCTGCACCATCTGCTGTATATTACATGAAAGGTACTTCTAACTCATCATCATTTCCTTCCTTTCCATCGGTAAGCTCATCAACTTCAGGTGGATGTGCAGCTATATCTGCTTCTATGTGTTCGGAAAATAAATATTCACAAGTCTCTTCTAGGCCTCTAAATATTTTACAACTCTTTGTTGAAGCTGATTAGTGAAAAAAATTATATAAAAAAAATTTCACAACATATCATACCTACAGGAAAAATCTACACAATGCCCAGCATGCTATTTATAGGACAGTAAAGATTATCACTATTTTTTATTTCATCCATGGGAAATATATTACTAATAACTACCATAATGTATTGTTACTCTCATATACAAATGGATTCAATGGAAATATTCATCACTCACTGTTTGTAGATAAAGTATATTTCGAAATGTATACTCAAGACCACACTGCATGTGGAAAGCTTAGTTTTGCAGATACGTAAATATCTTAGAACCGAATCTCCGAGGTGAATAACATGAAAAAATGCTTCACCAGTCCCTGGCGTTTACTATTGATACAAAGTAGTCATTTTTGTTTGAAATCTAGATCTGATAATCCAAGAAAACTAAGTGCCCTATAAATAATACTAAAGCAGTATGGATTATTTTTTTAAAATTTTTACAAATGAAATGGTTGAGAAATTTAACTGTTGCATACAATTGTAAACATTATATTTGTTTATTGTTTATTTTGATAATTCATTTATTTCCTTACAGTGAGGCAAATTCAATATAATTGTATGAAAAATACTACAAAATACAACTACAATTTTTATGTAACCTTTTTTTACACTTACAATAATAGGTAAGTATATATAACATCCACAATTATACAAGTGTACTTTATCTATTTAAATTTCTTACACCCATTACATATAGTTAGTTTCTCACTGTGCTGCTCACATATAAATTGATTGCATGCTGTACACTGTATCAGCTATTTCCTAACTCTTTTCCTGTCACACATACATCTTTAGCAGATAATATATTTAGAATTCAAAAAAGAGCCATAGCGATCATTGCTGGTAAACATCCTAGAGCCCCTTCTTGTCCCATATTTCAAGATCTACATATTCTTCCACTCCCCTACCTATATATCCTTTCCTTATTATGTCTTATTAACTCAAACATTAAGGAATACCCAAACAACTCATACCATCATGACCACAACATCAGAGCTAACAATGACGTTCACATCTACAGTTATAGAACCAAAATTTGTAGTCATGGACCTAAGGCAATATCCTACCAAACCCTTATAAAAATATTCAAAACAACGATTAAACTATATCTCCAAAGGAAACTTTTCTCTTCAGTAGAGGAATATCTCAACAACTCTTGATGTCCTAGTCTTAACACTGTCGATTGCCTTTTTGCATGTAACCCATTGCTTACCCTGAGATTATATAAGGGTAAATCATTGAAATGTTTTTATTAATTTTACTTTTATTTACTTTTTGATGTACATGATTTTTTTAATTCTGACCTGTCCAATATCAAAGTAACTGATTCAAGGACCAATAAACATAATTATCATTAAAGATATGGGTGTAGTAGGGCATACCTGCACGACCGTCAATATGAGATTAGAACTGTGGTTAAAATGAAGAAGGACATTACCATACATGAAGAAATGTGAATATTTGCTACATTAGTGAATGTTCAAAGATCACATTGTCTCGCCAATAAGTTAAGTTCATTTCTGCCCTTCTGAAATTGTAGTGGCTACTATGGAAACTTTCAGAGGTGCTTGGTATACAAATTTAATCTTTTCCGGGCATGATGTTTGAAGATATTGTTCAGGTAAGATAAGAACAGGAATAGAGACATCAACATAAAAAAAAGTAAAATACTTAGTGTTTCATTTCCAAAAAGTAGCAATTTTTTGCAAGTAATAACAAGTCATAAATTTCTTCGTTTTATAGAGACAATAATTATTATTTATATTTCTTTCTGACAATGGAAAATCAAAGAATAACAAACTCCAGCATCACATACACATACTCAGAAATAGCTTCGCCGAATAAATTCTTCTATGTAGATGTTTAGGTGATTTCTCTTTGTTCCAAATTCTTTCTTATGGCGCACCTTAAACTTCTGCCTGTGCTTTCAATAGTTTGCGTGTGTGCATCATTTTATTTTGTTGGTCCACAAAATTTTCGCTGTGATTCACTTTCCAGTGTTTGTACCTGGAAGGATGTTAATTTATCCTTTCGTAAGCTTTCCAGCAATCCGATATTGTTTTAGTTCCGGGAAGAACGTACTTTTCACTTAATGGTAGTAAAGTATCGGCGTTTCCTTTTTAACTATTTCGAGAAAACATATCTGCGTTCCTCTTTCATTCCGAAAACCCACTGTTGATCAATGACAACAAATCCTCGATTGCTTTTCCTCTTCGTAATGACTGTCCCATCTATTTCCACTATTTCTCCAGGTCCTTCAAGAGTTTGTTGGTTGTAAAAAAATATAGGCAACCAATATCCCTGAAGAAGTTGTTACAATCAGCAATATTCTTTTGACTTACAGTGGATCCGTCACATTTACGCATGTCAAACGTTATTTCCGCTACGTTGTGCGTTTTTTAGAGCAGTAGTAGGTTAAGTGAAGTGCTTCTTTCGTTGTTATTTTTACGCCCTCAAAAAAGGGTCTCTTCATAAATCCTTCAGTTGTGTTACAATGGTTGCATTTCCAACTGATTTTTAAAAATTTTCATCTGTCAAGCCTAGTGATCACCATTACGTTTTTATGTTATGTACAGATATTCTTGGTTATTGTTGTCAACGAATACAACATTCGTAGTAGCTGAATTAAACAAGATATAATATAAATACGTTTTATTTTCATTCGTACGCCTGGTGCACATAGTAAATGAAAGGAGATGGATTATTCGCGACGAACAAGTGAACTTAAACACGTTTAGTTTCGTCACGTATACGTACACTCAGCTTTTGCAAGTAATGAGAAATAAATAATTTACGACGAGGGAATGAATGTGAACGTCAAAATTACTATTGCTCATCTCAAGTGAGGTATGTACGATTTAAATAATTTAATTGTCGACCGTTCTATTAATAACTACCTACGGATTATAAAATAAATCGGCAAATCACAAATTCTATATTTCCTTGACATCGCTTCTGATATATCCTTTAGCAGTTGATAGACTAAGCCGTTATAATTTATCTATTTTTCTAAATTGATTAAATCAAACAATGGAGGCTTTTTTTCCTTTGTCGTCCAGCGGGACACCTCTGTTGGCCGTTCCCGTGGAAACCACACCATTCGGGACTAGTTCATTCTTGTTCAACGAACGAAAGATGGATCAATTTAGCAGTCAAGGTATGTGAATTGATTTCCGCTTAATCTCACCTCCAATCCTCTTAGTTGGCGCAGACTACAATTTTTAGGAAACATTTCTCATAAATTGTCCAACCTTTATCCTAAACTTAAACTTAAACCTACTTTCTACTCTCCAGTTACATTTTCCAAATTATTCATCAACGCTAAAGACCCGATACAGTTGTCATTAAGAAGTGGTGTGTATATAAACTTTCTTGTGATGATTGCGGAGCGGTCTACTTAGGCCAAACGGGGAGGAGTTTGACAAGAGGTTTTAATGTGCATAAGCGATACTTCCGTTTAAATAATTTGAATTCTCAATTTGCGAAACATCTTTTACACCTTCCTTCAACCCTAAATTCCTCCACTTTGGAATTAAAGGTCGCAAATTGGATGCTCTTGAACAGCTAGAGATAATTATTTGTGAAGACTCGCTTCCCTTAAATGAACACCTTTCCCACAATCATCTCCTCTATTTAGCTTACCGAATATTTTCTAAATACGCTATATCAACGTTGTTGTCTTTGGTTCTTTTACCAAGTTTTTGTAACTATGTCGCTTTTGCCTTCCTTTCAAACCCCTTCCTTTTCCTAACCGTTTATTCAATTACCTTCCATTCATTCGTTTTCTTTCTAACCCCTCCCCCCACCTTTTCCCCTATATATTGGAACGGCTTTTATATTTTATCACCTGATGATGCTACGATCGTAGTGAAACCGGTCGTGCATAATAAATTTGTGCAATTGACTAAGTTCTTTCTTTTTCTCGGTGAGTAAATTCCACAGGTTGACCTCATTATTGATACTTTTCCTTCATATTCATCTGTTTCCTTCTGTTAGGTACACGCCTTTAACCAAGCTTTCATCCTATTCTTCTTCTTAGTATCCACTACCTTGTGTTTTCATCCTTTTTTTCGTTTCTCGATATTCGCATGAACTTGGATTTTTCCTATCCATATGTTTCCAAGGATATTTTGCTGACTTAATGTTGTTAACTGCGTCCGTCGAAGATCGACTTCATCTTTCGAAACATTCGACCTCAGTACAAACACTAGCTATTAATGCACACAGAACCAGTAAATTATATCTTCTACAACATCTTTCTTAGCTTGAAACGATGAAACATTTACCTTCGTAAGGAAATAGGTCGTGAATACAAGTGCTCCGATCAAAGTAGTTTAATGAGTTGATATAAACGATAGTTTTCAGAAATTCTTTATTTGATAACATATGAATAGTTTGAAATGTATAAAAAAGAGCAAAGCCGTCGACATACGTTAAATTTGAAATTCTTTTGTCATTTGTGTCTGCAGGTTTGAACGTTTACGCCATGATTGGGGTGGCCATATCAATTTTTATTTGCCTAATTATTAAGCTGGCGTGGGAAGTTTTAAGACGGTGCCGCGTCGGAAGGAGGAGGAGACGGTGGTGCATAGAGGATGGGGTCCCCGTGGCCCAGAATTTATCTGTAAGTAAAATACGCCTAAACCGCTAATTACTTCCTCTATTATGTTATAAACCCTTCTAATACGTTCTTTCATATAGTTGATTACAAAGATGTCCAATGGCCTCTGGCGAATGTGAAATTCTCGTTTTCGAAGAATGTTTTTCTTCAAATATTCACTTATTAAGAACAAATACACAATATTTTCTTATACTTAAATTTAGATCAGTCGCGCTACAAAATTGTTGACAAAATTTTACTATTTATTGTACCTGGCAGTGCTAGATTTGACAGAGCATATTTATTTACGTCATTCTAAATTATTATAAACTTACAATAATAAGTAGCAGTCCACTCATTATTTATTTAATAAATATTTCTTAAACTACCTCTACGTTACGTTCACAATTCAAACTTTCCGAAGATAAAAAGATTAGGGACTTTGCTTAGATTGCGTCGATAGGATGTGACTGATTGACATTTTAATGACACTGTGATTGTTGCAAATAGTAGGACATATTATACTATATTATTTATTTCCGCATTTGGTTTTTTACTATAGCGATGTGTTAATAAAATTCTGAAATAAGTATTTCAACTATTGGGCCCCCCCAAACATTTGGGGCCATAGCCGCGCACCCAGTGGGTCTATGCTTATATTTGTTGTTAATCAATTTTAGTAATTAGTATTTCAATTCGCTTAAAGGATATCCTAATACCAAAGTGGTTTTGATAGATTAATTAGCCTTCGGAAATCAATCTTGATGTTAAAACCAACAGGCAAATACTACTCCAACGGTTTTGCTCTGATCCACCGTCGGATCCAAAACTAACAAGTATTCATAACAGCTTAACACAGCCCCCCCCCCCCCCCCCCCCCCGAAGAAAGCCATCTCTATTTATCATATTCCGTCTCAAATTTCAAATTGTTCTAAAATTTCTACAAGATTTCCCAGGGAGATTTCCATTTTTCATTTATTACATCACCATATTACATAAATATCAATTTTAAGGTAAAAAATATACAATTTTTTATTCATTGACTGTCTTCGGAGATTTTCCTTCGCCTTACGTTTTAACTACAGCCAGTGTAGCTCACATTTGCCATCTCAATAAATAGACTGTTTGCAATATTATAGTTTTCCGTTTTCCAAATTTATTAAAAATAACAAAGGATTCGTAAAGTGCGTATCGTAATATACTATTAGTAGGTACGTATGCAACCAAGAATGAATTTTTGATTTATATTTGAATGGAAAAAAACGGAATATCTACAGACGGACGGACGGCAAAGAGATAACAATTGGTCGTATTTTTTTAAAACGCTAAAAATCGATGAAGAATTTTGTTACAAATATAAAATTGCCTTTCATCTGCGTGCCTAAAATGAGTTAAAACGTTTGTTTCCGGATTATTATTTATCTTATATTATTTTTTAACAGTTAGGCGGCTAGTTACGCCCTTGCATCGAAGGCCATTCTCCCTATCCCCTCTCGCCCGTAAATACATATGTTCAATTAACACCATTGCTGTTACGCCAATACTGTAGAAATATCGCACCTACTCATAACACAGTCGTGCGTGTTTTGTCGAAAAAAATACATGAGATTGGGATACTTCGTATTGGTAACACGAATTCCACATTTTTACCATTTATTGTGATTTTAGACTTTCAGACGTTATTTTACCGCGGATGAAAATAGGAATTCGTGAATTACCGACCTATAGACATGTCGCAACGTTCTTCTTCCTTATTTTTTTCTTTCCTAGGAGATCTTCCTCTGTAATGTTCGTTTAAATTGTCTTTTACAAGGAAAAAATAGGATCCGAGGACACCATCAATATAAAAAATAACGATGCATGTCAAATATGCGACCTACACGTGAGCTGTTATCAACGTCGTCTAATATGCGATGTACACATGTGAGGTGTAATCTACGCACGGAAAACATTCCTCATGAAGCACTATTTGCAATCTAAGGATGAATTAATAACTTTATTAATGTTGCTATCTCGTCGGTTCCCGAGACTATACAAATAAATAAAAATAAAATATTCTTCGTTCGCCATTGAAAAAGTTGATGCGGGAGTTTTATGAGAGATTTGGTTGGGTGAGATCTTGTGGTGTACAATTGAAAGATGGATTGCAAGTACGTACCACGGTTGGAAGCGAAGGGGTACTCCGTGGGACAACGATGTGGTGAACAAGACGTAGGAACAATTATAGTTAATGGTTTCAGGCGTCACTTGGTGGAATTTCTACATAATGTAAAATAAAGAGACTTTTTGTAATTCTGCATAAATTTGATTAAAACTACCTTGGTTTCGTTGCAATGCAACATCACCATGTGCGTTTCTCAAAACTATTTCAAGTTTAATGGAAGTTTTTATAAATTAGATGGACTAGCCATGGGCTCTCCTTTGTCGCCACTACTTGCAGACATTTACATGGTCAATGTTGAAGGTAATTTATTTTCTTCAAGATAACACCTGACGATGTTGCATTACGACAAAACCTAGGTCGTTTTAAATAAATTTATGTGGAATTACAACAAGTCTCTTTATTTTACATTCCGTAGGAACAAAGCATGAGGCAGCTACCCTAGGGTGACCAGGCGACCCGGAAAATCCGGGACTGTCCCGGAATTTTACTTAACGTACCATTGTCCCGATAAAGTTCTTCGGGGCACCCATTTGTCCCGGATTTTTTGTTTCTGCCTTGCAAAATCTCCTCGCCACGAAAATGTCATAAATGTCTTTAATCCGAATCGCATTCATTATATTGGAAAATACAGAAATTACTTATTAAATCTTGTTACAATCGGTGCTATTCCTATATTCCAGAGCAGACCGCATAGATGAAGAAATTGTGTAGTTTTGGTTTGTGTTTCGGGCGCATGTAGAAAGAATTTTGTATGATTTGACAAACAAGACAGCCTTGACGTGAAAACAATCAATACCATTATATTAAGCGCGTTTAAATTAAATATAAATTTTCAAGTTTTTTCCGATGATTAAAAGTAATAAAAATTTGAATGACGCAGGCAGGCATAGTCTAAAAATTAATGAAAAATTATATAAATTTACATAAAATGAAATAGAAGCCATATGGTGTTATTCTATCTTCTACGCTATTTATATACACATTTAACTTTATTATTTGCCCTATTGTTACCTATAAATCGTGATATCTTGTGTTGTAAGTATTTTACATATTCATTTAATTGAAATTCTTTGTTAATACATTAAACAAAATTGTGCTCTGTATTTGCGAAACTTATCTACTTTAAATTTAAGTACATATAACTAAACCCGGATTTTTCCCGATTATATCCCGGATTTTCCTGTTCAGGTCGTGTTATGTTCCGGTTGTTTTTTGAGTGTCAATCGCATATTAGACATGATCGCATGCTAGACCGTCACCTAAAAGGTAATTAATCCACTCCAAGGTTTTAGCAAGAGTGTTAGGAGGTTTTTGTATTTTTCGACTTTGATAGGAACAAGCTGCACACAACTCGAGTTCAAACATAAAATTCCATACCAAACTCCCTATTTCACGAAATTAAATATCTTCTCACAACGGAAGGACCTTTTTGATGTATCAGTATTTTTACATGTCGATATATTCCTACAGGTATGTTGTTGATATATCGGTACATAATATTTTTTGGCATCCCAATTTCAATAAAACCTTGCCGTTTGCGTATTTGATGGTTCGCGATGCGTGCGTACGTGTCAGTCAGTCGAGATGGCAATTTCGCGGAAAATGAGAAGTATTCAGCGAGAACTCCCGCATTCATTATCTTACACACATGAGTTCCGCTTGGCTCAAATGATGTTGACTTGGAGATCGCGTTACTTTAATTACGAGTTATCTTCGTACAGACCCTCCCCGGTTGACGCAAAACTCGACCGACGTTAATGCCACTTTACGTGAAAACATCCGAGTTAGGAAATTGAAGTTAGCAGGCAAGCGGAAAAATTTACGTGGTGGAGTACACATGGGTGCGTCTCGCGGTCGACTTCCTCGCATAGGGTGAGTGTGTTCTGCTTGGTCTTCATGCCTTGTTGTGCTGATTGTGCGTAGCTCGTGTTATTTCCGCAAAATACGTGACTTTTGCATCCCCAGTCATGGCTGATAAGAGTAAAATTGATTGTGAAGGTGCCAGTGCTACGAAGAAGAGACGTACGATAAATCGCGAGGACAATCTCGACATCGTGAAGCGATATGAAACCGACCAATAACAGAATATAATGTGACATATCGTACTGTAATTTTCGACTTGCGCAACCGAACCCTTATGAAGGTCGGAGACCGTGTGTATATGGTGTATTTTAGGCGCTGCAGGGCCCACCGACAAGTCATACACTAAATGATATGTTAAGGAAATTGTAACTCAGCACCTGGAGCAAAAAAAACTTGAAGCTGTAAAATAATATATCTTTAAGGAGATTATGAGGAAGTGTGCAGCTTAGTCTTAGTTTCATTAAATTTTAAATTTATTGAGAATCTTCATCAAATAACTTCATAGCTATATAATTACGTTAACTCATCTTGTTCTTTTCTTGTTCAGAGTGAAGAAGAATACACCCATGCCCCAAAAGGGATTTTAAAAAAGCCTGATGGAAAAAGGGCCCAGCTACACGTGAGTGTTTTTAACGATGCTCTGATTTTTCTGCATTCTATTTACTCTGATGCCCGAATGCAATTTGATAGTGCCAATCATAGAAAAAAAGCTTTTCCTCTCCCATAGATTTTTATGTGCATATTAAATTATTGTAACTACCCACTACTTATCCTATTGTCAGGTCTGGCTACAGATGTGATGTGTGTGTTTGTGAGAGATAGATAGATGGAAAGATATACGGATTATAGTCTTTATTCGGACGAAATTTGGACCATAAGGTCCATTCTTACATTTAACCCTTCGTCTATATAATGAATATTAAAAATAAAAGTATTGCAATGGAGAGTATATACAAAACCTAAAGAGATATAAGTGAAGACAGATATAACTTTGAGGGGAAAACCTAGGCTTGTTCTTCCTAGTAAAATCCACGCAGGAAAACACCCACGGATAAGGGGGTGCGAAAATCCTACATAGTGTATATATCACAATGAAAAACTGCAACGAAATATTGCCAGTCGAAAAGTCACTTCCTGACGGCCCGATAGATATTGAATGTCGAGAGTTTGCAGTTGTTTTTTTTAACCTTGCCATATGTGTATGACAATTTTGAACCGTAATGAGGCTGTGTATGGTATCAAAATTCAAACATATATCCAGTATGCCAAAGGACATGAAAAAGACTGAAAACACGAGAGACCCAAAGTGAGCAGAATGCGAATATTTGAAGTCAATTATTTAATTCACACGTAGGGAACAGAGAGCGAAAAAGAGGAAACAAAATTGGTCAAGATAATGAAAGGTTGGATGTTTTTTCTTATAAACGTTGATAGTTTCAAGGTTTCCGAATCCATTTTTATTCTAAACGACTTTTCCCGATGGCCACTGCATTGTATCCAAATAAAAATTGGTGTACAGGTTTCCCTCTCTTTATGCGAGGGTTGCGTTCAAGGAAAGTGACGCATCAAGTGAAATCGCATAAACAGAACCCGTATTTACATGTAAATATAGGGATACATTCCTCAATTAATCCTACATCCCCTCCAAGATGCTCTTCTTTCGCTCCATCAGGACTTCTTATGCGCTGGTTACAAAATTAAAACAATTAACACTAAATTATACTCGCCAATAAAAGGAAGCAGACGAGCACAAGTGGTGTCTGCTGTGAGTGACATAATAGTGGAGGTTTAAAGTGCCGGAGGGTTGGCTTGGCCCAATGCAAGTTCCGCGGGCAAGGAGACGAAAATTCTCAAGTGTGCTCAGACAGTATCACACGAAATCTCCCTCTCCACTCTCATCTCTTTTACTGTAGTACTAATACGCGCACCATAAGAGACAATGAGAAACTCAATGGTCGCCTTGTGGTGAAGTGCAGAACTTTCTTTCATTTGTATTGCACTGGCCGCGTAACCACATAAGAGCGAATAAAAGGCGCATAAAAAGAAATTCCGGTACCAATAAGTTTGTCGCATAATAACGAATTCTCATATAGCAACCAGCATAAAGAGAGGGAAACTTGTATTTAAATTGCTCTACATATTGTATTTGGTTACTCCCTTCATAATTCCAACTACCAGTAGTGGTTCTCCTCTTCCTTACCCAGATCCACAGTAAAATATTGTATTTCCTCAAAATGAAAATGTGAAATTCCTTGAAAGTTTCCTTTTTTCCAATTCCAGATACAAAATGAGTATAATTTACTGATTCATTATTAAAGGAGCCGAATAAGGTAAAATTATCAATCATAGATAAGAGAGGTCAAGGGTACGATAATGGTTCAGATATGAATATACGAAATATAAACTTCAGAGCGTTTTTAATCCCTGTAGGGCTCTTTCTTTAAATTTACTTGTGAATAACGGTGCAAAAATTCAGAGCAAAGAAATTGGTTTCCTTTCTGCTGTGCAAGAATTTTATATTTTCTCCTTTGAGCCTACAAAACAGTGGGAAGTGTCGAACAAGTATGTTTTCAGAATGACCTTAAAAAGTAACGTAACGTAACTTGCCTATATTCAGTAAAACCCCTTATTTAGACATAAAATAACGTTTGTTAAAAAACTCGCTAAGTCAGGCTCAAAGAATACGCCGACGAACTGATAGCTTCAATTTAATGACTTAAGAGCCGCCGACTGAACTAGATCTATTCTCGCCTCAGACGCTTTTCAAGTACACTGTAACATTTACGCTTAATGTGTCTACAATGCAACAAGAATCATGCACCACTGAAAGGACGTGCGGAATGTACGGTGATTTTTCGAAACACGATTTTATAATCTTTTAAAATCACTAGTACTCGAATATAACGCGGGGACTACTTTTAAGGTTTCATTTTTTGGAAAAAGAACATCGCGTTATATTCGGGGCAATACGGTAATTTAAATTACAACAAACTACAAATTAACTTAAATTTAATTTCAAACTTTGGAGAGCCAAATATAGTGGAAAGTGTTAAAACATGATAGCGCCCAACTTTCACGTCTTTTCAATGGCATTCATAATTGGCTCGAAGAGTAAATAGCATCAATAGTATTTCTGTATCTAGGTGCGCTGTTTATGCTCTGCTAGTGTGATTAGGGAAATAGGGAAATTGATGCGGTGGACAGGTCCGTGTTTTTTCATGGTTAGACTTGGTTTTCCATATACTCCTATTTTCCACTGTCCTCTTCATATCTTTGTAACTCTCTTTCCCATTTATATCATCTATCTGCTGAAACATTTTTCTACCTTTTTCCATCTAGATGTTATATATATATATATATATATATATATATATATATATATATATATATATATATATATATATATATGCCCTGGTTTGGTACCCTGGATATATGGTATGCCTAATTATGTAATAATAAAACAATAAATACATAATTATATATTTTCAAAAACAAAACATTATTTCGCCTATTACAAGATTGAAAATATAAATCAAAATTATCTGCTGAATTTCCATATATATTTTATAATGTTTAGATGTTTTTACCAGTTTCCTTACTTTACCAAATTTTTTCCCAGGTCAGATTCAGATTCAACATAGATGATGAGAAATCCTCCCAGACAAATGGTGGCATGGAATTGGTAAATCCCATTTTTATTAAAATATCTTATATGGTCTGCCCGTATCTCCATCTCGAATCAACCATGTATTGAGGTTTGACTCAGGTTAAATGGTTTCTAACTTTTTGACTGCTTCACAAACCAATTTAACTTTACCAAAATTATATAATCAAGTTTAGTAAGTCAAAATTTATTCTTTACATTTTAGATAAAAGCATAAAATTTATCTTTAAATAATTTATTTTAAATTATTTTAATACCATGGTAGGCTACATTAATTAAAGTCTCAGAGGTTTCAATGGGACATATCAGATTTAATCCTCTGAAGAATTCGCCCAGAAATTTTTAACAAAGAGTCACGCATGGCCATTTTGACATGTAAAGCACGTGGAGCAGGTGAAAACTGCTTGGGAAGCAAGGCACTGGGTTGTGCACCATCGGTGCCAGGGATAATATGTAAAACTAAAAACACATGTAAAAATTTGCCCCAGAACCATGTGGAAAGAATTGGTATAAAGTCTTATGTTGATTATGGAACTAGTAAAATAACTTGCCAAAAAATCCTCAACGTTTTGAGATGATTCAGATCAACTTTAGGAGTCAAATAACAATAAGTTTTACCTGAAACTGAAAGAAGATATAGAAATCTTTTATGGCAATGTGGGAGAACTATTGAGAATAACTTATAATCAGAAAGGTTTACCAGAAAAAAATAAATTATAAACACATCACCTACGGAACTTATTCAGTTAATATCCAAGTGAATAATGCAAAATATTTGGCATATGGCACTTAATCAAAATATTAATAAGTGATTACTTTATTGTTAAGTGCTCACTGGCTCCTTCTTATCCTTCTGAAACTGTCATTGATTTTTATTTTAATATATTATATCTTATTTCCATTTTGTTATGTATATATATATATATATATATATATATATATATTTATCATATGGAATGAAAAAGCTATAAAATATAGATCAGTGATTCTCAAACTTTCAATTGTCGCATCCCCCTTGAATATCATACAGCCGCCTTTGAATTGAAAATAGCAAAAATAAGAAAATGTATTCATTTTATATAACTGTCAATAATTATATATCACATCATTTTTCCAAAAATTTCCTGAAAAATTTTGTTTTCAGAGAAAACTTTATTTTATTGACACTTCACCTTGCATCGAAAACATTTTATGGCCCACAGTTTGAGAAACACATGTACAGTCATTAATAAAAAGAGAAGATTTAGTATGAAATGGATAAAAATTTTAGTAGCTACAAGAGACCAAACCAAATAATGAATGAACTGCACTAATATGCTCAAGAGCACACCTATCCGTGAACTAAATATTAATTTTTGTTTGAACCATGAATCAAGCCAAATTCTTTCAAATAATGGTTCGATTCCAGGAATTTTTAAATTCAAAATCCACTAAATTTTCTGCTCAGATTAGGTTTGATTCAGCTACTGGAAAAGTTAATGAGAATAAAAAATAGAGTAAAGGCTTCAATGTTAGTAAGATCTGAAGAAAATTTTCAGGTTGAATCATTGTTGAATTCAGTTCAAAAGTTGTTAGAATTAGCAGGGAAGTGTATTCTGCAGTATTAGGAAACACAAATATACAATCAGCAACAACTCCCAACTATTGCTACTCAGGTTACAGTTGCAATTTAAAAATGTGATTTGTCTTGACCCAATTTAGAGCATAACCTTTTAAAAATAGTCATGCGAAAAAATTGTCCTGTTTTTCTTCGCATTTCCACCTCACAATGCAAGTGTAGAAAGAGCATTTTCACTAATGCAGTCAGTGGACAAATGAAAGGAATAGGTTTAATGCTAAGTCTGTGAAAGGTGTTCTGTTTTTGCAGTGCAATTTCAAACATATGTAATGCAATGTTACGTACTTGAGAGGCAATCCAGAGATAATGAAAGAAATTATTTCACAAGACAAATATGAATGGGCTTATCCAAAACATTAGTAAATAATGTTTACACTGTTTTTGTTTGCATTAATAAATTTGTCCTCTTTTATGTCCTCTTTTTAAAATTCCAGATGACCTTTTTGTCCTCTTTTTTCCCCCAAAAACATGGAAATGCCCTCCTTTTCTGTGTACAGAAGATGGTAACCTTAGCTTACCTACATGACAAACCTTGTGGTAGAAGATATTACCATAGTGAAATGTTCTAAAAACCAACTTCTTCCTTTCCCCAGCCTAGTTTTAGTGTAAAAATATTGTATGAAAATGTGGAGCAATTGAATGAGTAAATTCGATACTATTTAAGCTATTTTTACAATTTGCATATTATCTACTGCAGTACCTAACTTAAAAGTATTTACCTATATTGTGTAATTTTGGTAACCAACTGAAATATTGTATTTCTGTATGTTTTTTAGTGGCTATTTTTAGTATTTTGATTTTTCATAGCTATTTGTATATTCTACAAATCAGTAAATATTTAGCTATTCATTCTTTAATTGATTCATTCTGGCATTTATTTCAGGTGGAGGAGAAGGCCAAGGTAGGAGAGGAGGGGGAGAAGGTGGAAGTGGTGGAGGAGGTGGATGGTGTGGAGGAAGCAGAGAGGCTGGAAGGGCCAGAGGGGTTGGGGGGTGAAGAGGGGGCAGAGGGGGTGGGGGTGTCGGAGGGGATGGAGAGGGAGGAGGAGGTGGGGGGGGCAGATGGTTTGGAGGAGGTGGAAGGGGCAGAGGGTGCAAAGGGATCGGAGGGGGCAGAGGAGATGGAGGGGGTAGAGGAGGTGGAGGGGGCAGACGGTTCGGAGGAGGTGGAGGGTAGGGCAGGCTGAAGGGGCGTAGGGAGAAGAAGGGCGGGAGGGGACAGAGGGGTCGGAGGGTGTGGATGGGGTCGGAGGGTGTGGATGGAGTGTCAGAGGATGCCTCCTCACCTGTTGCCTTGTTGGCCAACCCATCATCTTGCAATGGCATTCACCAGGTGTCAAGGTGAGGAAAAGTGGTCAGATGCGCTGTAGGAAGATGGTTTATGATCATTGATATGCCATATGGTTGGGTTGAAGGGGTTGCTTGGCCAGGTCATAGGTGATGACTCTGTCGTGAGATGTTATTGACCCTCGGTGAATTTTTCATGCAACGAATTTATGCATGATGAACGGACTGCGACATGTTGTCGTAGAGCTTTAGGAAGTATTGTTACCTGTTTTATCAATGTTTTTTCTTAAATGAAGGAATCCTAAGATGAAGTTATGGTATCTACCCAAAATTTTCACTGCAAATGTACGATCTGGCTTTTAATTAATACAGTATTAATATTTAGAATACATTTTAAAATTTCTTTTTTCTCACAAACAAAAATTTGTAGCATAATGGGTATTTATGCTCAATCTGCAGAATTTCCTCATGACTTTTTTATATTCTCTTTGTTAGTGCTAAACGGATATCACTGCATTTTGTGTAGTTCTGAAAATGATATTTACTGGATTTCCCAAGGGTTTGATTTTTGCATTCTTTGGTCTTCAATATTTCTTAAATGTGTTTTTTTCTGATGTTGCTAAGTCGCTCAGGGTGCTATCAAAAGATGAGATATTAAGAGGATATAACTTTACTGTAGAAGTGAATGCCATAGCTATTTACAAGCCCCATTATTCACAGTGCTTTACAGTAGAACAGTTTGAATGTGTAAAGTTCCTTTATTTTCAGAGCAGATATGTGATAATAGCAAGAAAAATAATGCAATAAAACGGTCAAGTAGTGGGTGGGAGTTTTCTAAATTATTTGAATGTAATGTGTGCATGTGTATTTTTGGCTAATCAACCTCTTGGATTATTATAGGCATAGCTCCTTCCACACCAAACACACTCACAAGGAAGGGTGAAAACCCTGTGCCGGCATTAGCCAATCCTTAATGAAGACCATCAATGGAGCCAATGGCCTAACCTCCCTTCCGAAGGATGGAACGCTGAATTTCTGCAGTCCCCTCAAACCACACAAAAAGGGGGCCGGGTGACCTTGGAAAAAAACCTACTTTCGTAGAATTCGTGCACGCTGTCCTTTCGAGCAGCAGGTGAATAGCAGCCAGCTGCCTAACCAGTACATCACCAGCACTCCCTATATATGAATGAAAGATATGTTTATTGTGTGCATAGTTCAATGTTGTTATTTCATAGAATTTTACTCTCTAATGTAATGGTGATTGGACAACACTTATCCGGTGACTCCTGTGTTCGTAATGTAGAGTAGGCATGTTTTAGCAAGAAATGGCATAATGACAGTGTGGATTGGAACTTACAAATAAAAGTGGCTGTATCTTATATAATATTACAGTAATGTCTGTTTCCACCATTGTGATCTGGTGTACTACCAAACTGATTCTTTTAAAATTGACATTTTTAGAAAGCTTAGGCCTCGGCATCGATGCAAAAGTTCTTTCATTAAAATTGAACCCTTACCAAAGGGAAGCTTTTAACATTTTAAGTTCATCCCAGTTGTGCATACAACCCACATAGTTCTTGGCAGCAACTTAGACTGATCCTTCCTGGGCGAACATCTATACCCTATCGAGTTTTTGAACAGTTTGTCACCATCCGGTTTGCCACCGCATAGACTACATCTGGAACTCATCACTATTGTGATGTTGATCAGAAATTTAAACTCCAGTAAAGGATAAGTTAATGGAACACAAATGATTGTAAAAGGCGTTCAAGAACACTGTATAGCAGGGAAAGTTATCGGCACTGGAAAGACTGGTCCCATACCGAGGATTAAATTATGCCCATTAGTCCCTACAATTACTTTCAAACTGTGTAGAAGACAATTTCTGATCAAAACCGCATTTTCAATGACAATCATCGAGGATCAAGGACAGATGATTACATGTGTTGGAATTTACCTAACATCGCCCGTTTTCTCCCATGATCAGCTGTATCTGGATTTTCCCGAGCTTCATCATGCAAGGGCATCACTGCTACCATCATTGAAGGACCTCAACAGTTTGTGGACAATGATAAAATGATAACGTCAAATTATGTATTCATAGAAATGTTGTAAATATAAAGGAAAAAAATCTTAATAAAATATTGTATATTAAAATACTTTGTTTGATTTTTCGTGCAAATTATTCGCACCGGCACAGCTAGTACATACATAAATATAATATGTGTCCTTCGCTTTGGGAGGCTTAGTGATCTCATCTTGAGATTTATAATTATTGCCAGCTCTCATTGCATGATTGCAGCCCATTTTTTTAAATAATTAATGGTTAAGGGATTGATTCTTGCCATGCACGCTTTGAAGGATTTGTCCCCCAACATTCCAAACCAGTAGTAGGAAATATGTCATTTTTTAAAATCTGATTGTAGCCATTTTACTGATGTTTATCATGCTAGTGTATTATAATGAAAATTGTATTATAACTTGGGAGATGTCCATTGAAATTCAACCGGAAAGCATTTTGTGAAAATAAATATGAACATAAATATAGCCTGACTTTATTTGAATGGCAAGAAAACAAACTTTCATTATTTTAGGCATTCGTTGTTTCAAGTTTCGAACATCTACGATGATTCTAAATACCTGATTTTAATATGTGAATGATTAATGTTCCACATTCATATGTATTTCTTCTCGTAAATGACGCAACGAATGTTGTTAACATTGGATGCTATGAAAATATTTTCTCTCTCCTTTTCTCTCTCGTACTGATTGTAAGAGCATTCAAAGAATGCTTTCACCCATATGGATTGAAATGAAAATATGATTTCGAGGTTTAACAACGCAATTGGTTTGCATGGAAACATCCCGTTAAATGGCAGGATTTCCCCAAAATATATCAATTAAACTTATAACATGAGGAATTTCGAACTTTAAGCGGGAAAAGATTAACAGAAAAAGAAACATCATAGTTTTTTCTTTTAAATGGGCTAGATCCGAAAATCGTAGGCTAATTCTTTCTAATTTAGATCTCAAAAAGAATAAAATCCTGCAAGCCAAAAGGTGTTATCATATGGGAAATCGAATGCCCTACCTTGAAGTCGAAACTAGATCTTTTTTTGAGATTTCATTTTGTCATCATCTTACAATATGTGAATCAATCATTCCTGCCAAAAATAAAAAGTGAATCTTGTTCCATTATCGAGCTATTTGCATTTTTATAGTGGTAGAGAGGGAGCCACAAAGTGACAGAAATAGCCTTTTATTATCTTAAGATGTAAACATTATTTTTTTATTTCTATGATGTTTCTCAGGATAATTCTTGTAAATATTCATCTTTATGTCAAAATCTATGGCTTCTTTTGAAATGGAGCACCGAATTTTTATTTGATTTTCGGAATATATACTTGTGGTGTAACCTGGAATGCAGCACAACATGCAAACCTGTTCTGTATTCGAAAAATGGACGCTCCTATAAATAGTACGCTAGTCATTTCTATATATAGAATTTTCAGATTTGAACCGGACTTATTTATTGTACACTTTCAGTAAATATGCAAAATATAAAATGCATTCACAATCCCATTTTATTATCCCAGATTGTCCCTGTTTCCCTAAATCCTCTTTTCCTGAGCTCATCAAGCAACGCATGACTTGTAAAAAAGTTATCAGAATATATGTTATAACAACTGGGTGGGTCATCAATTACTGAAAGCATTTTGTTCACCACTTGAGTACCTAGGGGTGCAGTACTTTGGTTGTTGGAGGATTCTTTACCACAATACAGAGAAAAATTGTAGCAGTAACCATTTTCTCCACACATTACCCATAATTTGTTACCGAGCCTTATCAGTATACCCCTAATAAGTTGTTTTAATTGATGTTGCCCATAGTATCTGACAATCTTCTCATCTATAGATAAATTTCTGCACCACCTGCTGTATATTACATGAAAGGTACTTCTAACTCATCATCATTTCCTTCCTTTCCATCGGTAAGCTCATCAACTTCAGGTGGATGTGCAGCTATATCTGCTTCTATGTGTTCGGAAAATAAATATTCACAAGCCTCTTCTAGGGCTCTAAATATTTTACAACTCTTTGTTGGAGCTGATTAGTGAAAAAAATTATATAAAAAAAATTTCACAACATATCATACCTACAGGAAAAATCTACACAATGCCCAGCATGCTATTTATAGGACAGTAAAGATTATCACTATTTTTTATTTCATCCATGGGAAATATATTACTAATAACTACCATAATGTATTGTTACTCTCATATACAAAGGGATTCAATGGAAATATTCATCACTCACTGTTTGTAGATAAAGTATATTTCGAAATGTATACTCAAGACAACACTGCATGTGGAAAACTTAGTTTTGCAGATACGTAAATATCTGAGAACCAAATCTCCGAAGTGAATAACTTGAAAACATGCTTCACCAGTCCCTGGCGTTTACTATTGATACAAAGTAGTCATTTTTGTTTAAAATCTAGATCGGATAATCCAAGAAAACTAAGTGCCCTATAAATAATACTAAAGCAGTATGGATTATTTTTTTAAAATTTTTACAAATGAAATGGTTGAGAAATTTAACTGTTGCATACAATTGTAAACATTATATTTGTTTATTGTTTATTTTGATAATTCATTTATTTCCTTACAGTGAGGCAAATTCAATATAATTGTATGAAAAATACTACAAAATACAACTACAATTTTTATGTAACCTTTTTTACACTTACAATAATAGGTAAGTATATATAATCTCCACAATTATACAAGTATACTGTAGCTATTTAAATTTCTTACACCCATTACATATAGTTAGTTTCTCACTGTGCTGCTCACATATAAATTGATTGCATGCTGTACACTGTATCAGCTATTTCCTAACTCTTTTCCTGTCACATATACATCTTTAGCAGATAATATATTTAGAATTCAAAAAAGAGCCATAGCGATCATTGCTGGTAAACATCCTAGAGCCCCTTCTTGTCCCATATTTCAAGATCTACATATTCTTCCACTCCCCTACCTATATATCCTTTCCTTATTATGTCTTATTAACTCAAACATTAAGGAATACCCAAACAACTCATACCATCATGACCACAACATCAGAGCTAACAATGACGTTCACATCTACAGTTATAGAACCAAAATTTGTAGTCATGAACCTAGGGCAATATCCTACCAAACCCTTATAAAAATATTCAAAACAACGATTAAACAATAGCTCCAAAGGAAACTTTTCTCTTCAGTAGAGGAATATCTCAACAACTCTTGATGTCCTAGTCTTAACACTGTCGATTGCCTTTTTGCATGTAACCCATTGCTTACCCTGAGATTATATAAGGGTAAATCATTGAAATGGTTTTATTAATTTTACGTTTATTTACTTTTTTATGTACATGATTTTTTTAATTCTGACCTGTCCAATATCAATGTAACTGATCCAAGGACCAATAAACATAATTATCATTAAAGATATGGGTGTAGTAGGGCATACCTGCACGACCGTCAATATGAGATTAGAACTGTGGTTAAAATGAAGAAGGACCTTACCATACATGAAGAAATGTGAATATTTGCTACATTAGTGAATGTTCAAAGATCACATTGTCTCGCCAATAAGTTAAGTTCATTTCTGCCCTTCTGAAATTGTAGTGGCTACTATGGAAACTTTCAGAGGTGCTTGGTATACAAATTTATTCTTTTCCGGGCATGATGTTTGAAGATATTGTTCAGGTAAGATAAGAACAGGAATAGAGACATCAACATAAAAAAAGTAAAATACTTAGTGTTTCATTTCCAAAAAGTAGCAATTTTTTGCAAGTAATAACTAGTCATAAATTTCTTCGTTTTATAGAGACAATAATTATTATTTATATTTCTTTCTGACAATGGAAAATCAAAGAATAACAAACTCCAGCATCACATACAAATATACTAGAAAAATAGCATTGCAAAGCATTTCAATGCTCTTTAAAGCACATTGAGGAAAATCTATCAGATTAAACAAGGTAAACTTATGTTTACCGAAAATACAGCGAAAAGAATTCTAATGTTGGGCGCAACACGGGTAACGAACAGGTGGAAGCTTGCTGTGGACGGGTTGTCATGACACATAAATCGCATGTAAAGAATAAAGAATTTCTTAGATAAACAATCTTGCGTAAGAATTGGTCATGCTCCCTTTCCCTCTAAGGGGGTTATTTACAGGTGCCTTTGGCATAGCTACCTAATGTCCCATATGAAAAGATGTTCTTTGAGATATTTCCATCTACGTAAAATAAAACGCATACATATTTGTGTTTTTCAGTTTCAGTATCTTTGCTTAGATTAAATATTAATCATCATCCTTAAGAAAGCGGGGTTTAGGAGGCGGAGCCCACATTGCAAAATAAAATGTTTATTTATGTTTCATTTTTTGTATTTTTACTCCCCGCCCCATAATTCTTACGATTTTTTTATTTTAAATAAAACAACAACGTTTTTAATGTTTATTTTTTAATAATTTTCCATTAAGACAACCTTTACGGCAAAGGATGTGTTATTTGCGAAACTAAATGGTATAGACTTATACTCGGTACTCGAAAATATCTTCGCCGAATAAATTCTTCTATGTAGATGTTTAGGTGATTTCTCTTTGTTCCAAATTCTTTCTTATGGCGCACCTTAAACTTCTGCCTGTGCTTTCAATAGTTTGCGTGTGTGCATCATTTTATTTTGTTGGTCCACAAAATTTTCGCTGTGATTCACTTTCCAGTGTTTGTACCTGGAAGGATGTTAATTTATCCTTTCGTAAGCTTTCCAGCAATCCGATATTGTTTTAGTTCCGGGAAGAACGTACTTTTCACTTAATGGTAGTAAAGTATCGGCGTTTCCTTTTTAACTATTTCGAGAAAACATATCTGCGTTCCTCTTTCATTCCGAAAACCCACTGTTGATCAATGACAACAAATCCTCGATTGCTTTTCCTCTTCGTAATGACTGTCCCATCTATTTCCACTATTTCTCCAGGTCCTTCAAGAGTTTGTTGGTTGTAAAAAAATATAGGCAACCAATATCCCTGAAGAAGTTGTTACAATCAACAATATTCTTTTGACTTACAGTGGATCCGTCACATTTACGCATGTCAAACGTTATTTCCGCTACGTTGTGCGTTTTTTAGAGCAGTAGTAGGTTAAGTGAAGTGCTTCTTTCGTTGTTATTTTTACACCCTCAAAAAAGGGTTATTTATTTCCGCATTTGGTTTTTTACTATAGCGATGTGTTAATAAAATTCTGAAATAAGTATTTCAACTATTGGGCCCCCCCAAACATTTGGGGCCATAGCCGCGCACCCAGTGGGTCTATGCTTATATTTGTTGTTAATCAATTTTAGTAATTAGTATTTCAATTCGCTTAAAGGATATCCTAATACCAAAGTGGTTTTGATAGATTAATTAGCCTTCGGAAATCAATCTTGATGTTAAAACCAACAGGCAAATACTACACCAACGGTTTTCCTCTGATCCACCGTCGGATCCAAAACTAACAACTATTCATAACAGCTTAACACAGTCCCCCCCCCCCCCCCCGAAGAAAGCCATCTCTTTTTATCATATTCCGTCTCAAATTTCAAATTGTTCTAAAATTTCTACAAGATTTTCCAGGGAGATTTCCATTTTTCATTTATTACATCACCATATTACATAAATATCAATTTTAAGGTAAGAAATATACAATTTTTTATTCATTGACTGGCTTCGGAGATTTTCCTTCGCCTTAGGTTTTAACTACAGCCAGTGTAGCTCACATTTGCCATCTCAATAAATAGACTGTTTGCAATATTATAGTTTTCCGTTTTCCAAATTTATTAAAAATAACAAAGGATTCGTAAAGTGCGTATCGTAATATACTATTAGTAGGTACGTATGCAACCAAGAATGAATTTTTGATTTATATTTGAATGGAAAAAAACGGAATATCTACAGACGGACGGACGGCAAAGAGATAACAATTGGTCGTATTTTTTTAAAACGCTAAAAATCGATGAAGAATTTTGTTACAAATATAAAATTGCCTTTCATCTGTGTGCCTAGTGAAGAAGAAATCAGTTAAAACGTTTGTTTCCGTATTATTATTTATCTTATATTATTTTTTAACAGTTAGGCGGCTAGTTACGTTATGTTCAATTAACACCATTGCTGGTACGCCAATACTGTAGAAATATCGCACCTACTCATAACACAGTCGTGCGTGTTTTGTCGAAAAAAATACATGAGATTGGGATACTTCGTATTGGTAACACGAATTCCACATTTTTACCATTTATTGTGATTTTAGACGTTATTTTACCGCGCATGAAAATAGGAATTCGTGAATTACCGACCTACAGCCATGTCGCAACGTTCTTCTTCCTTATTTTTTTCCTTCCTAGGAGATCTTCCTCTGTATTGTTCGTTTAAATTGTCTTTTACAAGGAAAAAATAGGATCCGAGGACACCATAAATATAAAAAATAACGATGCATGTCAAATATGCGACCTACACGTGAGCTGTTATCAACGTCGTCTAATATGCGATGTACACATGTGAGGTGTAATCTACGCACGGAAAACATTCCTCATGAAGCACTATTTGCAATCTAAGGATGAATTAATAACTTTATTAATGTTGCTATCTCGTCGGTTCCCGAGACTATACAAATAAATAAAAATAAAATATTCTTCGTTCGCCATTGAAAAAGTTGATGCGGGAGTTTTATGAGAGATTTGGTTGGGTGAGATCTTGTGGTGTACAATTGAAAGATGGATTGCAAGTACGTACCACGGTTGGAAGCGAAGGGGTACTCCGTGGGACAACGATGTGGTGAACAAGACGTAGGAACAATTATAGTTAATGGTTTCAGGCGTCACTTGGTGGAATTTCTACATAATGTAAAATAAAGAGACTTTTTGTAATTCTGCATAAATTTGATTAAAACTACCTTGGTTTCGTTGCAATGCAACATCACCATGTGCGTTTCTCAAAACTATTTCAAGTTTAATGGAAGTTTTTATAAATTAGATGGACTAGCCATGGGCTCTCCTTTGTCGCCACTACTTGCAGACATTTACATGGTCAATGTTGAAGGTAATTTATTTTCTTCAAGATAACACCTGACGATGTTGCATTACGACAAAACCTAGGTCGTTTTAAATAAATTTATGTGGCATTACAACAAGTCTCTTTATTTTACATTCCGTAGGAACAAAGCATGAGGCAGCTACCCTAGGGTGACCAGGCGACCCGGAAAATCCGGGACTGTCCCGGAATTTTACTTAACGTACCATTGTCCCGATAAAGTTCTTCGGGGCACCCATTTGTCCCGGATTTTTTGTTTCTGCCTTGCAAAACCTCCTCGCCACGAAAATGTCATAAATGTCTTTAATCCGAATCGCATTCATTATATTGGAAAATACAGAAATTACTTATTAAATCTTGTTACAATCGGTGCTATTCCTATATTCCAGAGCAGACCGCATAGATGAAGAAATTGTGTAGTTTTGGTTTGTGTTTCGGGAGCATGATGCGCATGTAGAAAGAATTTTGTATGATTTGACAAACAAGACAGCCTTGACGTGAAAACAATCAATACCATTATATTAAGCGCGTTTAAATTAAATATAAATTTTCAAGTTTTTTCCGATGATTAAAAGTAATAAAAATTTGAATGACGCAGGCAGGCATAGTCTAAAAATTAATGAAAAATTATATAAATTTACATAAAATGAAATAGAAGCCATATGGTGTTATTCTATCTTCTACGCTATTTATATACACATTTAACTTCATTATTTGCCCTATTGTTACCTATAAATCGTGATATCTTGTGTTGTAAGTATTTTACATATTCATTTAATTGAAATTCTTTGTTAATACATTAAACAAAATTGTGCTCTGTATTTGCGAAACTTATCTACTTTAAATTTAAGTACATATAACTAAACCCGGATTTTTCCCGATTATATCCCGGATTTTCCTGTTCAGGTCGTGTTATGTTCCGGTTGTTTTTTGAGTGTCAATCGCATATTAGACATGATCGCATGCTAGACCGTCACCTAAAAGGTAATTAATCCACTCCAAGGTTTTAGCAAGAGTGTTAGGAGGTTTTTGTATTTTTCGACTTTGATAGGAACAAGCTGCACACAACTCGAGTTCAAACATAAAATTCCATACCAAACTCCCTATTTCACGAAATTAAATATCTTCTCACAACGGAAGGACCTTTTTGATGTATCAGTATTTTTACATGTCGATATATTCCTACAGGTATGTTGTTGATATATCGGTACATTATATTTTTTGGCATCCCAATTTCAATAAAACCTTGCCGTTTGCGTATTTGATGGTTCGCGATGCGTGCGTACGTGTCAGTCAGTCGAGATGGCAATTTCGCGGAAAATGAGAAGTATTCAGCGAGAACTCTCGCATTCATTATCTTACACACATGAGTTCCGCTTGGCTCAAATGATGTTGACTTGGAGATCGCGTTACTTTAATTACGAGTTATCTTCATACAGACCCTCCCCGGTTGACGCAAAACTCGACCGACGTTAATGCCACTTTACGTGAAAACATCCGAGTTAGGAAATTGAAGTTAGCAGGCAAGCGGAAAAATTAACGTGGTGGAATACACATGGGTGCGTCTCGCGGTCGACTTCCTCGCATAGGGTGAGTGTGTTCTGCTTGGTCTTCATGCCTTGTTGTGCTGATTGTGCGTAGCTCGTGTTATTTCCGCAAAATACGTGACTTTTGCATCCCCAGTCATGGCTGGTAAGAGTAAAATTGATTGTGAAGGTGCCAGTGCTACGAAGAAGAGACGTACGATAAATCGCGAGGACAATCTCGACATCGTGAAGCGATATGAAACCGACCAATAACAGAATATAATGTGACATATCGTACTGTAATTTTCGACTTGCGCAACCGAACCCTTATGAAGGTCGGAGACCGTGTGTATATGGTGTATTTTAGGCGCTGCAGGGCCCACCGACAAGTCATACACTAAATGATATGTTAAGGAAATTGTAACTCAGCACCTGGAGCAAAAAAAACTTGAAGCTGTAAAATAATATATCTTTAAGGAGATTATGAGGAAGTGTGCAGCTTAGTCTTAGTTTCATTAAATTTTAAATTTATTGAGAATCTTCATCAAATAACTTCATAGCTATATAATTACGTTAACTCATCTTGTTCTTTTCTTGTTCAGGGTGAAGAAGAATACACCCATGCCCCAAAAGGGATTTTAAAAAAGCCTGATGGAAAAAGGGCCCAGCTACACGTGAGTGTTTTTAACGATGCTCTGATTTTTCTGCATTCTATTTACTCTGATGCCCGAATGCAATTTGATAGTGCCAATCATAGAAAAAAAGCTTTTCCTCTCCCAAAGATTTTTATGTGCATATTAAATTATTGTAACTACCCACTACTTATCCTATTGTCAGGTCTGGCTACAGATGTGATGTGTGTGTTTGTGAGAGATAGATAGATGGAAAGATATACGGATTATCGTCTTTATTCGGACGAAATTTGGACCATAAGGTCCATTCTTACATTTAACCCTTCGTCCATATAATGAATATTAAAAATAAAAGTATTGCAATGGAGAGTATATACAAAACCTAAAGAGATATAAGTGAAGACAGATATAACTTTGAGGGGAAAATCTAGGCTTGTTCTTCCTAGTAAAATCCACGCAGGAAAACACCCACAGATAAGGGGGTGCGAAAATCCTACATAGTGTATATATCACAATGAAAAGCTGCAACGAAATATTGCCAGTCGAAAAGTCACTTCCTGACGGCCCGATAGATATTGAATGTCGAGAGTTTGCAGTTGTTTTTTTTTAACCTTGCCATATGTGTATGACAATTTTGAACCGTAATGAGGCTGTGTATGGTATCAAAATTCAAACATATATCCAGTATGCCAAAGGACATGAAAAAGACTGAAAACACGAGAGACCCAAAGTGAGCAGAATGCGAATATTTGAAGTCAATTATTTAATTCACACGTAGGGAACAGAGAGCGAAAAAGAGGAAACAAAATTGGTCAAGATAATGAAAGGTTGGATGTTTTTTCTTATAAACGTTGATAGTTTCAAGGTTTCCGAATCCATTTTTATTCTGAGCGACTTTTCCCGATGGCCACTGCATTGTATCCAAATAAAAATTGGTGTACAGGTTTCCCTCTCTTTATGCGGGGGTTGCGTTCTAGGAAAGTGACGCATCAAGTGAAATCGCATAAGCAGAGCCCGTATTTACATGTAAATATAGGGATACATTCCTCAATTAATCCTACATCCCCTCCAAGATGCTCTTCTTTCGCTCCATCAGGACTTCTTATGCGCTGGTTACAAAATTAAAACAATTAACACTAAATTATACTCGCCAATAAAAGGAAGCAGACGAGCACAAGTGGTGTCTGCTGTGAGTGACATAATAGTGGAGGTTTAAAGTGCCGGAGGGTTGGCTTGGCCCAATGCAAGTTCCGCGGGCAAGGAGACGAAAATTCTCAAGTGTGCTCAGACAGTATCACACGAAATCTCCCTCTCCACTCTCATCTCTTTTACTGTAGTACTAATACGCGCACCATAAGAGACAATGAGAAACTCAATGGTCGCCTTGTGGTGAAGTGCAGAACTTTCTTTCATTTGTATTGCACTGGCCGCGTAACCACATAAGAGCGAATAAAAGGCGCATAAAAAGAAATTCCGGTACCAATAAGTTTGTCGCATAATAACGAATTCTCATATAGCAACCAGCATAAAGAGAGGGAAACTTGTATTTAAATTGCTCTACATATTGTATTTGGTTACTCCCTTCATAATTCCAACTACCAGTAGTGGTTCTCCTCTTCCTTACCCAGATCCACAGTAAAATATTGTATTTCCTCAAAATGAAAATGTGAAATTCCTTGAAAGTTTCCTTTTTTCCAATTCCAGATACAAAATGAGTATAATTTACTGATTCATTATTAAAGGAGCCGAATAAGGTAAAATTATCAATCATAGATAAGAGAGGTCAAGGGTACGATCATGGTTCAGATATGAATATACGAAATATAAACTTCAGAGCGTTTTTAATCCCTGTAGGGCTCTTTCTTTAAATTTACTTGTGCATAACGGTGCAAAAATTCAGAGCAAAGAAATCGGTTTCCTTTCTGCCGTGCAAGAATTTTATATTTTCTCCTTTGAGTCTACAAAACAGTGGGAAGTGTCGAACAAGTATGTTTTCAGAATGACCTTAAAAAGTAACGACAACTAGTACTATAAATTAAAAACTGAACCCTTACGCAAGTCTGAGGATCTCTGTTTATGGTGTGTTAAGTGATTGCAGAATGCACCGACAACTCACAAACCAAATATATTACATATTAAGTACTCAGACGTGACTCAGAACATGGGAAAAATAAATATTTAATGGAACTGTAAAATGAAATTATTATTCTGAGATTATTTATAAATTTGCAGCTTTGTCTTTCTTCTTTGATTAAATTGTACATTTTTCGTGAAACTTCATAAACTTCATTTCACGACTAAATATTTGAGCTACTGAACAAACAGAAAAACAAATGAGTTTTTTCATGTGGCGTTGGTTTCATAATGATGTTCCTGCATTCTGTTTTTTCTGAAGCCTGTGGCATATCATAGAAGAAAAGCTTTTTTTCTCCCAAACATTTATACGTACAAAATCATTGGCACTTACTTTCATTGCTAATTTTTCCCTTTCGTTTTTGATTGCTATAACACTCCCCCTTCATCGCCCAATGTCCCGGTTTGGTTCTTTACTATTATAATATAATACTTGCATATATTCAGTAAAACCCCTTATTTAGACTTAAAATAACGTTTGTTAAAAAACTCGCTAAGTCAGGCTCAAAGAATACGCCGACGAACTGATAGCTTCAATTTAATGACTAAAGAGCCGCCGACTGAACTAGATCTATTCTCGCCTCAGAAGCTTTTCAAGTACACTGTAACATTTACGCTTAATGTGTCTACAATGCAACAAGAATCATGTACCACTGAAAGGACGTGCGGAATGTACGGTGATTTTTCGAAACACGATTTTATAATCTTTTAAAATCACTAGTACTCGAATATAACGCGGGGACTACTTTTAAGGTTTCATTTTTTGGAAAAAGAACATCGCGTTATATTCGGGGCAATACGGTAATTTAAATTGCAACAAACTACAAATTAACTTAAATTTAATTTCAAACTTTGGAGAGCCAAATATAGTGGAAAGTGTTAAAACATGATAGCGCCCAACTTTCACGTCTTTTCAATGGCATTCATAATTGGCTCGAAGAGTAAATAGCATCAATAGTATTTCTGTATCTAGGTGCGCTGTTTATGCTCTGCTAGTGTGATTAGGGAAATAGGGAAATTGATGCGGTGGACAGGTCCGTGTTTTTTCATGGTTAGACTTGGTTTTCCATATACTCCTATTTTCCACTGTCCTCTTCATATCTTTGTAACTCTCTTTCCCATTTATATCATCTATCTGCTGAAACATTTTTCTAACTTTTTCCATCTAGATGTTATATATATATATGCCCTGGTTTGGTACCCTGGATATATGGTATGCCTAATTATGTAATAATAAAACAATAAATACATAATTATATATTTTCAAAAACAAAACATTATTTCGCCTATTACAAGATTGAAAATATAAATCAAAATTATCTGCTGAATTTCCATATATATTTTATAATGTTTAGATGTTTTTACCAGTTTCCTTACTTTACCAAATTTTTTCCCAGGTCAGATTCAGATTCAACATAGATGATGAGAAATCCTCCCAGACAAATGGTGGCATGGAATTGGTAAATCCCATTTTTATTAAAATATCTTATATGGTCTGCCCGTATCTCCATCTCGAATCAACCATGTATTGAGGTTTGACTCAGGTTAAATGGTTTCTAACTTTTTTACTGCTTCACAAACCAATTTAACTTTACCAAAATTATATAATCAAGTTTAGTAAGTCAAAATTTATTCTTTACATTTTAGTTAAAAGCATAAAATTTATCTTTAAATAATTTATTTTAAATTATTTTAATACCATGGTAGGCTACATTAATTAAAGTCTCAGAGGTTTCAATGGGACATATCAGATTTAATCCTCTGAAGAATTCGCCCAGAAATTTTTAACAAAGAGTCACGCATGGCCATTTTGACATGTATAGCACGTGGAGCAGGTGAAAACTGCTTGGGAAGCAAGGCACTGGGTTGTGCACCATCGGTGCCGGGGATAATATGTAAAACTAAAAACACATGTAAAAATTTGCCCCAGTACCATGTGGAAAGAATTGGTATAAAGTCTTATGTTGATTATGGAACTAGTAAAATAACTTGCCAAAAAATCCTCAACGTTTTGAGATGATTCAGATCAACTTTAGGAGTCAAATAACAATAAGTTTTACTTGAAACTAAAAGAAGATATACTTTTATGGCAATGTGGGAGAACTATTGAGAATAACTTATAATCAGAAAGGTTTACCAGAAAAAAATAAATTATAAACACATCACCTACGGAACTTATTCAGTTAATATCCAAGTGAATAATGCAATATATTTGGCATATGGCACTTAATCAAAATATTAATAAGTGATTACTTTATTGTTAAGTGCTCACTGGCTCCTTCTTATCCTTCTGAAACTGTCATTGATTTTTATTTTAATATATTATATCTTATTTCCATTTTGTTATGTATATATATATATATATATATATATTTATCATATGGAATGAAAAAGCTATATAATATAGATCAGTGATTCTCAAACTTTCAATTGTCGCATCCCCCTTGAATATCATACAGCCGCCTTTGAATTGAAAATAGCAAAAATAAGAAAATGTATTCATTTTATATAACTGTCAATAATTATATATCACATCATTTTTCCAAAAATTTCCTGAAAAATTTTGTTTTCAGAGAAAACTTTATTTTATTGACACTTCACCTTGCATCGAAAACATTTTATGGCCCACAGTTTGAGAAACACATGTACAGTCATTAATAAAAAGAGAAGATTTAGTATGAAATGGATAAAAATTTTAGTAGCTACAAGAGACCAAACCAAATAATGAATGAACTGCACTAATATGCTCAAGAGCACACCTATCCGTGAACTAAATATTAATTTTTGATTGAACCATGAATCAAGCCAAATTCTTTCAAATAATGGTTCGATTCCAGGAATTTTTAAATTCAAAATCCACCAAATTTTCTGCTCAGATTAGGGTTGATTCAGCTACTGGAAAAGTTAATGAGAATAAAAAATAGAGTAAAGGCTTCAATGTTAGTAAGATCTGAAGAAAATTTTCAGGTTGAATCATTGTTGAATTCAGTTCAAAAGTTGTTAGAATTAGCAGGGAAGTGTATTCTGCAGTATTAGGAAACACAAATATACAATCAGCAACAACTCCCAACTATTGCTACTCAGGTTACAGTTGCAATTTAAAAATGTGATTTGTCTTGACCCAATTTAGAGCATAACCTTTTAAAAATAGTCATGCGAAAAAATTGTCCTGTTTTTCTTCGCATTTCCACCTCACAATGCAAATGTAGAAAGAGCATTTTCACTAATGCAGTCAGTGGACAAATGAAAGGAATAGGTTTAATGCTAAGTCTGTGAAAGGTGTTCTGTTTTTGCAGTGCAATTTCAAACATATGTAATGCAATGTTACGTACTTGAGAGGCAATCCAGAGATAATGAAAGAAATCATTTCACAAGACAAATATGAATGGGCTTATCCAAAACATTAGTAAATAATGTTTACACTGTTTTTGTTTGCATTAATAAATTTGTCCTCTTTTATGTCCTCTTTTTAAAATTCCAGATGACCTTTTTGTCCTCTTTTTTCCCCCAAAAACATGGAAATGCCCTCCTTTTCTGTGTACAGAAGATGGTAACCTTAGCTTACCTACATGACAAACCTTGTGGTAGAAGATATTACCATAGTGAAATGTTCTAAAAACCAACTTCTTCCTTTCCCCAGCCTAGTTTTAGTGTAAAAATATTGTATGAAAATGTGGAGCAATTGAATGAGTAAATTCGATACTATTTAAGCTATTTTTACAATTTGCATATTATCTACTGCAGTACCTAACTTAAAAGTATTTACCTATATTGTGTAATTTTGGTAACCAACTGAAATATTGTATTTCTGTATGTTTTTTAGTGGCTATTTTTAGTATTTTGATTTTTCATAGCTATTTGTATATTCTACAAATCAGTAAATATTTAGCTATTCATTCTTTAATTGATTCATTCTGGCATTTATTTCAGGTGGAGGAGAAGGCCAAGGTAGGAGAGGAGGGGGAGAAGGTGGAAGTGGTGGAGGAGGTGGATGGTGTGGAGGAAGCAGAGAGGCTGGAAGGGCCAGAGGGGTTGGGGGGTGAAGAGGGGGCAGAGGGGGTGGGGGTGTCGGAGGGGATGGAGAGGGAGGAGGAGGTGGGGGGGGCAGATGGTTTGGAGGAGGTGGAAGGGGCAGAGGGTGCAAAGGGATCGGAGGGGGCAGAGGAGATGGAGGGGGAAGAGGAGGTGGAGGGGGCAGACGGTTCGGAGGAGGTGGAGGGTAGGGCAGGCTGAAGGGGCGTAGGGAGAAGAAGGGCGGGAGGGGACAGAGGGGTCGGAGGGTGTGGATGGGGTCGGAGGGTGTGGATGGGGTTGGAGGGTGTGGATGGAGTGTCAGAGGCTGCCTTCTCACCTGTTGCCTTGTTGGCCAACCCATCATCTTGCAATGGCATTCACCAGGTGTCAAGGTGAGGAAAAGTGGTCAGATGCGCTGTAGGAAGATGGTTTATGATCATTGATATGCCATATGGTTGGGTTGAAGGGGTTGCTTGGCCAGGTCATAGGTGATGACTCTGTCGTGAGATGTTATTGACCCTCGGTGAATTTTTCATGCAACGAATTTATGCTTGATGAACGGACTGCGACAAGTTGTCGTAGAGCTTTAGGAAGTATTGTTACCTGTTTTATCAATGTTTTTTCTTAAATGAAGGAATCCTAAGATGAAGTTATGGTATCTACCCAAAATTTTCACTGCAAATGTACGATCTGGCTTTTAATTAATACAGTATTAATATTTAGAATACATTTTAAAATTTCTTTTTTCTCACAAACAAAAATTTGTAGCATAATGGGTATTTATGCTCAATCTGCAGAATTTCCTCATGACTTTTTTATATTCTCTTTGTTAGTGCTAAACGGATATCACTGCATTTTGTGTAGTTCTGAAAATGATATTTACTGGATTTCCCAAGGGTTTGATTTTTGCATTCTTTGGTCTTCAATATTTCTTAAATGTGTTTTTTTCTGATGTTGCTAAGTCGCTCAGGGTGCTATCAAAAGACGAGATATTAAGAGGATATAACTTGACTGTAGAAGTGAATGCCATAGCTATTTACAAGCCCCATTATTCACAGTGCTTTACAGTAGAACAGTTTGAATGTGTAAAGTTCCTTTATTTTCAGAGCAGATATGTGATAATAGCAAGAAAAATAATGCAATAAAACGGTCAAGTAGTGGGTGGGAGTTTTCTAAATTATTTGAATGTAATGTGTGCATGTGTATTTTTGGCTAATCACCCTCTTGGATTATTATAGGCATAGCTCCTTCCACACCAAACACACTCACAAGGAAGGGGGAAAACCCTGTGCCGGCATTAGCCAATCCTTAATGAAGACCATCAATGGAGCCAATGGCCTAACCTCCCTTCCGAAGGATGGAACGCTGAATTTCTGCAGTCCCCTCAAACCACACAAAAAGGGGGCCGGGTGGCCTTGGAAAAAATCCTACTTTCGTAGAATTCGTGCACGCTGTCCTTTCGAGCAGCAGGTGAATAGCAGCCAGCTGCCTAACCACTACATCACCAGCACTCCCTATATATGAATGAAAGAAATGTTTATTGTGTGCATAGTTCAATGTTGTTATTTCATAGAATTTTACTCTCTAATGTCATGGTGATTGGACAACACTTATCCAGCCACTCCTGTGTTCGTAATGTAGAGTAGGCATGTTTTAGCAAGAAATGGCATAATGTCAGTGTGGATTGGAACTTACAAATAAAAGTGGCTGTATCTTATATAATATTACAGTAATGTCTGTTTCCACCATTGTGATCTGGTGTACTACCATACTGATTTTTTAAAAATTGACATTTTTAGAAAGCTTAGGCCTCGGCATCGATGCAAAAGTTCTTTCATTAAAATTGAACCCTTACCAAAGGGAAGCTTTTAACATTTTAAGTTCATCCCAGTTGTGCATACAACCCGCATAGTTCTTGGCGGCAACTTAGACTGATCCTTCCTGGGGGAACATCTATACCCTATCGAGTTTTTGAACAGTTCGTCAGCATCCGGTTTGCCACCGCATAGACTACATCTGGAACTCATCAATATTGTGATGTTGATCAGAGATTTAAACTCCAGTAAAGGATAAGTTAATGGAACACAAATGATTGTAAAAGGCGTTCAAGAACACTGTATAGCAGGGAAAGTTATCGGCACTGGAAAGACTGGTCCCATACCGAGGATTAAATTATGCCCATTAGTCCCTACAATTACTTTCAAACTGTGTAGAAGACAATTTCTGATCAAAACCGCATTTTCAATGACAATCATCGAGGATCAAGGACAGATGATTACATGTGTTGGAATTTACCTAACATCGCCCGTTTTCTCCCATGATCAGCTGTATCTGGATTTTCCCGAGCTTCATCATGCAAGGGCATCACTGCTACCATCATTGAAGGACCTCAACAGTTTGTGGACAATGATAAAATGATAACGTCAAATTATGTATTCATAGAAATGTTGTAAATATAAAGGAAAATTCTTAATAAAATATTGTATATTAAAATACTTTGTTTGATTTTTCGTGCAAATTATTCGCACCGGCACAGCTAGTACATACATAAATATAATATGTGTCCTTCGCTTTGGGAGGCTTAGTGATCTCATCTTGAGATTTATAATTATTGCCAGCTCTCATTGCATGATTGCAGCCCATTTTTTTAAATAATTAATGGTTAAGGGATTGATTCTTGCCATGCACGCTTTGAAGGATTTGTCCCCCAACATTCCAAACCAGTAGTAGGAAATATGTCATTTTTAAAAATCTGATTGTAGCCTTTTTACTGATGTTTATCATGCTAGTGTATTATAATGAAAATTGTATTATAACTTGGGAGATGTCCATTGAAATTCAACCGGAAACCATTTTGTGAAAATAAATATGAACATAAATATAGCCTGACTTTATTTGAATGGCAAGAAAACAAACTTTCATTATTTTAGGCATTCGTTGTTTCAAGTTTCGAACATCTACGATGATTCTAAATACCTGATTTTAATATGTGAATGATTAATGTTCCACATTCATATGTATTTCTTCTCGTAAATGACGCAACGAATGTTGTTTACATTGGATGCTATGAAAATATTTTCTCTCTCCTTTTCTCTCTCGTACTGATTGTAAGAGCATTCAAAGAATGCTTTCACCCATATGGATTGAAAAAAAAATATGATTTCGAGGTTTAACAATGCAATTGGTTTGCATGGAAACATCCCGTTAAATGGCAGGATTTCCCCAAAACATATCAATTAAACTTATAACATGAGGAATTTCGAACTTTAAGCCGGAAAAGATTAACAGAAAAAGAAACATCATAATTTTTTCTTTTAAATGGGCTAGTTCCGAAAATCGTAGGCTAATTCTTTCTAATTTAGATCTCAAAAAGAATAAAATCCTGCAAGCCAAAAGGTGTTATCATATGGGAAATCGAATGGCCTACCTTGGAGTCGAAACTAGAACTTTTTTTGAGATTTCATTTTGCCATCATCTTACAATAAGTGAATCAATCATTCCTGCCAAAAATAAAAAGTGAATCTTGTTCCATTATCGAGCTATTTGCATTTTTATAGTGGTAGAGAGGGAGCCACAAAGGGACAGAAATAGCCTTTTATTATCGTAAGATTGTAAGATGTAAACATTATTTATTTATTTCTATGATGTTTCTCAGGATAATTCTTGTAAATATTCATCTTTATGTCAAAATCTATTGCTTCTTTTGAAATGGAGTACCGAATTTTTATTTGATTTTCGGAATATATACTTGTGGTGGAACCTGGAATGCAACACAACATGCAAACCTGTTCTGTTTTCGAAAAATGGACGCTCCTATAAATAGTACGCTAGTCATTTCTATAGATAAAATTTTCAGATTTGAACCGGACTTATTTATTGTACACTTTCAGTAAATATGCAAAATATAAAATGCATTCACAATCCCATTTTATTATCCCAGATTGTCCCTGTTTCCCTAAATCCTCTTTTCCTGAGCTCATCAAGCAACGCATGACTTGTTAAAAAGTTATCAGAATACATGTTATAACAACTGGGTTGGTCATCAATTACTGAAAGCATTTTGTTCACCACTTGAGTACCTAGGGGTGCAGTACTTTGGTTGTTGGAGGATTCTTTACCGCAATACAGAGAAAAATTGTAGCAGTAACCATTTTCTCCACACATTACCCATAATTTGTTACCGAGCCTTATCAGTATACCCCTAATAAGTTTTTTTAATTGATGTTGTCCATAGTATCTGAAAATCATCTCATCTATAGATAAATTTCTGCACCATCTGCTGTATATTACATGAAAGGTACTTCTAACTCATCATCATTTCCTTCCTTTCCATCGGTAAGCTCATCAACTTCAGGTGGATGTGCAGCTATATCTGCTTCTATGTGTTCGGAAAATAAATATTCACAAGTCTCTTCTAGGCCTCTAAATATTTTACAACTCTTTGTTGAAGCTGATTAGTGAAAAAAATTATATAAAAAAAATTTCACAACATATCATACCTACAGGAAAAATCTACACAATGCCCAGCATGCTATTTATAGGACAGTAAAGATTATCACTATTTTTTATTTCATCCATGGGAAATATATTACTAATAACTACCATAATGTATTGTTACTCTCATATACAAATGGATTCAATGGAAATATTCATCACTCACTGTTTGTAGATAAAGTATATTTCGAAATGTATACTCAAGACCACACTGCATGTGGAAAGCTTAGTTTTGCAGATACGTAAATATCTTAGAACCGAATCTCCGAGGTGAATAACATGAAAAAATGCTTCACCAGTCCCTGGCGTTTACTATTGATACAAAGTAGTCATTTTTGTTTGAAATCTAGATCTGATAATCCAAGAAAACTAAGTGCCCTATAAATAATACTAAAGCAGTATGGATTATTTTTTTAAAATTTTTACAAATGAAATGGTTGAGAAATTTAACTGTTGCATACAATTGTAAACATTATATTTGTTTATTGTTTATTTTGATAATTCATTTATTTCCTTACAGTGAGGCAAATTCAATATAATTGTATGAAAAATACTACAAAATACAACTACAATTTTTATGTAACCTTTTTTTACACTTACAATAATAGGTAAGTATATATAACATCCACAATTATACAAGTGTACTTTATCTATTTAAATTTCTTACACCCATTACATATAGTTAGTTTCTCACTGTGCTGCTCACATATAAATTGATTGCATGCTGTACACTGTATCAGCTATTTCCTAACTCTTTTCCTGTCACACATACATCTTTAGCAGATAATATATTTAGAATTCAAAAAAGAGCCATAGCGATCATTGCTGGTAAACATCCTAGAGCCCCTTCTTGTCCCATATTTCAAGATCTACATATTCTTCCACTCCCCTACCTATATATCCTTTCCTTATTATGTCTTATTAACTCAAACATTAAGGAATACCCAAACAACTCATACCATCATGACCACAACATCAGAGCTAACAATGACGTTCACATCTACAGTTATAGAACCAAAATTTGTAGTCATGGACCTAAGGCAATATCCTACCAAACCCTTATAAAAATATTCAAAACAACGATTAAACTATATCTCCAAAGGAAACTTTTCTCTTCAGTAGAGGAATATCTCAACAACTCTTGATGTCCTAGTCTTAACACTGTCGATTGCCTTTTTGCATGTAACCCATTGCTTACCCTGAGATTATATAAGGGTAAATCATTGAAATGTTTTTATTAATTTTACTTTTATTTACTTTTTGATGTACATGATTTTTTTAATTCTGACCTGTCCAATATCAAAGTAACTGATTCAAGGACCAATAAACATAATTATCATTAAAGATATGGGTGTAGTAGGGCATACCTGCACGACCGTCAATATGAGATTAGAACTGTGGTTAAAATGAAGAAGGACATTACCATACATGAAGAAATGTGAATATTTGCTACATTAGTGAATGTTCAAAGATCACATTGTCTCGCCAATAAGTTAAGTTCATTTCTGCCCTTCTGAAATTGTAGTGGCTACTATGGAAACTTTCAGAGGTGCTTGGTATACAAATTTAATCTTTTCCGGGCATGATGTTTGAAGATATTGTTCAGGTAAGATAAGAACAGGAATAGAGACATCAACATAAAAAAAAGTAAAATACTTAGTGTTTCATTTCCAAAAAGTAGCAATTTTTTGCAAGTAATAACAAGTCATAAATTTCTTCGTTTTATAGAGACAATAATTATTATTTATATTTCTTTCTGACAATGGAAAATCAAAGAATAACAAACTCCAGCATCACATACACATACTCAGAAATAGCTTCGCCGAATAAATTCTTCTATGTAGATGTTTAGGTGATTTCTCTTTGTTCCAAATTCTTTCTTATGGCGCACCTTAAACTTCTGCCTGTGCTTTCAATAGTTTGCGTGTGTGCATCATTTTATTTTGTTGGTCCACAAAATTTTCGCTGTGATTCACTTTCCAGTGTTTGTACCTGGAAGGATGTTAATTTATCCTTTCGTAAGCTTTCCAGCAATCCGATATTGTTTTAGTTCCGGGAAGAACGTACTTTTCACTTAATGGTAGTAAAGTATCGGCGTTTCCTTTTTAACTATTTCGAGAAAACATATCTGCGTTCCTCTTTCATTCCGAAAACCCACTGTTGATCAATGACAACAAATCCTCGATTGCTTTTCCTCTTCGTAATGACTGTCCCATCTATTTCCACTATTTCTCCAGGTCCTTCAAGAGTTTGTTGGTTGTAAAAAAATATAGGCAACCAATATCCCTGAAGAAGTTGTTACAATCAGCAATATTCTTTTGACTTACAGTGGATCCGTCACATTTACGCATGTCAAACGTTATTTCCGCTACGTTGTGCGTTTTTTAGAGCAGTAGTAGGTTAAGTGAAGTGCTTCTTTCGTTGTTATTTTTACGCCCTCAAAAAAGGGTCTCTTCATAAATCCTTCAGTTGTGTTACAATGGTTGCATTTCCAACTGATTTTTAAAAATTTTCATCTGTCAAGCCTAGTGATCACCATTACGTTTTTATGTTATGTACAGATATTCTTGGTTATTGTTGTCAACGAATACAACATTCGTAGTAGCTGAATTAAACAAGATATAATATAAATACGTTTTATTTTCATTCGTACGCCTGGTGCACATAGTAAATGAAAGGAGATGGATTATTCGCGACGAACAAGTGAACTTAAACACGTTTAGTTTCGTCACGTATACGTACACTCAGCTTTTGCAAGTAATGAGAAATAAATAATTTACGACGAGGGAATGAATGTGAACGTCAAAATTACTATTGCTCATCTCAAGTGAGGTATGTACGATTTAAATAATTTAATTGTCGACCGTTCTATTAATAACTACCTACGGATTATAAAATAAATCGGCAAATCACAAATTCTATATTTCCTTGACATCGCTTCTGATATATCCTTTAGCAGTTGATAGACTAAGCCGTTATAATTTATCTATTTTTCTAAATTGATTAAATCAAACAATGGAGGCTTTTTTTCCTTTGTCGTCCAGCGGGACACCTCTGTTGGCCGTTCCCGTGGAAACCACACCATTCGGGACTAGTTCATTCTTGTTCAACGAACGAAAGATGGATCAATTTAGCAGTCAAGGTATGTGAATTGATTTCCGCTTAATCTCACCTCCAATCCTCTTAGTTGGCGCAGACTACAATTTTTAGGAAACATTTCTCATAAATTGTCCAACCTTTATCCTAAACTTAAACTTAAACCTACTTTCTACTCTCCAGTTACATTTTCCAAATTATTCATCAACGCTAAAGACCCGATACAGTTGTCATTAAGAAGTGGTGTGTATATAAACTTTCTTGTGATGATTGCGGAGCGGTCTACTTAGGCCAAACGGGGAGGAGTTTGACAAGAGGTTTTAATGTGCATAAGCGATACTTCCGTTTAAATAATTTGAATTCTCAATTTGCGAAACATCTTTTACACCTTCCTTCAACCCTAAATTCCTCCACTTTGGAATTAAAGGTCGCAAATTGGATGCTCTTGAACAGCTAGAGATAATTATTTGTGAAGACTCGCTTCCCTTAAATGAACACCTTTCCCACAATCATCTCCTCTATTTAGCTTACCGAATATTTTCTAAATACGCTATATCAACGTTGTTGTCTTTGGTTCTTTTACCAAGTTTTTGTAACTATGTCGCTTTTGCCTTCCTTTCAAACCCCTTCCTTTTCCTAACCGTTTATTCAATTACCTTCCATTCATTCGTTTTCTTTCTAACCCCTCCCCCCACCTTTTCCCCTATATATTGGAACGGCTTTTATATTTTATCACCTGATGATGCTACGATCGTAGTGAAACCGGTCGTGCATAATAAATTTGTGCAATTGACTAAGTTCTTTCTTTTTCTCGGTGAGTAAATTCCACAGGTTGACCTCATTATTGATACTTTTCCTTCATATTCATCTGTTTCCTTCTGTTAGGTACACGCCTTTAACCAAGCTTCCATCCTATTCTTCTTCTTAGTATCCACTACCTTGTGTTTTCATCCTTTTTTTCGTTTCTCGATATTCGCATGAACTTGGATTTTTCCTATCCATATGTTTCCAAGGATATTTTGCTGACTTAATGTTGTTAACTGCGTCCGTCGAAGATCGACTTCATCTTTCGAAACATTCGACCTCAGTACAAACACTAGCTATTAATGCACACAGAACCAGTAAATTATATCTTCTACAACATCTTTCTTAGCTTGAAACGATGAAACATTTACCTTCGTAAGGAAATAGGTCGTGAATACAAGTGCTCCGATCAAAGTAGTTTAATGAGTTGATATAAACGATAGTTTTCAGAAATTCTTTATTTGATAACATATGAATAGTTTGAAATGTATAAAAAAGAGCAAAGCCGTCGACATACGTTAAATTTGAAATTCTTTTGTCATTTGTGTCTGCAGGTTTGAACGTTTACGCCATGATTGGGGTGGCCATATCAATTTTTATTTGCCTAATTATTAAGCTGGCGTGGGAAGTTTTAAGACGGTGCCGCGTCGGAAGGAGGAGGAGACGGTGGTGCATAGAGGATGGGGTCCCCGTGGCCCAGAATTTATCTGTAAGTAAAATACGCCTAAACCGCTAATTACTTCCTCTATTATGTTATAAACCCTTCTAATACGTTCTTTCATATAGTTGATTACAAAGATGTCCAATGGCCTCTGGCGAATGTGAAATTCTCGTTTTCGAAGAATGTTTTTCTTCAAATATTCACTTATTAAGAACAAATACACAATATTTTCTTATACTTAAATTTAGATCAGTCGCGCTACAAAATTGTTGACAAAATTTTACTATTTATTGTACCTGGCAGTGCTAGATTTGACAGAGCATATTTATTTACGTCATTCTAAATTATTATAAACTTACAATAATAAGTAGCAGTCCACTCATTATTTATTTAATAAATATTTCTTAAACTACCTCTACGTTACGTTCACAATTCAAACTTTCCGAAGATAAAAAGATTAGGGACTTTGCTTAGATTGCGTCGATAGGATGTGACTGATTGACATTTTAATGACACTGTGATTGTTGCAAATAGTAGGACATATTATACTATATTATTTATTTCCGCATTTGGTTTTTTACTATAGCGATGTGTTAATAAAATTCTGAAATAAGTATTTCAACTATTGGGCCCCCCCAAACATTTGGGGCCATAGCCGCGCACCCAGTGGGTCTATGCTTATATTTGTTGTTAATCAATTTTAGTAATTAGTATTTCAATTCGCTTAAAGGATATCCTAATACCAAAGTGGTTTTGATAGATTAATTAGCCTTCGGAAATCAATCTTGATGTTAAAACCAACAGGCAAATACTACTCCAACGGTTTTGCTCTGATCCACCGTCGGATCCAAAACTAACAAGTATTCATAACAGCTTAACACAGCCCCCCCCCCCCCCCCCCCCCCGAAGAAAGCCATCTCTATTTATCATATTCCGTCTCAAATTTCAAATTGTTCTAAAATTTCTACAAGATTTCCCAGGGAGATTTCCATTTTTCATTTATTACATCACCATATTACATAAATATCAATTTTAAGGTAAAAAATATACAATTTTTTATTCATTGACTGTCTTCGGAGATTTTCCTTCGCCTTACGTTTTAACTACAGCCAGTGTAGCTCACATTTGCCATCTCAATAAATAGACTGTTTGCAATATTATAGTTTTCCGTTTTCCAAATTTATTAAAAATAACAAAGGATTCGTAAAGTGCGTATCGTAATATACTATTAGTAGGTACGTATGCAACCAAGAATGAATTTTTGATTTATATTTGAATGGAAAAAAACGGAATATCTACAGACGGACGGACGGCAAAGAGATAACAATTGGTCGTATTTTTTTAAAACGCTAAAAATCGATGAAGAATTTTGTTACAAATATAAAATTGCCTTTCATCTGCGTGCCTAGTGAAGAAGAAATGAGTTAAAACGTTTGTTTCCGGATTATTATTTATCTTATATTATTTTTTAACAGTTAGGCGGCTAGTTACGCCCTTGCATCGAAGGCCATTCTCCCTATCCCCTCTCGCCCGTAAATACATATGTTCAATTAACACCATTGCTGTTACGCCAATACTGTAGAAATATCGCACCTACTCATAACACAGTCGTGCGTGTTTTGTCGAAAAAAATACATGAGATTGGGATACTTCGTATTGGTAACACGAATTCCACATTTTTACCATTTATTGTGATTTTAGACTTTCAGACGTTATTTTACCGCGGATGAAAATAGGAATTCGTGAATTACCGACCTATAGACATGTCGCAACGTTCTTCTTCCTTATTTTTTTCTTTCCTAGGAGATCTTCCTCTGTAATGTTCGTTTAAATTGTCTTTTACAAGGAAAAAATAGGATCCGAGGACACCATCAATATAAAAAATAACGATGCATGTCAAATATGCGACCTACACGTGAGCTGTTATCAACGTCGTCTAATATGCGATGTACACATGTGAGGTGTAATCTACGCACGGAAAACATTCCTCATGAAGCACTATTTGCAATCTAAGGATGAATTAATAACTTTATTAATGTTGCTATCTCGTCGGTTCCCGAGACTATACAAATAAATAAAAATAAAATATTCTTCGTTCGCCATTGAAAAAGTTGATGCGGGAGTTTTATGAGAGATTTGGTTGGGTGAGATCTTGTGGTGTACAATTGAAAGATGGATTGCAAGTACGTACCACGGTTGGAAGCGAAGGGGTACTCCGTGGGACAACGATGTGGTGAACAAGACGTAGGAACAATTATAGTTAATGGTTTCAGGCGTCACTTGGTGGAATTTCTACATAATGTAAAATAAAGAGACTTTTTGTAATTCTGCATAAATTTGATTAAAACTACCTTGGTTTCGTTGCAATGCAACATCACCATGTGCGTTTCTCAAAACTATTTCAAGTTTAATGGAAGTTTTTATAAATTAGATGGACTAGCCATGGGCTCTCCTTTGTCGCCACTACTTGCAGACATTTACATGGTCAATGTTGAAGGTAATTTATTTTCTTCAAGATAACACCTGACGATGTTGCATTACGACAAAACCTAGGTCGTTTTAAATAAATTTATGTGGCATTACAACAAGTCTCTTTATTTTACATTCCGTAGGAACAAAGCATGAGGCAGCTACCCTAGGGTGACCAGGCGACCCGGAAAATCCGGGACTGTCCCGGAATTTTACTTAACGTACCATTGTCCCGATAAAGTTCTTCGGGGCACCCATTTGTCCCGGATTTTTTGTTTCTGCCTTGCAAAACCTCCTCGCCACGAAAATGTCATAAATGTCTTTAATCCGAATCGCATTCATTATATTGGAAAATACAGAAATTACTTATTAAATCTTGTTACAATCGGTGCTATTCCTATATTCCAGAGCAGACCGCATAGATGAAGAAATTGTGTAGTTTTGGTTTGTGTTTCGGGCGCATGATGCGCATGTAGAAAGAATTTTGTATGATTTGACAAACAAGACAGCCTTGACGTGAAAACAATCAATACCATTATATTAAGCGCGTTTAAATTAAATATAAATTTTCAAGTTTTTTCCGATGATTAAAAGTAATAAAAATTTGAATGACGCAGGCAGGCATAGTCTAAAAATTAATGAAAAATTATATAAATTTACATAAAATGAAATAGAAGCCATATGGTGTTATTCTATCTTCTACGCTATTTATATACACATTTAACTTTATTATTTGCCCTATATTTACCTATAAATCGTGATATCTTGTGTTGTAAGTATTTTACATATTCATTTAATTGAAATTCTTTGTTAATACATTAAACAAAATTGTGCTCTGTATTTGCGAAACTTATCTACTTTAAATTTAAGTACATATAACTAAACCCGGATTTTTCCCGATTATATCCCGGATTTTCCTGTTCAGGTCGTGTTATGTTCCGGTTGTTTTTTGAGTGTCAATCGCATATTAGACATGATCGCATGCTAGACCGTCACCTAAAAGGTAATTAATCCACTCCAAGGTTTTAGCAAGAGTGTTAGGAGGTTTTTGTATTTTTCGACTTTGATAGGAACAAGCTGCACACAACTCGAGTTCAAACATAAAATTCCATACCAAACTCCCTATTTCACGAAATTAAATATCTTCTCACAACGGAAGGACCTTTTTGATGTATCAGTATTTTTACATGTCGATATATTCCTACAGGTATGTTGTTGATATATCGGTACATTATATTTTTTGGCATCCCAATTTCAATAAAACCTTGCCGTTTGCGTATTTGATGGTTCGCGATGCGTGCGTACGTGTCAGTCAGTCGAGATGGCAATTTCGCGGAAAATGAGAAGTATTCAGCGAGAACTCTCGCATTCATTATCTTACACACATGAGTTCCGCTTGGCTCAAATGATGTTGACTTGGAGATCGCGTTACTTTAATTACGAGTTATCTTCGTACAGACCCTCCCCGGTTGACGCAAAACTCGACCGACGTTAATGCCACTTTACGTGAAAACATCCGAGTTAGGAAATTGAAGTTAGCAGGCAAGCGGAAAAATTTACGTGGTGGAGTACACATGGGTGCGTCTCGCGGTCGACTTCCTCGCATAGGGTGAGTGTGTTCTGCTTGGTCTTCATGCCTTGTTGTGCTGATTGTGCGTAGCTCGTGTTATTTCCGCAAAATACGTGACTTTTGCATCCCCAGTCATGGCTGATAAGAGTAAAATTGATTGTGAAGGTGCCAGTGCTACGAAGAAGAGACGTACGATAAATCGCGAGGACAATCTCGACATCGTGAAGCGATATGAAACCGACCAATAACAGAATATAATGTGACATATCGTACTGTAATTTTCGACTTGCGCAACCGAACCCTTATGAAGGTCGGAGACCGTGTGTATATGGTGTATTTTAGGCGCTGCAGGGCCCACCGACAAGTCATACACTAAATGATATGTTAAGGAAATTGTAACTCAGCACCTGGAGCAAAAAAAACTTGAAGCTGTAAAATAATATATCTTTAAGGAGATTATGAGGAAGTGTGCAGCTTAGTCTTAGTTTCATTAAATTTTATATTTATTGAGAATCTTCATCAAATAACTTCATAGCTATATAATTACGTTAACTCATCTTGTTCTTTTCTTGTTCAGAGTGAAGAAGAATACACCCATGCCCCAAAAGGGATTTTGAAAAAGCCTGATGGAAAAAGGGCCCAGCAACACGTGAGTGTTTTTAACGATGCTCTGATTTTTCTGCATTCTATTTACTCTGATGCCCGAATGCAATTTGATAGTGCCAATCATAGAAAAAAAGCTTTTCCTCTCCCAAAGATTTTTATGTGCATATTAAATTATTGTATCTACCCACTACTTATCCTATTGTCAGGTCTGGCTACAGATGTGAAGTGTGTGTTTGTGAGAGATAGATAGATGGAAAGATATACGGATTATCGTCTTTATTCGGACGAAATTTGGACCATAAGGTCCATTCTTACATTTAACCCTTCGTCTATATAATGAATATTAAAAATAAAAGTATTGCAATGGAGAGTATATACAAAACCTAAAGAGATATAAGTGAAGACAGATATAACTTTGAGGGGAAAACCTAGGCTTGTTCTTCCTAGTAAAATCCACGCAGGAAAACACCCACAGATAAGGGGGTGCGAAAATCCTACATAGTGTATATATCATAATGAAAAACTGCAACGAAATATTGCCAGTCGAAAAGTCACTTCCTGACGGCCCGATAGATATTGAATGTTGAGAGTTTGCAGTTGTTTTTTTTAACCTTGCCATATGTGTATGACAATTTTGAACCGTAATGAGGCTGTGTATGGTATCAAAATTCAAACATATATCCAGTATGCCAAAGGACATGAAAAATACTGAAAACACGAGAGACCCAAAGTGAGCAGAATGCGAATATTTGAAGTCAATTATTTAATTCACACGTAGGGAACAGAGAGCGAAAAAGAGGAAACAAAATTGGTCAAGATAATGAAAGGTTGGATGTTTTTTCTTATAAACGTTGATAGTTTCAAGGTTTCCGAATCCATTTTTATTCTGAGCGACTTTTCCCGATGGCCACTGCATTGTATCCAAATAAAAATTGGTGTACAGGTTTCCCTCTCTTTATGCGGGGGTTGCGTTCTAGGAAAGTGACGCATCAAGTGAAATCGCAAAAACAGAGCCCGTATTTACATGTAAATATAGGGATACATTCCTCAATTAATCCTACATCCCCTCCAAGATGCTCTTCTTTCGCTCCATCAGGACTTCTTATGCGCTGGTTACAAAATTAAAACAATTAACACTAAATTATACTCGCCAATAAAAGGAAGCAGACGAGCACAAGTGGTGTCTGCTGTGAGTGACATAATAGTGGAGTTTTAAAGTGCCGGAGGGTTGGCTTGGCCCAATGCAAGTTCCGCGGGCAAGGAGACGAAAATTCTCAAGTGTGCTCAGACAGCATCACACGAAATCTCCCTCTCCACTCTCATCTCTTTTACTGTAGTACTAATACGCGCACCATAAGAGACAATGAGAAACTCAATGGTCGCCTTGTGGTGAAGTGCAGAACTTTCTTTCATTTGTATTGCACTGGCCGCGTAACCACATAAGAGCGAATAAAAGGCGCATAAAAAGAAATTCCGGTACCAATAAGTTTGTCGCATAATAACGAATTCTCATATAGCAACCAGCATAAAGAGAGGGAAACTTGTATTTAAATTGCTCTACATATTGTATTTGGTTACTCCCTTCATAATTCCAACTACCAGTAGTGGTTCTCCTCTTCCTTACCCAGATCCACAGTAAAATATTGTATTTCCTCAAAATGAAAATGTGAAATTCCTTGAAAGTTTCCTTTTTTCCAATTCCAGATACAAAATGAGTATAATTTACTGATTCATTATTAAAGGAGCCGAATAAGGTAAAATTATCAATCATAGATAAGAGAGGTCAAGGGTACGATAATGGTTCAGATATGAATATACGAAATATAAACTTCAGAGCGTTTTTAATCCCTGTAGGGCTCTTTCTTTAAATTTACTTGTGAATAACGGTGCAAAAATTCAGAGCAAAGAAATTGGTTTCCTTTCTGCTGTGCAAGAATTTTATATTTTCTCCTTTGAGTCTACAAAACAGTGGGAAGTGTCGAACAAGTATGTTTTCAGAATGACCTTAAAAAGTAACGACAACTAGTAGTATAAATTAAAAACTGAACCCTTACGCAAGTCTGAGGATCTCTGTTTATGGTGTGTTAAGTGATTGCAGAATGCACCGACAACTCACAAACCAAATATATTACATATTAAGTACTCAGACGTGACTCAGAACATGGGAAAAATAAATATTTAATGGAACTGTAAAATGAAATTATTTTTCTGAGATTATTTATAAATTTGCAGCTTTGTCTTTCTTCTTTGATTAAATTGTACATTTTTCGTGAAACTTCATAAACATCATTTCACGACTAAATATTTGAGCTACTGAACAAACAGAAAAACAAATGAGTTTTTTCATGTAGCGCTGGTTTCATAATGATGTTCCTGCATTCTGTTTTTTCTGAAGCCTGTGGCATATCATAGAAGAAAAGCTTTTTTTCTCCCAAACATTTATACGTACAAAATCATTGGCACTTACTTTCATTGCTAATTTTTCCCTTTCGTTTTTGATTGCTACAACACTCCCCCTTCATCGCCCAATGTCCCGGTTTGGTTCTTTACTATTATAATATAAAGCTTGCATATATTAAGTAAAACCCCTTATTTAGACTTAAAATAACGTTTGTTAAAAAACTCGCTAAGTCAGGCTCAAAGAATACGCCGACGAACTGATAGCTTCAATTTAATAACTAAAGAGCCGCCGACTGAACTCGATCTATTCTCGCCTCAGACGCTTTTCAAGTACACTGTAACATTTACGCTTAATGTGTCTACAATGCAACAAGAATCATGCACCACTGAAAGGACGTGCGGAATGTACGGTGATTTTTCGAAACACGATTTTATAATCTTTTAAAATCACTAGTACTCGAATATAACGCGGGGACTACTTTTAAGGTTTCATTTTTTGGAAAAAGAACATCGCGTTATATTCGGGGCAATACGGTAATTTAAATTACAACAAACTACAAATTAACTTAAATTTAATTTCAAACTTTGGAGAGCCAAATATAGTGGAAAGTGTTAAAACATGATAGCGCCCAACTTTCACGTCTTTTCAATGGCATTCATAATTGGCTCGAAGAGTAAATAGCATCAATAGTATTTCTGTATCTAGGTGCGCTGTTTATGCTCTGCTAGTGTAATTGATGGAATGACATGATCCGAAGATCCTATGCAGACAGGCATAAGCTGTGAAAGTTGGAACAATTTTTGAAACGAGAAAAAAGTCTGCTATGACCGGGAATTGAACCCGGGTCTTCCACTTGCCGGGCGGATATTCTACCCCTGAACTATCGTAGCAAAACATTTTCTCTCGTTTCTTCTTCTTCAGAAACGAGAAAAAATGTTCTGCTACGATAGTTCAGGGGTAGAATATCCGCCCGGCAAGTGGAAGACCCGGGTTCAATTCCCGGTCATAGCAGACTTTTTTCTCGTTTAAAAAATTGTTCCAACTCTGCTAGTGTGATTAGGGAAATAGGGAAATTGATGCGGTGGACAGGTCCGTGTTTTTTCATGGTTAGACTTGGTTTTCCATATACTCCTATTTTCCACTGTCCTCTTCATATCTTTGTAACTCTCTTTCCCATTTATATCATCTATCTGCTGAAACATTTTTCTACCTTTTTCCATCTAGATGTTATATATATATGCCCTGGTTTGGTACCCTGGATATATGGTATGCCTAATTATGTAATAATAAAACAATAAATACATCATTATATATTTTCAAAAACAAAACATTATTTCGCCTATTACAAGATTGAAAATATAAATCAAAATTATCTGCTGAATTTCCATATATATTTTATAATGTTTAGATGTTTTTACCAGTTTCCTTACTTTACCAAATTTTTTCCCAGGTCAGATTCAGATTCAACATAGATGATGAGAAATCCTCCCAGACAAATGGTGGCATGGAATTGGTAAATCCCATTTTTATTAAAATATCTTATATGGTCTGCCCGTATCTCCATCTCGAATCAACCATGTATTGAGGTTTGACTCAGGTTAAATGGTTTCTAACTTTTTGACTGCTTCACAAACCAATTTAACTTTACCAAAATTATATAATCAAGTTTAGTAAGTCAAAATTTATTCTTTACATTTTAGTCAAAAGCATAAAATTTATCTTTAAATAATTTATTTTAAATTATTTTAATACCATGGTAGGCTACATTAATTAAAGTCTCAGAGGTTTCAATGGGACATATCAGATTTAATCCTCTGAAGAATTCGCCCAGAAATTTTTAACAAAGAGTCACGCATGGCCATTTTGACATGTATAGCACGTGGAGCAGGTGAAAACTGCTTCGGAAGCAAGGCACTGGGTTGTGCACCATCGGTGCCAGGGATAATATGTAAAACTAAAAACACATGTAAAAATTTGCCCCAGTACCATGTGGAAAGAATTGGTATAAAGTCTTATGTTGATTATGGAACTAGTAAAATAACTTGCCAAAAAATCCTCAACGTTTTGAGATGATTCAGATCAACTTTAGGAGTCAAATAACAATAAGTTTTACTTGAAACTGAAAGAAGATATAGAAAACTTTTATGGCAATGTGGGAGACCTATTGAGAATAACTTATAATCAGAAAGGTTTACCAGAAAAAAATAAATTATAAACACATCACCTACGGAACTTATTCAGTTAATATCCAAGTGAATAATGCAAAATATTTGGCATATGGCACTTAATCAAAATATTAATAAGTGATTACTTTATTGTTAAGTGCTCACTGGCTCCTTCTTATCCTTCTGAAACTGTCATTGATTTTTATTTTAATATATTATATCTTATTTCCATTTTGTTATGTATATATAAATATATATATTTATCATATGGAATGAAAAAGCTATATGATATAGATCAGTGATTCTCAAACTTTCAATTGTCGCATCCCACTTGAATATCATACAGCCGCCTTTGAATTGAAAATAGCAAAAATAAGAAAATGTATTCATTTTATATAACTGTCAATAATTATATATCACATCATTTTTCCTAAAATTTCCTGAAAAATTTTGTTTTCAGAGAAAACTTTATTTTATTGACACTTCACCTTGCATCGAAAACATTTTATGGCCCACAGTTTGAGAAACACATGTACAGTCATCAATAAAAAGAGAAGATTTAGTATGAAATGGATAAAAATTTTAGTAGCTACAAGAGACCAAACCAAATAATGAATGAACTGCACTAATATGCTCAAGAGCACACCTATCCGTGAACTAAATATTAATTTTTGATTGAACCATGAATCAAGCCAAATTCTTTCAAATAATGGATCGATTCGAGGAATTTTTAAATTCAAAATCCACCAAATTTTCTGCTCAGATTAGGGTTGATTCAGCTACTGGAAAAGTTAATGAGAATAAAAAATAGAGTAAAGGCTTCAATGTTAGTAAGATCTGAAGAAAATTTTCAGGTTGAATCATTGTTGAATTCAGTTCAAAAGTTGTTAGAATTAGCAGGGAAGTGTATTCTGCAGTATTAGGAAACACAAATATACAATCAGCAACAACTCCCAACTATTGCTACTCAGGTTACAGTTGCAATTTAAAAATGTGATTTGTCTTGACCCAATTTAGAGCATAACCTTTTAAAAATAGTCATGCGAAAAAATTGTCCTGTTTTTCTTCGCATTTCCACCTCACAATGCAAATGTAGAAAGAGCATTTTCACTAATGCAGTCAGTGGACAAATGAAAGGAATAGGTTTAATGCTAAGTCTGTGAAAGGTGTTCTGTTTTTGCAGTGCAATTTCAAACATATGTAATGCAATGTTACGTACTTGAGAGGCAATCCAGAGATAATGAAAGAAATTATTTCACAAGACAAATATGAATGGGCTTATCCAAAACATTAGTAAATAATGTTTACACTGTTTTTGTTTGCATTAATAAATTTGTCCTTTTTTATGTCCTCTTTTTAAAATTCCAGATGACCTTTTTGTCCTCTTTTTTCCCCCAAAAACATGGAAATGCCCTCCTTTTCTGTGTACAGAAGATGGTAACCTTAGCTTACCTACATGACAAACCTTGTGGTAGAAGATATTACCATAGTGAAATGTTCTAAAAACCAACTTCTTCCTTTCCCCAGCCTAGTTTTAGTGTAAAAATATTGTATGAAAATGTGGAGCAATTGAATGAGTAAATTCGATACTATTTAAGCTATTTTTACAATTTGCATATTATCTACTGCAGTACCTAACTTAAAAGTATTTACCTATATTGTGTAATTTTGGTAACCAACTGAAATATTGTATTTCTGTATGTTTTTTAGTGGCTATTTTTAGTATTTTGATTTTTCATAGCTATTTGTATATTCTACAAATCAGTAAATATTTAGCTATTCATTCTTTAATTGATTCATTCTGGCATTTATTTCAGGTGGAGGAGATGGCCAAGGTAGGAGAGGAGGGGGAGAAGGTGGAAGTGGTGGAGGAGGTGGATGGTGTGGAGGAAGCAGAGAGGCTGGAAGGGCCAGAGGGTTTGGGGGGCGAAGAGGGGGCAGAGGGGGTGGGGGTGTCGGAGGGGATGGAGAGGGAGGAGGAGGCGGGGGTGGCAGATGGTTTGGAGAAGGTGGAAGGGGCAGAGGGTGCAAAGGGATCGGAGGGGGCAGAGGAGGTGGAGGGGGCAGACGGTTCGGAGGAGGTGGAGGGTAGGGCAGGCTGAAGGGGCGTAGGGAGAAGAAGGGCGGGAGGGGACAGAGGGGTCGGAGGGTGTGGATGGGGTCGGAGGGTGTGGATGGGGTCGGAGGGTGTGGATGGAGTGTCAGAGGCTGCCTTCTCACCTGTTGCCTTGTTGGCCAACCCATCATCTTGCAATGGCATTCACCAGGTGTCAAGGTGAGGAAAAGTGGTCAGATGCGCTGTAGGAAGATGGTTTATGATCATTGATATGCCATATGGTTAGGTTGAAGGGGTTGCTTGGCCAGGTCATAGGTGATGACTCTGTCATGAGATGTTATTGACCCTCGGTGAATTTTTCATGCAACGAATTTATGCTTGATGAACGGTCTGCGACAAGTTGTCGTAGAGCTTTAGGAAGTATTGTTACCTGTTTTATCAATGTTTTTTTCTTAAATGAAGGAATCCTAAGATGAAGTTATGGTATCTACCCAAAATTTTCACTGCAAATGTACGATCTGGCTTTTAATTAATACAGTGTTAATATTTAGAATACATTTTAAAATTTCTTTTTTCTCACAAACAAAAATTTGTAGCATAATGGGTATTTATGCTCAATCTGCAGAATTTCCTCATGACTTTTTTATATTCTCTTTGTTAGTGCTAAACGGATATCACTGCATTTTGTGTAGTTCTGAAAATGTTATTTACTGGATTTCCCAAGGGTTTGATTTTTGCATTCTTTGGTCTTCAATATTTCTTAAATGTGTTTATTTCTGTTGTTGCTAAGTCGCTCAGGGTGCTATCAAAAGACAAGATATTAAGAGGATATAACTTGACTGTAGAAGTGAATGCCATAGCTATTTACAAGCCCCATTATTCACAGTGCTTTACAGTAGAACAGTTTGAATGTGTAAAGTTCCTTTATTTTCAGAGCAGATATGTGATAATAGCAAGAAAAATAATGCAATAAAACGGTCAAGTAGTGGGTGGGAGTTTTCTAAATTATTTGAATGTAACGTGTGCATGTGTATTTTTGGCTAATCACCCTCTTGGATTATTATAGGCATAGCTCCTTCCACACCAAACACACTCACAAGGAAGGGGGAAAACCCTGTGCCGGCATTAGCCAATCCTTAATGAAGACCATCAATAGAGCCAATGGCCTAACCTCCCTTCCGAAGGATGGGACGCTGAATTTCTGCAGTCCCCTCAAACCACACAAAAAGGGGGCCGGGTGACCTTGGAAAAAATCCTACTTTCGTAGAATTCGTGCAGCAGGTGAATAGCAGCCAGCTGCCTAACCACTACATCACCAGCACTCCCTATATATGAATGAAAGAAATGTTTATTGTGTGCATAGTTTAATGTTGTTATTTCATAGAATTTTACTCTCTAATGTCATGGTGATTGGACAACACTTATCCAGTCACTCCTGTGTTCGTAATGTAGAGTAGGCATGTTTTAGCAAGAAATGGCATAATGTCAGTGAGGATTGGAACTTACAAATAAAAGTGGCTGTATCTTATATAATATTACAGTAATGTCTGTTTCCACCATTGTGATCTGGTGTACTACCAAACTGATTTTTTAAAAATTGACATTTTTAGAAAGCTTAGGCCTCGGCATCGATGCAAAAGTTCTTTCATTAAAATTGAACCCTTACCAAAGGGAAGCTTTTAACATTTTAAGTTCATCCCAGTTGTGCATACAACCCGCATAGTTCTTGGCGGCAACTTAGACTGATCCTTCCTGGGGGAACATCTATACCCTATTGAGTTTTTGAACAGTTTGTCACCATCCGGTTTGCCACCGCATAGACTACATCTGGAACTCATCACTATTGTGATGTTGATCAGAAATTTAAACTCCAGTAAAGGATAAGTTAATGGAACGCAAATGATTGTAAAAGGCTTTCAAGAACACTGTATAGCAGGGAAAGTTATCGGCACTGGAAAGACTGGTCCCATACCGAGGATTAAATTATGCCCATTAGTCCCTACAATTACTTTCAAACTGTGTAGAAGACAATTTCTGATCAAAACCGCATTTTCAATGACAATCATCGAGGATCAAGGACAGATGATTACATGTGTTGGAATTTACCTAACATCGCCCATTTTCTCCCATGATCAGCTGTATCTGGATTTTCCCGAGCTTCATCATGCAAGGGCATCACTGCTACCATCATTGAAGGACCTCAACAGTTTTTGGACAATGATAAAATGATAACGTCAAATTATGTATTCATAGAAATGTTGTAAATATAAAGGAAAAAAATCTTAATAAAATATTGTATATTAAAATACTTTGTTTGATTTTTCGTGCAAATTATTCGCACCGGCACAGCTAGTACATACATAAATATAATATGTGTCCTTCGCTTTGGGAGGCTTAGTGATCTCATCTTGAGATTTATAATTATTGCCAGCTCTCATTGCATGATTGCAGCCCATTTTCTTAAATAATTAATGGTTAAGGGATTGATTCTTGCCATGCACGCTTTGAAGGATTTGTCCCCCAACATACCAAACCAGTAGTAGGAAATAAGTCTTTTTTTTAAATCTGATTGTAGCCTTTTTACTGATGTTTATCATGCTAGTGTATTATAATGAAAATTGTATTATAACTTGGGAGATGTCCATTGAAATTCAACCGGAAAGCATTTTGTGAAAATAAATATGAACATAAATATAGCCTGACTTTATTTGAATGGCAAGAAAACAAACTTTCATTATTTTAGGCATTCATTGTTTCAAGTTTCGAACATCTACGATGATTCTAAATACCTGATTTTAATATGTGAATGATTTATGTTCCACATTCATATGTATTTCATCTCGTAAATGACGCAACGAATGTTGTTTACATTGGATGCTATGAAAATATTTTCTCTCTCCTTTTCTCTCTCGTACTGATTGTAAGAGCATTCAAAGAATGCTTTCACCCAAATGGATTGAAATAAAAATATGATTTCGAGGTTTAACAACGCAATTGGTTTGCATGGAAACATCCCGTTAAATGGCAGGATTTCCCCAAAATATATCAATTAAACTTATAACATGAGGAATTTCGAACTTTAAGCGGGAAAAGATTAACAGAAAAAGAAACATCATAGTTTTTTCTTTTAAATGGGCTAGATCCGAAAGTCGTAGGCTAATTCTTTCTAATTTAGATCTCAAAAAGAATAAAATCCTGCAAGCCAAAAGGTGTTATCATATGGGAAATCGAATGACCTACCTTGGAGTCGAAACTAGAACTTTTTTTGAGATTTCATTTTGTCATCATCTTACAATATGTGAATCAATCATTCCTGCCAAAAATAAAAAGTGAATCTTGTTCCATTATCGAGCTATTTGCATTTTTATAGTGGTAGAGAGGGAGCCACAAAGGGACAGAAATAGCCTTTTATTATCGTAAGATGTAAACATTATTTTTTTAATTCTATGATGTTTCTCAGGATAATTCTTGTAAATATTCATCTTTATGTCAAAATCTATGGCTTCTTTTGAAATGGAGCACCGAATTTTTATTTGATTTTCGGAATATATACTTGTGGTGGAACCTGGAATGCAGCACAACATGCAAACCTGTTCTGTTTTCGAAAAATGGACGCTCCTATAAATAGTACGCTAGTCATTTCTATAGATAAAATTTTCAGATTTGAACCGGACATATTTATTGTACACTTTCAGTAAATATGCAAAATATAAAATGCATTCACAATCCCATTTTATTATCCCAGATTGTCCCTGTTTCCCTAAATCCTCTTTTCCTGAGCTCATCAAGCAACGCATGACTTGTAAAAAAGTTATCAGAATATATGTTATAACAACTGGGTGGGTCATCAATTACTGAAAGCATTTTGTTCACCAATTGAGTACCTAAGGGTGCAGTACTCTGGTTGTTGGAGGATTCTTTACCGCAATACAGAGAAAAATTGTAGCAGTAACCATTTTCTCCACACATTACCCATAATTTGTTACCGAGCCTTATCAGTATACCCCTAATAAGTTGTTTTAATTGATGTTGCCCATAGTATCTGACAATCATCTCATCTATAGATAAATTTCTGCACCACCTGCTGTATATTACATGAAAGGTACTTCTAACTCATCATCATTTCCTTCCTTTCCATCGGTAAGCTCATCAACTTCAGGTGGATGTGCAGCTATATCTGCTTCTATGTGTTCGGAAAATAAATATTCACAAGCCTCTTCTAGGGCTCTAAATATTTTACAACTCTTTGTTGGAGCTGATTAGTGAAAAAAATTATATAAAAAAAATTTCACAACATATCATACCTACAGGAAAAATATACACAATGCCCAGCATGCTATTTATAGGACAGTAAAGATTATCACTATTTTTTATTTCATCCATGGGAAATATATTACTAATAACTACGATAATGTATTCTTACTCTCATATACAAAGGGATTCAATGGAAATATTCATCACTCACTGTTTGTAGATAAAGTATATTTCGAAATGTATACTCAAGACCACACTGCATGTGGAAAGCTTAGTTTTGCAGATACGTAAATATCTGAGAACCAAATCTCCGAAGTGAATAACATGAAAAAATGCTTCACCAGTCCCTGGCATTTACTATTGATACAAAGTAGTCATTTTTGTTTAAAATCTAGATCGGATAATCCAAGAAAACTAAGTGCCCTATAAATAATACTAAAGCAGTATGGATTATTTTTTTTAAATTTTTACAAATGAAATGGTTGAGAAATTTAACTGTTGCATACAATTGTAAACATTATATTTGTTTATTGTTTATTTTGATAATTCATTTATTTCCTTACAGTGAGGCAAATTCAATATAATTGTATGAAAAATACTACAAAATACAACTACAATTTTTATGTAACCTTTTTTTACACTTACAATAATAGGTAGGGGGTGTAGGGATGCGATTATATAGCCTCTCCCACTCAAATGTCAACCTCACCTGCACGTGGTGCACCCTGCTTCACAGACGAGGCTCTGGCGTCCGAGTGACTCCCGGGATAAGGAGTCCCCCCTCTACCAAGTGCCAACGGCCTATTTAGGGGCGGATGAGAAGGTGGAGGGGTTGGGCACCCTCTTGCCCTTGGGGTGGGAAACTGCCCCTAAAGGCGGAGGAACTATTTTGATAGTCAACGGCATAGGATGGAGAAGGCAACAGGAAACCACTCCATTAAAGATCCTATTGGATATCCCGAGGGTAGCAACCATGGAAATCATGGTTGCAGCGACAACGCTTAGATTTTAGATGAAGAAGAAGAATAATAGGTAAGTATATATAATCTCCACAATTATACAAGTGTACTGTAGCTATTTAAATTTCTTACACCCATTACATATAGTTAGTTTCTCACTGTGCTGCTCACATATAAATTGATTGCATGCTGTACACTGTATCAGCTATTTCCTAACTCTTTTCCTGTCACACATACATCTTTAGCAGATAATTTATTTAGAATTCAAAAAAGAGCCATAGCGATCATTGCTGGTAAACATCCTAGAGCCCCTTCTTGTCCCATATTTCAAGATCTACATATTCTTCCACTCCCCTACCTATATATCCTTTCCTTATTATGTCTTATTAACTCAAACATTAAGGAATACCCAAACAACTCATACCATCATGACCACAACATCAGAGCTAACAATGACGTTCACATCTACAGTTATAGAATCAAAATTTGTAGTCATGGACCTAAGGCAATATCCTACCAAACCCTTATAAAAATATTCAAAACAACATAACTTTCAAAACAACGATTGAACAATAGCTCCAAAGGAAACTTTTCTCTTCAGTAGAGGAATATCTCAACAACTCTTGATGTCCTAGTCTTAACACTGTCGATTTCCTTTTTGCATGTAACCCATTGCTTACCCTGAGATTATATAAGGGTAAATCATTGAAATGTTTTTATTAATTTTACTTTTATTTACTTTTTTATGTACATGATTTTTTTAATTCTGACCTGTCCAATATCAATGTAACTGATCCAAGGACCAATAAACATAATTATCATTAAAGATATGGGTGTAGTAGGGCATACCTGCACGACCGTCAATATGAGATTAGAACTGTGGTTAAAATGAAGAAGGACCTTACCATACATGAAGAAATGTGAATATTTGCTACATTAGTGAATGTTCAAAGATCACATTGTCTCGCCAATAAGTTAAGTTCATTTCTGCCCTTCTGAAATTGTAGTGGCTACTATGGAAACTTTCAGAGGTGCTTGGTATACAAATTTAATCTTTTCCGGGTATGGTGTTTGAAGATATTGTTCAGGTAAGATAAGAACAGGAATAGAGACATCAACATAAAAAAAAGTAAAATACTTAGTGTTTCATTTCCAAAAAGTAGAAATTTTTTCAAGTAATAACTAGTCATAAATTTCTTCGTTTTATAGAGACAATAATTATTATTTATATTTCTTTCTGACAATGGAAAATCAAAGAATAACAAACTCCAGCATCACATACAAATATACTAGAAAAATAGCATTGCAAAGCATTTTAATGCTCTTTAAAGCACATTGAGGAAAATCTATCAGATTAAACAAGGTAAATTATGTTTACCGAAAATACAGCGAAAAGAATTCTAATGTTGGGCGAAACACGGGTAACGAATAGGTGGAAGCTTGCTGTGGACGGGTTGTCATGACACATAAATCGCATGTAAAGAGTAAAGAATTTCTTAGATAAACAATCTTGCGTAAGAATTGGTCATGCTCCCTTTCCCTCTAAGGGGGTTATTTACAGGTGCCTTTGGCTTAGCTACCTAATGTCCCATATGAAAAGATGTTCTTTGAGATATTTCCATCTGACAAGCCAGGTGTTTCTACGTAAAATAAAACACATACATATTTGTGTTTTTCAGTTTCAGTATCTTTGCTTAGATTAAATATTAATCATCATCCTTAAAAAAAGCGGGGTTTAGGAGGCGGAGCCCACATTGCAAAATAAAATGTTTATTTATGTTTCATTTTTTGTATTTTTACTCCCCGCCCCATAATTCTTACGATTTTTTTATTTTAAATAAAACAACAACGTTTTTAATGTTTATTTTTTAATAATTTTCCATTAAGACAACCTTTACGGCAAAGGATGTGTTATTTGCGAAACTAAATGGTATAGACTTATACTCGGTACTCGAAAATATCTTCGCCGAATAAATTCTTCTATGTAGATGTTTAGGTGATTTCTCTTTGTTCCAAATTCTTTCTTATGGCGCACCTTAAACTTCTGCCTGTGCTTTCAATAGTTTGCGTGTGTGCATCATTTTAATTTGTTGGTCCACAAAATTTTCGCTGTGATTCACTTTCCAGTGTTTGTACCTGGAAGGATGTTAATTTATCCTTTCGTAAGCTTTCCAGCAATCCGATATTGTTTTAGTTCCGGGAAGAACGTACTTTTCACTTAATGGTAGTAAAGTATCGGCGTTTCCTTTTTAACTATTTCGAGAAAACATATCTGCGTTCCTCTTTCATTCCGAAAACCCACTGTTGATCAATGACAACAAATCCTCGATTGCTTTTCCTCTTCGTAATGACTGTCCCATCTATTTCCACTATTTCTCCAGGTCCTTCAAGAGTTTGTTGGTTGTAAAAAAATATAGGCAACCAATATCCCTGAAGAAGTTGTTACAATCAACAATATTCTTTTGACTTACAGTGGATCCGTCACATTTACGCATGTCAAACGTTATTTCCGCTACGTTGTGCGTTTTTTAGAGCAGTAGTAGGTTAAGTGAAGTGCTTGTTTCGTTGTTATTTTTACGCCCTCAAAAAAGGGTCTCTTCATAAATCCTTCAGTTGTGTTACAATGGTTGCATTTCCAACTGATTTTTAAAAATTTTCATCTGTCAAGCCTAGTGATCACCATTACGTTTTTATGTTATGTACAGATATTCTTGGTTATTGTTGTCAACGAATACAACATTCGTAGTAGCTGAATTAAACAAGATATAATATAAATACGTTTTATTTTCATTCTTACGCCTGGTGCACATAGTAAATGAAAGGAGATGGATTATTCGCGACGAACAAGTGAACTTAAACACGTTTAGTTTCGTCACGTATACGTACACTCAGCTTTTGCAAGTAATGAGAAATAAATAATTTACGACGAGGGAATGAATGTGAACGTCAAAATTACTATTGCTCATCTCAAGTGAGGTATGTACGATTTAAATAATTTAATTGTCGACCGTTCTATTAATAACTACCTACGGATTATAAAATAAATCGGCAAATCACAAATTCTATATTTCCTTGACATCGCTTCTGATATATCCTTTAGCAGTTGATAGACTAAGCCGTTATAATTTATCTATTTTTCTAAATTGATTACATCAAACAATGGAGGCTTTTTTTCCTTTGTCGTCCAGCGGGACACCTCTGTTGGCCGTTCCCGTGGAAACCACACCATTCGGGACTAGTTCATTCTTGTTCAACGAACGAAAGATGGATCAATTTAGCAGTCAAGGTATGTGAATTGATTTCCGCTTAATCTCACCTCCAATCCTCTTAGTTGGCGCAGACTACAATTTTTAGGAAACATTTCTCATAAATTGTCCAACCTTTATCCTAAACTTAAACTTAAACCTACTTTCTACTCTCCAGTTACATTTTCCAAATTATTCATCAACGCTAAAGACCCGATACAGTTGTCATTAAGAAGTGGTGTGTATATAAACTTTCTTGTGATGATTGCGGAGCGGTCTACTTAGGCCAAACGGGGAGGAGTTTGACAAGAGGTTTAAGGTGCATAAGCGATACTTCCGTTTAAATAATTTGAATTCTCAATTTGCGAAACATCTTTTAAACCTTCCTTCAACCCTAAATTCCTCCACTTTGGAATTAATGGTCGCAAATTGGATGCTCTTGAACAGCTAGAGATAATTATTTGTGAAGACTCGCTTCCCTTAAATGAACACCTTTCCCACAATCATCTCCTCTATTTAGCTTACCGAATATTTTCTAAATACGCTATATCAACGTTGTTGTCTTTGGTTCTTTTACCAAGTTTTTGTAACTATGTCGCTTTTGCCTTCCTTTCAAACCCCTTCCTTTTCCTAACCGTTTATTCAATTACCTTCCATTCATTCGTTTTCTTTCTAACCCCTCCCCCCACCTTTTCCCCTATATATTGGAACGGCTTTTATATTTTATCACCTGATGATGCTACGATCGTAGTGAAACCGGTCGTGCATAATAAATTTGTGCAATTGACTAAGTTCTTTCTTTTTCTCGGTGAGTAAATTCCACAGGTTGACCTCATTATTGATACTTTTCCTTCATATTCATCTGTTTCCTTCTGTTAGGTACACGCCTTTAACCAAGCTTCCATCCTATTCTTCTTCTTAGTATCCACTACCTTGTATTTTCATCCTTTTTTCGTTTCTCGATATTCGCATGAACTTGGATTTTTCCTATCCATATGTTTCCAAGGATATTTTGCTGACTTAATGTTGTTAACTGCGTCCGTCGAAGATCGACTTCATCTTTCGAAACATTCGACCTCAGTACAAACACTAGCTATTAATGCACACAGAACCAGTAAATTATATCTTCTACAACATCTTTCTTAGCTTGAAACGATGAAACATTTACCTTCGTAAGGATATAGGTCGTGAATACAAGTGCTCCGACAAAGTAGGTTAATGAGTTGATATAAACGATAGTTTTCAGAAATTCTTTATTTGATAACATATGAATAGTTTGAAATGTATAAAAAAGAGCAAAGCCGTCGACATACGTTAAATTTGAAATTCTTTTGTCATTTGTGTCTGCAGGTTTGAACGTTTACGCCATGATTGGGGTGGCCATATCAATTTTTATTTGCCTAATTATTAAGCTGGCGTGGGAAGTTGTAAGACGGTGCCGCGTCGGAAGGAGGAGGAGACGGTGGTGCATAGAGGATGGGGTCCCCGTGGCCCAGAATTTATCTGTAAGTAAAATACGCCTAAACCGCTAATTACTTCCTCTATTATGTTATAAACCCTTCTAATACGTTCTTTCATATAGTTGATTACAAAGATGTCCAATGGCCTCTGGCGAATGTGAAATTCTCGTTTTCGAAGAATGTTTTTCTTCAAATATTCACTTATTAAGAACAAATACACAATGTTTTCTTATACTTCAATTTAGATCAGTCGCGCTACAAAATTGTTGACAAAATTTTACTATTTATTGTACCTGGCAGTGCTAGATTTGACAGAGCATATTTATTTACGCCATTCTAAATTATTATAAACTTATAATAATAAGTAGCAGTCCACTCATTATTTATTTAATAAATATTTCTTAAACTACCTCTACGTTACGTTCACAATTCAAACTTTCCGAAGATAAAAAGATTAGGGACTTTGCTTAGATTGCGTCGATAGGATGTGACTGATTGACATTTTAATGACACTGTGATTGTTGCAAATAGTAGGACATATTATACTATATTATTTATTTCCGCATTTGGTTTTTTACTATAGCGATGTGTTAATAAAATTCTGAAATAAGTATTTCAACTATTGGGCCCCCCCAAACATTAGGGGCCATAGCCGCGCACCCAGTGGGTCTATGCTTATATTTGTCTTGATGTTAAAACAAACAGGCAAATACTACTCCAAAGGTTTTGCTCTGATCCACCGTCGGATCCAAAACTAACAAGTATTCATAACAGCTTAACACAGCCCCCCCCCCCCCCCCGAAGAAAGCCATCTCTATTTATCATATTCCGTCTCAAATTTCAAATTGTTCTAAAATTTCTATAAGATTTTCCAGGGAGATTTCCATTTTTCATTTATTACATCACCATATTACATAAATATCAATTTTAAGGTAAGAAATATACAATTTTTTATTCATTGACTGGCTTCGGAGATTTTCCTTCGCCTTACGTTTTAACTACAGCCAGTGTAGCTCACATTTGCCATCTCAATAAATAGACTGTTTGCATTATTATAGTTTTCCGTTTTCCAAATTTATTAAAAATAACAAAGGATTCGTAAAGTGCGTATCGTAATATACTATTAGTAGGTACGTATGCAACCAAGAATGAATTTTTGATTTATATTTGAATGGAAAAAAACGGAATATCTACAGACGGACGGACGGCAAAGAGATAACAATTGGTCGTATTTTTTTAAAACGCTAAAAATCGATGAAGAATTTTGTTACAAATATAAAATTGCCTTTCATCTGCGTGCCTAGTGAAGAAGAAATGAGTTAAAACGTTTGTTTCCGGATTATTATTTATCTTATATAGTTTTTTTTTAACAGTTAGGCGGCTAGTTACGCCCTTGCATCGAAGGCCATTCTCCCTATCCCCTCTCGCCCATAAATACATATGTTCAATTAACACCATTGCTGTTACGCCATTACTGTAGAAATATCGCACCTACTCATAACACAGTCGTGCGTGTTTTGTCGAAAAAAATACATGAGATTGGGATACTTCGTATTGGTAACACGAATTCCACATTTTTACCATTTATTGTGATTTTAGACGTTATTTTACCGCGCATGAAAATAGGAATTCGTGAATTACCGACCTACAGCCATGTCGCAACGTTCTTCTTCCTTATTTTTTTCTTTCCTAGGAGATCTTCCTCTGTAATGTTCGTTTAAATTGTCTTTTACAAGGAAAAAATAGGACCCGAGGACACCATCAATATAAAAAATAACGATGCATGTCAAATATGCGACCTACACGTGAGCTGTTATCAACGTCGTCTAATATGCGATGTACACATGTGAGGTGTAATCTACGCACGGAAAACATTCCTCATGAAGCACTATTTGCAATCTAAGGATGAATTAATAACTTTATTAATGTTGCTATCTCGTCGGTTCCCGAGACTATACAAATAAATAAAAATAAAATATTCTTCGTTCGCCATTGAAAAAGTTGATGCGGGAGTTTTATGAGAGATTTGGTTGGGTGAGATCTTGTGGTGTACAATTGAAAGATGGATTGCAAGTATGTACCACGGTTGGAAGCGAAGGGGTACTCCGTGGGACAACGATGTGGTGAACAAGACGTAGGAACAATTATAGTTAATGGTTTCAGGCGTCACTTGGTGGAATTTCTACATAATGTAAAATAAAGAGACTTTTTGTAATTCTGCATAAATTTGATTAAAACTACCTTGGTTTCGTTGCAATGCAACATCACCATGTGCGTTTCTCAAAACTATTTCAAGTTTAATGGAAGTTTTTATAAATTAGATGGACTAGCCATGGGCTCTCCTTTGTCGCCACTACTTGCAGACATTTACATGGTCAATGTTGAAGGTAATTTATTTTCTTCAAGATAACACCTGACGATGTTGCATTACGACAAAACCTAGGTCGTTTTAAATAAATTTATGTGGAATTACAACAAGTCTCTTTATTTTACATTCCGTAGGAACAAAGCATGAGGCAGCTACCCTAGGGTGACCAGGCGACCCGGAAAATCAGGGACTGTCCAGGAATTTTACTTAACGTACCATTGTCCCGATAAAGTTCTTCGGGGCACCCATTTGTCCCCGATTTTTTGTTTCTGCTTTGCAAAATCTCCTCGCCACGAAAATGTCATAAATGTCTTTAATCGGAATCGCATTCATTATATTGGAAAATACAGAAATTACTTATTAAATCTTGATACAATCGGTGCTATTCCTATATTCCAGAGCAGACCGCATAGATGAAGAAATTGTATAGTTTTGGTTTGTGTTTCGGGCTCATGATGCGCATGTAGAAAGAATTTTGTATGATTTGACAAACAATACAGCCTTGACGTGAAAACAATCAATACCATTATATTAAGCGCGTTTAAATTAAATATAAATTTTCAAGTTTTTTCCGATGATTAAAAGTAATAAAAATTTGAATGACGCAGGCAGGCATAGTCTAAAAATTAATGAAAAATTATATAAATTTACATAAAATGAAATAGAAGCCATATGATGTTATTCTATCTTCTACGCTATTTATATACACATTTAACTTTATTATTTGCCCTATTGTTTCCTATAAATCGTGATATCCTGTGTTGTAAGTATTTTACATATTCATTTAATTGAAATTCTTTGTTAATACATTAAACAAAATTGTGCTCTGTATTTGCGAAACTTATCTACTTTAAATTTAAGTACATATAACTAAACCCGGATTTTTCCCGATTATATCCCGGATTTTCCTGTTCAGGTCGTGTTATGTTCCGGTTGGTTTTTGAGTGTCAATCGCATATTAGACATGATCGCATTTTTGACCGTCACCTAAAAGGTAAATTAATCCACTCCAAGGTTTTAGCAAGAGTGTTAGGAGGTTTTTGTATTTTTCGACTTTGATAGGAACAAGCTGCACACAACTCGAGTTCAAACATAAAATTCCATACCAAACTCCCTATTTCACGAAATTAAATATCTTCTCACAACGGAAGGACCTTTTTGATGTATCAGTATTTTTACATGTCGATATATTCCTACAGGTATGTTGTTGATATATCGGTACATTATATTTTTTGGCATCCCAATTTCAATAAAACCTTGCCGTTTGCGTATTTGATGGTTCGCGATGCGTGCGTACGTGTCAGTCAGTCGAGATGGCAATTTCGCGGAAAATGAGAAGTATTCAGCGAGAACTCTCGCATTCATTATCTTACACACATGAGTTCCGCTTGGCTCAAATGATGTTGCCTTGGAGATCGCGTTACTTTAATTACGAGTTATCTTCGTACAGACCCTCCCCGGTTCACGCAAAACTCGACCGACGTTAATGCCACTTTACGTGAAAACATCCGAGTTAGGAAATTGAAGTTAGCAGGCAAGCGGAAAAATTAACGTGGTGGAATACACATGGGTGCGTATCGCGGTCGACTTCCTCGCATAGGGTGAGTGTGTTCTGCTTGGTCTTCATGCCTTGTTGTGCTGATTGTGCGTAGCTCGTGTTATTTCCGCAAAATACGTGACTTTTGCATCCCCAGTCATGGCTGATAAGAGTAAAATTGACTGTGAAGGTGCCAGTGCTACGAAGAAGAGACGTACGATAAATCGCGAGGACAATCTCGACATCGTGAAGCGATATGAAACCGACCAATAACAGAATATAATGTGACATATCGTACTGTAATTTTCGACTTGCGCAACCGAACCCTTATGAAGGTCGTAGACCGTGTGTATATGGTGTATTTTAGGCGCTGCAGGGCCCACCGACAAGTCATACACTAAATGATATGTTAAGGAAATTGTAACTCAGCACTTGGAGCAAAAAATACTTGAAGCTGTAAAATAATATATCTTTAAGGAGATTATGAGGAAGTGTGCAGCTTAGTCTTAGTTTCATTAAATTTTAAATTTATTGAGAATCTTCATCAAATAACTTCATAGCTATATAATTACGTTAACTCATCTTGTTCTTTTCTTGTTCAGAGTGAAGAAGAATACACCCATGCCCCAAAAGGGATTTTAAAAAAGCCTGATGGAAAAAGGGCCCAGCTACACGTGAGTGTTTTTAACGATGCTCTGATTTTTCTGCATTCTATTTACTCTGATGCCCGAATGCAATTTGATAGTGCCAATCATAGAAAAAAAGCTTTTCCTCTCCCAAAGATTTTTATGTGCATATTAAATTATTGTAACTACCCACTACTTATCCTATTGTCAGGTCTGGCTACAGATGTGATGTGTGTGTTTGTGAGAGATAGATAGATGGAAAGATATACGGATTATCGTCTTTATTCGGACGAAATTTAGACCATAAGGTCCATTCTTACATTTAACCCTTCGTCTATGTAATGAATATTAAAAATAAAAGTATTGCAATGGAGAGTATATACAAAACCTAAAGAGATATAAGTGAAGACAGATATAACTTTGAGGGGAAAACCTAGGCTTGTTCTTCCTAGTAAAATCCACGCAGGAAAACACCCACAGATAAGGGGGTGCGAAAATCCTACATAGTGTATATATCACAATGAAAAGCTGCAACGAAATATTGCCAGTCGAAAAGTCACTTCCTGACGGCCCGATAGATATTGAATGTCGAGAGTTTGCAGTTGTTTTTTTTAACCTTGCCATATGTGTATGACAATTTTGAACCGTAATGAGGCTGTGTATGGTATCAAAATTCAAACATATATCCAGTATGCCAAAGGACATGAAAAAGACTGAAAACACGAGAGACCCAAAGTGAGCAGAATGCGAATATTTGAAGTCAATTATTTAATTCACACGTAGGGAACAGAGAGCGAAAAAGAGGAAACAAAATTGGTCAAGATAATGAAAGGTTGGATGTTTTTTCTTATAAACGTTGATAGTTTCAAGGTTTCCGAATCCATTTTTATTCTGAGCGACTTTTCCCGATGGCCACTGCATTGTATCCAAATAAAAATTGGTGTACAGGTTTCCCTCTCTTTATGCGGGGGTTGCGTTCTAGGAAAGTGACGCATCAAGTGAAATCGCAAAAACAGAGCCCGTATTTACATGTAAATATAGGGATACATTCCTCAATTAATCCTACATCCCCTCCAAGATGCTCTTCTTTCGCTCCATCAGGACTTCTTATGCGCTGGTTACAAAATTAAAACAATTAACACTAAATTATACTCGCCAATAAAAGGAAGCAGACGAGCACAAGTGGTGTCTGCTGTGAGTGACATAATAGTGGAGGTTTAAAGTGCCGGAGGGTTGGCTTGGCCCAATGCAAGTTCCGCGGGCAAGGAGACGAAAATTCTCAAGTGTGCTCAGACAGTATCACACGAAATCTCCCTCTCCACTCTCATCTCTTTTACTGTAGTATTAATACGCGCACCATAAGAGACAATGAGAAACTCAATGGTCGCCTTGTGGTGAAGTGCAGAACTTTCTTTCATTTGTATTGCACTGGCCGCGTAACCACATAAGAGCGAATAAAAGGCGCATAAAAAGAAATTCCGGTACCAATAAGTTTGTCGCATAATAACGAATTCTCATATAGCAACCAGCATAAAGAGAGGGAAACTTGTATTTAAATTGCTCTACATATTGTATTTGGTTACTCCCTTCATAATTCCAACTACCAGTAGTGGTTCTCCTCTTCCTTACCCAGATCCACAGTAAAATATTGTATTTCCTCAAAATGAAAATGTGAAATTCCTTGAAAGTTTCCTTTTTTCCAATTCCAGATACAAAATGAGTATAATTTACTGATTCATTATTAAAGGAGCCGAATAAGGTAAAATTGTCAATCATAGATAAGAGAGGTCAAGGGTACGATAATGGTTCAGATATGAATATACGAAATATAAACTTCAGAGCGTTTTTAATCCCTGTAGGGCTCTTTCTTTAAATTTACTTGTGAATAACGGTGCAAAAATTCAGAGCAAAGAAATTGGTTTCCTTTCTGCTGTGCAAGAATTTTATATTTTCTCCTTTGAGTCTACAAAACAGTGGGAAGTGTCGAACAAGTATGTTTTCAGAATGACCTTAAAAAGTAACGACAACTAGTACTATAAATTAAAAACTGAACCCTTACGCAAGTCTGAGGATCTCTGTTTATGGTGTGTTAAGTGATTGCAGAATGCACCGACAACTCACAAACCAAATATATTACATATTAAGTACTCAGACGTGACTCAGAACATGGGAAAAATAAATATTTGATGGAACTGTAAAATGAAATTATTTTTCTGAGATTATTTATAAATTTGCAGCTTTGTCTTTCTTCTTTGATTAAATTGTACATTTTCCGTGAAACTTAATAAACTTCATTTCACGACTAAATATTTGAGCTACTGAACAAACAGAAAAACAAATGAGTTTTTTCATGTAGCGCTGGTTTCATAATGATGTTCCTGCATTCTGTTTTTTCTGAAGCCTGTGGCATATCATAGAAGAAAAGCTTTTTTTCTCCCAAACATTTATACGTACAAAATCATTGGCACTTACTTTCATTGCTAATTTTTCCCTTTCGTTTTTGATTGCTATAACACTCCCCCTTCATCGCCCAATGTCCCGGTTTGGTTCTTTACTATTATAATATAATACTTGCATATATTCAGTAAAACCCCTTATTTAGACTTAAAATAACGTTTGTTAAAAAACTCGCTAAGTCAGGCTCAAAGAATACGCCGACTGAACTCGATCTATTCTCGCCTCAGACGCTTTTCAAGTACACTGTAACATTTACGCTTAATGTGTCTACAATGCAACAAGAATCATGTACCACTGAAAGGATGTGCGGAATGTACGGTGATTTTTCGAAACACGATTTTATAATCTTTTAAAATCACTGGTACTCGAATATAACGCGGGGACTACTTTTAAGGTTTCATTTTTTGGAAAAAGAACATCGCGTTATATTCGGGGCAATACGGTAATTTAAATTACAACAAACTACAAATTTACTTAAATTTAATTTCAAACTTTGGTGAGCCAAACTTCGTGGAAAGGGTTAAAACATGATAGCGCCCAACTTTCACGTCTTTTCAATGGCATTCATAATTGGCTCGAAGAGTAAATAGCATCAATAGTATTTCTGTATCTAGGTGCGCTGTTTATGCTCTGCTAGTGTGATTAGGGAAATAGGGAAATTGATGCGGTGGACAGGTCCGTGTTTTTTCATGGTTAGACTTGGTTTTCCATATACTCCTATTTTCCACTGTCCTCTTCATATCTTTGTAACTCTCTTTCCCATTTATATCATCTATCTGCTGAAACATTTTTCTACCTTTTTCCATCTAGATGCTATATATATATATGCCCTGGTTTGGTACCCTGGATATATGGTATGCCTAATTATGTAATAATAAAACAATAAATACATAATTATATATTTTCAAAAACAAAACATTATTTCGCCTATTACAAGATTGAAAATATAAATCAAAATTATCTGCTGAATTTCCATATATATTTTATAATGTTTAGATGTTTTTACCAGTTTCCTTACTTTACCAAATTTTTTCCCAGGTCAGATTCAGATTCAACATAGATGATGAGAAATCCTCCCAGACAAATGGTGGCATGGAATTGGTAAATCCCATTTTTATTAAAATATCTTATATGGTCTGCCCGTATCTCCATCTCGAATCAACCATGTATTGAGGTTTGACTCAGGTTAAATGGTTTCTAACTTTTTGACTGCTTCACAAACCAATTTAACTTTACCAAAATTATATAATCAAGTTTAGTAAGTCAAAATTTATTCTTTACATTTTAGTTAAAAGCATAAAATTTATCTTTAAATAATTTATTTTAATACCATGGTAGGCTACATTAATTAAAGTCTCAGAGGTTTCAATGGGACATATCAGATTTAATCCTCTGAAGAATTCGCCCAGAAATTTTTAACAAAGAGTCACGCATGGCCATTTTGACATGTATAGCACGTGGAGCAGGTGAAAACTGCTTGGGAAGCAAGGCACTGGGTTGTGCACCATCGGTGCCAGGGATAATATGTAAAACTAAAAACACATGTAAAAATTTGCCCCAGTACCATGTGGAAAGAATTGGTATAAAGTCTTATGTTGATTATGGAACTAGTAAAATAACTTGCCAAAAAATCCTCAACGTTTTGAGATGATTCAGATCAACTTTAGGAGTCAAATAACAATAAGTTTTACTTGAAACTGAAAGAAGATATAGAAAACTTTTATGGCAATGTGGGAGAACTATTGAGAATAACTTATAATCAGAAGGGTTTACCAGAAAAAAATAAATTATAAACACATCACCTACGGAACTTATTCAGTTAATATCCAAGTGAATAATGCAAAATATTTGGCATATGGCACTTAATCAAAATATTAATAAGTGATTACTTTATTGTTAAGTGCTCACTGGCTCCTTCTTATCCTTCTGAAACTGTCATTGATTTTTATTTTAATATATTATATCTTATTTCCATTTTGTTATGTATATATATATATATATATTTATCATATGGAATGAAAAAGCTATATAATATAGATCAGTGATTCTCAAACTTTCAATTGTCGCATCCCCCTTGAATATCATACAGCCGCCTTTGAATTGAAAATAGCAAAAATAAGAAAATGTATTCATTTTATATAACTGTCAATAATTATATATCACATCATTTTTCCAAAAATTTCCTGAAAAATTTTGTTTTCAGAGAAAACTTTATTTTATTGACACTTCACCTTGCACCGAAAACATTTTATGGCCCACAGTTTGAGAAACACATGTACAGTCATCAATAAAAAGAGAAGATTTAGTATGAAATGGATAAAAATTTTAGTAGCTACAAGAGACCAAACCAAATAATGAATGAACTGCACTAATATGCTCAAGAGCACACCTATCCGTGAACTAAATATTAATTTTTGATTGAACCATGAATCAAGCCAAATTCTTTCAAATAATGGTTCGATTCGAGGAATTTTTAAATTCAAAATCCACCAAATTTTCTGCTCAGATTAGGGTTGATTCAGCTACTGGAAAAGTTAATGAGAATAAAAAATAGAGTAAAGGCTTCAATGTTAGTAAGATCTGAAGAAAATTTTCAGGTTGAATCATTGTTGAATTCAGTTCAAAAGTTGTTAGATTAGCAGGGAAGTGTATTCTGCAGTATTAGGAAACACAAATATACAATCAGCAACAACTCCCAGCTATTGCTACTCAGGTTACAGTTGCAATTTAAAAATGTGATTTGTCTTGACCCAATTTAGAGCATAACCTTTTAAAAATAGTCATGCGAAAAAATTGTCCTGTTTTTCTTCGCATTTCCACCTCACAATGCAAATGTAGAAAGAGCATTTTCACTAATGCAGTCAGTGGACAAATGAAAGGAATAGGTTTAATGCTAAGTCTGTGAAAGGTGTTCTGTTTTTGCAGTGCAATTTCAAACATATGTAATGCAATGTTACGTACTTGAGAGGCAATCCAGAGATAATGAAAGAAATTATTTCACAAGACAAATATGAATGGGCTTATCCAAAACATTAGTAAATAATGTTTACACTGTTTTTGTTTGCATTAATAAATTTGTCCTTTTTTATGTCCTCTTTTTAAAATTCCAGATGACCTTTTTGTCCTCTTTTTTCCCCCAAAAACATGGAAATGCCCTCCTTTTCTGTGTACAGAAGATGGTAACCTTAGCTTACCTACATGACAAACCTTGTGGTAGAAGATATTACCATAGTGAAATGTTCTAAAAACCAACTTCTTCCTTTCCCCAGCCTAGTTTTAGTGTAAAAATATTGTATGAAAATGTGGAGCAATTGAATGAGTAAATTCGATACTATTTAAGCTATTTTTACAATTTGCATATTATCTACTGCAGTACCTAACTTAAAAGTATTTACCTATATTGTGTAATTTTGGTAACCAACTGAAATATTGTATTTCTGTATGTTTTTTAGTGGCTATTTTTAGTATTTTGATTTTTCATAGCTATTTGTATATTCTACAAATCAGTAAATATTTAGCTATTCATTCTTTAATTGATTCATTCTGGCATTTATTTCAGGTGGAGGAGATGGCCAAGGTAGGAGAGGAGGGGGAGAAGGTGGAAGTGGTGGAGGAGGTGGATGGTGTGGAGGAAGCAGAGAGGCTGGAAGGGCCAGAGGGTTTGGGGGGCGAAGAGGGGGCAGAGGGGGTGGGGGTGTCGGAGGGGATGGAGAGGGAGGAGGAGGCGGGGGTGGCAGATGGTTTGGAGAAGGTGGAAGGGGCAGAGGGTGCAAAGGGATCGGAGGGGGCAGAGGAGGTGGAGGGGGCAGACGGTTCGGAGGAGGTGGAGGGTAGGGCAGGCTGAAGGGGCGTAGGGAGAAGAAGGGCGGGAGGGGACAGAGGGGTCGGAGGGTGTGGATGGGGTCGGAGGGTGTGGATGGGGTCGGAGGGTGTGGATGGAGTGTCAGAGGCTGCCTTCTCACCTGTTGCCTTGTTGGCCAACCCATCATCTTGCAATGGCATTCACCAGGTGTCAAGGTGAGGAAAAGTGGTCAGATGCGCTGTAGGAAGATGGTTTATGATCATTGATATGCCATATGGTTAGGTTGAAGGGGTTGCTTGGCCAGGTCATAGGTGATGACTCTGTCATGAGATGTTATTGACCCTCGGTGAATTTTTCATGCAACGAATTTATGCTTGATGAACGGTCTGCGACAAGTTGTCGTAGAGCTTTAGGAAGTATTGTTACCTGTTTTATCAATGTTTTTTTCTTAAATGAAGGAATCCTAAGATGAAGTTATGGTATCTACCCAAAATTTTCACTGCAAATGTACGATCTGGCTTTTAATTAATACAGTGTTAATATTTAGAATACATTTTAAAATTTCTTTTTTCTCACAAACAAAAATTTGTAGCATAATGGGTATTTATGCTCAATCTGCAGAATTTCCTCATGACTTTTTTATATTCTCTTTGTTAGTGCTAAACGGATATCACTGCATTTTGTGTAGTTCTGAAAATGTTATTTACTGGATTTCCCAAGGGTTTGATTTTTGCATTCTTTGGTCTTCAATATTTCTTAAATGTGTTTATTTCTGTTGTTGCTAAGTCGCTCAGGGTGCTATCAAAAGACAAGATATTAAGAGGATATAACTTGACTGTAGAAGTGAATGCCATAGCTATTTACAAGCCCCATTATTCACAGTGCTTTACAGTAGAACAGTTTGAATGTGTAAAGTTCCTTTATTTTCAGAGCAGATATGTGATAATAGCAAGAAAAATAATGCAATAAAACGGTCAAGTAGTGGGTGGGAGTTTTCTAAATTATTTGAATGTAACGTGTGCATGTGTATTTTTGGCTAATCACCCTCTTGGATTATTATAGGCATAGCTCCTTCCACACCAAACACACTCACAAGGAAGGGGGAAAACCCTGTGCCGGCATTAGCCAATCCTTAATGAAGACCATCAATAGAGCCAATGGCCTAACCTCCCTTCCGAAGGATGGGACGCTGAATTTCTGCAGTCCCCTCAAACCACACAAAAAGGGGGCCGGGTGACCTTGGAAAAAATCCTACTTTCGTAGAATTCGTGCAGCAGGTGAATAGCAGCCAGCTGCCTAACCACTACATCACCAGCACTCCCTATATATGAATGAAAGAAATGTTTATTGTGTGCATAGTTTAATGTTGTTATTTCATAGAATTTTACTCTCTAATGTCATGGTGATTGGACAACACTTATCCAGTCACTCCTGTGTTCGTAATGTAGAGTAGGCATGTTTTAGCAAGAAATGGCATAATGTCAGTGAGGATTGGAACTTACAAATAAAAGTGGCTGTATCTTATATAATATTACAGTAATGTCTGTTTCCACCATTGTGATCTGGTGTACTACCAAACTGATTTTTTAAAAATTGACATTTTTAGAAAGCTTAGGCCTCGGCATCGATGCAAAAGTTCTTTCATTAAAATTGAACCCTTACCAAAGGGAAGCTTTTAACATTTTAAGTTCATCCCAGTTGTGCATACAACCCGCATAGTTCTTGGCGGCAACTTAGACTGATCCTTCCTGGGGGAACATCTATACCCTATTGAGTTTTTGAACAGTTTGTCACCATCCGGTTTGCCACCGCATAGACTACATCTGGAACTCATCACTATTGTGATGTTGATCAGAAATTTAAACTCCAGTAAAGGATAAGTTAATGGAACGCAAATGATTGTAAAAGGCTTTCAAGAACACTGTATAGCAGGGAAAGTTATCGGCACTGGAAAGACTGGTCCCATACCGAGGATTAAATTATGCCCATTAGTCCCTACAATTACTTTCAAACTGTGTAGAAGACAATTTCTGATCAAAACCGCATTTTCAATGACAATCATCGAGGATCAAGGACAGATGATTACATGTGTTGGAATTTACCTAACATCGCCCATTTTCTCCCATGATCAGCTGTATCTGGATTTTCCCGAGCTTCATCATGCAAGGGCATCACTGCTACCATCATTGAAGGACCTCAACAGTTTTTGGACAATGATAAAATGATAACGTCAAATTATGTATTCATAGAAATGTTGTAAATATAAAGGAAAAAAATCTTAATAAAATATTGTATATTAAAATACTTTGTTTGATTTTTCGTGCAAATTATTCGCACCGGCACAGCTAGTACATACATAAATATAATATGTGTCCTTCGCTTTGGGAGGCTTAGTGATCTCATCTTGAGATTTATAATTATTGCCAGCTCTCATTGCATGATTGCAGCCCATTTTCTTAAATAATTAATGGTTAAGGGATTGATTCTTGCCATGCACGCTTTGAAGGATTTGTCCCCCAACATACCAAACCAGTAGTAGGAAATAAGTCTTTTTTTTAAATCTGATTGTAGCCTTTTTACTGATGTTTATCATGCTAGTGTATTATAATGAAAATTGTATTATAACTTGGGAGATGTCCATTGAAATTCAACCGGAAAGCATTTTGTGAAAATAAATATGAACATAAATATAGCCTGACTTTATTTGAATGGCAAGAAAACAAACTTTCATTATTTTAGGCATTCATTGTTTCAAGTTTCGAACATCTACGATGATTCTAAATACCTGATTTTAATATGTGAATGATTTATGTTCCACATTCATATGTATTTCATCTCGTAAATGACGCAACGAATGTTGTTTACATTGGATGCTATGAAAATATTTTCTCTCTCCTTTTCTCTCTCGTACTGATTGTAAGAGCATTCAAAGAATGCTTTCACCCAAATGGATTGAAATAAAAATATGATTTCGAGGTTTAACAACGCAATTGGTTTGCATGGAAACATCCCGTTAAATGGCAGGATTTCCCCAAAATATATCAATTAAACTTATAACATGAGGAATTTCGAACTTTAAGCGGGAAAAGATTAACAGAAAAAGAAACATCATAGTTTTTTCTTTTAAATGGGCTAGATCCGAAAGTCGTAGGCTAATTCTTTCTAATTTAGATCTCAAAAAGAATAAAATCCTGCAAGCCAAAAGGTGTTATCATATGGGAAATCGAATGACCTACCTTGGAGTCGAAACTAGAACTTTTTTTGAGATTTCATTTTGTCATCATCTTACAATATGTGAATCAATCATTCCTGCCAAAAATAAAAAGTGAATCTTGTTCCATTATCGAGCTATTTGCATTTTTATAGTGGTAGAGAGGGAGCCACAAAGGGACAGAAATAGCCTTTTATTATCGTAAGATGTAAACATTATTTTTTTAATTCTATGATGTTTCTCAGGATAATTCTTGTAAATATTCATCTTTATGTCAAAATCTATGGCTTCTTTTGAAATGGAGCACCGAATTTTTATTTGATTTTCGGAATATATACTTGTGGTGGAACCTGGAATGCAGCACAACATGCAAACCTGTTCTGTTTTCGAAAAATGGACGCTCCTATAAATAGTACGCTAGTCATTTCTATAGATAAAATTTTCAGATTTGAACCGGACATATTTATTGTACACTTTCAGTAAATATGCAAAATATAAAATGCATTCACAATCCCATTTTATTATCCCAGATTGTCCCTGTTTCCCTAAATCCTCTTTTCCTGAGCTCATCAAGCAACGCATGACTTGTAAAAAAGTTATCAGAATATATGTTATAACAACTGGGTGGGTCATCAATTACTGAAAGCATTTTGTTCACCAATTGAGTACCTAAGGGTGCAGTACTCTGGTTGTTGGAGGATTCTTTACCGCAATACAGAGAAAAATTGTAGCAGTAACCATTTTCTCCACACATTACCCATAATTTGTTACCGAGCCTTATCAGTATACCCCTAATAAGTTGTTTTAATTGATGTTGCCCATAGTATCTGACAATCATCTCATCTATAGATAAATTTCTGCACCACCTGCTGTATATTACATGAAAGGTACTTCTAACTCATCATCATTTCCTTCCTTTCCATCGGTAAGCTCATCAACTTCAGGTGGATGTGCAGCTATATCTGCTTCTATGTGTTCGGAAAATAAATATTCACAAGCCTCTTCTAGGGCTCTAAATATTTTACAACTCTTTGTTGGAGCTGATTAGTGAAAAAAATTATATAAAAAAAATTTCACAACATATCATACCTACAGGAAAAATATACACAATGCCCAGCATGCTATTTATAGGACAGTAAAGATTATCACTATTTTTTATTTCATCCATGGGAAATATATTACTAATAACTACGATAATGTATTCTTACTCTCATATACAAAGGGATTCAATGGAAATATTCATCACTCACTGTTTGTAGATAAAGTATATTTCGAAATGTATACTCAAGACCACACTGCATGTGGAAAGCTTAGTTTTGCAGATACGTAAATATCTGAGAACCAAATCTCCGAAGTGAATAACATGAAAAAATGCTTCACCAGTCCCTGGCATTTACTATTGATACAAAGTAGTCATTTTTGTTTAAAATCTAGATCGGATAATCCAAGAAAACTAAGTGCCCTATAAATAATACTAAAGCAGTATGGATTATTTTTTTTAAATTTTTACAAATGAAATGGTTGAGAAATTTAACTGTTGCATACAATTGTAAACATTATATTTGTTTATTGTTTATTTTGATAATTCATTTATTTCCTTACAGTGAGGCAAATTCAATATAATTGTATGAAAAATACTACAAAATACAACTACAATTTTTATGTAACCTTTTTTTACACTTACAATAATAGGTAGGGGGTGTAGGGATGCGATTATATAGCCTCTCCCACTCAAATGTCAACCTCACCTGCACGTGGTGCACCCTGCTTCACAGACGAGGCTCTGGCGTCCGAGTGACTCCCGGGATAAGGAGTCCCCCCTCTACCAAGTGCCAACGGCCTATTTAGGGGCGGATGAGAAGGTGGAGGGGTTGGGCACCCTCTTGCCCTTGGGGTGGGAAACTGCCCCTAAAGGCGGAGGAACTATTTTGATAGTCAACGGCATAGGATGGAGAAGGCAACAGGAAACCACTCCATTAAAGATCCTATTGGATATCCCGAGGGTAGCAACCATGGAAATCATGGTTGCAGCGACAACGCTTAGATTTTAGATGAAGAAGAAGAATAATAGGTAAGTATATATAATCTCCACAATTATACAAGTGTACTGTAGCTATTTAAATTTCTTACACCCATTACATATAGTTAGTTTCTCACTGTGCTGCTCACATATAAATTGATTGCATGCTGTACACTGTATCAGCTATTTCCTAACTCTTTTCCTGTCACACATACATCTTTAGCAGATAATTTATTTAGAATTCAAAAAAGAGCCATAGCGATCATTGCTGGTAAACATCCTAGAGCCCCTTCTTGTCCCATATTTCAAGATCTACATATTCTTCCACTCCCCTACCTATATATCCTTTCCTTATTATGTCTTATTAACTCAAACATTAAGGAATACCCAAACAACTCATACCATCATGACCACAACATCAGAGCTAACAATGACGTTCACATCTACAGTTATAGAATCAAAATTTGTAGTCATGGACCTAAGGCAATATCCTACCAAACCCTTATAAAAATATTCAAAACAACATAACTTTCAAAACAACGATTGAACAATAGCTCCAAAGGAAACTTTTCTCTTCAGTAGAGGAATATCTCAACAACTCTTGATGTCCTAGTCTTAACACTGTCGATTTCCTTTTTGCATGTAACCCATTGCTTACCCTGAGATTATATAAGGGTAAATCATTGAAATGTTTTTATTAATTTTACTTTTATTTACTTTTTTATGTACATGATTTTTTTAATTCTGACCTGTCCAATATCAATGTAACTGATCCAAGGACCAATAAACATAATTATCATTAAAGATATGGGTGTAGTAGGGCATACCTGCACGACCGTCAATATGAGATTAGAACTGTGGTTAAAATGAAGAAGGACCTTACCATACATGAAGAAATGTGAATATTTGCTACATTAGTGAATGTTCAAAGATCACATTGTCTCGCCAATAAGTTAAGTTCATTTCTGCCCTTCTGAAATTGTAGTGGCTACTATGGAAACTTTCAGAGGTGCTTGGTATACAAATTTAATCTTTTCCGGGTATGGTGTTTGAAGATATTGTTCAGGTAAGATAAGAACAGGAATAGAGACATCAACATAAAAAAAAGTAAAATACTTAGTGTTTCATTTCCAAAAAGTAGAAATTTTTTCAAGTAATAACTAGTCATAAATTTCTTCGTTTTATAGAGACAATAATTATTATTTATATTTCTTTCTGACAATGGAAAATCAAAGAATAACAAACTCCAGCATCACATACAAATATACTAGAAAAATAGCATTGCAAAGCATTTTAATGCTCTTTAAAGCACATTGAGGAAAATCTATCAGATTAAACAAGGTAAATTATGTTTACCGAAAATACAGCGAAAAGAATTCTAATGTTGGGCGAAACACGGGTAACGAATAGGTGGAAGCTTGCTGTGGACGGGTTGTCATGACACATAAATCGCATGTAAAGAGTAAAGAATTTCTTAGATAAACAATCTTGCGTAAGAATTGGTCATGCTCCCTTTCCCTCTAAGGGGGTTATTTACAGGTGCCTTTGGCTTAGCTACCTAATGTCCCATATGAAAAGATGTTCTTTGAGATATTTCCATCTGACAAGCCAGGTGTTTCTACGTAAAATAAAACACATACATATTTGTGTTTTTCAGTTTCAGTATCTTTGCTTAGATTAAATATTAATCATCATCCTTAAAAAAAGCGGGGTTTAGGAGGCGGAGCCCACATTGCAAAATAAAATGTTTATTTATGTTTCATTTTTTGTATTTTTACTCCCCGCCCCATAATTCTTACGATTTTTTTATTTTAAATAAAACAACAACGTTTTTAATGTTTATTTTTTAATAATTTTCCATTAAGACAACCTTTACGGCAAAGGATGTGTTATTTGCGAAACTAAATGGTATAGACTTATACTCGGTACTCGAAAATATCTTCGCCGAATAAATTCTTCTATGTAGATGTTTAGGTGATTTCTCTTTGTTCCAAATTCTTTCTTATGGCGCACCTTAAACTTCTGCCTGTGCTTTCAATAGTTTGCGTGTGTGCATCATTTTAATTTGTTGGTCCACAAAATTTTCGCTGTGATTCACTTTCCAGTGTTTGTACCTGGAAGGATGTTAATTTATCCTTTCGTAAGCTTTCCAGCAATCCGATATTGTTTTAGTTCCGGGAAGAACGTACTTTTCACTTAATGGTAGTAAAGTATCGGCGTTTCCTTTTTAACTATTTCGAGAAAACATATCTGCGTTCCTCTTTCATTCCGAAAACCCACTGTTGATCAATGACAACAAATCCTCGATTGCTTTTCCTCTTCGTAATGACTGTCCCATCTATTTCCACTATTTCTCCAGGTCCTTCAAGAGTTTGTTGGTTGTAAAAAAATATAGGCAACCAATATCCCTGAAGAAGTTGTTACAATCAACAATATTCTTTTGACTTACAGTGGATCCGTCACATTTACGCATGTCAAACGTTATTTCCGCTACGTTGTGCGTTTTTTAGAGCAGTAGTAGGTTAAGTGAAGTGCTTGTTTCGTTGTTATTTTTACGCCCTCAAAAAAGGGTCTCTTCATAAATCCTTCAGTTGTGTTACAATGGTTGCATTTCCAACTGATTTTTAAAAATTTTCATCTGTCAAGCCTAGTGATCACCATTACGTTTTTATGTTATGTACAGATATTCTTGGTTATTGTTGTCAACGAATACAACATTCGTAGTAGCTGAATTAAACAAGATATAATATAAATACGTTTTATTTTCATTCTTACGCCTGGTGCACATAGTAAATGAAAGGAGATGGATTATTCGCGACGAACAAGTGAACTTAAACACGTTTAGTTTCGTCACGTATACGTACACTCAGCTTTTGCAAGTAATGAGAAATAAATAATTTACGACGAGGGAATGAATGTGAACGTCAAAATTACTATTGCTCATCTCAAGTGAGGTATGTACGATTTAAATAATTTAATTGTCGACCGTTCTATTAATAACTACCTACGGATTATAAAATAAATCGGCAAATCACAAATTCTATATTTCCTTGACATCGCTTCTGATATATCCTTTAGCAGTTGATAGACTAAGCCGTTATAATTTATCTATTTTTCTAAATTGATTACATCAAACAATGGAGGCTTTTTTTCCTTTGTCGTCCAGCGGGACACCTCTGTTGGCCGTTCCCGTGGAAACCACACCATTCGGGACTAGTTCATTCTTGTTCAACGAACGAAAGATGGATCAATTTAGCAGTCAAGGTATGTGAATTGATTTCCGCTTAATCTCACCTCCAATCCTCTTAGTTGGCGCAGACTACAATTTTTAGGAAACATTTCTCATAAATTGTCCAACCTTTATCCTAAACTTAAACTTAAACCTACTTTCTACTCTCCAGTTACATTTTCCAAATTATTCATCAACGCTAAAGACCCGATACAGTTGTCATTAAGAAGTGGTGTGTATATAAACTTTCTTGTGATGATTGCGGAGCGGTCTACTTAGGCCAAACGGGGAGGAGTTTGACAAGAGGTTTAAGGTGCATAAGCGATACTTCCGTTTAAATAATTTGAATTCTCAATTTGCGAAACATCTTTTAAACCTTCCTTCAACCCTAAATTCCTCCACTTTGGAATTAATGGTCGCAAATTGGATGCTCTTGAACAGCTAGAGATAATTATTTGTGAAGACTCGCTTCCCTTAAATGAACACCTTTCCCACAATCATCTCCTCTATTTAGCTTACCGAATATTTTCTAAATACGCTATATCAACGTTGTTGTCTTTGGTTCTTTTACCAAGTTTTTGTAACTATGTCGCTTTTGCCTTCCTTTCAAACCCCTTCCTTTTCCTAACCGTTTATTCAATTACCTTCCATTCATTCGTTTTCTTTCTAACCCCTCCCCCCACCTTTTCCCCTATATATTGGAACGGCTTTTATATTTTATCACCTGATGATGCTACGATCGTAGTGAAACCGGTCGTGCATAATAAATTTGTGCAATTGACTAAGTTCTTTCTTTTTCTCGGTGAGTAAATTCCACAGGTTGACCTCATTATTGATACTTTTCCTTCATATTCATCTGTTTCCTTCTGTTAGGTACACGCCTTTAACCAAGCTTCCATCCTATTCTTCTTCTTAGTATCCACTACCTTGTATTTTCATCCTTTTTTCGTTTCTCGATATTCGCATGAACTTGGATTTTTCCTATCCATATGTTTCCAAGGATATTTTGCTGACTTAATGTTGTTAACTGCGTCCGTCGAAGATCGACTTCATCTTTCGAAACATTCGACCTCAGTACAAACACTAGCTATTAATGCACACAGAACCAGTAAATTATATCTTCTACAACATCTTTCTTAGCTTGAAACGATGAAACATTTACCTTCGTAAGGATATAGGTCGTGAATACAAGTGCTCCGACAAAGTAGGTTAATGAGTTGATATAAACGATAGTTTTCAGAAATTCTTTATTTGATAACATATGAATAGTTTGAAATGTATAAAAAAGAGCAAAGCCGTCGACATACGTTAAATTTGAAATTCTTTTGTCATTTGTGTCTGCAGGTTTGAACGTTTACGCCATGATTGGGGTGGCCATATCAATTTTTATTTGCCTAATTATTAAGCTGGCGTGGGAAGTTGTAAGACGGTGCCGCGTCGGAAGGAGGAGGAGACGGTGGTGCATAGAGGATGGGGTCCCCGTGGCCCAGAATTTATCTGTAAGTAAAATACGCCTAAACCGCTAATTACTTCCTCTATTATGTTATAAACCCTTCTAATACGTTCTTTCATATAGTTGATTACAAAGATGTCCAATGGCCTCTGGCGAATGTGAAATTCTCGTTTTCGAAGAATGTTTTTCTTCAAATATTCACTTATTAAGAACAAATACACAATGTTTTCTTATACTTCAATTTAGATCAGTCGCGCTACAAAATTGTTGACAAAATTTTACTATTTATTGTACCTGGCAGTGCTAGATTTGACAGAGCATATTTATTTACGCCATTCTAAATTATTATAAACTTATAATAATAAGTAGCAGTCCACTCATTATTTATTTAATAAATATTTCTTAAACTACCTCTACGTTACGTTCACAATTCAAACTTTCCGAAGATAAAAAGATTAGGGACTTTGCTTAGATTGCGTCGATAGGATGTGACTGATTGACATTTTAATGACACTGTGATTGTTGCAAATAGTAGGACATATTATACTATATTATTTATTTCCGCATTTGGTTTTTTACTATAGCGATGTGTTAATAAAATTCTGAAATAAGTATTTCAACTATTGGGCCCCCCCAAACATTAGGGGCCATAGCCGCGCACCCAGTGGGTCTATGCTTATATTTGTCTTGATGTTAAAACAAACAGGCAAATACTACTCCAAAGGTTTTGCTCTGATCCACCGTCGGATCCAAAACTAACAAGTATTCATAACAGCTTAACACAGCCCCCCCCCCCCCCCCGAAGAAAGCCATCTCTATTTATCATATTCCGTCTCAAATTTCAAATTGTTCTAAAATTTCTATAAGATTTTCCAGGGAGATTTCCATTTTTCATTTATTACATCACCATATTACATAAATATCAATTTTAAGGTAAGAAATATACAATTTTTTATTCATTGACTGGCTTCGGAGATTTTCCTTCGCCTTACGTTTTAACTACAGCCAGTGTAGCTCACATTTGCCATCTCAATAAATAGACTGTTTGCATTATTATAGTTTTCCGTTTTCCAAATTTATTAAAAATAACAAAGGATTCGTAAAGTGCGTATCGTAATATACTATTAGTAGGTACGTATGCAACCAAGAATGAATTTTTGATTTATATTTGAATGGAAAAAAACGGAATATCTACAGACGGACGGACGGCAAAGAGATAACAATTGGTCGTATTTTTTTAAAACGCTAAAAATCGATGAAGAATTTTGTTACAAATATAAAATTGCCTTTCATCTGCGTGCCTAGTGAAGAAGAAATGAGTTAAAACGTTTGTTTCCGGATTATTATTTATCTTATATAGTTTTTTTTTAACAGTTAGGCGGCTAGTTACGCCCTTGCATCGAAGGCCATTCTCCCTATCCCCTCTCGCCCATAAATACATATGTTCAATTAACACCATTGCTGTTACGCCATTACTGTAGAAATATCGCACCTACTCATAACACAGTCGTGCGTGTTTTGTCGAAAAAAATACATGAGATTGGGATACTTCGTATTGGTAACACGAATTCCACATTTTTACCATTTATTGTGATTTTAGACGTTATTTTACCGCGCATGAAAATAGGAATTCGTGAATTACCGACCTACAGCCATGTCGCAACGTTCTTCTTCCTTATTTTTTTCTTTCCTAGGAGATCTTCCTCTGTAATGTTCGTTTAAATTGTCTTTTACAAGGAAAAAATAGGACCCGAGGACACCATCAATATAAAAAATAACGATGCATGTCAAATATGCGACCTACACGTGAGCTGTTATCAACGTCGTCTAATATGCGATGTACACATGTGAGGTGTAATCTACGCACGGAAAACATTCCTCATGAAGCACTATTTGCAATCTAAGGATGAATTAATAACTTTATTAATGTTGCTATCTCGTCGGTTCCCGAGACTATACAAATAAATAAAAATAAAATATTCTTCGTTCGCCATTGAAAAAGTTGATGCGGGAGTTTTATGAGAGATTTGGTTGGGTGAGATCTTGTGGTGTACAATTGAAAGATGGATTGCAAGTATGTACCACGGTTGGAAGCGAAGGGGTACTCCGTGGGACAACGATGTGGTGAACAAGACGTAGGAACAATTATAGTTAATGGTTTCAGGCGTCACTTGGTGGAATTTCTACATAATGTAAAATAAAGAGACTTTTTGTAATTCTGCATAAATTTGATTAAAACTACCTTGGTTTCGTTGCAATGCAACATCACCATGTGCGTTTCTCAAAACTATTTCAAGTTTAATGGAAGTTTTTATAAATTAGATGGACTAGCCATGGGCTCTCCTTTGTCGCCACTACTTGCAGACATTTACATGGTCAATGTTGAAGGTAATTTATTTTCTTCAAGATAACACCTGACGATGTTGCATTACGACAAAACCTAGGTCGTTTTAAATAAATTTATGTGGAATTACAACAAGTCTCTTTATTTTACATTCCGTAGGAACAAAGCATGAGGCAGCTACCCTAGGGTGACCAGGCGACCCGGAAAATCAGGGACTGTCCAGGAATTTTACTTAACGTACCATTGTCCCGATAAAGTTCTTCGGGGCACCCATTTGTCCCCGATTTTTTGTTTCTGCTTTGCAAAATCTCCTCGCCACGAAAATGTCATAAATGTCTTTAATCGGAATCGCATTCATTATATTGGAAAATACAGAAATTACTTATTAAATCTTGATACAATCGGTGCTATTCCTATATTCCAGAGCAGACCGCATAGATGAAGAAATTGTATAGTTTTGGTTTGTGTTTCGGGCTCATGATGCGCATGTAGAAAGAATTTTGTATGATTTGACAAACAATACAGCCTTGACGTGAAAACAATCAATACCATTATATTAAGCGCGTTTAAATTAAATATAAATTTTCAAGTTTTTTCCGATGATTAAAAGTAATAAAAATTTGAATGACGCAGGCAGGCATAGTCTAAAAATTAATGAAAAATTATATAAATTTACATAAAATGAAATAGAAGCCATATGATGTTATTCTATCTTCTACGCTATTTATATACACATTTAACTTTATTATTTGCCCTATTGTTTCCTATAAATCGTGATATCCTGTGTTGTAAGTATTTTACATATTCATTTAATTGAAATTCTTTGTTAATACATTAAACAAAATTGTGCTCTGTATTTGCGAAACTTATCTACTTTAAATTTAAGTACATATAACTAAACCCGGATTTTTCCCGATTATATCCCGGATTTTCCTGTTCAGGTCGTGTTATGTTCCGGTTGGTTTTTGAGTGTCAATCGCATATTAGACATGATCGCATTTTTGACCGTCACCTAAAAGGTAAATTAATCCACTCCAAGGTTTTAGCAAGAGTGTTAGGAGGTTTTTGTATTTTTCGACTTTGATAGGAACAAGCTGCACACAACTCGAGTTCAAACATAAAATTCCATACCAAACTCCCTATTTCACGAAATTAAATATCTTCTCACAACGGAAGGACCTTTTTGATGTATCAGTATTTTTACATGTCGATATATTCCTACAGGTATGTTGTTGATATATCGGTACATTATATTTTTTGGCATCCCAATTTCAATAAAACCTTGCCGTTTGCGTATTTGATGGTTCGCGATGCGTGCGTACGTGTCAGTCAGTCGAGATGGCAATTTCGCGGAAAATGAGAAGTATTCAGCGAGAACTCTCGCATTCATTATCTTACACACATGAGTTCCGCTTGGCTCAAATGATGTTGCCTTGGAGATCGCGTTACTTTAATTACGAGTTATCTTCGTACAGACCCTCCCCGGTTCACGCAAAACTCGACCGACGTTAATGCCACTTTACGTGAAAACATCCGAGTTAGGAAATTGAAGTTAGCAGGCAAGCGGAAAAATTAACGTGGTGGAATACACATGGGTGCGTATCGCGGTCGACTTCCTCGCATAGGGTGAGTGTGTTCTGCTTGGTCTTCATGCCTTGTTGTGCTGATTGTGCGTAGCTCGTGTTATTTCCGCAAAATACGTGACTTTTGCATCCCCAGTCATGGCTGATAAGAGTAAAATTGACTGTGAAGGTGCCAGTGCTACGAAGAAGAGACGTACGATAAATCGCGAGGACAATCTCGACATCGTGAAGCGATATGAAACCGACCAATAACAGAATATAATGTGACATATCGTACTGTAATTTTCGACTTGCGCAACCGAACCCTTATGAAGGTCGTAGACCGTGTGTATATGGTGTATTTTAGGCGCTGCAGGGCCCACCGACAAGTCATACACTAAATGATATGTTAAGGAAATTGTAACTCAGCACTTGGAGCAAAAAATACTTGAAGCTGTAAAATAATATATCTTTAAGGAGATTATGAGGAAGTGTGCAGCTTAGTCTTAGTTTCATTAAATTTTAAATTTATTGAGAATCTTCATCAAATAACTTCATAGCTATATAATTACGTTAACTCATCTTGTTCTTTTCTTGTTCAGAGTGAAGAAGAATACACCCATGCCCCAAAAGGGATTTTAAAAAAGCCTGATGGAAAAAGGGCCCAGCTACACGTGAGTGTTTTTAACGATGCTCTGATTTTTCTGCATTCTATTTACTCTGATGCCCGAATGCAATTTGATAGTGCCAATCATAGAAAAAAAGCTTTTCCTCTCCCAAAGATTTTTATGTGCATATTAAATTATTGTAACTACCCACTACTTATCCTATTGTCAGGTCTGGCTACAGATGTGATGTGTGTGTTTGTGAGAGATAGATAGATGGAAAGATATACGGATTATCGTCTTTATTCGGACGAAATTTAGACCATAAGGTCCATTCTTACATTTAACCCTTCGTCTATGTAATGAATATTAAAAATAAAAGTATTGCAATGGAGAGTATATACAAAACCTAAAGAGATATAAGTGAAGACAGATATAACTTTGAGGGGAAAACCTAGGCTTGTTCTTCCTAGTAAAATCCACGCAGGAAAACACCCACAGATAAGGGGGTGCGAAAATCCTACATAGTGTATATATCACAATGAAAAGCTGCAACGAAATATTGCCAGTCGAAAAGTCACTTCCTGACGGCCCGATAGATATTGAATGTCGAGAGTTTGCAGTTGTTTTTTTTAACCTTGCCATATGTGTATGACAATTTTGAACCGTAATGAGGCTGTGTATGGTATCAAAATTCAAACATATATCCAGTATGCCAAAGGACATGAAAAAGACTGAAAACACGAGAGACCCAAAGTGAGCAGAATGCGAATATTTGAAGTCAATTATTTAATTCACACGTAGGGAACAGAGAGCGAAAAAGAGGAAACAAAATTGGTCAAGATAATGAAAGGTTGGATGTTTTTTCTTATAAACGTTGATAGTTTCAAGGTTTCCGAATCCATTTTTATTCTGAGCGACTTTTCCCGATGGCCACTGCATTGTATCCAAATAAAAATTGGTGTACAGGTTTCCCTCTCTTTATGCGGGGGTTGCGTTCTAGGAAAGTGACGCATCAAGTGAAATCGCAAAAACAGAGCCCGTATTTACATGTAAATATAGGGATACATTCCTCAATTAATCCTACATCCCCTCCAAGATGCTCTTCTTTCGCTCCATCAGGACTTCTTATGCGCTGGTTACAAAATTAAAACAATTAACACTAAATTATACTCGCCAATAAAAGGAAGCAGACGAGCACAAGTGGTGTCTGCTGTGAGTGACATAATAGTGGAGGTTTAAAGTGCCGGAGGGTTGGCTTGGCCCAATGCAAGTTCCGCGGGCAAGGAGACGAAAATTCTCAAGTGTGCTCAGACAGTATCACACGAAATCTCCCTCTCCACTCTCATCTCTTTTACTGTAGTATTAATACGCGCACCATAAGAGACAATGAGAAACTCAATGGTCGCCTTGTGGTGAAGTGCAGAACTTTCTTTCATTTGTATTGCACTGGCCGCGTAACCACATAAGAGCGAATAAAAGGCGCATAAAAAGAAATTCCGGTACCAATAAGTTTGTCGCATAATAACGAATTCTCATATAGCAACCAGCATAAAGAGAGGGAAACTTGTATTTAAATTGCTCTACATATTGTATTTGGTTACTCCCTTCATAATTCCAACTACCAGTAGTGGTTCTCCTCTTCCTTACCCAGATCCACAGTAAAATATTGTATTTCCTCAAAATGAAAATGTGAAATTCCTTGAAAGTTTCCTTTTTTCCAATTCCAGATACAAAATGAGTATAATTTACTGATTCATTATTAAAGGAGCCGAATAAGGTAAAATTGTCAATCATAGATAAGAGAGGTCAAGGGTACGATAATGGTTCAGATATGAATATACGAAATATAAACTTCAGAGCGTTTTTAATCCCTGTAGGGCTCTTTCTTTAAATTTACTTGTGAATAACGGTGCAAAAATTCAGAGCAAAGAAATTGGTTTCCTTTCTGCTGTGCAAGAATTTTATATTTTCTCCTTTGAGTCTACAAAACAGTGGGAAGTGTCGAACAAGTATGTTTTCAGAATGACCTTAAAAAGTAACGACAACTAGTACTATAAATTAAAAACTGAACCCTTACGCAAGTCTGAGGATCTCTGTTTATGGTGTGTTAAGTGATTGCAGAATGCACCGACAACTCACAAACCAAATATATTACATATTAAGTACTCAGACGTGACTCAGAACATGGGAAAAATAAATATTTGATGGAACTGTAAAATGAAATTATTTTTCTGAGATTATTTATAAATTTGCAGCTTTGTCTTTCTTCTTTGATTAAATTGTACATTTTCCGTGAAACTTAATAAACTTCATTTCACGACTAAATATTTGAGCTACTGAACAAACAGAAAAACAAATGAGTTTTTTCATGTAGCGCTGGTTTCATAATGATGTTCCTGCATTCTGTTTTTTCTGAAGCCTGTGGCATATCATAGAAGAAAAGCTTTTTTTCTCCCAAACATTTATACGTACAAAATCATTGGCACTTACTTTCATTGCTAATTTTTCCCTTTCGTTTTTGATTGCTATAACACTCCCCCTTCATCGCCCAATGTCCCGGTTTGGTTCTTTACTATTATAATATAATACTTGCATATATTCAGTAAAACCCCTTATTTAGACTTAAAATAACGTTTGTTAAAAAACTCGCTAAGTCAGGCTCAAAGAATACGCCGACTGAACTCGATCTATTCTCGCCTCAGACGCTTTTCAAGTACACTGTAACATTTACGCTTAATGTGTCTACAATGCAACAAGAATCATGTACCACTGAAAGGATGTGCGGAATGTACGGTGATTTTTCGAAACACGATTTTATAATCTTTTAAAATCACTGGTACTCGAATATAACGCGGGGACTACTTTTAAGGTTTCATTTTTTGGAAAAAGAACATCGCGTTATATTCGGGGCAATACGGTAATTTAAATTACAACAAACTACAAATTTACTTAAATTTAATTTCAAACTTTGGTGAGCCAAACTTCGTGGAAAGGGTTAAAACATGATAGCGCCCAACTTTCACGTCTTTTCAATGGCATTCATAATTGGCTCGAAGAGTAAATAGCATCAATAGTATTTCTGTATCTAGGTGCGCTGTTTATGCTCTGCTAGTGTGATTAGGGAAATAGGGAAATTGATGCGGTGGACAGGTCCGTGTTTTTTCATGGTTAGACTTGGTTTTCCATATACTCCTATTTTCCACTGTCCTCTTCATATCTTTGTAACTCTCTTTCCCATTTATATCATCTATCTGCTGAAACATTTTTCTACCTTTTTCCATCTAGATGCTATATATATATATGCCCTGGTTTGGTACCCTGGATATATGGTATGCCTAATTATGTAATAATAAAACAATAAATACATAATTATATATTTTCAAAAACAAAACATTATTTCGCCTATTACAAGATTGAAAATATAAATCAAAATTATCTGCTGAATTTCCATATATATTTTATAATGTTTAGATGTTTTTACCAGTTTCCTTACTTTACCAAATTTTTTCCCAGGTCAGATTCAGATTCAACATAGATGATGAGAAATCCTCCCAGACAAATGGTGGCATGGAATTGGTAAATCCCATTTTTATTAAAATATCTTATATGGTCTGCCCGTATCTCCATCTCGAATCAACCATGTATTGAGGTTTGACTCAGGTTAAATGGTTTCTAACTTTTTGACTGCTTCACAAACCAATTTAACTTTACCAAAATTATATAATCAAGTTTAGTAAGTCAAAATTTATTCTTTACATTTTAGTTAAAAGCATAAAATTTATCTTTAAATAATTTATTTTAATACCATGGTAGGCTACATTAATTAAAGTCTCAGAGGTTTCAATGGGACATATCAGATTTAATCCTCTGAAGAATTCGCCCAGAAATTTTTAACAAAGAGTCACGCATGGCCATTTTGACATGTATAGCACGTGGAGCAGGTGAAAACTGCTTGGGAAGCAAGGCACTGGGTTGTGCACCATCGGTGCCAGGGATAATATGTAAAACTAAAAACACATGTAAAAATTTGCCCCAGTACCATGTGGAAAGAATTGGTATAAAGTCTTATGTTGATTATGGAACTAGTAAAATAACTTGCCAAAAAATCCTCAACGTTTTGAGATGATTCAGATCAACTTTAGGAGTCAAATAACAATAAGTTTTACTTGAAACTGAAAGAAGATATAGAAAACTTTTATGGCAATGTGGGAGAACTATTGAGAATAACTTATAATCAGAAGGGTTTACCAGAAAAAAATAAATTATAAACACATCACCTACGGAACTTATTCAGTTAATATCCAAGTGAATAATGCAAAATATTTGGCATATGGCACTTAATCAAAATATTAATAAGTGATTACTTTATTGTTAAGTGCTCACTGGCTCCTTCTTATCCTTCTGAAACTGTCATTGATTTTTATTTTAATATATTATATCTTATTTCCATTTTGTTATGTATATATATATATATATATTTATCATATGGAATGAAAAAGCTATATAATATAGATCAGTGATTCTCAAACTTTCAATTGTCGCATCCCCCTTGAATATCATACAGCCGCCTTTGAATTGAAAATAGCAAAAATAAGAAAATGTATTCATTTTATATAACTGTCAATAATTATATATCACATCATTTTTCCAAAAATTTCCTGAAAAATTTTGTTTTCAGAGAAAACTTTATTTTATTGACACTTCACCTTGCACCGAAAACATTTTATGGCCCACAGTTTGAGAAACACATGTACAGTCATCAATAAAAAGAGAAGATTTAGTATGAAATGGATAAAAATTTTAGTAGCTACAAGAGACCAAACCAAATAATGAATGAACTGCACTAATATGCTCAAGAGCACACCTATCCGTGAACTAAATATTAATTTTTGATTGAACCATGAATCAAGCCAAATTCTTTCAAATAATGGTTCGATTCGAGGAATTTTTAAATTCAAAATCCACCAAATTTTCTGCTCAGATTAGGGTTGATTCAGCTACTGGAAAAGTTAATGAGAATAAAAAATAGAGTAAAGGCTTCAATGTTAGTAAGATCTGAAGAAAATTTTCAGGTTGAATCATTGTTGAATTCAGTTCAAAAGTTGTTAGATTAGCAGGGAAGTGTATTCTGCAGTATTAGGAAACACAAATATACAATCAGCAACAACTCCCAGCTATTGCTACTCAGGTTACAGTTGCAATTTAAAAATGTGATTTGTCTTGACCCAATTTAGAGCATAACCTTTTAAAAATAGTCATGCGAAAAAATTGTCCTGTTTTTCTTCGCATTTCCACCTCACAATGCAAATGTAGAAAGAGCATTTTCACTAATGCAGTCAGTGGACAAATGAAAGGAATAGGTTTAATGCTAAGTCTGTGAAAGGTGTTCTGTTTTTGCAGTGCAATTTCAAACATATGTAATGCAATGTTACGTACTTGAGAGGCAATCCAGAGATAATGAAAGAAATTATTTCACAAGACAAATATGAATGGGCTTATCCAAAACATTAGTAAATAATGTTTACACTGTTTTTGTTTGCATTAATAAATTTGTCCTTTTTTATGTCCTCTTTTTAAAATTCCAGATGACCTTTTTGTCCTCTTTTTTCCCCCAAAAACATGGAAATGCCCTCCTTTTCTGTGTACAGAAGATGGTAACCTTAGCTTACCTACATGACAAACCTTGTGGTAGAAGATATTACCATAGTGAAATGTTCTAAAAACCAACTTCTTCCTTTCCCCAGCCTAGTTTTAGTGTAAAAATATTGTATGAAAATGTGGAGCAATTGAATGAGTAAATTCGATACTATTTAAGCTATTTTTACAATTTGCATATTATCTACTGCAGTACCTAACTTAAAAGTATTTACCTATATTTTGTAATTTTGGTAACCAACTGAAATATTGTATTTCTGTATGTTTTTAGTGGCTATTTTTAGTATTTTGATTTTTCATAGCTATTTGTATATTCTACAAATCAGTAAATATTTACCTATTCATTCTTTAATTGATTCATTCTGGCATTTATTTCAGGTGGAGGAGAAGGCCAAGGTAGGAGAGGAGGGGGAGAAGGTGGAAGTGGTGGAGGAGGTGGATGGTGTGGAGGAAGCAGAGAGGCTGGAAAGGCCAGAGGGGTTGGGTGGTGAAGAGGGGGCAGAGGGGGGTGGGGGTGTCGGAGGGGATGGAGAGGGAGGAGGAGGCGGGGGGGGCAGATGGTTTGGAGGAGGTGGAAGGGGCAGAGGGTGCAAAGGGATCGGAGGGGGCAGAGGAGATGGAGGGGGAAGAGGAGGTGGAGGGGGCAGACGGTTCGGAGGAGGTGGAGGGTAGGGCAGGCTGAAGGGGCGTAAGGAGAAGAAGGGCGGGAGGGGACAGAGGGGTCGGAGGGTGTGGATGGGGTCGGAGGGTGTGGATGGAGTGTCAGAGGCTGCCTTCTCACCTGTTGCCTTGTTGGCCAACCCATCATCTTGCAATGGCATTCAACAGGTGTCAAGGTGAGGAAAAGTGGTCAGATGCGCTGTAGGAAGATGGTTTATGATCATTGATATGCCATATGGTTGGGTTGAAGGGGTTGCTTGGCCAGGTCATAGGTGATGACTCTGTCGTGAGATGTTATTGACCCTCGGTGAATTTTTCATGCAACGAATTTATGCTTGATGAACGGTCTGCGACAAGTTGTCGTAGAGCTTTAGGAAGTATTGTTACCTGTTTTATCAATGTTTTTTCTTAAATGAAGGAAACCTAAGATGAAGTTATGGTATCTACCCAAAATTTTCACTGCAAATGTACGATCTGGCTTTTAATTAATACAGTATTAATATTTAGAATACATTTTAAAATTTCTTTTTCTCACAAACAAAAATTTGTAGCATAATGGGTATTTATGCTCAATCTGCAGAATTTCCTCATGACTTTTTTATATTCTCTTTGTTAGTGCTAAACGGATATCACTGCATTTTGTGTAGTTCTGAAAATGATATTTACTGGATTTCCCAAGGGTTTGATTTTTGCATTCTTTGGTCTTCAATATTTCTTAAATGTGTTTTTTTCTGATGTTGCTAAGTCACTCAGGGTGCTATTAAAAGACGAGGTATTAAGAGGATATAACTTGACTGTAGAAGTGAATGCCATAGCTATTTACAAGCCCCATTATTCACAGTGCTTTACAGTAGAACAGTTTGAATGTGTAAAGTTCCTTTATTTTCAGAGCAGATATGTGATAATAGCAAGAAAAATAATGCAATAAAACGGTCAAGTAGTGGGTGGGAGTTTTCTAAATTATTTGAATGTAATGTGTGCATGTGTATTTTTGGCTAATCACCCTCTTGGATTATTATAGGCATAGCTCCTTCCACACCAAACACACTCACAAGGAAGGGGGAAAACCCTGTGCCGGCATTAGCCAATCCTTAATGAAGACCATCAATGGAGCCAATGGCCTAACCTCCCTTCCAAAGGATGGAACGCTGAATTTCTGCAGTCCCCTCAAACCACACAAAAAGGGGGCCGGGTGACCTTGGAAAAAATCCTACTTTCGTAGAATTCGTGCACGCTGTCCTTTCGAGCAGCAGGTGAATATCAGCCAGCTGCCTAACCACTACATCACCAGCACTTCCTATATATGAATGAAAGAAATGTTTATTGTGTGCATAGTTTAATGTTGTTATTTCATAGAATTTTACTCTCTAATGTCATGGTGATTGGACAACACTTATCCAGTCACTCCTGTCTTCGTAATGTAGAGTAGGCATGTTTTAGCAAGAAATGGCATAATGTCAGTGTGGATTGGAACTTACAAATAAAAGTGGCTGTATCTTATATAATATTACAGTAATGTCTGTTTCCACCATTGTGATCTGGTGTACTACCAAACTGATTTTTTAAAAATTGACATTTTTAGAAAGCTTAGGCCTCGGCATCGATGCAAAATTTCTTTCATTAAAATTGAACCCTTACCAAAGGGAAGCTTTTAACATTTTAAGTTCATCCCAGTTGTGCATACAACCCGCATAGTTCTTGGCGGCAACTTAGACTGATCCTTCCTGGGCGAACATCTATACCCTATCGAGTTTTTGAACAGTTTGTCACCATCCGGTTTGCCACCGCATAGACTACATCTGGAACTCATCACTATTGTGATGTTGATCAGAAATTTAAACTCCAGTAAAGGATAAGTTAATGGAACACAAATGATTGTAAAAGGCTTTCAACAACACTGTATAGCAGGGAAAGTTATCGGCGCTGGAAAGACTGGTCCCATACCGAGGATTAAATTATGCCCATTAGTCCCTACAATTACTTTCAAACTGTGTAGAAGACAATTTCTGATCAAAACCGCATTTTCAATGACAATCATCGAGGATCAAGGACAGATGATTACATGTGTTGGAATTTACCTAACATCGCCCGTTTTCTCCCATGATCAGCTGTATCTGGATTTTCCCGAGCTTCATCATGCAAGGGCATCACTGCTACCATCATTGAAGGACCTCAACAGTTTTTGGACAATGATAAAATGATAACGTCAAATTATGTATTCATAGAAATGTTGTAAATATAAAGGAAAAAAATCTTAATAAAATATTGTATAATAAAATACTTTGTTTGATTTTTCGTGCAAATTATTCGCACCGGCACAGCTATTACATACATAAATATAATATGTGTCCTTAGCTTTGGGAGGCTTAGTGATCTCATCTTGAGATTTATAATTATTGCCAGCTCTCATTGCATGATTGCAGCCCATTTTTTTAAATAATTAATGGTTAAGGGATTGATTCTTGCCATGCACGCTTTGAAGGATTTATCCCCCAACATTCCAAACCAGTAGTAGGAAATATGTCATTTTTTAAAATCTGATTGTAGCCTTTTTACTGATGTTTATCATGCTAGTGTATTATAATGAAAATTGTATTATAACTTGGGAGATGTCCATTGAAATTCAACCGGAAAGCATTTTGTGAAAATAAATATGAACATAAATATAGCCTGACTTTATTTGAATGGCAAGAAAACAAACTTTCATTATTTTAGGCAATCATTGTTTCAAGTTTTGAACATCTACGATGATTCTAAATACCTGATTTTAATATGTGAATGATTAATGTTCCACATTCATATGTATTTCTTCTCGTAAATGACGCAACGAATGTTGTTTACATTGGAAGCTATGAAAATATTTTCTCTCTCCTTTTCTCTCTCGTACTGATTGTAAGAGCATTCAAAGAATGCTTTCACCCATATGGATTGAAATAAAAATATGATTTCGAGGTTTAACAACGCAATTGGTTTGCATGGAAACATACCGTTAAATGGCAGGATTTCCCCAAAATATATCAATTAAACTTATAACATGAGGGATTTCGAACTTTAAGCGGGAAAAGATTAACAGAAAAAGAAACATCATAGTTTTTTCTTTTAAATGGGCTAGATCCGAAAATCGTAGGCTAATTTTTTCTAATTTAGATCTCAAAAAGAATAAAATCCTGCAAGCCAAAAGGTGTTATCATATGGGAAATCGAATGACCTACCTTGGAGTCGAAACTAGAACTTTTTTTGAGATTTCATTTTGTCATCATCTTACAATATGTGAATCAATCATTCCTGCCAAAAATAAAAAGTGAATCTTGTTCCATTATCGAGCTATTTGCATTTTTATAGTGGTAGAGAGGGAGCCACAAAGGGACAGAAATAGCCTTTTATTATCGTAAGATGTAAACATTATTTTTTTATTTCTATGATGTTTCTCAGGATAATTCTTGTAAATATTCATCTTTATGTCAAAATCTATGGCTTCTTTTGAAATGGAGCACCGAATTTTTATTTGATTTTCGGAATATATACTTGTGGTGGAACCTGGAATGCAACACAACATGCAAACCTGTTCTATTTCGAAAAATGGACGCTCCTATAAATAGTACGCTAGTCATTTCTATAGATAAAATTTTCAGATTTGAACCGGACATATTTATTGTACACTTTCAGTAAATATGCAAAATATAAAATGCATTCACAATCCCATTTTATTATCCCAGATTGTCCCTGTTTCCCTAAATCCTCTTTTCCTGAGCTCATCAAGCAACGCATGACTTGTAAAAAAGTTATCAGAATATATGTTATAACAACTGGGTGGGTCATCAATTACTGAAAGCATTTTGTTCACCAATTGAGTACCTAAGGGTGCAGTACTCTGGTTGTTGGAGGATTCTTTACCGCAATACAGAGAAAAATTGTAGCAGTAACCATTTTCTCCACACATTACCCATAATTTGTTACCGAGCCTTATCAGTATACCCCTAATAAGTTGTTTTAATTGATGTTGCCCATAGTATCTGACAATCATCTCATCTATAGATAAATTTCTGCACCACCTGCTGTATATTACATGAATGGTACTTCTAACTCATCATCATTTCCTTCCTTTCCATCGGTAAGCTCATCAACTTCAGGTGGATGTGCAGCTATATCTGCTTCTATGTGTTCGGAAAATAAATATTCACAAGCCTCTTCTAGGGCTCTAAATATTTTACAACTCTTTGTTGGAGCTGATTAGTGAAAAAAATTATATAAAAAAAATTTCACAACATATCATACCTACAGGAAAAATCTACACAATGCCCAGCATGCTATTTATAGGACAGTAAAGATTATCACTATTTTTTATTTCATCCATGGGAAATATATTACTAATAACTACGATAATGTATTCTTACTCTCATATACAAAGGGATTCAATGGAATTATTCATCACTCACTGTTTGTAGATAAAGTATATTTCGAAATGTATACTCAAGACCACACTGCATGTGGAAAGCTTAGTTTTGCAGATATGTAAATATCTGAGAACCAAATCTCCGAAGTGAATAACATGAAAAAATGCTTCACCAGTCCCTGGCATTTGCTATTGATACAAAGTAGTCATTTTTGTTTAAAATCTAGATCGGATAATCCAAGAAAACTAAGTGCCCTATAAATAATACTAAAGCAGTATGGATTATTTTTTTAAAATTTTTACAAATGAAATGGTTGAGAAATTTAACTGTTGCATACAATTGTAAACATTATATTTGTTTTTTGTTTATTTTGATAATTCATTTATTTCCTTACAGTGAGGCAAATTCAATATAATTGTATGAAAAATACTACAAAATACAACTACAATTTTTATGTAACCTTTTTTTACACTTACAATAATAGGTAAGTATATATAATCTCCACAATTATACAAGTATACTGTAGCTATTTAAATTTCTTACACCCATTACATATAGTTAGTTTCTCACTGTGCTGCTCACATATAAATTGATTGCATGCTGTACACTGTATCAGCTATTTCCTAACTCTTTTCCTGTCACACATACATCTTTAGCAGATAATATATTTAGAATTCAAAAAAGAGCCATAGCGATCATTGCTGGTAAACATCCTAGAGCCCCTTCTTGTCCCATATTTCAAGATCTACATATTCTTCCACTCCCCTACCTATATATCCTTTCCTTATTATGTCTTATTAACTCAAACATTAAGGAATACCCAAACAACTCATACCATCATGGCCACAACATCAGAGCTAACAATGACGTTCACATCTACAGTTATAGAATCAAAATTTGTAGTCATGGACCTAAGGCAATATCCTACCAAACCCTTATAAAAATATTCAAAACAACATAACTTTCAAAACAACGATTGAACAATAGCTCCAAAGGAAACTTTTCTCTTCAGTAGAGGAATATCTCAACAACTCTTGATGTCCTAGTCTTAACACTGTCGATTTCCTTTTTGCATGTAACCCATTGCTTACCCTGAGATTATATAAGGGTAAATCATTGAAATGTTTTTATTAATTTTACTTTTATTTACTTTTTTATGTACATGATTTTTTTAATTCTGACCTGTCCAATATCAATGTAACTGATCCAAGGACCAATAAACATAATTATCATTAAAGATATGGGTGTAGTAGGGCATACCTGCACGACCGTCAATATGAGATTAGAACTGTGGTTAAAATGAAGAAGGACCTTACCATACATGAAGAAATGTGAATATTTGCTACATTAGTGAATGTTCAAAGATCACATTGTCTCGCCAATAAGTTAAGTTCATTTCTGCCCTTCTGAAATTGTAGTGGCTACTATGGAAACTTTCAGAGGTGCTTGGTATACAAATTTAATCTTTTCCGGGCATGATGTTTGAAGATATTGTTCAGGTAAGATAAGAACAGGAATAGAGACATCAACATAAAAAAAAGTAAAATACTTAGTGTTTCATTTCCAAAAAGTAGCAATTTTTTGCAAGTAATAACTAGTCATAAATTTCTTCGTTTTATAGAGACAATAATTATTATTTATATTTCTTTCTGACAATGGAAAATCAAAGAATAACAAACTCCAGCATCACATACAAATATACTAGAAAAATAGCATTGCAAAGCATTTTAATGCTCTTTAAAACACATTGAGGAAAATCTATCAGATTAAACAAGGTAAACTTATGTTTACCGAAAATACAGCGAAAAGAATTCTAATGTTGGGTGAAACACGGGTAACGAATAGGTGGAAGCTTGCTGTGGATGGGTTGTCATGACACATAAATCGCATGTAAAGAGTAAAGAATTTCTTAGATAAACAATCTTGCGTAAGAATTGGTCATGCTCCCTTTCCCTCTAAGGGGGTTATTTACAGGTGCCTTTGGCTTAGCTACCTAATGTCCCATATGAAAAGATGTTCTTTGAGATATTTCCATCTGACAAGCCAGGTGTTTCTACGTAAAATAAAACACATACATATTTGTGTTTTTCAGTTTCAGTATCTTTGCTTAGATTAAATATTAATCATCATCCTTAAAAAAAGCGGGGTTTAGGAGGCGGAGCCCACATTGCAAAATAAAATGTTTATTTATGTTTCATTTTTTGTATTTTTACTCCCCGCCCCATAATTCTTACGATTTTTTTATTTTAAATAAAACAACAACGTTTTTAATGTTTATTTTTTAATAATTTTCCATTAAGACAACCTTTACGGCAAAGGATGTGTTATTTGCGAAACTAAATGGTATAGACTTATACTCGGTACTCGAAAATATCTTCGCCGAATAAATTCTTCTATGTAGATGTTTAGGTGATTTCTCTTTGTTCCAAATTCTTTCTTATGGCGCACCTTAAACTTCTGCCTGTGCTTTCAATAGTTTGCGTGTGTGCATCATTTTAATTTGTTGGTCCACAAAATTTTCGCTGTGATTCACTTTCCAGTGTTTGTACCTGGAAGGATGTTAATTTATCCTTTCGTAAGCTTTCCAGCAATCCGATATTGTTTTAGTTCCGGGAAGAACGTACTTTTCTCTTAATGGTAGTAAAGTATCGGCGTTTCCTTTTTAACTATTTCGAGAAAACATATCTGCGTTCCTCTTTCATTCCGAAAACCCACTGTTGATCAATGACAACAAATCCTCGATTGCTTTTCCTCTTCGTAATGACTGTCCCATCTATTTCCACTATTTCTCCAGGTCCTTCAAGAGTTTGTTGGTTGTAAAAAAATATAGGCAACCAATATCCCTGAAGAAGTTGTTACAATCAACAATATTGTTTTGACTTACAGTGGATCCGTCACATTTACGCATGTCAAACGTTATTTCCGCTACGTTGTGCGTTTTTTAGAGCAGTAGTAGGTTAAGTGAAGTGCTTCTTTCGTTGTTATTTTTACGCCCTCAAAAAAGGGTCTCTTCATAAATCCTTCAGTTGTGTTACAATGGTTGCATTTCCAACTGATTTTTAAAAATTTTCATCTGTCAAGCCTAGTGATCACCATTACGTTTTTATGTTATGTACAGATATTCTTGGTTATTGTTGTCAACGAATACAACATTCGTAGTAGCTGAATTAAACAAGATATAATATAAATACGTTTTATTTTCATTCGTACGCCTGGTGCACATAGTAAATGAAAGGAGATGGATTATTCGCGACGAACAAGTGAACTTAAACACGTTTAGTTTCGTCACGTATACGTACACTCAGCTTTTGCAAGTAATGAGAAATAAATAATTTACGACGAGGGAATGAATGTGAACGTCAAAATTACTATTGCTCATCTCAAGTGAGGTATGTACGATTTAAATAATTTAATTGTCGACCGTTCTATTAATAACTACCTACGGATTATAAAATAAATCGGCAAATCACAAATTCTATATTTCCTTGACATCGCTTCTGATATATCCTTTAGCAGTTGATAGACTAAGCCGTTATAATTTATCTATTTTTCTAAATTGATTACATCAAACAATGGAGGCTTTTTTTCCTTTGTCGTCCAGCGGGACACCTCTGTTGGCCGTTCCCGTGGAAACCACACCATTCGGGACTAGTTCATTCTTGTTCAACGAACGAAAGATGGATCAATTTAGCAGTCAAGGTATGTGAATTGATTTCCGCTTAATCTCACCTCCAATCCTCTTAGTTGGCGCAGACTACAATTTTTAGGAAACATTTCTCATAAATTGTCCAACCTTTATCCTAAACTTAAACTTAAACCTACTTTCTACTCTCCAGTTACATTTTCCAAATTATTCATCAACGCTAAAGACCCGATACAGTTGTCATTAAGAAGTGGTGTGTATATAAACTTTCTTGTGATGATTGCGGAGCGGTCTACTTAGGCCAAACGGGGAGGAGTTTGACAAGAGGTTTAAGGTGCATAAGCGATACTTCCGTTTAAATAATTTGAATTCTCAATTTGCGAAACATCTTTTAAACCTTCCTTCAACCCTAAATTCCTCCACTTTGGAATTAATGGTCGCAAATTGGATGCTCTTGAACAGCTAGAGATAATTATTTGTGAAGACTCGCTTCCCTTAAATGAACACCTTTCCCACAATCATCTCCTCTATTTAGCTTACCGAATATTTTCTAAATACGCTATATCAACGTTGTTGTCTTTGGTTCTTTTACCAAGTTTTTGTAACTATGTCGCTTTTGCCTTCCTTTCAAACCCCTTCCTTTTCCTAACCGTTTATTCAATTACCTTCCATCCATTCGTTTTCTTTCTAACCCCTCTCCACACCTTTTCCCCTATGTATTGGAACGACTTTTATATTTTATCACCTGATGATGCTACGATCGTAGTGAAACCGGTCGTGCATAATAAATTTGTGCAATTGACTAAGTTCTTTCTTTTTCTCGGTGAGTAAATTCCACAGGTTGACCTCATTATTGATACTTTTCCTTCATATTCATCTGTTTCCTTCTGTTAGGTACACGCCTTTAACCAAGCTTCCATCCTATTCTTCTTCTTAGTATCCACTACCTTGTATTTTCATCCTTTTTTCGTTTCTCGATATTCGCATGAACTTGGATTTTTCCTATCCATATGTTTCCAAGGATATTTTGCTGACTTAATGTTGTTAACTGCGTCCGTCGAAGATCGACTTCATCTTTCGAAACATTCGACCTCAGTACAAACACTAGCTATTAATGCACACAGAACCAGTAAATTATATCTTCTACAACATCTTTCTTAGCTTGAAACGATGAAACATTTACCTTCGTAAGGAAATAGGTCGTGAATACAAGTGCTCCGATCAAAGTAGGTTAATGAGTTGATATAAACGATAGTTTTCAGAAATTCTTTATTTGATAACATATGAATAGTTTGAAATGTATAAAAAAGAGCAAAGCCGTCGACATACGTTAAATTTGAAATTCTTTTGTCATTTGTGTCTGCAGGTTTGAACGTTTACGCCATGATTGGGGTGGCCATATCAATTTTTATTTGCCTAATTATTAAGCTGGCGTGGGAAGTTGTAAGACGGTGCCGCGTCGGAAGGCGGAGGAGACGGTGGTGCATAGAGGATGGGGTCCCCGTGGCCCAGAATTTATCTGTAAGTAAAATACGCCTAAACCGCTAATTACTTCGTCTATTATGTTATAAACCCTTCTAATACGTTCTTTCATATAGTTGATTACAAAGATGTCCAATGGCCTCTGGCGAATGTGAAATTCTCGTTTTCGAAGAATGTTTTTCTTCAAATATTCACTTATTAAGAACAAATACACAATGTTTTCTTATACTTAAATTTAGATCAGTCGCGCTACAAAATTGTTGACAAAATTTTACTATTTATTGTACCTGGCATTGCTAGATTTGACAGAGCATATTTATTTACGCCATTCTAAATTATTATAAACTTACAATAATAAGTAGCAGTCCACTCATTATTTATTTAATAAATATTTCTTAAACTACCTCTACGTTACGTTCACAATTCAAACTTTCCGAAGATAAAAAGATTAGGGACTTTGCTTAGATTGCGTCGATAGGATGTGACTGATTGACATTTTAATGACACTGTGATTGTTGCAAATAGTAGGACATATTATACTATATTATTTATTTCCGCATTTGGTTTTTTACTATAGCGATGTGTTAATAAAATTCTGAAATAAGTATTTCAACTATTGGGCCCCCCCAAACATTAGGGGCCATAGCCGCGCACCCAGTGGGTCTATGCTTATATTTGTCTTGATGTTAAAACTAACAGGCAAATACTACTCCAAAGGTTTTGCTCTGATCCACCGTCGGATCCAAAACTAACAAGTATTCATAACAGCTTAACACAGCCCCCTCCCCCCCCCCCCCCGAAGAAAGCAATCTCTATTTATCATATTCCGTCTCAAATTTCAAATTGTTCTAAAATTTCTACAAGATTTTCCAGGGAGATTTCCATTTTTCATTTATTACATCACCATATTACATAAATATCAATTTTAAGGTAAGAAATATACAATTTTTTATTCATTGACTGGCTTCGGAGATTTTCCTTCGCCTTACGTTTTAACTACAGCCAGTGTAGCTCACATTTGCCATCTCAATAAATAGACTGTTTGCATTATTATAGTTTTCCGTTTTCCAAATTTATTAAAAATAACAAAGGATTCGTAAAGTGCGTATCGTAATATACTATTAGTAGGTACGTATGCAACCAAGAATGAATTTTTGATTTATATTTGAATGGAAAAAAACGGAATATCTACAGACGGACGGACGGCAAAGAGATAACAATTGGTCGTATTTTTTTAAAACGCTAAAAATCGATGAAGAATTTTGTTACAAATATAAAATTGCCTTTCATCTGCGTTCCTAGTGAAGAAGAAATGAGTTAAAACGTTTGTTTCCGGATTATTATTTATCTTATATAGTTTTTTTTAACAGTTAGGCGGCTAGTTACGCCCTTGCATCGAAGGCCATTCTCCCTATCCCCTCTCGCCCGTAAATACATATGTTCAATTAACACCATTGCTGTTACGCCATTACTGTAGGAATATCGCACCTACTCATAACACAGTCGTGCGTGTTTTGTCGAAAAAAATACATGAGATTGGGATACTTCGTATTGGTAACACGAATTCCACATTTTTACCATTTATTGTGATTTTAGACTTTCAGACGTTATTTTACCGCGGATGAAAATAGGAATTCGTGAATTACCGACCTATAGACATGTCGCAACGTTCTTCTTCCTTATTTTTTCTTTCCTAGGAGATCTTCCTCTGTAATGTTCGTTTAAATTGTCTTTTACAAGGAAAAAATAGGATCCGAGGACACCATCAATATAAAAAATAACGATGCATGTCAAATATGCGACCTACACGTGAGCTGTTATCAACGTCGTCTAATATGCGATGTACACATGTGAGGTGTAATCTACGGATGAATTAATAACTTTATTAATGTTGCTATCTCGTGGGTTCCCGAGACTATACAAATAAATAAAAATAAAATATTCTTCGTTCGCCATTGAAAAAGTTGATGCGGGAGTTTTATGAGAGATTTGGTTGGGTGAGATCTTGTGGTGTACAATTGAAAGATGGATTGCAAGTATGTACCACGGTTGGAAGCGAAGGGGTACTCCGTGGGACAACGATGTGGTGAACAAGACGTAGGAACAATTATAGTTAATGGTTTCAGGCGTCACTTGGTGGAATTTCTACATAATGTAAAATAAAGTGACTTTTTGTAATTCTGCATAAATTTGATTAAAACTACCTTGATTTCGTTGCAATGCAACATCACCATGTGCGTTTCTCAAAACTATTTCAAGTTTAATGGAAGTTTTTATAAATTAGATGGACTAGCCATGGGCTCTCCTTTGTCGCCACTACTTGCAGACATTTACATGGTCAATGTTGAAGGTAATTTATTTTCTTCAAGATAACACCCGACGATGTTGCATTACGACAAAACCTAGGTTGTTTTAAATAAATTTATGTGGAATTACAACAAGTCTCTTTATTTTACATTCCGTAGGAACAAAGCATGAGGCAGCTACCCTAGGGTGACCAGGCGACCCGGAAAATCAGGGACTGTCCAGGAATTTTACTTAACGTACCATTGTCCCGATAAAGTTCTTCGGGGCACCCATTTGTCCCCGATTTTTTGTTTCTGCTTTGCAAAATCTCCTCGCCACGAAAATGTCATAAATGTCTTTAATCGGAATCGCATTCATTATATTGGAAAATACAGAAATTACTTATTAAATCTTGATACAATCGGTGCTATTCCTATATTCCAGAGCAGACCGCATAGATGAAGAAATTGTATAGTTTTGGTTTGTGTTTCGGGCTCATGATGCGCATGTAGAAAGAATTTTGTATGATTTGACAAACAATACAGCCTTGACGTGAAAACAATCAATACCATTATATTAAGCGCGTTTAAATTAAATATAAATTTTCAAGTTTTTTCCGATGATTAAAAGTAATAAAAATTTGAATGACGCAGGCAGGCATAGTCTAAAAATTAATGAAAAATTATATAAATTTACATAAAATGAAATAGAAGCCATATGGTGTTATTCTATCTTCTACGCTATTTATATACACATTTAACTTTATTATTTGCCCTATTGTTTCCTATAAATCGTGATATCCTGTGTTGTAAGTATTTTACATATTCATTTAATTGAAATTCTTTGTTAATACATTAAACAAAATTGTGCTCTGTATTTGCGAAACTTATCTACTTTAAATTTAAGTACATATAACTAAACCCGGATTTTTCCCGATTATATCCCGGATTTTCCTGTTCAGGTCGTGTTATGTTCCGGTTGTTTTTTGAGTGTCAATCGCATATTAGACATGATCGCATGCTAGACCGTCACCTAAAAGGTAATTAATCCACTCCAAGGTTTTAGCAAGAGTGTTAGGAGGTTTTTGTATTTTTCGACTTTGATAGGAACAAGCTGCACACAACTCGAGTTCAAACATAAAATTCCATACCAAACTCCCTATTTCACGAAATTAAATATCTTCTCACAACGGAAGGACCTTTTTGATGTATCAGTATTTTTACATGTCGATATATTCCTACAGGTATGTTGTTGATATATCGGTACATTATATTTTTTGGCATCCCAATTTCAATAAAACCTTGCCGTTCGCGTATTTGATGGTTCGCGATGCGTGCGTACGTGTCAGTCAGTCGAGATGGCAATTTCGCGGAAAATGAGAAGTATTCAGCGAGAACTCTCGCATTCATTATCTTACACACATGAGTTCCGCTTGGCTCAAATGATGTTGCCTTGGAGATCGCGTTACTTTAATTACGAGTTATCTTCGTACAGACCCTCCCCGGTTGACGCAAAACTCGACCGACGTTAATGCCACTTTACGTGAAAACATCCGAGTTAGGAAATCGAAGTTAGCAGGCAAGCGGAAAAATTAACGTGGTGGAATACACATGGGTGCGTATCGCGGTCGACTTCCTCGCATAGGGTGAGTGTGTTCTGCTTGGTCTTCATGCCTTGTTGTGCTGATTGTGCGTAGCTCGTGTTATTTCCGCAAAATACGTGACTTTTGCATCCCCAGTCATGGCTGGTAAGAGTAAAATTGACTGTGAAGGTGCCAGTGCTACGAAGAAGAGACGTACGATAAATCGCGAGGACAATCTCGACATCGTGAAGCGATATGAAACCGACCAATAACAGAATATAATGTGACATATCGTACTGTAATTTTCGACTTGCGCAACCGAACCCTTATGAAGGTCGTAGACCGTGTGTATATGGTGTATTTTAGGCGCTGCAGGGCCCACCGACAAGTCATACACTAAATGATATGTTAAGGAAATTGTAACTCAGCACCTGGAGCAAAAAATACTTGAAGCTGTAAAATAATATATCTTTAAGGAGATTATGAGGAAGTGTGCAGCTTAGTCTTAGTTTCATTAAATTTTAAATTTATTGAGAATCTTCATCAAATAACTTCATAGCTATATAATTACGTTAACTCATCTTGTTCTTTTCTTGTTCAGAGTGAAGAAGAATACACCCATGCCCCAAAAGGGATTTTAAAAAAGCCTGATGGAAAAAGGGCCCAGCTACACGTGAGTGTTTTTAACGATGCTCTGATTTTTCTGCATTCTATTTACTCTGATGCCCGAATGCAATTTGATAGTGCCAATCATAGAAAAATAGCTTTTCCTCTCCCAAAGATTTTTATGTGCATATTAAATTATTGTAACTACCCACTACTTATCCTATTGTCAGGTCTGGCTACAGATGTGATGTGTGTGTTTGTGAGAGATAGATAGATGGAAAGATATACGGATTATCGTCTTTTTTCGGACGAAATTTGGACCATAAGGTCCATTCTTACATTTAACCCTTCGTCTATGTAATGAATATTAAAAATAAAAGTATTGCAATGGAGAGTATATACAAAACCTAAAGAGATATAAGTGAAGACAGATATAACTTTGAGGGGAAAACCTAGGCTTGTTCTTCCTAGTAAAATCCACGCAGGAAAACACCCACAGATAAGGGGGTGCGAAAATCCTACATAGTGTATATATCACAATGAAAAGCTGCAACGAAATATTGCCAGTCGAAAAGTCACTTCCTGACGGCCCGATAGATATTGAATGTCGAGAGTTTGCAGTTGTTTTTTTTAACCTTGCCATATGTGTATGACAATTTTGAACCGTAATGAGGCTGTGTATGGTATCAAAATTCAAACATATATCCAGTATGCCAAAGGACATGAAAAAGACTGAAAACACGAGAGACCCAAAGTGAGCAGAATGCGAATATTTGAAGTCAATTATTTAATTCACACGTAGGGAACAGAGAGCGAAAAAGAGGAAACAAAATTGGTCAAGATAATGAAAGGTTGGATGTTTTTTCTTATAAACGTTGATAGTTTCAAGGTTTCCGAATCCATTTTTATTCTGAGCGACTTTTCCCGATGGCCACTGCATTGTATCCAAATAAAAATTGGTGTACAGGTTTCCCTCTCTTTATGCGGGGGTTGCGTTCTAGGAAAGTGACGCATCAAGTGAAATCGCAAAAACAGAGCCCAGTAGTAGGGAAAAGAGGAGTCTGGCCCCCCCCACCCCAACTTTTATGCAGCCGCCATCTTGGATTTATGACGTCACATTCGGTCACGTGACCAACCTGTGGCGCCACCACTCGGAGAAAGTTGGAACTAAGAACAAGTGCCGTTCGAAAAGCAATGTTGTCAAGTGAGTTTCGATATATCGAACAGATCGGTGTTGCCAAGAACAAATGAATCGCGCATGCGCTCTCGTCCAGAATTTTGAAAGGTCTAATATTTAAAGGTGGTGGTTGTGAGCACTCTAGCATGTGACAAATGCTGTGTGCATTTGAGTGGGTTGGTACTTTTGTGGTTGATGCTATTTAACGATTGAAATAGGAAAGGCGTATCACATGCATTCATCTAATAATGAAATAATACTCATTATATATTCAAACAGATTTTATTATAACATTTTTATTATTGACAATTAATCCCAGTGTTTTAGTAGCAGCTGAATTATACTGGGCTATTTCTTCCGCCGTCACCACATTATACCGTTTAGGTAAAAAGAATTTGTTTTTAAAATCCCAGTCTCGATCGTCTGAGAGCTCCACCACTAACGCCTCTCCATATTTCGTCACCATTTTGCCCATATTCTCTATGGTGTAAAATCTGTCCTCCTTCAAATCTTCCTTCTTAACGAAGGAGATGCTGTTATTCTTTTCTAACAATTTTTGCACGATAGAATCCATCTAAAAAAAGAAAAAAGTGCGATGATGAGCCAAAGATTTTTTAATATGAACAGAACTTAAGCACTTACAAACACGCTTTGAGTATATTTATCGTTACGAAATACATCTAATTATACCCCAACAAAATCTAGTTTTAGACATATTATAAATCTCATAACCACTTACTATAATCTGGGCGATGACAGCAAAGATGGAGGTGGCGGAAACGGTGGCGGCGGTAGTGGAGACGGCGAAGGTTATGAGGATTAGTCTAAAGAAAAAAGACCGTTCATGAGCGTAATGTCAAAGCTTTCACAGAGTGAGAAGTGATTAAAAAATGTTATAAATAAATGAATGCTATGCTTACTGAATATCTGTTGTAGCCTAGGCAGCGGAGACGGTGGCGTAGACGGTGGCGGAGACGGCGACGGTAATGGTGGTGGTTGCGGAGTTGAAGGTGTTCTAAAGAAAATAGACCTTCCGCGAGAATAAAGTCAAAGCTTTCTCAGAGGGAGAAGTGATTAAAAAAATATAAAAGAAATGAATGTTATGCTTACCGAATATCTGCAGCTGTTGGTGCTCTTACTCGTAGTCGAAGAGGAGTGATTTTCTAGGATTATCGCGTTGCTTATATACTGAAATTGTTAGTGTATACGATACAGGAAGAGGCGAATAACCTACATACATTGGTAATGTCGCTTGACCTGCTTCAAGCGACTAGGAGTGGAGGGACAGAAAGCAGGTTAAGAATAATTTATCTACCATAGCCCGCATGACACAATTAAAGCGCGTAAGTGTGAGGGGAGGAAGTACGTGAATAATATATTTATCGTACCACGTACGACCTGCCTCAATCGCTTGGGTGTTGTGTAGGGAAAGTAGGTTAAAAATAATCTACATGCCATAGCACGTATGACATACCTAAAGAGATTATGAGTGGCGGATGACCTGCCTAAAGCGCATGTGTATGTGGGTAGCATTTCACCACGTATGACCTACCTTAAATGCTGAGGTGTTGGGGTAGGAAGGCGACGTCTTATTGCGATGTATAGACCTTACACCACTATAAATACGGTGCAGAGAATACGAGAAGTCATCGGTTATTGTTCAACATTCCACGACCAACGTCAGCACGCTGATTTCAAGAGCCGTTTCCCCGAGAGGTCAACGTCGAAACGTTAAAGAAGACGGCAGCTTTTTTGATTCTGGTAAGTTGAAATAATTATAATGTTAACGATAAATCGAAGAATACTAGTCGCACAGATTGTCTCTGCGACACTTACCAAAATATTCTAATGGGATGTTTCATATGGAAACCCCCTTACAAAATTAATGGATTCGGTTTTTAATTCATAATATTTGAAAAATCCGCCGGAAAAATACCCCAAAAGAGGTCCTGTAATGCTTCAATATTACACGGCGGTCATAAGCTTTAAAGAGGTACTCCTCTGACTTCTTAGCTCCACCCATCCCCCGCCCCATCATAACCTAGTAAATCCACCCCACCATTATGTAGGAGGAGCATGTTAACCCCGCCCGCTATGCAGGATCGCCATTTTGTACGTGCATGTTACTCCGTCTTATACTTGAGAAACGAGGTCACAAACGCGGAAGATAATACGCGGCAAAAACATCGCGATTGTATTGCAGGTAAGAAAACCTTCCAGGGGCAAAATTTTGGTTTTTCCTAATTAGGACCATTATACCTTTAGAACGGTTCTTTGGGCGCCCTCCTACGGGTTATTTTCATCGTAGGACCCACCGTTTTCGAGATTTTTGGCAAAATCCGAAATTTTCGAACATTTTTGTTAATATCTCCGTTATTTGGAGAGATATTGGAATGGTGTAAATGCAAAGTTTGTTCATATTACAATTGCGCTTCCAATAAAAGAAATAGCTTATTTAAAAAGTTGAAAGATTTCGAGATATTTTAGACAAACTCCTTAATATTTTGTCAAGTCGCCAATTATTGGTGACTTATCAATCAACGTGAAGACGCTGCTTTCAATTAACGTATTACCGAGACTATAGTGTAGCATTTTCTGGAAATACTATATTGAAATATAGAGGAAAAATATTTCAATGTCTATATGTAATTTGTACTATAGCGATGGTTATTGTCATATCAATAAATTAATTTTTGAACTACAGCACAGTTTAAAATGCATGAGAAATTCTAATTATTTCAGATACAACGTGATTCATATTTATATCTATAAATCCTTTTCAGATCTACTTTTATTTTTATTCACAACTGAACTTTTGAAGTAAGCAGATCTAAAATATGGAAACTCTCTGCGAAGTGTGCTTCGTTTATTTTGACTCGAGATATCGAGTTTCACATGAGATGAGTGACGTACACATGAGACATCTGATTCAGGCAGGAGGACAACATCAAGTTATCGAGATCGATTCGGCAGTGAGGAATCGATTGAAAACTTTTTGGGTGAGTGGAAATGGAGTGCATAGAGACATAATATCGTTTTTGGATGACATCAGAGAAATTTTGATTAACAAAGTTAGGGAACAATTGATAAATACGGCACTAAAAATTAATATTATTTTGAAAGCAAAATTTAGGAAGGAAGAAGAATTGGATGAGAGGGTTTTTAAAACCAAAAATGTCAGAGTTCTTCAGTCCGATGACATAAATGAAATTTTGAATACACTCTTTGGAAAAATACTAAAGGAAAAGTCTGAACAGCAGGCAAAAGGATCGGGTTGGGCTATGCATGAGATTAAAGGATTGGAATTAAGGATTAACAAATACAAACCGTTGAGAGGATCTTATTTCATCGAGTTACCACCGAAAATTAAACTTACTAAATCGGTTATAAACGTGCAAAATTTCGACCCTTTTTGTTTCAAGTATGCGATTTGGTCAAAAAATGTTCCGAAAAATCCTCAACGGTCATCCTCATATGATAATGAAGATTTCCGCAATGGGTACAATTGGGACTGCATCGAGTATCCTGTGGAACTAGATGTAATCCCTAAATTTGAAAAGGTTAATAATATATCGATTAACGTTTTTGGTCTTGATGATAAAAACAACGTGTACCCTCTCAAAGTAGTGGTTGAGGAACTAGATGACCATCGGGACCTTTTGTTTTTAAAGGAAGAATCTAATAGCCATTATTGCTATATTAGAAATTTTGAACGGTTGGTGAGGAGCCAATTAACGAAATGTAAATCTAAAATGTTCATTTGCAAGAGATGTTTTACTCATTACCGGGAAGAGGAAAAGCTCAAAGAACATAAAATTATATGTAGCTTAAATGCACCCGCAAAAATCGTATTGCCTAGCGAAGAGGATAGATGGTTGAAATTCAAAAATTTTAACCACATTTTTCGTGTTCCTTATGTCATCTACGCGGATTTCGAGTGCCTCCTTCCAAAATTTGACAGTTGTAGTAGCCTTTCTGATCATTCCTATTCAAAATTATACCAAAAGCATGAACCCATGAGTTTTTCATTTATTGTTGTCAATTCCGGAGGAGAATATTTTGAGCCAGTGTTATATCGCGGACCTGATGCCGCTAAGGTATTCGTAGAATACATCAAAGAGAGGGTGGAACTGATTGAGGCGGAATACAAACATACTATTCCGATGACACCCTTAACCTCAGAGCAAGAAGAGGCATTTACAACAGCAACCACATGCCACATCTGTGGAGGTATGCTTGAGAACGATCGCGTAAGGGATCATTGTCATCTTACTGGAATGTTTAGGGGTCCAGCGCATAATAATTGTAATTTACAGTTTCAAATGCCGAAATTCGTACCAGTATTTATTCACAATCTTTCCGGCTACGATTCTCACTTTATTGTCAAGGAATTAGGTTATGATGAGAGAGAAATACATTGCATACCTAATTCTGAGGAAAAATACATCTCTTTCACCAAAGAAGTGGGTGAGAAATTTACCATTAGATTTTTGGACACCTTTAGATTCATGGCTTCTTCACTCTCGAAATTGGTGGACAATCTACCCAGAGACAAATTTCGGCAAACCAAAAAGATTTTCGAGGGGAAACTCGACTTGGTTACGCGTAAAGGTGTTTATCCTTACGAATACACGGACACTTGGAAAAGACTCGATGAAACGTGCTTGCCACCTAAAGAGGAATTCTTTAGCAATTTGACCCTGGACTGCATAAGCGACGAAGACTATGAGTATGCCAAGAAAATATGGACCGAGTTTAATTGTAAGAATCTGGGCGACTATAGTGACCTTTATCTTAAAACTGACGTTGTACTTTTGGCTGACGTTTTTGAAAATTTTAGGGACGTTTGCATGACTGCATATAATTTGGATCCTGCGTGGTATTATACGGCCCCCGGTTTAACCTTCGACGCCATGCTAAAGTATACTCAAATTAACTTGGAGCTATTGACTGACTATGACATGATTCTAATGGTAGAGAAGGGTATTCGTGGTGGAATCAGCCAATGCATGAAACGATATAGCGAGGCTAATAATAAATATATGGATGACTACAATCCAATTGTTGAGTCTCGCTATATCCTGTATTTAGATGCAAATAACCTCTATGGGTGGGCGATGAGTAATTACTTACCCCATAGCGGATTCCGCTGGTTAACTACTGAGGAAATTCGAAATTTTAATGTATCCCATATTTCGGATGAAAACGAAAAAGGTTATATTTTAGAAGTTGATTTAGAATATCCTCAAGACCTCCATCACGAACACAACGATCTACCATTGTGCCCCGAAAACAAGACTCCCCCAGGTGGTAAACATAAAAAACTGTTGACGACTCTAGACGATAAGACAAAGTACGTCATTCACTATGTAAATTTAAAACAGGCTCTATCTCTCGAATTAAGACTGAAGACCATTCACCGAGTCATTGAATTCGAACAATCTCCATGGTTAAAGTCTTACATCGACTTGAATACAGAACGTAGAAAAATTGCTACGAATGAATTTGAAAAGGATTTTTATAAACTAATGAATAACGCGGTCTTTGGAAAAACTATGGAGAACGTTCGCAAGAGAATAAATTTGGAATTGGTTTCCAACGAAAAGAGGTTGGATAAATTAATTTCCAAAACCACTTTCCTCGATCGAACGGTCTTTAATGAAAATTTAGTCGCGGTCCATATGAGAAAATCCTTAATTAAAATGGATAAACCTATTTATATAGGTTTATGTGTTCTAGATTTAAGCAAAACTTTAATGTATGACTTCCACTACAGGAGAATGAAACCTAAATATGGTGACCGCTTGAAGCTATGCTACATGGACACTGACAGTTTCATATATGAAATAAAGACCGACGACTTTTACGAAGACATATCGACCGAATTAGACTTTTACGATACCTCCAACTTTCCAAAGGATCATCGATGCTATTCAAACAAAAACAAAAAAGTTATCGGAAAAATGAAGGACGAATGTGACGGGCGTATTGTTACACACTTTGTAGGATTAAGAAGCAAACTTTATTCCTATAGGATAAAAGGGGAGAAAGATAAAAAGAAAGCGAAAGGGATCACTAAAGCCGTAATTAATAAAAGCTTAAGTTTCGATGATTATGTAAATTGTTTAAGAGAAAACTCGACAGGACTTAGGAAGATGATGGTCATAAGAAGTACGAAACATGAATTATTCACCGTAGAGATGAATAAAGTAGCGTTGAATGCTATGGATGATAAGCGTTACATATGCGAGGATGGTATAAACACGTTTGCCTGGGGACATCTCAAAATTCCAAATTTAAAGAGGACGTGGGATGAAGCCTTTGAATCTGAAGGTGACACTTGAATAAAAGTTACAATTTCGGGAAATTTTCTCAGTTAGGGTTATGTCGTTGAGGTGGAAACATCCCTTTACCTGTATTTGTGCCGGTCCTAGTTGTTGTGGAAAAACAACTTTTGTGTTGAGGTTTTTAGAAAATTTACAACATTTGGTAGAAGGTGATGTAGATCGTATAATTTGGTGCTGCAGCCCCGGTAGTGAGCCTGATATTGAGGGAATCGAGTTTGAAAATCAAATTCCTTCTTTCGATAACCCGAAAAGAATACCGACTCTATATGTCATCGATGATTTGATGCATGAAGCATATACTAAACAAGTTTGCGAATTATTCACGAGAGGTTCACACCATAGTAGTATCTCTGTGATACTCATAACTCAAAACGTGTTCTATCAGAGTCCTCAATCGAGAAACATATCTCTAAATTCCAAGTACATCATCGCTTTTCGCAACCCTCGCGATAGACTTCAGTTTGGTCATTTAGCGAGGCAGGTGTATCCGGAGCAATCGTCCGAGTTGGTGAGGATATATAAGGAGGTGACATCAGAACCGTACAGTTATTTGGTCCTAGATCTTTCGCAAGAGACGGACGATCGTTTGCGATTCAGTACGTGTATATTCCCAGATGAGATTACCACCGTATATGCGCCATCACATCTGATCGATGATGAAAAGGTTGAGATCTAACAAGCATTTGCTACACGTCTTGAAAAACGCCAAACCTAAATTGCGTAACGCGATTTTGAAAAACGTAGACGAAGAGGTAATCAAAGTCTTGTGCGAGTGCTGCTTGAACACTTTGAACGGGAATCATAAAATAAGCCCTGCCTTAAAGAAAAATCTAAGGAAGCATTGTAAAACGCTAAGAGCGCTCGGCGATAAGAAAGGGTCCTTGAAACAGAAGCGGACATTATTGATTCAGAAAGGTGGTTTCCTTCCAATGCTCATCGGTTCCATTCTCAGCGGAATTATAGGCAGTCTGATAAACAAATGAGTCTCAAAAAGATGTTACTCATCGACCCAGAAGTTCTCGACAGAGAACGATCAAAAGCACGAATATCTAAATTAGACGAAGAAATGCAAAATGTCTTAAACAGGAAAGATCTGAGCGATGTAGATAAATGGCACCTATACAAACGTGCGTTGGATACTTATTTAAGCGTTGCGGCAGAGGAGAGAAAGCCCATTAGTATTCCGATCGTGAAAGAAAAAAGAGTTAGGAGGCAGGCGGTGAAGAGACCTCCCGGTAAGACCTTGGAATCTCTAACTAAGCGCATAAAATTAGATAGTGTAGCGTTAGATAAATCATGGGAAGGTATGATGGAGAGATTAAACCGCGCAGAGGCGTTAAGCGAAAAAATAACATCAAAGCGGGGAAGAAGCTTACTGCGTCGGGGATCTCGGGTTCGAAAACCAAAGACGCCGTGGACCCCGATAAAGTAATCGAAAGTATTTACGGTGATCCTGGAAATCCTGCGGGTTTTTCCACTGCGGATAAATTGTGGAAAGCTTTGAATAAAAAGATATCGAAAAGTAAAGTTCAAAATTGGCTGGATTCGCAGGATGCGTATACGTTGCATAGACCGTTACGAAAACGTTTTCAAAGAAACTTTTACGACGTTTCGTACATTGACGAAACGTGGCAATGCGATTTGAACGATATGCGAAATTTGAAAAAATACAATAAGGGATATGTATATATTTTGACCGTAATCGATTTGTTCTCAAAATATGCGTGGGCACTTCCGCTAAAAAGTAAAACTGGGGAAGACATCGTGGAGGCATTCAGGTTAATATTTAAGCAGAGTGGTAGAAAACCGTTAAAATTGCAAAGCGATAAGGGTACCGAATTCAAGAATAGAAAATTTCAAGAATTTCTAACAAGGGAAAATATAAAGTTTTATTACACACACAATCCGGATGTTAAAGCTTCGGTTGTGGAAAGATTTAATAGAACCCTCAAGACTAAAATGTACAAATATTTCACCAAATATTCCACTTACGATTTTGTGAGCGTCTTACCGAAACTTATGAAGGGATATAACGATGGCGTTCATTCTACCATCGGAATAGCTCCTTCCCGAGTAAACGACTCAAATGCATTCGAGGTGGGGAAAAGACTGGTCGAGACACGTCTCGGAGAGAGGAAAAAAAAGAAAAAGCCGAGATTCACCGCGGGAGATTACGTAAGAATCAGCAAAGAGAGAATGCCGTTCGCTAAAGGATATACGCCAAACTATACGACCGAAGTTTTTAAAATTAAATCTATCGTTACGGGGAACATTGTTCCTACGTACGAGTTGGAAGATATGAACGGAGAGAGTATCGAAGGATACTTTTACGAACCAGAACTAAAGAGAACAATCGTATCCGACGCCACCGAGTTTAAAATAGATAAAATATTGAGGCGTAGAGGAAAAGGTCGCAGTCTCGAATATTTCGTCAAGTGGAAAGGATATTCGGATTCCTTTAATTCTTGGATTAAGGCTTCGACGGTAAGACGTTTAAAATGAACGAGTTCTATCTCACCCTCCTTAGCGATAGCTCTCGCGAGTATTTCGAAGATAATACAATTGCTCATTTTTGGACGAAATTATCTCAACGAGTGGATTTAGGAAGCGGAGAATGGAGGGTGGGTTTGGCCGAATTTTCGCATCCAAGGATTCGTGATAACAGGATCCACAGGGAGGAAATGAATAGGGATAGACGACAGGTCAATATCGAAATGGATGATAGTACACCGATCACGATAGCTCCAGGAACTTATAAATCTATGAAACATATGCTAGACTCGTTACCTACTGAGAAAAGAAAACGCGCTTTGGATGTATTGAAGGAACATATGACTTGTCCTAAAGATAAAGTTCATATTGAGATTCCCGGTGATTTACCAGTTACGATCCATCCCGGAACTTACAACTCGTTAGAGGATATGTTACGATCGCTATCGGCTGATGAGAAAAGAAATTTGCTGAAATGTGATGAAAATGACTCGGATAAGTTATTGGATTTAGTCTTAGAATCGAAATCAATGATGAATGTTGAATTAAATGCAAGGATGTCTTTAGGAACGAAGGTGATTAAGGAGATGGATAAATTAATAGGCGTCTATGTTGAAATTCCACCAGATTCATTGCTTATTGCACCTCCTGCGGGAAAATACGAATCTTTGTTGCAATATATCATCAGTATGAATTCCCAAGATTTGAATGCTCGTTTTGACGATATTTATTTGCAACTCGTATATTTTCTCTACAAATGCGTCGACATACCTGAAGATGTGAAAAATTTAGAAAAATTTGCTAATGTACGCATCGAAATACCAGATAATTCACCGATTAGATCATCTCCTGGCACTTACGGGTCTGCTGTTGAATTAATATCTTCGGTTTTAGAACCGAAGAAATCGGGTGAAATCGATTTCGGTGAAAGGATGATAAAAGCTATGGATAAACTCGTAAGTTTCCACGTCGAAATATTACCGAATGGCTTGGGTGTGGATTTTCCCCCAGGATCTTACGGGTCTCTGGAGGAATTGTTGCGAGTATTATATGAGGTCCGTGAAAAAAAGGATTTTTTGTGTAGCGAAGCGAAAGTCGCTGCAAGAGAAATGATGGATAAAATAAACTATGTCATATTTGAAAATCCAAATTATTCGATAGATGTCACCAAAGGAGGAGAATATAGGAAAAAGCGGGACATCGCACACAGTATTGACACGCGATATATTTTCGTTTATACGGATTTAATCAAGCCGCAATTGGTTGGTGATTCTCTCAGCAGATGTTTGCGAATTGTCAGCGTAAACGAAGAAAGACACCATTTTTTCAATCCAGTTTACTACTTTCCCGTAGAGAAAAAAGAAATCGAGAACGTCGAAATACTACTCACAGGAAAAGATGGCAAACCATATCCTTTCTTCGGTGGAGCTACACCTTCTCTTTTAGTTTTACACTTTATAAAAGTGTTGCAATAACAAAAAAAGCAATCATTATCGTTCGAGATGTTAAAGGACGTGGATCGATATACGACGTATTACGTCAATCAATGCGGAGGAGAAATAGGTCCCGTCTACCGCGCCAGTTATCGTGTGCAGAGAGGTAGAGGATTAGGAAGCTTTCTCGCGGGTCTTTTTCGTTTCGCTAAACCACTTATACAAAGCGGTCTTAAAGCGGTAGGTAAGGAGGCGGCCAGTACGGGGGTCGGAATTCTGTCGGATTTGGGAACGAGACCAATTAAGGAAATATTGCGTAATCGATTGGGTGAGGCTGGAGCGAATTTGAAGAGAAAGGCGGAAGAAAAAATTAAAAAGATGAGTGGATCGGGTTTACGCATAAGTAAAAGACCAAAGTTAATAAAAAGGAACATCAAACGCAAAAAACTTCATTCGAGGAGAAAGAGACGTCGCGTCAATACCGACATATTTTCTTCATAACCGAGATGGAACACATGCTATCCTCGCTCGACATATTTAGTCGGCCAGCTTTGCAAACGAATATTTTAGGCCAGCGCCTCATTCCGTACAAACCGATCTCTTCCTTAGACAATCAATCGACCATCGAATTCGTAGTGAAAGATTTGGGAGAATCGTACAAAAATTTGAACAGTTTTTATTTGCAAATCAGGGTGAAATTTGTCAAAGCTGATGGATCAGACTATGGGCCAGAGGACAAAATACAACCCGGGGTAGTGAATAATGTCTTGCATTCGATGATCGAGCAATGCAGCGTCTATTTAAACGGAAAGCAAGCTGCATCCTCGGAAGGTAATTATCACTATCGTAGCACTTTAGAAAATCTCCTTAGTTATGGTGCAGATGCGGCGAAGACTCATTTGGCTTGCGATGGGTGGTTGCTCGATAGCGGTGAGGATATCAATAAACAAGATGACGCAAATGTAGGATTTGTTACGAGAAAAGCTAAATTTGCTAACAGTAGGGTCGTGGAGCTCTATGGTAAATTGCATGTCGACGTATTTAACCAAGAGCGTCTCTTAATTAATGGAGTCGACGTAGGTGTTAAATTAACGCTCGCAAAACCGAGTTTCTACATCAAGGAGAATGCTGCGGGTACTTCCGTGCTGAAAATTCTCGATGCTACTTTATACGTCGAGCATAACGATATAAACCCCTCAATTTTGTTGGCTCATTCCAGAGCGTTGGAGCAAAGCAACGCGATATATCCTTTCAAGCGAGTGGAAGTTAAGACGTTCACCGTCCCTCGAGGAAATCAAACGATTTCTGTAGATAACGTCATAACAGGACAGCTTCCGAACAAAATAGTTTTCAGCATGGTCGATAACGATGCGTACGTTGGAAGGAGGGACAAAAATCCGTTCGCGTTCTCTCATTATTCTTTGTCTAGTTTCTTTCTCATCGTCAACGGTGAGCGAATGCCACCGCAAGGCATTTCCACAAATTTCACCAATCAAAAATGCTGGACGCAAGCATACCGTTCTATGTTTTCGGGAATCGGCGTACATCACGGTGATAAAGGTAATCAAATAACCTTGGACATGTTCGCACATGGATATTTCATTTTAGCTTTCGATCTAACACCTGACGGTTCGGGTAACGAAGAATATGTCGGTTTGATGGATAAGGGTACCGTGAGAATCGAAGCTGGCTTCGAAAACCCGCTCGAAAATACCATAACGTGCATCGTTTACGCGGAATACGACGCCTCTTTGGAAATAGATAAAAGTCGAAACATCATCACGAATTTTGCATAAGCGATGAACACGTTAGATATATACAACTTACTTAGTCGCGATCTACGCACGAGAAAAGTGTTTCGTGGGGTGTTTCCTTCAGATAGTTTACCCTCACCCTCGCCTGGAATCTACGTGATAAATTTAGACGCTTCTACTCGACCGGGAAGCCATTGGATCGCGGTGCATATTTTAAATAAGCAAAAGGCAGAATATTTCGATTCGTATGGTTATCCACCACTCGTCCATTTGATATCAAAATTTCTAGAACCGTTCTCTCTCGCTCGAAATTCAGTTCAACTTCAGAGCTTTCGTTCGGACGTTTGCGGGGAATTCTGTTGTCTCTATGCACTCTACAAGTCCACTGGTAAAACCCTCACCCAATACCTCAACATATTTTCACTCCCACAATTCAACGACTGCCGAGTCGCTCAACTCTTTTACCTAGAGTTTGGGAGCACCAGGAAAGGAAGACGTTGCCATCCTCGGTCGCAGAGTTGCTGTTCGAGAATAAATAGCACCGCTACCCGCGATAGTCATCACTCGAGATTCTGACTCGAAACTGTCAAGATGCGGCTCATCATCGACTTCGAGTGGGGCTCGGACCGAAGAGTGAAAGAATTGGCTGCGGTGGAGGTGGATTCCGAGAGAGTCTTTTGGTGCAGCTTCCAAAGTCCGAACAAATGGATCGGTGGAGGCAGAAAGGTGAAATCGAGCAACGTTCTCCTGTGTAACGAGACATCGTTCGCAAACGGATTCATTCCCTACACCGAGCTGCTCTCCTGCCTGGAAACTATCATCAAGGACGCCACCGCCCTCTACGTCTTCGACGAGGAAAAATGTAGCTTCCTCTCTGACCTCACCGGACGCACTTTCATAAGCATGAGGAAAGATTTAGATTGCCCTTCACCGGATGACCTTTCCTTCCCCTCCATTTCCTGCTTGAATCCGTGCCACCGCTTACGCAAAAGTGACTGCGCATTAAGAAATGCGTACTGCTTATCTCATTGGCTGAAATTCCTAACCTTGAAGATCGACGTAGATCCTTGTTCGACCAATGTCGAATGTTCCACCTCCTCACTCCCTTCCGCCTCCTCCTAAAGCATATATCCTGGCATTCAACCTAATTATCATCAGTTGTCATGCAGAAACCAGCAAGTGCAGAGTCTCCCACCCTTCCTAAACGCAGACGGGTATCTTCACGGCCACCACCATCCGGTCTGGAAACCCCCGAGAAGCGACTCTCACCTCCATCAAGTCTGCAAACATCACCCACTCCAAAATCTAACAGACAGCCGAAAACTGTGCAGAAGAAGAAGAAGAAAGTGTGTGATGCCACCCAGTTGCTACTAGAAACTGTGTTTTTCTTGAACTCTGCTAAAACAAGAATTGTCAGCATCGGTTTCGATCCCGAGAGATTCTGTGAAGTGATCGTACAGTTAACTCAAGTGAACAAGGGATCGGTTGAACTAAACTATACCGATTGGTGTGAATTTGTTACTCAAGAGAAATTAATATCTGATTATTTTAATTTGGGACAAAAAAATATTCCGCTCAAATCTCCCGCGAGTTTAGTGAATTATTTTGGAAAAAAACATGTGCTCATTAAAGGTGATCAATGCTCGGTGACCTTGAATGCTGAGGAATGGAATAATTTGTTACTATGTGTGAAATGTATAGCACTGGCTTTTGACAATTTAGACAACGAACGGATAAACGTAGACTATTTTTACGAACAGTTTATTGAAGTGGCAGGTGTAATCGGTATCGTAAACGTCGATAACTTGGAAAAGCCTGAGGGGAGGAAACTCGACTTCGAACGTTTGAGACTTGAAATTCCCTTACATTGCTCGCTATCTGATAAAATTATCGGATGAATGTGAAAGTGGTGACAGTCACTGGCATCGGGTTAAAACCGTGTAAACTGCTCATCTCTGTGTGTGTATGTGGTCGATTCGGTCCCTGGCGTTGGGTTTAATTACCTCGCAAACCGTGAGTGTGAATGATGGAGTCGGTCCCTGGCGATGGAAGTAAAACTCCCGTAAACCGTATTCCATTAAAAGTCCTCCGATTGAGTAAATGTATAGTGGATTTTCAAGCGTATCTCAATAGCGGTAATCAATTCGTAGTCAGAGAACTTGCAATTTGTGATACCGATCGCAATTGCTCTCAATCGTGGGTTTTTGACTGCCCAAAGGATTTGTCACTAAAACGAGAAAACACTTGGTTAGCTCATAATCATCACAGAATTGCATTAGATGATGGGGAAGTTCATCATGAGGATTTCCAACGAGTTTTAAACAAATACATTTCAAAATATCATTTAATCTTTGTAAAGGGATTACAAAAAGTTAAATTCCTTTCCTCACTTTTGGGAGACCGAGTCATCGATCTACAAGTTTTCGGATGCCCCTCGATTAAACAACTACCATCAATGTGTAGATATTGCATGTTACCTCAACATAAAAATGGTGAAGTCATTTGTGCAACGAACAATTGTGAATCACTAAGGAAATGGTTTCAGAGTAATGTTAATTTAGATAGAGAACATGATAGATTTATAACGTTTAACGATTTTCCCAAAAAAGGATATTTTTAAATATTACCAAAATGGCTAATATAGGATTTATTTTTACTGGTTATGAGGACGTCACCGTATGCTGTAAATGTGGTGTGAGCATATATTCATGGGAAAAAGGTGACGATCCTAAAGAAGAGCACGACAAATTTTCGAGAGGGTGTCCATTATTTAAAAGAACAGAATGTGATTGAAAATTGTAAACAAATGTCAATAAATACTTGAGTTAACCTATACCAATGTTTTTATTTCACTCCTTTTTCCGTCACACCTTTTCGTGTTAATTTATCTCAAAGTGTCCGAACAGTGATTCAAACCTTGGGCCTGCAACCTCGATATAAAAAAGTTGCTCATTTCTTATTTCATTCGTTAAATATTTTCAACCACAATGCTCCCACCCAATTCAATTGTACGCAGCCGTTTAAATTTACACTTTTTAAATTTTCGGCTCGAGGGCGCATGTGCGATTCATTCGTTTTTGGCAACACCGATCTGTTCGATATATCGAAACTCACTTGACAACATTGCTTTTCGAACGGCACTTGTTCTTAGTTCCAACTTTCTCCGAGTGGTGGCGCCACATGTTGGTCACGTGACCGGATGTGACGTCATAAATCCAAGATGGCGGCTGCATAAAAGTTGGGGTGGGGGGGCCAGACTCCTCTTTTCCCTACTACTGAGCCCGTATTTACATGTAAATATAGGGATACATTCCTCAATTAATCCTACATCCCCTCCAAGATGCTCTTCTTTCGCTCCATCAGGACTTCTTATGCGCTGGTTACAAAATTAAAACAATTAACACTAAATTATACTCGCCAATAAAAGGAAGCAGACGAGCACAAGTGGTGTCTGCTGTGAGTGACATAATAGTGGAGGTTTAAAGTGCCGGAGGGTTGGCTTGGCCCAATGCAAGTTCCGCGGGCAAGGAGACGAAAATTCTCAAGTGTGCTCAGACAGTATCACACGAAATCTCCCTCTCCACTCTCATCTCTTTTACTGTAGTACTAATACGCGCACCATAAGAGACAATGAGAAACTCAATGGTCGCCTTGTGGTGAAGTGCAGAACTTTCTTTCATTTGTATTGCACTGGCCGCGTAACCACATAAGAGCGAATAAAAGGCGCATAAAAAGAAATTCCGGTACCAATAAGTTTGTCGCATAATAACGAATTCTCATATAGCAACCAGCATAAAGAGAGGGAAACTTGTATTTAAATTGCTCTACATATTGTATTTGGTTACTCCCTTCATAATTCCAACTACCAGTAGTGGTTCTCCTCTTCCTTACCCAGATCCACAGTAAAATATTGTATTTCCTCAAAATGAAAATGTGAAATTCCTTGAAAGTTTCCTTTTTTCCAATTCCAGATACAAAATGAGTATAATTTACTGATTCATTATTAAAGGAGCCGAATAAGGTAAAATTATCAATCATAGATAAGAGAGGTCAAGGGTACGATCATGGTTCAGATATGAATATACGAAATATAAACTTCAGAGCGTTTTTAATCCCTGTAGGGCTCTTTCTTTAAATTTACTTGTGAATAACGGTGCAAAAATTCAGAGCAAAGAAATTGGTTTCCTTTCTGCTGTGCAAGAATTTTATATTTTCTCCTTTGAGTCTACAAAACAGTGGGAAGTGTCGAACAAGTATGTTTTCAGAATGACCTTAAAAAGTAACGACAACTAGTAGTATAAATTAAAAACTGAACCCTTACGCAAGTCTGAGGATCTCTGTTTATGGTGTGTTAAGTGATTGCAGAATGCACCGACAACTCACAAACCAAATATATTACATATTAAGTACTCAGACGTGACTCAGAACATGGGAAAAATAAATATTTGATGGAACTGTAAAATGAAATTATTTTTCTGAGATTATTTATAAATTTGCAGCTTTGTCTTTCTTCTTTGATTAAATTGTACATTTTCCGTGAAACTTAATAAACTTCATTTCACGACTAAATACTTGAGCTACTGAACAAACAGAAAAACAAATGAGTTTTTCCACTCTCATCTCTTTTACTGTAGTACTAATACGCGCACCATAAGAGACAATGAGAAACTCAATGGTCGCCTTGTGGTGAAGTGCAGAACTTTCTTTCATTTGTATTGCACTGGCCGCGTAACCACATAAGAGCGAATAAAAGGCGCATAAAAAGAAATTCCGGTACCAATAAGTTTGTCGCATAATAACGAATTCTCATATAGCAACCAGCATAAAGAGAGGGAAACTTGTATTTAAATTGCTCTACATATTGTATTTGGTTACTCCCTTCATAATTCCAACTACCAGTACTGGTTCTCCTCTTCCTTACCCAGATCCACAGTAAAATATTGTATTTCATCAAAATGAAAATGCGTTGGTTTCATAATGATGTTCCTGCATTCTGTTTTTTCTGAAGCCTGTGGCATATCATAGAAGAAAAGCTTTTTTTCTCCCAAACATTTATACGTACAAAATCTTTGGCACTTACTTTCATTGCTAATTTTTCCCTTTCGTTTTTGATTGCTATAAGTAGGGATAAAAAGCGGCTTTTGGGGCAACCTTGACCATGAATTGGCGAATACGTGTGTGAACTGACCTATACGTGGACTGTGTTGTGTTCTGCGTAAGTCATTGACCTTGTCGTAGGTCTGGTTGGGTCATTGGCCTGGTAGTGTGTATGATGTAGGTGGGATTTTGTTAAAAAGCGGGGATTGGGACAACCTAGTCTGTGAATTGGCGAATATTGAATTGGCGAATACGTGTGTGAACTGACCGTGTTGAGTTCTGCGTAAGTCCTTGTCGTAGGTCATTGGTCTGGTTGTGTGTATGATTAAGGTGTGATTCTGTGTGTGTTTAGCGATGATGTAGTGGAATGATGTGATATTGTGTAAGGTAATGGTATTGGTTTTGCGTTAGTGTGGTCATTGGTCTGGTTGTGTGTATGATTCAGGTGTGATTCTGCGTGTGTTTAGCGATGATGTTGTGGAATGATGTGATATTGTGTAAGGTCATGGTACTGGTTTTGCGTTATTGTTGATATTCGCATGGAAGTTGAATGACCCTTTCGCTTCTGCGTCATTCGTTGACCCTAATTTTCGCAATGTTTACATGTTTGAGGTGTGTATGTGTAAAGATGTGGAAGTTGAATGACCCTTTCGCTTCTGCGTCATTCGTTGACCCTAATTTTCGCAATGTTTACATGTTTGAGGTGTGTATGTGTAAAGATGTGATTTTGCAGGGTCATTGACCAAGTGGTAGGTTTGTTTCGGTCATTGGCCTTGTTGTGGGTATGATAGAGGTGCGTGATGAAGTGTAAAGATGTGATTTTGCAGAGTCATTGACCTAGTGATAGGCCTGTTTCGGTCATTGCGTGTTTTTATATTCGAATGGGGGTGATATTGTGTAAGGTAATGGTACTGGTTTTGCGTTATTGTTGATATTCGCAATGTTTACCTGTTTGGTATGAGTTAGTGCGATATGGTGTAGCCAAGTGAAAGTTGAATGACCCTTTCGCTTCTGCGCAAGTCGTTGACCCGTGGAGGGGATAGGGCCTTCCAATATTTACATCTGCGTGTGTTTTGGTTTCTCCTCAGCGCGTGTCTTCGGTCGGTCGTTTACCCTTCTAAGCAGGTTTTCGACGAGCTAAGTAGGTCACCAACTTTTAGGTAAAGAAAAACCGGTTCTGAGTGGGGTGGGGACGGTTGAAATGATTCAAAATGAAACAACATCGAGTAGGCAGATCATGTTTATTGTCGTTCCCTCTCATACCATTCTTCCATTTTTTGTATTTCGTGACATGTAGTCGTCATATCTTCCATATCATGCGGATGATACAATTCAATGTAATCAATAGGTATAAATTTCAGATCTGGTCTCTTGACCCACTTCCAATTATGTTCATGATAGGTCCGAATAACTGACCCAACTTTATGTATAATTGCAAGTTGTTTTAAGTCCTTAACTGAAATGTAATTGTTTTCCAATCAATAATTTCTTAGATTTATAATATACTAATAATATCAAATATTAATTATATCCATTACCTTTGGAGAGCGTTTTGATGCGTAGAAGATTTATGTGCACCTCTGTCCTCTATCGAATCTCAGATCTAAATGATTCAACGTATGAGAAACTCTCTCGAGGAATCAGCAGGTCTTAACTTGTCGAAGGTTGATTGGGAGGTGAAATAAAATGGATAAGGATAGGTTATTGACCTCTACGGTCGGGATGGGTTTTATCAAGTAAATAAAACATGATAAAATTTTAAAAATCGATTTATTTTTTTATTCAATCAATATCATCTTGACAAAAAATGCATTCTTAATCAGTTTCATCACAACATGAAAAACCAAACATGATACAATTGCGTTTTTCTCTTCTGTGATCATCTAGTGGTACATCACCTTCACGCCACTGTGTCATCCGCAATCCGCAGTAAACACATTGAACTGTATCGTATGTTCCGCAGCAGTACACCATTCCGGCTTCGGCGAGATTCTCAGGAGACACCGATGTATTCTTCCATTCCTTGAATGTCTTTATGCGTGCACTTCTTTCCAATAAATTAATGTCACTTAAATTGAGACGACACCATTCAGCGAGAGAAAATGCCCGACTGTGGGAGCAAATATCTGGCATATCTATTCGAAAATGGTAAATACACTCAGTACCAATTCTCTTATTCAGCTTCTCTAGTGCAGGGCAGTCGAAGTCATCTAAGTTATAGACATTTTTAATTTGCGAATGGATGGCCTTTCTTAGAAATTTACACTTTTCCACTCCTTTAGTAAAGATGTAATCGAATGGCCTTGTATATTCCTTCAATATGTATTCTGCCATATCATATTCCACATCGCCAATATGCTCATCTATAGCATGATACTCTTGCGTGGTCCATACATTGACGCTATTTGAATGATTTTCCAACTTAGGCGTTTTAAAAATCCAATGTTGACTTGCAAAGGTGTTTAATGAGATTATGGATAATTCTCGCAACAAAAAACGTCCCGATGCATCTTTGTCAAGATTGAAGTCAACAATAGCTGAATTCATGTTTGCTACTGATGGTGGAAAGTATTATCGCACTATATTTATCATCCTGCAAATTTCACTGAGCCAGTCAGCGGATCATACCAAAATGACTCATCACTGATCACTAAGCAATGAGCGCTAGTTCTAGATAGGAAATTTGTTTCTGATTCGAAGTCTACTCTAACGTCTACAGCACCTGAAGTGATTGATTCATCTTGCTTCGAACAATCAATGACTGCGATAGGTGCGATATTAACGAATTGATCACGTGACAACAAAGGTTTTGGTTCATTTCCATAATATGATTTCTGAAATTTTGCGTACATATTGTAAAGCTCAGCTATCTGCCCCTTGCTAAAATTTAAATCTAATACATCGTAGGGGAAACTTTTATTATTGAGAAAAACTTGAATGCCTCTTAAATTACAGTGGTCGAAAACACTGCTATCCCGCTGTACAATATTATTCCGTGATGTTTGAAATGCGAATATAACATAACGAGGTTTACCAAACTGAGAGGTTGTCTTTACGACCCAAGTCTGTTTTTCACTTCTCGGTAATTCTGGGTAGGATGAAAGTTTCCAGCGTCGATACGTTATCTGAATAGGTTTATTTTGATCAATACGTTTGAGTAAAAGTAATTTCTGCTTATCGGATACTGTAACATATGGAATTCTCCAACAAATTTTATCAATTGTAATTTTAGCTTTCACATTATTGGTAGATACGTAGCAGTTATCATCAGTGCGTGCTCTGATTAAAATGAGTTCATGATTTCCGTTGATAAAAATCTTATCATTATCTTCCATTAACCCAAACATTGTATTCAGCGGGATACAAACGTTAAAATTCCCATCTTCCAATACCTCGCTCGACTTTCCGGGGATTACCCATCCTGCATTTAGTAATCCTTTCGATGTACTATCTGTTAGTGAAACATAACCCTTGAGAGTGCAGGTAACTCCTGGATTTCTCACGCTGTCTATTTCAGCACCATTTAAACAATAACGAGCCTCAGAAAAAAGATGATAGAAAGCATTATTTACAAGCGTGGTGGTTGATGCTATACCGGATCCATCTTCATTAGTAATATGACCTTCTATATAGATGTGACTTTGACTTGGAAGAATAAAATCAGATTGATTTTGAACTACCATACGAATTTCATCATTGTAATCGAACTTTGATTGTGTGTAAGGATGATGAGTATGGTACTCGATGGAAGTTATTGATTCATCATAACGCGCACTGGAGTCTATATTTAATATATCCATTTCGGATGCAGACGGAACCCGAGAGATTCTAGAAACTGTATGTTATTAGATGATAACGGTTTAGCAGTACGTGGTGTACTAATCCATCTCATCGCCGCACCGCGATTATAAGGATTTCGAGTAAAATCAAGACCCATTTTCCTTTAAATGTAATCTAATTGTAATAGTTTCGTTGCGGAAGTCTACTGGATTTCCGTTTTGATCTAACAATCTGAGAGTGATGTTGTTTATCGTTCTGGTATTCACAGGCAAATAAATTATCTCACTAGGTCTTTCTATTATTTTATACCCCGGTGGAACTTCAGGAAAAAACTGATGTAATATATGCACATTCTCACCGTTTTTATACGAACCTTCTACAATGTTACATTCGATAAGAATGTCATTTACGTGAAAAACGTCTACAATATTGTCTGATATGTGTCTTACTTTTGCTTCCAATTTTCTCTTCGCAAATCCGAGAAGTGATGCTATCGAACCATGTTTAGTAAAATCCACCTCAAAGTTACAAGTCAATGCTGAACGTAAAGTATTATTATTTGCTTCGATCTTTATTGCATCTTTTCCTAAAACACTTTGTAAATATTCGTTTAAATCATCAATTTCATATGTTCCTGTTGGTATTACCACAGAATTTCCGCTTCCATAGTGGAAGATATTGTTCCCATCGAACACGTTAGGTATTGTATAATAAGTTTCTAAACTCACACATCCTATGCTATAATTTTTATCAGCATCCAAGGTGATCTCGGGAAAATAATCAGCATTAAGAGTGGATGTTTTACCCGTAAACGTTAACGTCCAAGACATGACTAATTACAATTCCAGATGTTTGCATCTTTATTCAAAAATTTTAAACATAAATGACCGCAATTTACAGCTTTTGTTTTCTGATATCTATCTCTGTTATAATGAATCGTGCTATTTTTAAAATAATTTAGGAGTTCTGTAGGTGGTGGAAGATTTCCAAAACTGTCAAAGTAATCAACATGTTTGCCCGTTTTTCTGTAACACACCCAATGTGTTCCCGCCCCATCAGAGTCATCCAAATTTACAATACCACTCTCATTAGACCACGGCGATCGTAAAGGCAATCCGTCTCTCATAAATACGCCTCGAAAATTTGGAATATTTAACTTCTTAACATAGTGAAGTAGATCAAAATTGGAGAGCGCTCTCTTAGGTAACCTACTTAAAAGTTTTTTTTTTATTCGGTGGTGAAATGTATAAGCCTAATCCCTTCTTATATGGTTTCATATAGAGCCCTTTCCCACGCAACGCTATTGCTTCCATTCTAGCATTATGTCTTTTCGATTCTTCCAATCTCTTTTTTGCGGCATTTGCCTCAGAAGCAGCTTTTATTATACCTGATGCACCACCTGCCAAACCACCTAATGCTGACAACCCTGCAAATAAAGGTATTAGTGGGATAATTCCTCCAGTCTTTGGAATTGGTATAACTCTAGGCGTAGTATATTTACTCCTTTTCTTTTTCACATCCCTTCGAATAACATTAAGTGTTAATTTAGCAGCCTGATTGAGGTTTTTATTTTTCAAGTTTTTCATTGCTACTCGAGCTCTCCGCATGATATTTCTAAAACAGTTAGACTTTCTAGTTCCACTACCCACCTTCACTTTTGCTTTCATTATATTCGTAACTATACCTGCAGATATCTTTTCACCTAAACTCGCGTCTTTTGATTTTACACGTTGCCAAGCCTTTTCGGCTAGATCGAGGTCGGCTTTATGTCAATCAGATAAATCTTTAGATTTAGAGTATGCTATGTCGTGTTGTTTACAATAAGCATCTAGTGGATTTATACCTTGATCTCCTCTTGCAAGACGTTGTTTTAATTTCGTCCCTGGACCACAGAATTGGTACCCTGGTAAATGAAGCTCAAATGGTAACTTATTAATGACACTATTCACCAGTCCTTTTCCAGATGCGTACCGACTCATACTAATGTGGTAGAAAGTTTGTTTTGCTATTTATTTAAACTCACGGTGGAAAGAATATCATTATAATGGAGGTAGAGGAACAGTGCGAAAAGCTCCCGATAGGTACATTCTCGTTTGATGAATGTAAACCGCGCGAGAGGCATGGTCCCTTGCTTCCTGAAAGTATCCGCTGCATTGTTTGCGGTCCATCTAATTCTGGTAAAACAAATGTAATAATTAATCTTCTCACAGAGACAAATGGGCTAAAGTATGAAAACGTGTATTTATACAGTAAGTCGTTGAATCAACCAAAATATTTATTTCTGCAAAATATTCTTTCCTTAGTTCCTGAAATTGGACACTTCTTTTTCAAAGACAACAAAGGAGTTGTAAATATAGATGATGTAAGACCGCACTCTGTATTTATATTTGATGACATTTCTTGTGAAAAGCAAGATAATATGAGAATATATTTTAGCAGTGGTCGGCACAAGATGATTGATTGTTTTTATCTTGCTCAGACTTATTCAAAAGTTCCGAAGCAATTGATACGGGATAATGTAAATTTGATTATACTTTTTAAGCAGGATGAATTAAATCTCAAGCATATTTATGATGATCATGTAAATACGGATATGACCTTTGCGCAATTTAAGAACATATGCATGGAGTGTTGGAGGGATAAATATGGCTTTATGGTAATAGATAAAGAATGTGATATTAATAAGGGACGCTATAGAAAAATGTTTGATTCTTTTATAAAACCACATAACATTTCATAGGTTCATTCAGTGTTTACAGGGTAATTAAACCGATATGTTTCAAGATAAAAGAAAGAGAAAAGCTGAAGAGGATCTGACTCGTGAAATCATTAAAAGAAGTGATAATATCCGAGAGAAATACAATAATTTAAAAAGAGCGCAGAGATCAGAACAAGATTTTTTATCACAGTCATTTAAACCAATTGTTGATCCTTTAAATGACCTCGTGCGACAAACCAAATCTCAAAATATTTCCAAACCTACTGTAAATAAACAGTCCGATGAAAAATCTCCAGACAAAACTCTTTTTAGTAATTACATTAAATTGGTTATGAGCAATGATAAGAGATTAGATCGTACTTTTGGAGTCAGATATAGCGGAACTGATTGGTTTATTGGAGATTCACCTGTTGAAATGGATGATGAAAACCTCATCGTGAGAGATAAGACTTATGTTGAGACACCGGGACTGCTTGAGCTTTTATTTATGACGAAACCAAAAATGGATGAAGTTAAGCCTAAGGATATGGAAAATTATCGTCAAATATTAATAGATACCAATGCTCATAAACGAGGATATAATAGTCGGGAGAAGATAAACAGTAATCGAGGATCTAAGTACGTAAAAATTATATCTAAATTGTTTCCCAATTCTACAGCAGGCCGAGGGATGGATGTTTCACAACCTATCATTGAGTATTGGGATGACCCGAATGAACTTGTGGACAGACTTAAATTAATTCTTTCATCTAAGGCTTCGGGGCATTCAGGTCACGACAATGAAATTGTCGCCATCATAGAAGAGCTTAGAGATAGCGATATCATTATATAAGATATGATAGCGATTTTACTTTCGCAGTAAAATAATGCCTGTGGATAAGTTTGGACGTTCTTTGAGGAGAAGAAGGAGGATGGATTCGTATGATATGCTAGGAAATCGTTTAACAAATTTAGCTTCTCCTATAGACACCAATGATGCTGTCACAAAAGGATATTTGAGAGATAACACACTTTCATTGACTGAACATCAAATAAATGCTGACAATCGTCGCATATCTAATATAGGCAAATCTCTTCAACCTAGAGATGCTGTCTCAAAAGAGTACGTGGACTTTCGAATACCAGGAGCGACGAGACATTATATTTCAGCAGGTGGACGAAGAATCGTAAGTGCGAAAGAACCAATAGATGAGGGTGATGTAGTAAATAAACGTTTTTTGCTTCAAAATGCTATAACAATAGCAAAAGACACTACGAGTGCAAAGAAAACCCGAATAACGGATTTGAATGATCCTCAGGATGAATATGATGCAGTTAATTATAAGACCTTGCTTACAAAATTACAGAATGCTGTTATCATGGATAGCGGTGTGATAGATGTGAAAAGTCATCGGATAACAAACGTATCAAACCCTCAAGATGAAAGTGACGCTGTTAATTTTAAGACTTTGCTTGAAAGCTCAACAGTTCATCTAAATCATGTTGCAAATAACACTATCACGCTAAATAAGAATAAATTTGATGCACGCGGACATGCTCTGACTAATGTGAGAGATCCTGTGGAAGAAACAGACGTTGTCAATTTGGGTTATTTGAGGAGATTGCTTTTAAAACGTCAGTATTAATAGAGGAACATTTCAACGGTCACGGAATAATTATGCAGTCAACCTAGACGTGAAGATGGATATCAGACGTGGAATTGTCAATGAACTTCACAAACCAGCGAGGAAGAATTATGAACGAAGAAAAGTTCTGATAAAAGGTTTGGACGACTTATGGCAAGCTGATTTGGTAGAAATGCTTCCTTATTCAAGTGAAAATCGTGGATACAAATACCTATTAACCATGATAGATGCCTTATCAAAATACGCTTGGGCTGTTCCTGTGAAACGAAAAACCTCAGAAGATGTCTCGCGGGCTGTGAAGATGATTCTCAAACAAAGGAAACCGAGAAATATTCAAACTGATCAAGGGAAAGAGTTTTACAACAATAAATTCATTGGTTTGATGAAAAAACATGGAATTAACCATTACAGCACATTTAGCACAATGAAAGCTTCAATAGTAGAACGATGGAACCGTACTCTTAAAACTGAAATGTGGAAACGATTTAGTTTACAAGGTAACCACAAATGGTTAACAATATTACCTATTTTAGTTCAAGAGTATAATAATAGGGTACATAGAACGATCAAGATGAAACCTGCTGATGTCACTAAGGAGAATGAAAAGGATATATTATCAAGAATTTATCAAAGGAAAATAAGAAAAGGCGCTAAAAAGGTCAAATTTAGTGAAGGGGACAATGTACGCATATCAAAAAGCAAGGCAATATTTGAAAAAGGTTTTACGCCTTCTTGGTCTACAGAGATATTTGTCATAGAGGAAGTAAAAAATACGGTTCCACCAACTTATATTCTCAGAGACCAAAATAATCAACCTATTAAAGGCGGCTTTTATCAAGAGGAATTGCAGAAAACAAAGTTCCAGGATGTTTACTTAGTGGAAAAGATTTTGAAGAGACGTGGTGATAAGGCGTACGTTAAATGGTTGGGATTCGACAATTGTTATAACACATGGGAAGATGTAAATCAAATGTTGAAATAAATAAAAGATTTATGTTTCATATTCAATTGTTTTTATTCCAATTTAGGAAATAATTTTCCATCACCAATAGAATAAAGCGCAATTCAATTGCGCACACATTTCACATAAAAAGTACAGAAATATCAATACTAAAAACTAAATAGAAAAAAATTATTTCAATTGCGCACACACAACACATAAAAAGTACAGAAATATCAATACTAAAAACTAAATAGAAAAAAAAATATTTCAATTGCACGCACATTTCACTTAAAAAGTACAGAAATATCAATACTAAAAACTAAATAGAAAAAAAAATTATTTTCATTCGTCATTCGGAGTTAAGTAATGACCATGAGCTAATGTATTGATTCCATCACATAAAATGTACCTCTTGTCATCAAAAGGTGATAACGATAGTTTGTTCACTTCTACAGAATATAACTCATGTTTTTTAGATCTTATCTGTCTAAATGATGTCATTTTTTCTTTACTTTCATTCAAACAGTCCAAATAATCTTTGAATTTTATTTTACTGTTAACGGCGCATTTTTTAACGCCTTTGGCACGCTTTTTTTCCTCACCGTCGATGATAATGGAATACATCTTTGCTCTCAATCCTACAAATTCAGAGATTGATTTTGCACAGGCTTCATCTTTAAATTTACCCAACACTTTCTTATTTGCCAAAGAATAACATTTGTGATCAGTTGGATAGTCTGAAGTATCAAAGAAAGAAATATTTTTTATCAAGTCTTCATAAAAATCATCCGTTTTTACCTCGTAAATAAATGAATCTGTATCCATATACAACAATTTTAGATTTTCTTTATCATACATGGACTTCATTACGTTGTAATGAAAATCATACATTAAAATTTTAGATAAATCTAAAATTGCCATTCCTACATAAATGGGTTTATCAAAAACAATTTTTTCTTTCGCCATATGTACTGCGACCAGATTTTCCGAATATATGGTTCGATCTAGAAAATTACTTTTTGCTATTACTTTTTGCAATCTTTTCATGTCACAGATCAATTCAATATTTATTCTTTTACGTACGTTCTCCATAGATTTCCCAAAAACTGAATTGTTCATTAATTTAAAGAATTCCTTTTCGAAATCGTTAGTAGCCAATTTCCGCTTCTCAGTATTATTTAATATATATGACTCAAGCCAATTAGATTGTTGAAATTCTATTATTCTATTAATATTTTTTAATTTTAACCCTAGCTGTAATGCTTGTTTCAACAGAGAAATGTGAATTACATAGCGTTTCTTATTGAATAATGTTGTTAGAAGTTTTTTCTGATCTGAACCTGGCGGGTTATCATTTTCAGGTAGAAGGGGAAATTCGTTATGCTGATCGTGAAGGTAACTTGGGTATTCCAAATCTACATCTAACAAATACCCTACGGTGCCTTCATCATCAATCTCTTCAATGTCTCCTATATCTTTTGGATCAACCCATCTAAATCCCGAATAAGGCATTTTTTTACACATACTATACCCATACAAGTTATTTGCGTCTATATATGCTATATATGAACTTTCTTCTCTAGGATTATATTCATTCATGTACTTATTGTTTGCTTTCGAATATCGTTTAACACATTGAGCCAAACCTCCCCTGATTCCACGTTCTATCATAATAATCATATCGTAATCAGTCAGTAGATCTAATTTTGCTTTACTATGTTTGAGGGCGGCTTCCCAAGCAAGTCCGGGGGATGTGAAATAGTAACTAGGATCCAAACCATATGATTGCAAACATTCACTGCGGAAATTCTCAAATACATCGACGAGTCCCACAACGTCACCCGTCAGATATATATCGCTGTACTCCCCTAAGTTTTTAACATTGAAAGTCTCCCACACTTTTTTAGCATGCTCATAGTCAGAAATAGAAAGCTCAGTTTCATTTAATTTATTTACAAAAGAATCCATCGGAGGAAGAAATGGCAATTCTAATTTTTCAAAACAATCGATGAAATCATATGGAAAAACACCTTTCTTTGTAATTAATTTAAATTGTTCACCATGAAAGTGTTTTGATGTCTCTACGAATTTTGACGCTGGGAGAATTGACATTAAATACTCTAAGCTATAGGGCATAAATCTATATGTATCCACAAATCTTAACTGTATGTTCCCAATATACTTTATAAAGCTAATATATCGCTCCTCTGTATTGGGAATCACTCCTATCCTCCCTGGAATATTTCCCAGTTCTTTTATAATAAAATGTGAATCATAACCACTCAAATTGTGTATGTACACAGGAATGAAATTCGGATTCTTAAAATTTAAATTACATATTCGATGAGCAGCTCCTCTAAACTCCCCACTCAAATGACAATGATCTTTAACTTTATAATTTTTGCTATTTTCTTCAATTTTTCCTCCGCAAATATGACAATCAGCACAGTTTTTGTAATTTTCTTCTTGTATTGACGTTAATTCTATCATTCCAATTTTCCTTGCATAAATATCTGAAATTTTGTTTGCTAGATAAGCTAAGTACTCTACTAATTTATATGCTGCATCTACTCCTCGATATATGTATGGTTTCTGTGGAATAATATCTGCCGCAAAAGATGATTTAACATAAACGCAAAAGCTCATTGCTTCATGTTTCTGATATGAAGACGTGTGGGAACTTGTCGGATCTCCAGGACAACCTTGAATGGGTAGTAATATTGATTCGATATCAGCATAAATTACAAAGGGAACTCGAAGTTTGTTTTGATAATTTTTAAATTCTATATGCGGTACTTTACCATCTTTAATTTCAGGCAGAACAATTCTTGTTGGATGATTAAATTTACATAATTCTAAATGATTTCTTAATCGAATTTCACGGTCATTACCTGTGTAGTAATTAAAACATCGTTTACAAATCGATATTGAACGTTTACTTTTAATAAGTTGACGGGAAATTAGTCTATTGAAGTTCTTTATCCAAACATAGTGAATTTCATTGCCCTCAGTCAATAGCAACAGATCGCGATGATCCACTAATTCTTCATCAACAACTTTCAACGGATACACATTAGAGTCATTATCAATACCGAATACGTTGATGCTAATGTTATTTCGACGTTCAAATAATTTTATCTGATTCAAAGGTGTGGGAAAATTTATACAGTCAAAATCGTAAGAATGAGTTATATTTCTGTAGGAACTTACTCTCTCAGGATGGTGAATGGTAACTAATTTTCCAAGAATAGAATATCGAAAACAATTATTGTCTAAATTTTGCACATTTACACATGCTCTAGTTGATGCTATGCAATTTGGTAGATTAATATATTTTCTTCTTCTTAAAGGTTTAAACACGTTAATTCTAAGTAATATGTGAACAATTTCATTTAACATCCACCCACTTTTTTTTGTTCCACTCTCTTCCATCTCACATGTGATTTTTTTTAGGGCTGAATCTACCATCTCACCTACATTTGAATCCATATAAACAGCTACATTTTTAGTTTTGAAAGCTCGCTTCTGTTCTTCACCAGCAATATTGACGAAGTTACATTCTAAAAATATGTTAAATTTTAATGTTTTATCTACTATTAAATTTTTTCTAATTTTATCAACCAAATATATTCTTTTATTTTCTAGAAATGTTTCTACACTCTTACAATCCTTAATATTACTAAATTTATAGGTTCTCAAAGAACCATTAAATGCTACTTCTACTTCGTCTTCTTCAACTCTTCTTTTTTTATCGCCGATCACCGACGTGTCTCTTTCACTTTCTAAATCATTACCCACGATCGGACTGTTTGTATAACTGTCTAAATATTCACTCAATTTTCTTTTTTTCCAGTGTTTTTCCATCGTTACACTATTGTCACATCATGAACATTCCCAAGTTTTCCCTTATATATTAAATTATGTTTTTCTTCCCCAATATTATATTCTTCTAGCTCTTTTGAGGAGAACTGACTAGGGTCGAATCTCTTCGGCAGGAAAACTTTCCAAGACTCACCGTTCCTTTCAATGTATGCTCTTAGTGTCGGACCGTATTTGGCGTCAACCACATCAAATCTCAAAATCCGGTATTCGACGTGCTTTTCGAGCTCACCAATTGGTTTGTAGGCTACTATTTGCGATTGATCGTTCAATTTTTTCATGAATGCCATCTGAAAAGACAAAAGAAAAAGAACAAAGAATTGTTTTTGTCCACAATAACCTCACTGGAGTTAAAATTACCATTAATTCATACATCATTAAATAATTTATCAGTAGGTACTTACTTTTTATATTGAAACGCTTCTGAACTGTTGAGTAATCTGCAACTGACAACTGTATCTTCACTCGAATGAAAATAAAACGTTGCTTTACATCAGCGCGGAAAAAGACGAGTGTCTTCGAAGGTTGATCTTTGATTTCTGCTAGATTTCTACCATTTCCTTCGATATATATATATATATATATATATATATATATATATAATACCCCACGCTCCCGGTGACGTAATAGAAAACTCATTGCCATGGGTTTCTAAAATGGGAAATAAAAATTTAACTTCGGTTTCTAAAGCCTCATACCGGGTTTCATAATACTTTCACTTTTACCTCGGGCTACGTAATAGAAAACTCGTTCCCATGGATTTTTAAATTGGGAAATAAAAATTTAAAAATTTGTGACGTGATAAATTATCATCTATCACAAGTCCTCCATCCATGGTTCTAATACGATATTCTTGACGGTTACGTAATAGAAAACTCGTTCCCATGGGTTTCTAAATTGGGAAATAAAAATTTGATTTCGGTTTTAAAAGCCTCGTACCGGGTTTCATAATACTTTCACTTTTACCTCGGAAGAGTGTGAGTTTGACTCCTTTTTTATGTTAACGAAATTCCGCTTAGAATGTCTCCTGATTTGAGACGTAATAAATTTGGGAAATAAAAATTTAGCTCCGGTTTCAAAAGCCTCGTACCAAGATTCATGGAAATAAAACACATGTTTGAGATAATCAGTTTATTTATTTATTTAAAAAAAGTACAGCAACTACTTCCAGAATTCAATATGATTATCCCTTTTAATCGTTTTAAAATATTCATCGTCTTCTCTCCACCAGCAGAATTCTTCAATCGCTTGATTTCTCACGTCTTCAATCATATCCTCTCTATCGTCTGCTTTAATATCAGTACTGTTCGTTCTTCCACTTTGCACATTCACCACGGTGTTGGCTCGATTTTTCAACTCCTGTTGCGCCTCACAATGTGCTCGTCTTATCTTATCCATACCTTCCTTGAATTTGAGTTCTTCAGCAAAGCTTTACTCTAAAGTGAGTCTTGATTTGATATTACCTCGATATATATAACACATCCCGAATTGTATTAATTATGTCAAGCACATCGATGGTTTTTGTTTATTTTCTATGACGATTACAATAAATTTTTAAATTGTTTTTGTACATAATTTATGATAGTGAATTTTCTATGACGAGTCCAAATAAATTAATTTTTAATTCGTTTATGCATATTCATTTTGTTTCCGAAAATATATTTTCTATGATGGATCACAAAATATTTTTTGTTAATCGAAATCTTTCTGTCTCTAGCGGAGTTCTCCCAATTCGTTTCTGCACATTCATTCTGTGCGTTTCCGAAAGAATACTTTCTATGATAGGTCCTAAATAATTAATTTTTAATCTAAATCTTTCTCTGTCTCTAGCAATGGTCTCCCAGTAACATTTTCTTGCTTCTCTGCTAGCAAACGAATATACATACAAAACTTTCACGCTTATATTATCTCCAAACCTTACAGATTTCTCGGATACTATTGGCTCTCTCTTCTCCTCATGAATCGAGGTCAGCTTCTGTGAATCCATTTCTTTTTTTTTGTCGGATATAAATGGACTCGTCAAGCGACCACGATGGTACTGCGCTAACGGCTGGTGTGTGGTAAACTACTACCGTGTCTAGAGTTATACCGAGACAACCATGAGTGGAAAATACGCAATATTGCTTACAGCCGTTAAGATTACAACTCAGGGTGACGAGAAGTGTACCTCTCAGATATTAAGTGAAACTCACGAAATTCAAAATTTAGATTATTTACGTCTCCGCAGCTATGATTTCACTTTAGCAACATTGGAATTGCCAGGTGAATATTTGTTGCAGCTTTCCCTTGGAACTCGTGCGTCTTTTGAAGATGTGTTGACAGAAGATAATCTCTCTGATGTGAAAGAAGACATTTTAAGTTTCGTGTTAATCATAGAAAGGAAGATATGTGGCAATGTTTTACCACCTCTTCTTATGCAGTGTGAAGATGGTAAAAAGTCTTCATCAAAGTGTAAAATAAATGAAAATATTGACGTGATAATAACATTAAGACTCATTCAATTATTGGATAATGGATTCAGAAAAGAACTTATCGAAGCAAAGAAAGACGATTTAGTAAAAAGTGGTCTGGTGAAGTCGTTATTAAAAGAGGCCATAACAAATGAAGCGACATGGAGGTTATTTAATAATAAAAATAGAATGAGTATGGAGCAATGTTTGTAAAAAACTAACTTTGTATATTATTTTTGTTAAATAAATCGATTTTTAACTTTTCTCGTGTTTTATTTACTTGATAAAACCTGCCCCGACCGTAGGTTTTTAAAACAACTAGAGGCCAATATCCTATCCTACCCAGGTATTAAACATAACTTTCTCTTCCGACACGCTGGAGCAACCGCAGGTCTTTTAATTTCCCTTTCTTAATTTGAGGTCCCAATTCTTCTCCCCTCCCCACCCCACTCAGAACCGGTTTTTCTTTACCTAAAAGTTGGTGACCTACTTAGCTCGTCGAAAACCTGCTTAGAAGGGTAAACGACCGACCGAAGACACGCGCTGAGGAGAAACCAAAACACACGCAGATGTAAATATTGGAAGGCCCTATCCCCTCCACGGGTCAACAACTGGCGCAGAAGCGAAAGGGTCATTCAACTTTCACTTGGCTACACCATATCGCACTAACTCATACCAAACAGGTAAACATTGCGAATATCAACATTAACGCAAAACCAGTACCATTACCTTACACAATATCACCCCCATTCGAATATAAAAACACGCAATGACCGAAACAGGCCTATCACTAGGTCAATGACTCTGCAAAATCACATCTTTACACTTCATCACACACCTCTATCATACCCACAACAAGGCCAATGACCGAAACAAACCTACCACTTGGTCAATGACTCTGCAAAATCACATCTTTACACATACACACCTCAAACTTGTAAACATTGCGAAAATTAGGGTCAACGAATGACGCAGAAGCGAAAGGGTCATTCAACTTCCATGCGAATATCAACAATAACGCAAAACCAGTACCATTACCTTACACAATATCACATCATTCCACAACATCATCGCTAAACACACGCAGAATCACACCTGAATCATACACACAACCAGACCAATGACCACACTAACGCAAAACCAATACCATTACCTTACACAATATCACATCATTCCACTACATCATCGCTAAACACACACAGAATCACACCTTAATCATACACACAACCAGACCAATGACCTACGACAAGGACTTACGCAGAACTCAACACGGTCAGTTCACACACGTATTCGCCAATTCAATATTCGCCAATTCACAGACTAGGTTGTCCCAATCCCCGCTTTTTAACTAAATCCCACCTACATCATACACACTACCAGGCCAATGACCCAACCAGACCTACGACAAGGTCAATGACTTACGCAGAACACAACACAGTCCACGTATAGGTCAGTTCACACACGTATTCGCCAATTCATGGTCAAGGTTGTCCCAAAAGCCGCTTTTTATCCCTACTGCTATAACACTCCCCCTTCATCGCCCAATGTCCCGGTTTGGTTCTTTACTATTATAATATAATACTTGCATATATTCAGTAAAACCCCTTATTTAGACTTAAAATAACGTTTGTTAAAAAACTCGCTAAGTCAGGCTCAAAGAATACGCCGACTGAACTCGATCTATTCTCGCCTCAGACGCTTTTCAAGTACACTGTAACATTTACGCTTAATGTGTCTACAATGCAACAAGAATCATGCACCACTGAAAGGACGTGCGGAATGTACGGTGATTTTTCGAAACACGATTTTATAATCTTTTAAAATCACTAGTACTCGAATATAACGCGGGGACTACTTTTAAGGTTTCATTTTTTGGAAAAAGAACATCGCGTTATATTCGGGGCAATACGGTAATTTAAATTACAACAAACTACAAATTTACTTAAATTTAATTTCAAACTTTGGAGAGCCAAATATAGTGGAAAGTGTTAAAACATGATAGCGCCCAACTTTCACGTCTTTTCAATGGCATTCATAATTGGCTCGAAGAGTAAATAGCATCAATAGTATTTCTGTATCTAGGTGCGCTGTTTATGCTCTGCTAGTGTAATTGATGGAATGACATGATCCGAAGATCCTATGCAGACAGGCATAAGCTGTGAAAGTTGGAACAATTTTTGAAACGAGAAAAAAGTCTGCTATGACCGGGAATTGAACCCGGGTCTTCCACTTGCCGGGCGGATATTCTACCCCTGAACTATCGTAGCAAAACATTTTCTCTCGTTTCTTCTTCTTCAGAAACGAGAAAAAATGTTCTGCTACGATAGTTCAGGGGTAGAATATCCGCCCGGCAAGTGGAAGACCCGGGTTCAATTCCCGGTCATAGCAGACTTTTTTCTCGTTTAAAAAATTGTTCCAACTCTGCTAGTGTGATTAGGGAAATAGGGAAATTGATGCGGTGGACAGGTCCGTGTTTTTTCATGGTTAGACTTGGTTTTCCATATACTCCTATTTTCCACTGTCCTCTTCATATCTTTGTAACTCTCTTTCCCATTTATATCATCTATCTGCTGAAACATTTTTCTACCTTTTTCCATCTAGATGCTATATATATATATGCCCTGGTTTGGTACCCTGGATATATGGTATGCCTAATTATGTAATAATAAAACAATAAATACATAATTATATATTTTCAAAAACAAAACATTATTTCGCCTATTACAAGATTGAAAATATAAATCAAAATTATCTGCTGAATTTCAATATATATTTTATAATGTTTAGATGTTTTTACCAGTTTCCTTACTTTACCAAATTTTTTCCCAGGTCAGATTCAGATTCAACATAGATGATGAGAAATCCTCCCAGACAAATGGTGGCATGGAATTGGTAAATCCCATTTTTATTAAAATATCTTATATGGTCTGCCCGTATCTCCATCTCGAATCAACCATGTATTGAGGTTTGACTCAGGTTAAATGGTTTCTAACTTTTTGACTGCTTCACAAACCAATTTAACTTTACCAAAATTATATAATCAAGTTTAGTAAACCAAAATTTATTCTTTACATTTTAGTTAAAAGCATAAAATTTATCTTTAAATAATTTATTTTAATACCATGGTAGGCTACATTAATTAAAGTCTCAGAGGTTTCAATGGGACATATCAGATTTAATCCTCTGAAGAATTCGCCCAGAAATTTTTAACAAAGAGTCAGGCATGGCCATTTTGACATGTATAGCACGTGGAGCAGGTGAAAACTGCTTGGGAAGCAAGGCACTGGGTTGTGCACCATCGGTGCCAGGGATAATATGTAAAACTAAAAACACATGTAAAAATTTGCCCCAGTACCATGTGGAAAGAATTGGTATAAAGTCTTATGTTGATTATGGAACTAGTAAAATAACTTGCCAAAAAATCCTCAACGTTTTGAGATGATTCAGATCAACTTTAGGAGTCAAATAACAATAAGTTTTACTTGAAACTGATAGAAGATATAGAAAACTTTTATGGCAATGTGGGAGAACTATTGAGAATAACTTATAATCAGAAGGGTTTACCAGAAAAAAATAAATTATAAACACATCACCTACGGAACTTATTCAGTTAATATCCAAGTGAATAATGCAAAATATTTGGCATATGGCACTTAATCAAAATATTAATAAGTGATTACTTTATTGTTAAGTGCTCACTGGCTCCTTCTTATCCTTCTGAAACTGTCATTGATTTTTATTTTAATATATTATATCTTATTTCCATTTTGTTATGTATATATATATATATATATATATATATATATATATATATATATATATATATATATATATATATATATATATTTATCATATGGAATGAAAAAGCTATATAATATAGATCAGTGATTCTCAAACTTTCAATTGTCGCATCCCCCTTGAATATCATACAGCCGCCTTTGAATTGAAAATAGCAAAAATAAGAAAATGTATTCATTTTATATAACTGTCAATAATTATATATCACATCATTTTTCCAAAAATTTCCTGAAAAATTTTGTTTTCAGAGAAAACTTTATTTTATTGACACTTCACCTTGCATCGAAAACATTTTATGGCCCACAGTTTGAGAAACACATGTACAGTCATTAATAAAAAGAGAAGATTTAGTATGAAATGGATAAAAATTTTAGTAGCTACAAGAGACCAAACCAAATAATGAATGAACTGCACTAATATGCTCAAGAGCACACCTATCCGTGAACTAAATATTAATTTTTGATTGAACCATGAATCAAGCCAAATTCTTTCAAATAATGGATCGATTCAAAGGAATTTTTAAATTCAAAATCCACCAAATTTTCTGCTCAGATTAGGGTTGATTCAGCTACTGGAAAAGTTAATGAGAATAAAAAATAGAGTAAAGGCTTCAATGTTAGTAAGATCTGAAGAAAATTTTCAGGTTGAATCACTGTTGAATTCAGTTCAAATGTTGTTAGAATTAGCAGGGAAGTGTATTCTGCAGTATTAGGAAACACAAATATACAATCAGCAACAACTCCCAACTATTGCTACTCAGGTTACAGTTGCAATTTAAAAATGTGATTTGTCTTGACCCAATTTAGAGCATAACCTTTTAAAAATAGTCATGCGAAAAAATTGTCCTGTTTTTCTTCGCATTTCCACCTCACAATGCAAATGTAGAAAGAGCATTTTCACTAATGCAGTCAGTGGACAAATGAAAGGAATAGGTTTAATGCTAAGTCTGTGAAAGGTGTTCTGTTTTTGCAGTGCAATTTCAAACATATGTAATGCAATGTTACGTACTTGAGAGGCAATCCAGAGATAATGAAAGAAATTATTTCACAAGACAAATATGAATGGGCTTATCCAAAACATTAGTAAATAATGTTTACACTGTTTTTGTTTGCATTAATAAATTTGTCCTCTTTTATGTCCTCTTTTTAAAATTCCAGATGACCTTTTTGTCCTCTTTTTTCCCCCAAAAACATGGAAATGCCCTCCTTTTCTGTGTACAGAAGATGGTAACCTTAGCTTACCTACATGACAAACCTTGTGGTAGAAGATATTACCATAGTGAAATGTTCTAAGCTATTTTTACAATTTGCATATTATCTACTGCAGTACCTAACTTAAAAATATTTACCTATATTGTGTAATTTTGGTAACCAACTGAAATATTGTATTTCTGTATGTTTTTTAGTGGCTATTTTTAGTATTTTGATTTTTCATAGCTATTTGTATATTCTACAAATCAGTAAATATTTAGCTATTCATTCTTTAATTGATTCATTCTGGCATTTATTTCAGGTGGAGGAGAAGGCCAAGGTAGGAGAGGAGGGGGAGAAGGTGGAAGTGGTGGAGGAGATGGATGGTGTGGAGGAAGCAGAGAGGCTGGAAGGGCCAGAGGGGTTGGGGGGTGAAGAGGGGGCAGAGGGGGTGGGGGTGTCGGAGGGGATGGAGAGGGAGGAGGAGGCGGGGGGGGCAGATGGTTTGGAGGAGGTGGAAGGGGCAGAGGGTGCAAATGGATCGGAGGGGGCAGAGGAGACGGAGGGGGAAGAGGAGGTGGAGGGTAGGGCAGGCTGAAGGGGCGTAGGGAGAAGAAGGGCGGGAGGGGACAGAGGGGTCGGAGGGTGTGGATGGGGTCGGAGGGTGTGGATGGAGTGTCAGAGGCTGCCTTCTCACCTGTTGCCTTTTTGGCCAACCCATCATCTTGCAATGGCATTCAACAGGTGTCAAGGTGAGGAAAAGTGGTCAGATGCGCTGTAGGAAGATGGTTTATGATCATTGATATGCCATATGGTTGGGTTGAAGGGGTTGCTTGGCCAGGTCATAGGTGATGACTCTGTCATGAGATGTTATTGACCCTCGGTGAATTTTTCATGCAACGAATTTATGCTTGATGAACGGTCTGCGAAAAGTTGTCGTAGAGCTTTAGGAAGTATTGTTACCTGTTTTATCAATGTTTTTTCTTAAATGAAGGAAACCTAAGATGAAGTTATGGTATCTACCCAAAATTTTCACTGCAAATGTACGATCTGGCTTTTAATTAATACAGTATAAATATTTAGAATACATTTTAAAATTTATTTTTTCTCACAAACAAAAATTTGTAGCATAATGGGTATTTATGCTCAATCTGCAGAATTTCCTCATGACTTTTTTATATTCTCTTTGTTAGTGCTAAACGGATATCACTGCATTTTGTGTAGTTCTGAAAATGATATTTACTGGATTTCCCAAGGGTTTGATTTTTGCATTCTTTGGTCTTCAATATTTCTTAAATGTGTTTTTTTCTGATGTTGCTAAGTCGCTCAGGGTGCTATTAAAAGACGAGGTATTAAGAGGATATAACTTGACTGTAGAAGTGAATGCCATAGCTATTTACAAGCCCCATTATTCACAGTGCTTTACAGTAGAACAGTTTGAATGTGTAAAGTTCCTTTATTTTCAGAGCAGATATGTGATAATAGCAAGAAAAATAATGCAATAAAACGGTCAAGTAGTGGGTGGGAGTTTTCTAAATTATTTGAATGTAATGTGTGCATGTGTATTTTTGGCTAATCACCCTCTTGGATTATTATAGGCATAGCTCCTTCCACACCAAACACACTCAAAAGGAAGGGGGAAAACCCTGTGCCGGCATTAGCCAATACTTAATGAAGACCATCAATGGAGCCAATGGCCTAACCTCCCTTCCGAAGGATGGGACGCTGAATTTCTGCAGTCCCCTCAAACCACACAAAAGGGGGCCGGGTGACCTTGGAAAAAATCCTACTTTCGTAGAATTCGTGCACGCTGTCCTTTCGAGCAGCAGGTGAATATCAGCCAGCTGCCTAACCACTACATCACCAGCACTCCCTATATATGAATGAAAGAAATGTTTATTGTGTGCATAGTTTAATGTTGTTATTTCATAGAATTTTACTCTCTAATGTCATGGTGATTGGACAACACTTATCCTGTCACTCCTGTCTTCGTAATGTAGAGTAGGCATGTTTTAGCAAGAAATGGCATAATGTCAGTGTGGATTGGAACTTACAAATAAAAGTGGCTGTATCTTATATAATATTACAGTAATGTCTGTTTCCACCATTGTGATCTGGTGTACTACCAAACTGATTTTTTAAAAATTGACATTTTTAGAAAGCTTAGGCCTCGGCATCGATGCAAAATTTCTTTCATTAAAATTGAACCCTTACCAAAGGGAAGCTTTTAACATTTTAAGTTCATCCCAGTTGTGCATACAACCCGCATAGTTCTTGGCGGCAACTTAGACTGATCCTTCCTGGGCGAACATCTATACCCTATCGAGTTTTTGAACAGTTTGTCACCATCCGGTTTGCCACCGCATAGACTACATCTGGAACTCATCACTATTGTGATGTTGATCAGAAATTTAAACTCCAGTAAAGGATAAGTTAATGGAACACAAATGATTGTAAAAGGCTTTCAAGAACACTGTATAGCAGGGAAAGTTATCGGCGCTGGAAAGACTGGTCCCATACCGAGGATTAAATTATGCCCATTAGTCCCTACAATTACTTTCAAACTGTGTAGAAGACAATTTCTGATCAAAACCGCATTTTCAATGACAATCATCGAGGATCAAGGACAGATGATTACATGTGTTGGAATTTACCTAACATCGCCCGTTTTCTCCCATGATCAGCTGTATCTGGATTTTCCCGAGCTTCATCATGCAAGGGCATCACTGCTACCATCATTGAAGGACCTCAACAGTTTTTGGACAATGATAAAATGATAACGTCAAATTATGTATTCATAGAAATGTTGTAAATATAAAGGAAAAAATCTTAATAAAATATTGTATAATAAAATACTTTGTTTGATTTTTCGTGCAAATTATTCGCACCGGCACAGCTATTACATACATAAATATAATATGTGTCCTTAGCTTTGGGAGGCTTAGTGATCTCATCTTGAGATTTATAATTATTGCCAGCTCTCATTGCATGATTGCAGCCCATTTTTTTAAATAATTAATGGTTAAGGGATTGATTCTTGCCATGCACGCTTTGAAGGATTTGTCCCCCAACATTCCAAACCAGTAGTAGGAAATAAGTCATTTTTAAAAATCTGATTGTAGCCTTTTTACTGATGTTTATCATGCTAGTGTATTATAATGAAAATTGTATTATAACTTGGGAGATGTCCATTGAAATTCAACCGGAAAGCATTTTGTGAAAATAAATATGAACATAAATATAGCCTGACTTTATTTGAATGGCAAGAAAACAAACTTTCATTATTTTAGGCAATCATTGTTTCAAGTTTTGAACATCTACGATGATTCTAAATACCTGATTTTAATATGTGAATGATTAATGTTCCACATTCATATGTATTTCTTCTCGTAAATGACGCAACGAATGTTGTTTACATTGGATGCTATGAAAATATTTTCTCTCTCCTTTTCTCTCTCGTACTGATTGTAAGAGCATTCAAAGAATGCTTTCACCCATATGGATTGAAATAAAAATATGATTTCGAGGTTTAACAACGCAATTGGTTTGCATGGAAACATACCGTTAAATGGCAGGATTTCCCCAAAATATATCAATTAAACTTATAACATGAGGGATTTCGAACTTTAAGCGGGAAAAGATTAACAGAAAAAGAAACATCATAGTTTTTTCTTTTAAATGGGCTAGATCCGAAAATCGTAGGCTAATTCGTTCTAATTTAGATCTCAAAAAGAATAAAATCCTGCAAGCCAAAAGGTGTTATCATATGGGAAATCGAATGGCCTACCTTGGAGTCGAAACTAGGACTTTTTTAGAGATTTCATTTTGTCATCATCTTACAATATGTGAATCAATCATTCCTGCCAAAAATAAAAAGTGAATCTTGTTCCATTATCGAGCTATTTGCATTTTTATAGTGGTAGAGAGGGAGCCACAAAGGGACAGAAATAGCCTTTTATTATCGTAAGATGTAAACATTATTTTTTTATTTCTATGATGTTTCTCAGGATAATTCTTGTAAATATTCATCTTTATGTCAAAATCTATTGCTTCTTTTGAAATGGAGTACCGAATTTTTATTTGATTTTCAGAATATATACTTGTGGTGGAACCTGGAATGCAACACAACATGCAAACCTGTTCTGTTTTCGAAAAATGGACGCTCCTATAAATAGTACGCTAGTCATTTCTTTGGATAAAATTTTCAGATTTGAACCGGACTTATTTATTGTACACTTTCAGTAAATATGCAAATATAAAATGCATTCACAATCCCATTTTATTATCCCAGATTGTCCCTGTTTCCCTAAATCCTCTTTTCCTGAGCTCATCAAGCAACGCATGACTTGTAAAAAAGTTATCAGAATATATGTTATAACAACTGGGTGGGTCATCAATTACTGAAAGCATTTTGTTCACCACTTGAGTACCTAGGGGTGCCGTACTTTGGTTGTTGGAGGATTCTTTACCGCAATACAGAGAAAAATTGTAGCAGTAACCATTTTCTCCACACATTACCCATAATTTGTAACCGAGCCTTATCAGTATACCCCTAATAAGTTGTTTTAATTGATGTTACCCATAGTATCTGACAATCATCTCATCTATAGATAAATTTCTGCACCACCTGCTGTATATTACATGAAAGGTACTTCTAACTCATCAACATTTCCTTCCTTTCCATCGGTAAGCTCATCAACTTCAGGTGGATGTGCAGCTATATCTGCTTCTATGTGTTCGGAAAATAAATATTCACAAGCCTCTTCTAGGGCTCTAAATATTTTACAACTCTTTGTTGGAGCTGATTAGTGAAAAAAATTATATAAAAAAAATTTCACAACATATCATACCTACAGGAAAAATATACACAATGCCCAGCATGCTATTTATAGGACAGTAAAGATTATCACTATTTTTATTTCATCCATGGGAAATATATTACTAATAACTACCATAATGTATTGTTACTCTCATATACAAAGGGATTCAATGGAAATATTCATCACTCACTGTTTGTAGATAAAGTATATTTCGAAATGTATACTCAAGACCACACTGCATGTGGAAAGCTTAGATTTGCAGATACGTAAATATCTGAGAACCAAATCTCTGAGGTGAATAACATGAAAAAATGCTTCACCAGTCCCTGGCGTTTACTATTGATACAAAGTAGTCATTTTTGTTTAAAATCTAGATCGGATAATCCAAGAAAACTAAGTGCCCTATAAATAATACTAAAGCAGTATGGATTATTTTTTTAAAATTTTTACAAATGAAATGGTAGAGAAATTTAACTGTTGCATACAATTGTAAACATTATATTTGTTTATTGTTTATTTTGATAATTCATTTATTTCCTTACAGTGAGGCAAATTCAATATAATTGTATGAAAAATACTACAAAATACAACTACAATTTTTATGTAACCTTTTTTTACACTTACAATAATAGGTAAGTATATATAATCTCCACAATTATACAAGTGTACTGTAGCTATTTAAATTTCTTACACCCATTACATATAGTTAGTGTCTCACTGTGCTGCTCACATATAAATTGATTGCATGCTGTACACTGTATCAGCTATTTCCTAACTCTTTTCCTGTCACACATACATCTTTAGCAGATAATTTATTTAGAATTCAAAAAAGAGCCATAGCGATCATTGCTGGTAAACATCCTAGAGCCCCTTCTTGTCCCATATTTCAAGATCTACATATTCTTCCACTCCCCTACCTATATATCCTTTCCTTATTATGTCTTATTAACTCAAACATTAAGGAATACCCAAACAACTCATACCATCATGACCACAACATCAGAGCTAACAATGACGTTCACATCTACAGTTATAGAACCAAAATTTGTAGTCATGGACCTAAGGCAATATCCTACCAAACCCTTATAAAAATATTCAAAACAACGATTAAACAATAGCTCCAAAGGAAACTTTTCTCTTCAGTAGAGGAATATCTCAACAACTCTTGATGTCCTAGTCTTAACACTGTCGATTGCCTTTTTGCATGTAACCCATTGCTTACCCTGAGATTATATAAGGGTAAATCATTGAAATGTTTTTATTAATTTTACTTTTATTTACTTTTTTATGTACATGATTTTTTTAATTCTGACCTGTCCAATATCAATGTAACTGATCCAAGGACCAATAAACATAATTATCATTAAAGATATGGGTGTAGTAGGGCATACCTGCACGACCGTCAATATGAGATTAGAACTGTGGTTAAAATGAAGAAGGACCTTACCATACATGAAGAAATGTGAATATTTGCTACATTAGTGAATGTTCAAAGATCACATTGTCTCGCCAATAAGTTAAGTTCATTTCTGCCCTTCTGAAATTGTAGTGGCTACTATGGAAACTTTCAGAGGTGCTTGGTATACAAATTTAATCTTTTCCGGGCATGATGTTTGAAGATATTGTTCAGGTAAGATAAGAACAGGAATAGAGACATCAACATAAAGAAAGTAAAATACTTAGTGTTTCATTTCCTATAAGTAGCAATTTTTTGCAAGTAATAACTAGTCATAAATTTCTTCGTTTTATAGGGACAATCATTATTATTTATATTTCTTTCTGACAATGGAAAATCAAAGAATAACAAACTCCAGCATCACATAAAAATATACTAGAAAAATAGCATTGCAAAGCATTTTAATGCTCTTTAAAGCACATTGAGGAAAATCTATCAGTTTAAACAAGGTAAATTATGTTTACCGAAAATACAGGGAAAAGAATTCTAATGTTGGGCGAAACACGGGTAACGAACAGGTGGAAGCTTGCTGTAGACGGGTTGTCATGACACATAAATCGCATGTAAAGAGTAAAGAATTTCTTAGATAAACAGTCTTGCGTAAGAATTGGTCATGCTCCCTTTCCCTCTAAGGGGGTTATTTACAGGTGCCTTTGGCTTAGCTACCTAATGTCCCATATGAAAAGATGTTCTTTGAGATATTTCCATCTGACAAGCCAGGTGTTTCTACGTAAAATAAAACGCATACATATTTGTGTTTTTCAGTTTCAGTATCTTTGCTTAGATTAAATATTAATCATCATCCTTAAAAAAAAGCGGGGTTTAGGAGGCGGAGCCCACATTGCAAAATAAAATGTTTATTTATGTTTCATTTTTTGTATTTTTACTCCCCGCCCCATAATTCTTACGATTTTTTTATTTTAAATAAAACAACAACGTTTTTAATGTTTATTTTTTAATAATTTTCCATTAAGACAACCTTTACGGCAAAGGATGTGTTATTTGCGAAACTAAATGGTATAGACTTATACTCGGTACTCGAAAATATCTTCGCCGAATAAATTCTTCTATGTAGATGTTTAGGTGATTTCTCTTTGTTCCAAATTCTTTCTTATGGCGCACCTTAAACTTCTGCCTGTGCTTTCAATAGTTTTCGTGTGTGCATCATTTTATTTTGTTGGTCCACAAAATTTTCGCTGTGATTCACTTTCCAGTGTTTGTACCTGGAAGGATGTTAATTTATCCTTTCGTAAGCTTTCCAGCAATCCGATATTGTTTTAGTTCCGGGAAGAACGTACTTTTCACTTAATGGTAGTAAAGTATCGGCGTTTCCTTTTTAACTATTTCGAGAAAACATATCTGCGTTCCTCTTTCATTCCGAAAACCCACTGTTGATCAATGACAACAAATCCTCGATTGCTTTTCCTCTTCGTAATGACTGTCCCATCTATTTCCACTATTTCTCCAGGTCCTTCAAGAGTTTGTTGGTTGTAAAAAAATATAGGCAACCAATATCCCTGAAGAAGTTGTTACAATCAGCAATATTGTTTTGACTTACAGTGGATCCGTCACATTTACGCATGTCAAACGTTATTTCCGCTACGTTGTGCGTTTTTTAGAGCAGTAGTAGGTTAAGTGAAGTGCTTCTTTCGTTGTTATTTTTACGCCCTCAAAAAAGGGTCTCTTCATAAATCCTTCAGTTGTGTTACAATGGTTGCATTTCCAACTGATTTTTAAAAATTTTCATCTGTCAAGCCTAGTGATCACCATTACGTTTTTATGTTATGTACAGATATTCTTGGTTATTGTTGTCAACGAATACAACATTCGTAGTAGCTGAATTAAACAAGATATAATATAAATACGTTTTATTTTCATTCGTACGCCTGGTGCACATAGTAAATGAAAGGAGATGGATTATTCGCGACGAACAAGTGAACTTAAACACGTTTAGTTTCGTCACGTATACGTACACTCAGCTTTTGCAAGTAATGAGAAATAAATAATTTACGACGAGGGAATGAATGTGAACGTCAAAATTACTATTGCTCATCTCAAGTGAGGTATGTACGATTTAAATAATTTAATTGTCGACCGTTCTATTAATAAATACCTACGGATTATAAAATAAATCGGCAAATCACAAATTCTATATTTCCTTGACATCGCTTCTGATATATCCTTTAGCAGTTGATAGACTAAGCCGTTATAATTTATCTATTTTTCTAAATTGATTACATCAAACAATGGAGGCTTTTTTTCCTTTGTCGTCCAGCGGGACACCTCTGTTGGCCGTTCCCGTGGAAACCACACCATTCGGGACTAGTTCATTCTTGTTCAACGAACGAAAGATGGATCAATTTAGCAGTCAAGGTATGTGAATTGATTTCCGCTTAATCTCACCTCCAATCCTCTTAGTTGGCGCAGACTACAATTTTTAGGAAACATTTCCCATAAATTGTCCAACCTTTATCCTAAACTTAAACTTAAACCTACTTTCTACTCTCCAGTTACATTTTCCAAATTATTCATCAACGCTAAAGACCCGATACAGTTGTCATTAAGAAGTGGTGTGTATATAAACTTTCTTGTGATGATTGCGGAGCGGTCTACTTAGGCCAAACGGGGAGGAGTTTGACAAGAGGTTTAAGGTGCATAAGCGATACTTCCGTTTAAATAATTTGAATTCTGAATTTGCGAAACATCTTTTAAACTTTCCTTCAACCCTAAATTCCTCCACTTTGGAATTAAAGGTCGCAAATTGGATGCTCTTGAACAGCTAGAGATAATTATTTGTGAAGACTCGCTTCCCTTAAATGAACACCTTTCCCACAATCATCTCCTCTATTTAGCTTACCGAATATTTTCTAAATACGCTATATCAACGTTGTTGTCTTTGGTTCTTTTACCAAGTTTTTGTAACTATGTCGCTTTTGCCTTCCTTTCAAACCCCTTCCTTTTCCTAACCGTTTATTCAATTACCTTCCATCCATTCGTTTTCTTTCTAACCCCTCTCCACACTTTTTCCCCTATATATTGGAACGACTTTTATATTTTATCACCTGATGATGCTACGATCGTAGTGAAACCGGTCGTGCATAATAAATTTGTGCAATTGACTAAGTTCTTTCTTTTTCTCGGTGAGTAAATTCCACAGGTTGACCTCATTATTGACACTTTTCCTTCATATTCATCTGTTTCCTTCTGTTAGGTACACGCCTTTAACCAAGCTTCCATCCTATTCTTCTTCTTAGTATCCACTACCTTGTGTTTTCATCCTTTTTTTCGTTTCTCGATATTCGCATGAACTTGGATTTTTCCTATCCATATGTTTCCAAGGATATTTTGCTGACTTAATGTTGTTAACTGCGTCCGTCGAAGATCGACTTCATCTTTCGAAACATTCGACCTCAGTACAAACACTAGCTATTAATGCACACAGAACCAGTAAATTATATCTTCTACAACATCTTTCTTAGCTTGAAACGATGAAACATTTACCTTCGTAAGGAAATAGGTCGTGAATACAAGTGCTCCGATCAAAGTAGGTTAATGAGTTGATATAAACTATAGTTTTCAGAAATTCTTTATTTGATAACATATGAATAGTTTGAAATGTATAAAAAAGAGCAAAGCCGTCGACATACGTTAAATTTGAAATTCTTTTGTCATTTGTGTCTGCAGGTTTGAACGTTTACGCCATGATTGGGGTGGCCATATCAATTTTTATTTGCCTAATTATTAAGCTGGCGTGGGAAGTTGTAAGACGGTGCCGCGTCGGAAGGAGGAGGAGACGGTGGTGCATAGAGGATGGGGTCCCCGTGGCCCAGAATTTATCTGTAAGTAAAATACGCCTAAACCGCTAATTACTTCCTCTATTATGTTATAAACCCTTCTAATACGTTCTTTCATATAGTTGATTACAAAGATGTCCAATGGCCTCTGGCGAATGTGAAATTCTCGTTTTCGAAGAATGTTTTTCTTCAAATATTCACTTATTAAGAACAAATACACAATGTTTTCTTATACTTAAATTTAGATCAGTCGCGCTACAAAATTGTTGACAAAATTTTACTATTTATTGTACCTGGCAGTGCTAGATTTGACAGAGCATATTTATTTACGTCATTCTAAATTATTATAAACTTACAATAATAAGTAGCAGTCCACTCATTATTTATTTAATAAATATTTCTTAAACTACCTCTACGTTACGTTCACAATTCAAACTTTCCGAAGATAAAAAGATTAGGGACTTTGCTTAGATTGCGTCGATAGGATGTGACTGATTGACATTTTAATGACACTGTGATTGTTGCAAATAGTAGGACATATTATACTATATTATTTATTTCCGCATTTGGTTTTTTACTATAGCGATGTGTTAATAAAATTCTGAAATAAGAATTTCAACTATTGGGCCCCCCCAAACATTTGGGGCCATAGCCGCGCACCCAGTGGGTCTATGCTTATATTTGTTGTTAATCAATTTTAGTAATTAGTATTTCAATTCGCTTAAAGGATATCCTAATACCAAAGTGGTTTTGATAGATTAATTAGCCTTCGGAAATCAATCTTGATGTTAAAACCAACAGGCAAATACTACTCCAACGGTTTTGCTCTGATCCACCGTCGGATCCAAAACTAACAAGTATTCATAACAGCTTAACACAGCCCCCCCCCCCCCCCCCCCGAAGAAAGCCTTCTCTTTTTATCATATTCCGTCTCAAATTTCAAATTGTTTTAAAATTTCTACAAGATTTTCCAGGGAGATTTCCATTTTTCATTTATTACATCACCATATTACATAAATATCAATTTTAAGGTAAGTAATATACAATTTTTTATTCATTGACTGGCTTCGGAGATTTTCTTCGCCTTACGTTTTAACTACAGCCAGTGTAGCTCACATTTGCCATCTCAATAAATAGACTGTTTGCAATATTATAGTTTTCCGTTTTCCAAATTTATTAAAAATAACAAAGGATTCGTAAAGTGCGTATCGTAATATACTATTAGTAGGTACGTATGCAACCAAGAATGAATTTTTGATTTATATTTGAATGGAAAAAAACGGAATATCTACAGACGGACGGACGGCAAAGAGATAACAATTGGTCGTATTTTTTTAAAACGCTAAAAATCGATGAAGAATTTTGTTACAAATATAAAATTGCCTTTCATCTGCGTGTTTAGTGAAGAAGAAATGAGTTAAAACGTTTGTTTCCGGATTATTATTTATCTTATATAGTTTTTTTTTAACAGTTAGGCGGCTAGTTACGCCCTTGCATCGAAGGCCATTCTCCCTATCCCCTCTCGCCCGTAAATACATATGTTCAATTAACACCATTGCTGTTACGCCAATACTGTAGAAATATCGCACCTACTCATAACACAGTCGTGCGTGTTTTGTCGAAAAAAATACATGAGATTGGGATACTTCGTATTGGTAACACGAATTCCACATTTTTACCATTTATTGTGATTTTAGACTTTCAGACGTTATTTTACCGCGGATGAAAATAGGAATTCGTGAATTACCGACCTATAGACATGTCGCAACGTTCTTCTTCCTTATTTTTTTCTTTCCTAGGAGATCTTCCTCTGTAATGTTCGTTTAAATTGTCTTTTACAAGGAAAAAATAGGATCCGAGGACACCATCAATATAAAAAATAACGATGCATGTCAAATATGCGACCTACACGTGAGCTGTTATCAACGTCGTCTAATATGCGATGTACACATGTGAGGTGTAATCTACGCACGGAAAACATTCCTCATGAAGCACTATTTGCAATCTAAGGATGAATTAATAACTTTATTAATGTTGCTATCTCGTGGGTTCCCGAGACTATACAAATAAATAAAAATAAAATATTCTTCGTTCGCCATTGAAAAAGTTGATGCGGGAGTTTTATGAGAGATTTGGTTGGGTGAGATCTTGTGGTGTACAATTGAAAGATGGATTGCAAGTACGTACCACGGTTGGAAGCGAAGGGGTACTCCGTGGGACAACGATGTGGTGAACAAGACGTAGGAACAATTATAGTTAATGGTTTCAGGCGTCACTTGGTGGAATTTCTACATAATGTAAAATAAAGAGACTTTTTGTAATTCTGCATAAATTTGATTAAAACTACCTTGGTTTCGTTGCAATGCAACATCACCATGTGCGTTTCTCAAAACTATTTCAAGTTTAATGGAAGTTTTTATAAATTAGATGGACTAGCCATGGGCTCTCCTTTGTCGCCACTACTTGCAGACATTTACATGGTCAATGTTGAAGGTAATTTATTTTCTTCAAGATAACACCTGACGATGTTGCATTACGACAAAACCTAGGTCGTTTTAAATAAATTTATGTGGAATTACAACAAGTCTCTTTATTTTACATTCTGTAGGAACAAAGCATGAGGCAGGTACCCTAGGGTGACCAGGCGACCCGGAAAATCCGGGACTGTCCCGGAATTTTACTTAACGTACCATTGTCCCGATAAAGTTCTTCGGGGCACCCATTTGTCCCGGATTTTTTGTTTCTGCTTTGCAAAACCTCCTCTCCACGAAAATGTCATAAATGTCTTTAATCGGAATCGCATTCATTATATTGGAAAATACAGAAATTACTTATTAAATCTTGTTACAATCGGTGCTATTCCTATATTCCAGAGCAGACCGCATAGATGAAGAAATTGTGTAGTTTTGGTTTGTGTTTCGGGCGCATGTAGAAAGAATTATGTATGATTTGACAAACAAGACAGCCTTGACGTGAAAACAATCAATACCATTATATTAAGCGCGTTTAAATTAAATATAAATTTTTTCCGATGATTAAAAGTAATAAAAATTTGAATGACGCAGGCAGGCATAGCCTAAAAATTAATGAAAAATTATATAAATTTACATAAAATGAAATAGAAGCCATATGGTGTTATTCTATCTTCTACGCTATTTATATACACATTTAACTTTATTATTTGCCCTATTGTTACCTATAAATCGTGATATCTTGTGTTGTAAGTATTTTACATATTCATTTAATTGAAATTCTTTGTTAATACATTAAACAAAATTGTGCTCTGTATTTGCGAAACTTATCTACTTTAAATTTAAGTACATATAACTAAACCCGGATTTTTCCCGATTATATCCCGGATTTTCCTGTTCAGGTCGTGTTATGTTCCGGTTGGTTTTTGAGTGTCAATCGCATATTAGACATGATCGCATGCTAGACCGTCACCTAAAAGGTAATTAATCCACTCCAAGGTTTTAGCAAGAGTGTTAGGAGGTTTTTGTATTTTTCGACTTTGATAGGAACAAGCTGCACACAACTCGAGTTCAAACATAAAATTCCATACCAAACTCCCTATTTCACGAAATTAAATATCTTCTCACAACGGAAGGACCTTTTTGATGTATCAGTATTTTTACATGTCGATATATTCCTACAGGTATGTTGTTGATATATCGGTACATTATATTTTTTGGCATCCCAATTTCAATAAAACCTTGCCGTTCGCGTATTTGATGGTTCGCGATGCGTGCGTACGTGTCAGTCAGTCGAGATGGCAATTTCGCGGAAAATGAGTATTCAGCGAGAACTCTCGCATTCATTATCTTACACACATGAGTTCCGCTTGGCTCAAATGATGTTGACTTGGAGATCGCGTTACTTTAATTACGAGTTATCTTCGTACAGACCCTCCCCGGTTGACGCAAAACTCGACCGACGTTAATGCCACTTTACGTGAAAACATCCGAGTTAGGAAATTGAAGTTAGCAGGCAAGCGGAAAAATTAACGTGGTGGAATACACATGGGTGCGTCTCGCGGTCGACTTCCTCGCATAGGGTGAGTGTGTTCTGCTTGGTCTTCATGCCTTGTTGTGCTGATTGTGCGTAGCTCGTGTTATTTCCGCAAAATACGTGACTTTTGCATCCCCAGTCATGGCTGATAAGAGTAAAATTGATTGTGAAGGTGCCAGTGCTACGAAGAAGAGACGTACGATAAATCGCGAGGACAATCTCGACATCGTGAAGCGATATGAAACCGACCAATAACAGAATATAATGTGACATATCGTACTGTAATTTTCGACTTGCGCAACCGAACCCTTATGAAGGTCGGAGACCGTGTATATATGGTGTATTTTAGGTGCTGCAGGGCCCACTGACAAGTCATACACTAAATGATATGTTAAGGAAATTGTAACTCAGCACCTGGAGCAAAAAATACTTGAAGCTGTAAAATAATATATCTTTAAGGAGATTATGAGGAAGTGTGCAGCTTAGTCTTAGTTTCATTAAATTTTAAATTTATTGAGAATCTTCATCAAATAACTTCATAGCTATATAATTACGTTAACTCATCTTGTTCTTTTCTTGTTCAGGGTGAAGAAGAATACACCCATGCCCCAAAAGGGATTTTAAAAAAGCCTGATGGAAAAAGGGCCCAGCTACACGTGAGTGTTTTTAACGATCCTCTGATTTTTCTGCATTCTATTTACTCTGATGCCCGAATGCAATTTGATAGTGCCAATCATAGAAAAAAAGCTTTTCCTCTCCCAAAGATTTTTATGTGCATATTAAATTATTGTAACTACCCACTACTTATCCTATTGTCAGGTCTGGCTACAGATGTGATGTGTGTGTTTGTGAGAGATAGATAGATGGAAAGATATACGGATTATTGTCTTTATTCGGACGAAATTTGGACCATAAGGTCCATTCTTACATTTAACCCTTCGTCTATATAATGAATATTAAAAATAAAAGTATTGCAATGGAGAGTATATACAAAACCTAAAGAGATATAAGTGAAGACAGATATAACTTTGAGGGGAAAACCTAGGCTTGTTCTTCCTAGTAAAATCCACGCAGGAAAACACCCACAGATAAGGGGGTGCGAAAATCCTACATAGTGTATATATCATAATGAAAAACTGCAACGAAATATTGCCAGTCGAAAAGTCACTTCCTGACGGCCCGATAGATATTGAATGTTGAGAGTTTGCAGTTGTTTTTTTTAACCTTGCCATATGTGTATGACAATGTTGAACCGTAATGAGGCTGTGTATGGTATCAAAATTCAAACATATATCCAGTATGCCAAAGGACATGAAAAAGACTGAAAACACGAGAGACCCAAAGTGAGCAGAATGCGAATATTTGAAGTCAATTATTTAATTCACACGTAGGGAACAGAGAGCGAAAAAGAGGAAACAAAATTGGTCAAGATAATGAAAGGTTGGATGTTTTTTCTTATAAACGTTGATAGTTTCAAGGTTTCCGAATCCATTTTTATTCTGAGCGACTTTTCCCGATGGCCACTGCATTGTATCCAAATAAAAATTGGTGTACAGGTTTCCCTCTCTTTATGCGGGGGTTGCGTTCTAGGAAAGTGACGCATCAAGTGAAATCGCATAAGCAGAGCCCGTATTTACATGTAAATATAGGGATACATTCCTCAATTAATCCTACATCCCCTCCAAGATGCTCTTCTTTCGCTCCATCAGGACTTCTTATGCGCTGGTTACAAAATTAAAACAATTAACACTAAATTATACTCGCCAATAAAAGGAAGCAGACGAGCACAAGTGGTGTCTGCTGTGAGTGACATAATAGTGGAGGTTTAAAGTGCCGGAGGGTTGGCTTGGCCCAATGCAAGTTCCGCGGGCAAGGAGACGAAAATTCTCAAGTGTGCTCAGACAGTATCACACGAAATCTCCCTCTCCACTCTCATCTCTTTTACTGTAGTACTAATACGCGCACCATAAGAGACAATGAGAAACTCAATGGTCGCCTTGTGGTGAAGTGCAGAACTTTCTTTCATTTGTATTGCACTGGCCGCGTAACCACATAAGAGCGAATAAAAGGCGCATAAAAAGAAATTCCGGTACCAATAAGTTTGTCGCATAATAACGAATTCTCATATAGCAACCAGCATAAAGAGAGGGAAACTTGTATTTAAATTGCTCTACATATTGTATTTGGTTACTCCCTTCATAATTCCAACTACCAGTACTGGTTCTCCTCTTCCTTACCCAGATCCACAGTAAAATATTGTATTTCCTCAAAATGAAAATGCGTTGGTTTCATAATGATGTTCCTGCATTCTGTTTTTTCTGAAGCCTGTGGCATATCATAGAAGAAAAGCTTTTTTTCTCCCAAACATTTATACGTACAAAATCATTGGCACTTACTTTCATTGCTAATTTTTCCCTTTCGTTTTTGATTGCTATAACACTCCCCCTTCATCGCCCAATGTCCCGGTTTGGTTCTTTACTATTATAATATAATACTTGCATATATTCAGTAAAACCCCTTATTTAGACTTAAAATAACGTTTGTTAAAAAACTCGCTAAGTCAGGCTCAAAGAATACGCCTACTGAACTCGATCTATTCTCGCCTCAGACGCTTTTCAAGTACACTGTAACATTTACGCTTAATGTGTCTACAATGCAACAAGAATCATGCACCACTGAAAGGACGTGCGGAATGTACGGTGATTTTTCGAAACACGATTTTATAATCTTTTAAAATCACTAGTACTCGAATATAACGCGGGGACTACTTTTAAGGTTTCATTTTTTGGAAAAAGAACATCGCGTTATATTCGGGGCAATACGGTAATTTAAATTACAACAAACTACAAATTAACTTAAATTTAATTTCAAACTTTGGAGAGCCAAATATAGTGGAAAGTGTTAAAACATGATAGCGCCCAACTTTCACGTCTTTTCAATGGCATTCATAATTGGCTCGAAGAGTAAATAGCATCAATAGTATTTCTGTATCTAGGTGCGCTGTTTATGCTCTGCTAGTGTGATTAGGGAAATAGGGAAATTGATGCGGTGGACAGGTCCGTGTTTTTTCATGGTTAGACTTGGTTTTCCATATACTCCTATTTTCCACTGTCCTCTTCATATCTTTGTAACTCTCTTTCCCATTTATATCATCTATCTGCTGAAACATTTTTCTACCTTTTTCCATCTAGATGCTATATATATATATGCCCTGGTTTGGTACCCTGGATATATGGTATGCCTAATTATGTAATAATAAAACAATAAATACATAATTATATATTTTCAAAAACAAAACATTATTTCGCCTATTACAAGATTGAAAATATAAATCAAAATTATCTGCTGAATTTCCATATATATTTTATAATGTTTAGATGTTTTTACCAGTTTCCTTACTTTACCAAATTTTTTCCCAGGTCAGATTCAGATTCAACATAGATGATGAGAAATCCTCCCAGACAAATGGTGGCATGGAATTGGTAAATCCCATTTTTATTAAAATATCTTATATGGTCTGCCCGTATCTCCATCTCGAATCAACCATGTATTGAGGTTTGACTCAGGTTAAATGGTTTCTAACTTTTTGACTGCTTCACAAACCAATTTAACTTTACCAAAATTATATAATCAAGTTTAGTAAGTCAAAATTTATTCTTTACATTTTAGTTAAAAGCATAAAATTTAACTTTAAATAATTTATTTTAAATTATTTTAATACCATGGTAGGCTACATTAATTATAGTCTCAGAGGTTTCAATGGGACATATCAGATTTAATCCTCTGAAGAATTCGCCCAGAAATTTTTAACAAAGAGTCACGCATGGCCATTTTGACATGTATAGCACGTGGAGCAGGTGAAAACTGCTTGGGAAGCAAGGCACTGGGTTGTGCACCATCGGTGCCAGGGATAATATGTAAAACTAAAAACACATGTAAAAATTTGCCCCAGTACCATGTGGAAAGAATTGGTATAAAGTCTTATGTTGATTATGGAACTAGTAAAATAACTTGCCAAAAAATCCTCAACGTTTTGAGATGATTCAGATCAACTTTAGGAGTCAAATAACAATAAGTTTTACTTGAAACTGAAAGAAGATATAGAAAACTTTTATGGCAATTTGGGAGAACTATTGAGAATAACTTATAATCAGAAAGGTTTACCAGAAAAAAATAAATTATAAACACATCACCTACGGAACTTATTCAGTTAATATCCAAGTGAATAATGCAAAATATTTGGCATATGGCACTTAATCAAAATATTAATAAGTGATTACTTTATTGTTAAGTGCTCACTGGCTCCTTCTTATCCTTCTGAAACTGTCATTGATTTTTATTTTAATATATTATATCTTATTTCCATTTTGTTATGTATATATATATATATATATATGGAATGAAAAAGCTATATAATATAGATCAGTGATTCTCAAACTTTCAATTGTCGCATCCCCCTTGAATATCATACAGCCGCCTTTGAATTGAAAATAGCAAAAATAAGAAAATGTATTCATTTTATATAACTGTCAATAATTATATATCACATCATTTTTCCAAAAATTTCCTGAAAAATTTTGTTTTCAGAGAAAACTTTATTTTATTGACACTTCACCTTGCATCGAAAACATTTTATGGCCCACAGTTTGAGAAACACATGTACAGTCATTAATAAAAAGAGAAGATTTAGTATGAAATGGATAAAAATTTTAGTAGCTACAAGAGACCAAACCAAATAATGAATGAACTGCACTAATATGCTCAAGAGCACACCTATCCGTGAACTAAATATTAATTTTTGATTGAACCATGAATCAAGCCAAATTCTTTCAAATAATGGTTCGATTCGAGGAATTTTTAAATTCAAAATCCACCAAATTTTCTGCTCAGATTAGGGTTGATTCAGCTACTGGAAAAGTTAATGAGAATAAAAAATAGAGTAAAGGCTTCAATGTTAGTAAGATCTGAAGAAAATTTTCAGGTTGAATCATTGTTGAATTCAGTTCAAAAGTTGTTAGAATTAGCAGGGAAGTGTATTCTGCAGTATTAGGAAACACAAATATACAATCAGCAACAACTCCCAACTATTGCTACTCAGGTTACAGTTGCAATTTAAAAATGTGATTTGTCTTGACCCAATTTAGAGCATAACCTTTTAAAAATAGTCATGCGAAAAAATTGTCCTGTTTTTCTTCGCATTTCCACCTCACAATGCAAATGTAGAAAGAGCATTTTCACTAATGCAGTCAGTGGACAAATGAAAGGAATAGGTTTAATGCTAAGTCTGTGAAAGGTGTTCTGTTTTTGCAGTGCAATTTCAAACATATGTAATGCAATGTTACGTACTTGAGAGGCAATCCAGATATAATGAAAGAAATTATTTCACATGACAAATATGAATGGGCTTATCCAAAACATTAGTAAATAATGTTTACACTGTTTTTGTTTGCATTAATAAATTTGTCCTCTTTTATGTCCTCTTTTTAAAATTCCAGATGACCTTTTTGTCCTCTTTTTTCCCCCAAAAACATGGAAATGCCCTCCTTTTCTGTGTACAGAAGATGGTAACCTTAGCTTACCTACATGACAAACCTTGTGGTAGAAGATATTACCATAGTGAAATGTTCTAAAAACCAACTTCTTCCTTTCCCCAGCCTAGTTTTAGTGTAAAAATATTGTATGAAAATGTGGAGCAATTGAATGAGTAAATTCGATACTATTTAAGCTATTTTTACAATTTGCATATTATCTACTGCAGTACCTAACTTAAAAGTATTTACCTATATTGTGTAATTTTGGTAACCAACTGAAATATTGTATTTCTGTATGTTTTTTAGTGGCTATTTTTAGTATTTTGATTTTTCATAGCTATTTGTATATTCTACAAATCAGTAAATATTTAGCTATTCATTCTTTAATTGATTCATTCTGGCATTTATTTCAGGTGGAGGAGAAGGCCAAGGTAGGAGAGGAGGGGGAGAAGGTGGAAGTGGTGGAGGAGGTGGATGGTGTGGAGGAAGCAGAGAGGCTGGAAGGGCCAGAGGGGTTGGGGGGTGAAGAGGGGGCAGAGGGGGTGGGGGTGCCGGAGGGGATGGAGAGGGAGGAGGAGGCGGGGGGGGGCAGATGGTTTGGAGGAGGTGGAAGGGGCAGAGGGTGCAAAGGGATCGGAGGGGGCAGAGGAGATGGAGGGGGAAGAGGAGGTGGAGGGGGCAGACGGTTCGGAGGAGGTGGAGGGTAGGGCAGGCTGAAGGGGCGTAGGGAGAAGAAGGGCGGGAGGGGACAGAGGGGTCGGAGGGTGTGGATGGGGTCGGAGGGTGTGGATGGAGTGTCAGAGGCTGCCTTCTCACCTGTTGCCTTGTTGGCCAACCCATCATCTTGCAATGGCATTCACCAGGTGTCAAGGTGAGGAAAAGTGGTCAGATGCGCTGTAGGAAGATGGTTTATGATCATTGATATGCCATATGGTTGGGTTGAAGGGGTTGCTTGGCCAGGTCATAGGTGATGACTCTGTCGTGAGATGTTATTGACCCTCGGTGAATTTTTCATGCAACGAATTTATGCATGATGAACGGACTGCGACAAGTTGTCGTAGAGCTTTAGGAAGTATTGTTACCTGTTTTATCAATGTTTTTTCTTAAATGAAGGAATCCTAAGATGAAGTTATGGTATCTACCCAAAATTTTCACTGCAAATGTACGATCTGGCTTTTAATTAATACAGTATTAATATTTAGAATACATTTTAAAATTTCTTTTTTCTCACAAACAAAAATTTGTAGCATATTGGGTATTTATGCTCAATCTGCAGAATTTCCTCATGACTTTTTTATATTCTCTTTGTTAGTGCTAAACGGATATCACTGCATTTTGTGTAGTTCTGAAAATGATATTTACTGGATTTCCCAAGGGTTTGATTTTTGCATTCTTTGGTCTTCAATATTTCTTAAATGTGTTTTTTTCTGATGTTGCTAAGTCGCTCAGGGTGCTATCAAAAGACGAGATATTAAGAGGATATAACTTTACTGTAGAAGTGAATGCCATAGCTATTTACAAGCCCCATTATTCACAGTGCTTGACAGTAGAACAGTTTGAATGTGTAAAGTTCCTTTATTTTCAGAGCAGATATGTGATAATAGCAAGAAAAATAATGCAATAAAATGGTCAAGTAGTGGGTGGGAGTTTTCTAAATTATTTGAATGTAATGTGTGCATGTGTATTTTTGGCTAATCACCCTCTTGGATTATTATAGGCATAGCTCCTTCCACACCAAACACACTCACAAGGAAGGGGGAAAACCCTGTGCCGGCATTAGCCAATCCTTAATGAAGACCATCAATGGAGCCAATGGCCTAACCTCCCTTCCGAAGGATGGAACGCTGAATTTCTGCAGTCCCCTCAAACCACACAAAAAGGGGGCCGGGTGACCTTGGAAAAAATCCTACTTTCGTAGAATTCGTGCACGCTGTCCTTTCGAGCAGCAGGTGATTAGCAGCCAGCTGCCTAACCACTACATCACCAGCACTCCCTATATATGAATGAAAGAAATGTTTATTGTGTGCATAGTTCAATGTTGTTATTTCATAGAATTTTACTCTCTAATGTCATGGTGATTGGACAACACTTATCCAGTCACTCCTGTCTTCGTAATGTAGAGTAGGCATGTTTTAGCAAGAAATGGCATAATGACAGTGTGGATTGGAACTTACAAATAAAAGTGGCTGTATCTTATATAATATTACAGTAATGTCTGTTTCCACCATTGTGATCTGGTGTACTACCATACTGATTTTTTAAAAATTGACATTTTTAGAAAGCTTAGGCCTCGGCATCGATGCAAAATTTCTTTCATTAAAATTGAACCCTTACCAAAGGGAAGCTTTTAACATTTTAAGTTCATCCCAGTTGTGCATACAACCCGCATAGTTCTTGGCTGCAACTTAGACTGATCCTTCCTGGGGGAACATCTATACCCTATCGAGTTTTTGAACAGTTTGTCACCATCTGGTTTGCCACCGCATAGACTCCATCTGGAACTCATCACTATTGTGATGTTGATCAGAAATTTAAACTCCAATAAAGGATAAGTTAATGGAACACAAATGATTGTAAAAGGCTTTCAAGAACACTGTATAGCAGGGAAAGTTATCGGCACTGGAAAGACTGGTCCCATACCGAGGATTAAATTATGCCCATTAGTCCCTACAATTCCTTTCAAACTGTGTAGAAGACAATTTCTGATCAAAACCGCATTTTCAATGACAATCATCGAGTATCAAGGGCAGATGATTACATGTGTTGGAATTTACCTAACATCGCCCGTTTTCTCCCATGATCAGCTGTATCTGGATTTTCCCGAGCTTCATCATGCAAGGGCATCACTGCTACCATCATTGAAGGACCTCAACTGTTTTTGGACAATGATAAAATGATAACGTCAAATTATGTATTCATAGAAATGTTGTAAATATAAAGGAAAAAAATCTTAATAAAATATTGTATATTAAAATACTTTATTTGATTTTTCGTGTAAATCATTCGCACCGGCACAGCTAGTACATACATAAATATAATATGTGTCCTTCGCTTTGGGAGGCTTAGTGATCTCATCTTGAGATTTATAATTATTGCCAGCTCTCATTGCATGATTGCAGCCGATTTTTTAAAATAATTAATGGTTAAGGGATTGATTCTTGCCATGCACGCTTTGAAGGATTTGTCCCCCAACATTCCAAACCAGTAGTAGGAAATATGTCATTTTTTAAAATCTGATTGTAGCATTTTTACTGTTGTTTATCATGCTAGTGTATTTTAATGAAAATTGTATTATAACTTGGGAGATGTCCATTGAAATTCAACCGGAAAGCATTTTGTGAAAATAAATATGAACATAAATATAGCCTGACTTTATTTGAATGGCAAGAAAACAAACTTTCATTATTTTAGGCATTGGTTGTTTCAAGTTTCGAACATCTACGATGATTCTAAATACCTGATTTTAATATGTGAATGATTAATGTTCCACATTCATATGTATTTCTTCTCGTAAATGACGCAACGAATGTTGTTTACATTGGATGCTATGAAAATATTTTCTCTCTCCTTTTCTCTCTCGTACTGATTGTAAGAGCATTCAAAGAATGCTTTCACCCATATGGATTGAAATAAAAATATGATTTCGAGGTTTAACAACGCAATTGGTTTGCATGGAAACATACCATTAAATGGCAGGATTTCCCCAAAATATATCAATTAAACTTATAACATGAGGGATTTCGAACTTTAAGCGGGAAAAGATTAACAGAAAAAGAAACATCGTAGTTTTTTCTTTTAAATGGGCTAGATCCAAAAATCATAGGCTAATTCTTTCTAATTTAGATCTCAAAAAGAATAAAATCCTGCAAGCCAAAAGGTGTTATCATATGGGAAATCGAATGGCCTACCTTGGAGTCGAAACTAGAACTTTTTTAGAGACTTCATTTTGTCATCATCTTACAATATGTGAATCAATCATTCCTGCCAAAAATAAAAAGTGAATCTTGTTCCATTATCGAGCTATTTGCATTTTTATAGTGGTAGAGAGGGAGCCACAAAGGGACAGAAATAGCCTTTTATTATCGTAAGATGTAAACATTATTTTTTTATTTCTATGATGTTTCTCAGGATAATTCTTGTAAATATTCATCTTTATGTCAAAATCTATTGCTTTTTTTGAAATGGAGTACCGAATTTTTATTTGATTTTCGGAATATATACTTGTGGTGGAACCTGGAATGCAACACAACATGCAAACCTGTTCTGTTTTCGAAAAATGGACGCTCCTATAAATAGTACGCTAGTCATTTCTATAGATAAAATTTTCAGATTTGAACCGGACTTATTTATTGTACACTTTCAGTAAATATGCAAAATATAAAATGCATTCACAATCCCATTTTATTATCCCAGATTGTCCCTGTTTCCCTAAATCCTCTTTTCCTGAGCTCATCAAGCAACGCATGACTTGTAAAAAAGTTATCAGAATATATGTTATAACAACTGGGTGGGTCATCAATTACTGAAAGCATTTTGTTCACCACTTGAGTACCTAGGGGTGCAGTACTTTGGTTGTTGGAGGATTCTTTACCGCAATACAGAGAAAAATTGTAGCAGTAACCATTTTCTCCACACATTACCCATAATTTGTTACCGAGCCTTATCAGTATACCCCTAATAAGTTGTTTTAATTGATGTTGCCCATAGTATCTGACAATCATCTCATCTATAGATAAATTTCTGCACCACCTGCTGTATATTACATGAAAGGTACTTCTAACCCCTCATCATTTCCTTCCTTTCCATCGGTAAGCTCATCAACTTCAGGTGGATGTGCAGCTATATCTCACTGTGCTGCTCACATATAAATTGATTGCATGCTGTACACTGTATCAGCTATTTCCTAACTCTTTTCCTGTCACACATACATCTTTAGCAGATAATATATTTAGAATTCAAAAAAGAGCCATAGCGATCATTGCTGGTAAACATCCTAGAGCCCCTTCTTGTCCCATATTTCAAGATCTACATATTCTTCCACTCCCCTACCTATATATCCTTTCCTTATTATGTCTTATTAACTCAAACATTAAGGAATACCCAAACAACTCATACCATCATGACCACAACATCAGAGCTAACAATGACGTTCACATCTACAGTTATAGAACCAAAATTTGTAGTCATGGACCTAAGGCAATATCCTACCAAACCCTTATAAAAATATTCAAAACAACATAACTTTCAAAACAACGATTGAACAATAGCTCCAAAGGAAACTTTTCTCTTCAGTAGAGGAATATCTCAACAACTCTTGATGTCCTAGTCTTAACACTGTCGATTTCCTTTTTGCATGTAACCCATTGCTTACTCTGAGATTATATAAGGGTAAATCATTGAAATGTTTTTATTAATTTTACTTTTATTTACTTTTTTATGTACATGATTTTTTTAATTCTGACCTGTCCAATATCAATGTAACTGATCCAAGGACCAATAAACATAATTATCATTAAAGATATGGGTGTAGTAGGGCATACCTGCACGACCGTCAATATGAGATTAGAACTGTGGTTAAAATGAAGAAGGACCTTACCATACATGAAGAAATGTGAATATTTGCTACATTAGTGAATGTTCAAAGATCAAATTGTCTCGCCAATAAGTTAAGTTCATTTCTGCCCTTCTGAAATTGTAGTGGCTACTATGGAAACTTTCAGAGGTGCTTGGTATACAAATTTAATCTTTTCCGGGCATGATGTTTGAAGATATTGTTCAGGTAAGATAAGAACAGGAATAGAGACATCAACATAAAAAAAAGTAAAATACTTAGTGTTTCATTTCCTATAAGTAGCAATTATTTACAAGTAATTACTAGTCATAAATTTCTTCGTTTTATAGGGACAATCATTATTATTTATATTTCTTTCTGACAATGGAAAATCAAAGAATAACAAACTCCAGCATCACATAAAAATATACTAGAAAAATAGCATTGCAAAGCATTTTAATGCTCTTTAAAGCACATTGAGGAAAATCTATCAGTTTAAACAAGGTAAATTATGTTTACCGAAAATACAGGGAAAAGAATTCTAATGTTGGGCGAAACACGGGTAACGAACAGGTGGAAGCTTGCTGTGGACGGGTTGTCATGACACATAAATCGCATGTAAAGAGTAAAGAATTTCTTAGATAAACAATCTTGTGTAAGAATTGGTCATGCTCCCTTTCCCTCTAAGGGGGTTATTTACAGGTGCCTTTGGCTTAGCTACCTAATGTCCCATATGAAAAGATGTTCTTTGAGATATTTCCATCTGACAAGCCAGGTGTTTCTACGTAAAATAAAACGCATACATATTTGTGTTTTTCAGTTTCAGTATCTTTGCTTAGATTAAATATTAATCATCATCCTTAAAAAAAGCGGGGTTTAGGATGCGGAGCCCACATTGCAAAATAAAATGTTTATTTATGTTTCATTTTTTGTATTTTTACTCCCCGCCCCATAATTCTTACGATTTTTTTATTTTAAATAAAACAACAACGTTTTTAATGTTTATTTTTTAATAATTTTCCATTAAGACAACCTTTACGGCAAAGGATGTGTTATTTGCGAAACTAAATGGTATAGACTTATACTCGGTACTCGAAAATATCTTCGCCGAATAAATTCTTCTATGTAGATGTTTAGGTGAAGAAGAAGTTGTTACAATCAACAATATTCTTTAGACTTACAGTGGATCCGTCACATTAACGCATGTCAAACGTTATTTCCGCTACGTTGTGCGTTTTTTAGAGCAGTAGTAGGTTAAGTGAAGTGCTTCTTTCGTTGTTATTTTTACGCCCTCAAAAAAGGGTCTCTTCATAAATCCTTCAGTTGTGTTACAATGGTTGCATTTCCAACTGATTTTTAAAAATTTTCATCTGTCAAGCCTAGTGATCACCATTACGTTTTTATGTTATGTACAGATATTCTTGGTTATTGTTGTCAACGAATACAACATTCGTAGTAGATGAATTAAACAAGTTATAATATAAATACGTTTTATTTTCATTCGTACGCCTGGTGCACATAGTAAATGAAAGGAGATGGATTATTCGCGACGAACAAGTGAACTTAAACACGTTTAGTTTCGTCACGTATACGTACACTCAGCTTTTGCAAGTAATGAGAAATAAATAATTTACGACGAGGGAATGAATGTGAACGTCAAAATTACTATTGCTCATCTCAAGTGAGGTATGTACGATTTAAATAATTTAATTGTCGACCGTTCTATTAATAACTACCTACGGATTATAAAATAAATCGGCAAATCACAAATTCTATATTTCCTTGACATCGCTTCTGATATATCCTTTAGCAGTTGATAGACTAAGCCGTTATAATTTATCTATTTTTCTAAATTGATTACATCAAACAATGGAGGCTTTTTTTCCTTTGTCGTCCAGCGGGACACCTCTGTTGGCCGTTCCCGTGGAAACCACACCATTCGGGACTAGTTCATTCTTGTTCAACGAACGAAAGATGGATCAATTTAGCAGTCAAGGTATGTGAATTGATTTCCGCTTAATCTCACCTCCAATCCTCTTAGTTGGCGCAGACTACAATTTTTAGGAAACATTTCTCATAAATTGTCCTACCTTTATCCTAAACTTAAACTTAAACCTACTTTCTACTCTCCAGTTACATTTTCCAAATTATTCATCAACGCTAAAGACCCGATACAGTTGTCATTAAGAAGTGGTGTGTATATAAACTTTCTTGTGATGATTGCGGAGCGGTCTACTTAGGCCAAACGGGGAGGAGTTTGACAAGAGGTTTTAATGTGCATAAGCGATACTTCCGTTTAAATAATTTGAATTCTCAATTTGCGAAACATCTTTTACACCTTCCTTCAACCCTAAATTCCTCCACTTTGGAATTAAAGGTCGCAAATTGGATGCTCTTGAACAGCTAGAGATAATTATTTGTGAAGACTCGCTTCCCTTAAATGAACACCTTTCCCACAATCATCTCCTCTATTTAGCTTACCGAATATTTTCTAAATACGCTATATCAACGTTGTTGTCTTTGGTTCTTTTACCAAGTTTTTGTAACTATGTCGCTTTTGCCTTCCTTTCAAACCCCTTCCTTTTCCTAACCGTTTATTCAATTACCTTCCATCCATTCGTTTTCTTTCTAACCCCTCTCCACACCTTTTCCCCTATGTATTGGAACGACTTTTATATTTTATCACCTGATGATGCTACGATCGTAGTGAAACCGGTCGTGCATAATAAATTTGTGCAATTGACTAAGTTCTTTCTTTTTCTCGGTGAGTAAATTCCACAGGTTGACCTCATTATTGATACTTTTCCTTCATATTCATCTGTTTCCTTCTGTTAGGTACACGCCTTTAACCAAGCTTCCATCCTATTCTTCTTCTTAGTATCCACTACCTTGTATTTTCATCCTTTTTTTCGTTTCTCGATATTCGCATGAACTTGGATTTTTCCTATCCATATGTTTCCAAGGATATTTTGCTGACTTAATGTTGTTAACTGCGTCCGTCGAAGATCGACTGCACACAGAACCAGTAAATTATATCTTCTACAACATCTTTCTTAGCTTGAAACGATGAAACATTTACCTTCGTAAGGAAATAGGTCGTGAATACAAGTGCTCCGATCAAAGTAGGTTAATGAGTTGATATAAACGATAGTTTTCAGAAATTCTTTATTTGATAACATATGAATAGTTTGAAATGTATAAAAAAGAGCAAAGCCGTCGACATACGTTAAATTTGAAATTCTTTTGTCATTTGTGTCTGCAGGTTTGAACGTTTACGCCATGATTGGGGTGGCCATATCAATTTTTATTTGCCTAATTATTAAGCTGGCGTGGGAAGTTGTAAGACGGTGCCGCGTCGGAAGGAGGAGGAGACGGTGGTGCATAGAGGATGGGGTCCCCGTGGCCCAGAATTTATCTGTAAGTAAAATACGCCTAAACCGCTAATTACTTCCTCTATTATGTTATAAACCCTTCTAATACGTTCTTTCATATAGTTGATTACAAAGATGTCCAATGGCCTCTGGCGAATGTGAAATTCTCGTTTTCGAAGAATGTTTTTCTTCAAATATTCACTTATTAAGAACAAATACACAATGTTTTCTTATACTTAAATTTAGATCAGTCGCGCTACAAAATTGTTGACAAAATTTTACTATTTATTGTACCTGGCAGTGCTAGATTTGACAGAGCATATTTATTTACGTCATTCTAAATTATTATAAACTTACAATAATAAGTAGCAGTCCACTCATTATTTATTTAGGACATATTATACTATATTATTTATTTCCGCATTTGGTTTTTTACTATTGCGATGTGTTAATAAAATTCTGGAATAAGTATTTCAACTATTGGGCCCCCCCAAACATTTGGGGCCATAGCCGCGCACCCAGTGGGTCTATGCTTATATTTGTTGTTAATCAATTTTAGTAATTAGTATTTCAATTCGCTTAAAGGATATCCTAATACCAAAGTGGTTTTGATAGATTAATTAGCCTTCGGAAATCAATCTTGATGTTAAAACTAACAGGGAAATACTACTCCAACGGTTTTGCTCTGATCCACCGTCGGATCCAAAACTAACAAGTATTCATAACAGCTTAACACAGCCCCCCCCCCCCCCCCCCCCCCGAAGAAAGCCTTCTCTTTTTATCATATTCCGTCTCAAATTTCAAATTGTTTTAAAATTTCTACAAGATTTTCCAGGGAGATTTTCATTTTTCATTTATTACATCACCATATTACATAAATATCAATTTTAAGGTAAGTAATATACAATTTTTTATTCATTGACTGGCTTCGGAGATTTTCTTCGCCTTACGTTTTAACTACAGCCAGTGTAGCTCACATTTGCCATCTCAATAAATAGACTGTTTGCAATATTATAGTTTTCCGTTTTCCAAATTTATTAAAAATAACAAAGGATTCGTAAAGTGCGTATCGTAATATACTATTAGTAGGTACGTATGCAACCAAGAATGAATTTTTGATTTATATTTGAATGGAAAAAAACGGAATATATACAGACGGACGGACGGCAAAGAGATAACAATTGGTCGTATTTTTTTAAAACGCTAAAAATCGATGAAGAATTTTGTTACAAATATAAAATTGCCTTTCATCTGCGTGCCTAGTAAGGAAGAAATGAGTTAAAACGTTTGTTTCCGGATTATTATTTATCTTATATTATTTTTTAACAGTTAGGCGGCTAGTTACGCCCTTGCATCGAAGGCCATTCTCCCTATCCCCTCTCGCCCATAAATACATATGTTCAATTAACACCATTGCTGTTACGCCAATACTGTAGAAATATCGCACCTACTCATAACACAGTCGTGCGTGTTTTGTCGAAAAAAATACATGAGATTGGGATACTTCGTATTGGTAACACGAATTCCACATTTTTACCATTTATTGTGATTTTAGACTTTCAGACGTTATTTTACCGCGGATGAAAATAGGAATTCGTGAATTACCGACCTACAGCCATGTCGCAACGTTCTTCTTCCTTATTCTTTTCTTTCCTAGGAGATCTTCCTCTGTAATGTTCGTTTAAATTGTCTTTTACAAGGAAAAAATAGGATCCGAGGACACCATCAATATAAAAAATAACGATGCATGTCAAATATGCGACCTACACGTGAGCTGTTATCAACGTCGTCTAATATGCGATGTACACATGTGAGGTGTAATCTACGAACGGAAAACATTCCTCATGAAGCACTATTTGCAATCTAAGGATGAATTAATAACTTTATTAATGTTGCTATCTCGTGGGTTCCCGAGACTATACAAATAAATAAAAATAAAATATTCTTCGTTCGCCATTGAAAAAGTTGATGCGGGAGTTTTATGAGAGATTTGGTTGGGTGAGATCTTGTGGTGTACAATTGAAAGATGGATTGCAAGTACGTACCACGGTTGGAAGCGAAGGGGTACTCCGTGGGACAACGATGTGGTGAACAAGACGTAGGAACAATTATAGTTAATGGTTTCAGGCGTCACTTGGTGGAATTTCTACATAATGTAAAATAAAGAGACTTTTTGTAATTCTGCATAAATTTGATTAAAACTACCTTGGTTTCGTTGCAATGCAACATCACCATGTGCGTTTCTCAAAACTATTTCAAGTTTAATGGAAGTTTTTATAAATTAGATGGACTAGCCATGGGCTCTCCTTTGTCGCCACTACTTGCAGACATTTACATGGTCAATGTTGAAGGTAATTTATTTTCTTCAAGATAACACCTGACGATGTTGCATTACGACAAAACCTAGGTCGTTTTAAATAAATTTATGTGGAATTACAACAAGTCTCTTTATTTTACATTCCGTAGGAACAAAGCATGAGGCAGCTACCCTAGGGTGACCAGGCGACCCGGAAAATCCGGGACTGTCCCGGAATTTTACTTAACGTACCATTGTCCCGATAAAGTTCTTCGGGGCACCCATTTGTCCCGGATTTTTTGTTTCTGCCTTGCAAAACCTCCTCGCCACGAAAATGTCATAAATGTCTTTAATCCGAATCGCATTCATTATATTGGAAAATACAGAAATTACTTATTAAATCTTGTTACAATCGGTGCTATTCCTATATTCCAGAGCAGACCGCATAGATGAAGAAATTGTGTAGTTTTGGTTTGTGTTTCGGGCGCATGTAGAAAGAATTTTGTATGATTTGACAAACAAGACAGCCTTGACGTGAAAACAATCAATACCATTATATTAAGCGCGTTTAAATTAAATATAAATTTTTTCCGATGATTAAAAGTAATAAAAAATTGAATGACGCAGGCAGGCATAGCCTAAAAATTAATGAAAAATTATATAAATTTACATAAAATGAAATAGAAGCCATATGGTGTTATTCTATCTTCTACGCTATTTATATACACATTTAACTTTATTATTTGCCCTATTGTTACCTATAAATCGTGATATCTTGTGTTGTAAGTATTTTACATATTCATTTAATTGAAATTCTTTGTTAATACATTAAACAAAATTGTGCTCTGTATTTGCGAAACTTATCTACTTTAAATTTAAGTACATATAACTAAACCCGGATTTTTCCCGATTATATCCCGGATTTTCCTGTTCAGGTCGTGTTATGTTCCGGTTGGTTTTTGAGTGTCAATCGCATATTAGACATGATCGCATGCTAGACCGTCACCTAAAAGGTAATTAATCCACTCCAATGTTTTAGCAAGAGTGTTAGGAGGTTTTTGTATTTTTCGACTTTGATAGGAACAAGCTGCACACAACTCGAGTTCAAACATAAAATTCCATACCAAACTCCCTATTTCACGAAATTAAATATCTTCTCACAACGGAAGGACCTTTTTGATGTATCAGTATTTTTACATGTCGATATATTCCTACAGGTATGTTGTTGATATATCGGTACATTATATTTTTTGGCATCCCAATTTCAATAAAACCTTGCCGTTCGCGTATTTGATGGTTCGCGATGCGTGCGTACGTGTCAGTCAGTCGAGATGTTAATTTCGCGGAAAATGAGAAGTATTCAGCGAGAACTCTCGCATTCATTATCTTACACACATGAGTTCCGCTTGGCTCAAATGATGTTGACTTGGAGATCGCGTTACTTTAATTACGAGTTATCTTCGTACAGACCCTCCCCGGTTGACGCAAAACTCGACCGACGTTAATGCCACTTTACGTGAAAACATCCGAGTTAGGAAATTGAAGTTAGCAGGCAAGCGGAAAAATTAACGTGGTGGAATACACATGGGTGCGTCTCGCGGTCGACTTCCTCGCATAGGGTGAGTGTGTTCTGCTTGGTCTTCATGCCTTGTTGTGCTGATTGTGCGTAGCTCGTGTTATTTCCGCAAAATACGTGACTTTTGCATCCCCAGTCATGGCTGGTAAGAGTAAAATTGATTGTGAAGGTGCCAGTGCTACCAAGAAGAGACGTACGATAAATCGCGAGGACAATCTCGACATCGTGAAGCGATATGAAACCGACCAATAACAGAATATAATGTGACATATCGTACTGTAATTTTCGACTTGCGCAACCGAACCCTTATGAAGGTCGGAGACCGTGTGTATATGGTGTATTTTAGGCGCTGCAGGGCCCACCGACAAGTCATACACTAAATGATATGTTAAGGAAATTGTAACTCAGCACCTGGAGCAAAAAAAACTTGAAGCTGTAAAATAATATATCTTTAAGGAGATTATGAGGAAGTGTGCAGCTTAGTCTTAGTTTCATTAAATTTTAAATTTATTGAGAATCTTCATCAAATAACTTCATAGCTATATAATTACGTTAACTCATCTTGTTCTTTTCTTGTTCAGAGTGAAGAAGAATACACCCATGCCCCAAAAGGGATTTTAAAAAAGCCTGATGGAAAAAGGGCCCAGCTACACGTGAGTGTTTTTAACGATGCTCTGATTTTTCTGCATTCTATTTACTCTGATGCCCGAATGCAATTTGATAGTGCCAATCATAGAAAAAAAGCTTTTCCTCTCCCATAGATTTTTATGTGCATATTAAATTGTTGTAACTACCCACTACTTATCCTATTGTCAGGTCTGGCTACAGATGTGATGTGTGTGTTTGTGAGAGATAGATAGATGGAAAGATATACGGATTATCGTCTTTATTCGGACGAAATTTGGACCATAAGGTCCATTCTTACATTTAACCCTTCGTCTATATAATGAATATTAAAAATAAAAGTATTGCAATGGAGTAGGGAGTAGGCCAGTGCGTAGGTCAATCTCGGGGTCATCAAATAACTGCGATAGTAGGTCAATACCTAGGTCGACGTTGGGACTCAATAAACTCTGCGCTAACAATAGCAATGATAACGCCTCTCTTAGAAGTCGCACCATCCATAACACAGAAAAAATTCAGAAGCGGCCCGAAAGCGACTCATTAACAATTTTAAATATAAACTGCCGTAGTATCAGGAATAAGACAGCAGAATTTCAGAATTTATTAGAGGAAACTGAGGCAGATATAGTGATAGGCACAGAGAGCTGGCTAACTTCGGATATACACGACCGAGAAATTTTCCCCTTAAGATATAATATTCACAGACGAGATAGGGTAAATAGGAACGGAGGTGGAGTTTTTATAGCGGTGAAGGACACGCTTATCAGTTCGCCAATTGAGTTTACGGAAAACAGAATAGAAAGCATTTGGTGTACAATCAACAGGGGAGGTTTAGGAAACATCCATGTATGTGCATGCTATAGGCCGCCAGGTGCAGACGCAGAAGACATTTATGAGCTAGAGGCCCAAATCAACTCAATACAGATGAAAAATAGTAAAAGTCTTACTATAGTAGGGGGAGACTTTAATCTACCCACGATAAATTGGCGCAGTTGCAGCTTCACACCACCCGGTAGAAATCGTGAGTCATGCGAAGCACTAATAGACATCTTCAATAAACATTCCCTTATTCAGGTAGTCAGAGAACCCACGAGAGAGGACAATATGTTAGACTTAATAGCACTTAATATCCCTGAACGTGTTTCTGAAGTAGTTATTGAAGAAGGAATCAGCGATCACCGAGTAGTCCGAGTTATCTTGAACATAGCATTCGTAAAGTATCGCAAGCCTAAGCGAAAAGTGTACATATTTAAGAATGCTAACTTTGCGGACTTTAAAGAGAAACTTATTAAAGATTACGCAACTTTCAGAAAATTAGCAAGCACGAAGAACGTTGAGGAAACTTGGAAAGCTTTCTTATCAGTAATTAGAACAGGTATAAATACGTACATACCAAGTAAATATATTACCGATAATGGAGAACCTAGGTGGTATAATCGGCAGGTTAGATGTGCTCTCAGGAAACAAAGAAAGCTTAACTCAAAACTTAAATGCGCCAAAAATAATATGTCACAGGAGGTAATAAATACAATTTCAAACAAGTACAGAAATTGTCGGACTTGGACTAAAAAGATTATGCGCAAGGCATTAATGAACTTTAAGAAAAAGATTCTCTGTGAACATCTAAACGAAAATCCCAAAATCTTTTGGTCTTATGTTAGAGAAGTTCAAGATCGACGCCCAACCGTAGCACCATTAAGAAACGACAAAGGAGAGGTAGTTTACGATAGCATTGATAAAGGAAACTTGTTAAACTCATTTTTTCAAAGCGTATTTACGACCGAAGTGGAGAAAAGGAAGGTCGATCCACCCGAACCAAGCGAAGAGAAGATGAACGATATACTTATATCAGCGAAAGGTATAGCAGAACAGCTCAAAATCATAAATGCAAATAAATCCCCGGGACCGGAAGAGATACCAGCTAGAGTATTAAAGGAATTAGCGTTAGAAATAGCACCTTATCTCGAAACAGTTTTCAGTAAGTCACTTAGTCATGGCGTTATACCTAAGGAATGGAAATTAGCGTTTATAACTCCGCTACATAAAGGCGGGAAAAATGACGACCGAGAAAACTACAGGCCGATTTCGCTAACCTCAATATCTTGCAAGATTCTAGAGCACATCATCGTTAGTTCTGTGATGGACTTCTTAGATAGCCAGGACTTGCTCAGTAAATATCAGCACGGTTTTAGGAAGGCAAGATCTTGTGAAACACAGCTCGCTCTGTTTGCACATGATATACTACGATCCGGTGATCGAAAGACCCAGCTAGACGCGGTTTTTCTTGACTTCAAGAAGGCATTCGATAAAGTCCCTCATATTAAGTTATTGAAAAAATTACAAGCCTGTGGAATAAATCGAAAGATAATCGAGTGGATCAGGGACTTTCTCAATGACCGGGAACAAATGGTAGTCATAAATGGATTTAAATCAGATTCGGTCAGCGTGTCCTCCGGCGTTCCACAGGGAAGTGTCATCGGTCCCCTATTATTCCTTATATACATAAATGACTTAGATAATGTTATTACAAGTAAAATCAATTTATTCGCGGATGATACGGTAGTTTACAGAGAGATTAACAGTCCTGCTGATCAAGCATTACTTTCTAACGACCTACACGCAATTCTCGAGTGGTGTAAAGAGTGGCAATTAGAGCTGAACTTAGGTAAGTGTTCCGTCATGAGATTCTGGAGAAACAAAGAAATTGAGGCGATGAATTACAGTATAGAAGGCGTACATCTAAAATTATCCGAATCCGTCAAATACTTAGGTGTCATTTTAACAAGTAACCTCTCGTGGGACACACACATACGAAATATATCCGGGAAAGCTAAGCAAAAACTAGGATTCATCAAACGGATAGTAGGTAAAAGCGAAGAAAAAGTCAAAGAGACATGTTACTTTTCTTTAGTTAGACCGCTGCTAGAGTATGCGTCGAGCATATGGGATCCGTACGAGAAAGGTTTAATCACCGAGTTAGAGAAAGTGCAGCGAAAAGCTGCTAGATTCGTCAAAAATTGTTATGATAGAAATATAAGCGTTACAGGCTTGATACAGGACTTAGGATGGGAATCACTAGCTGAGCGTCGATCACGTGCTAGGTTAAAACTTCTTGAAAGATTTAGAACGAGTACTTTCTCCAGCGACGTCAAAGAAATAATAAGAGCTCCCACCTATATCGGTAGAATGGACCATCCCCGTAAAATAAGAGAGATAGCCTGTAGGACAGAGAGATACAAAGGCTCATTTTTCCCTAGAACGATAGCTGAGCAGAATAAAACTTGCGATCAAAAGTAACCTCGCGTAGGGGTGTAAACCAAGGCCTAATTTTGGAGTTTTCCCTTTGGTGTTAATACACCCCCTGCCACACACCCTTGCGGTGGCTTGCAGGGTAAACTGTAGATGTAGATGTAGATGTGGAGAGTATATACAAAACCTAAAGAGATATAAGTGAAGACAGATATAACTTTGAGGGGAAAATCTAGGCTTGTTCTTCCTAGTAAAATCCACGCAGGAAAACACCCACAGATAAGGGGGTGCGAAAATCCTACATAGTGTATATATCACAATGAAAAGCTGCAACGAAATATTGCCAGTCGAAAAGTCACTTCCTGACGGCCCGATAGATATTGAATGTCGAGAGTTTGCAGTTGTTTTTTTTTAACCTTGCCATATGTGTATGACAATTTTGAACCGTAATGAGGCTGTGTATGGTATCAAAATTCAAACATATATCCAGTATGCCAAAGGACATGAAAAAGACTGAAAACACGAGAGACCCAAAGTGAGCAGAATGCGAATATTTGAAGTCAATTATTTAATTCACACGTAGGGAACAGAGAGCGAAAAAGAGGAAACAAAATTGGTCAAGATAATGAAAGGTTGGATGTTTTTTCTTATAAACGTTGATAGTTTCAAGGTTTCCGAATCCATTTTTATTCTGAGCGACTTTTCCCGATGGCCACTGCATTGTATCCAAATAAAAATTGGTGTACAGGTTTCCCTCTCTTTATGCGGGTGTTGCGTTCTAGGAAAGTGACGCATCAAGTGAAATCGCATAAGCAGAGCCCGTATTTACATGTAAATATAGGGATACATTCCTCAATTAATCCTACATCCCCTCCAAGATGCTCTTCTTTCGCTCCATCAGGACTTCTTATGCGCTGGTTACAAAATTAAAACAATTAACACTAAATTATACTCGCCAATAAAAGGAAGCAGACGAGCACAAGTGGTGTCTGCTGTGAGTGACATAATAGTGGAGGTTTAAAGTGCCGGAGGGTTGGCTTGGCCCAATGCAAGTTCCGCGGGCAAGGAGACGAAAATTCTCAAGTGTGCTCAGACAGCATCACACGAAATCTCCCTCTCCACTCTCATCTCTTTTACTGTAGTACTAATACGCGCACCATAAGAGACAATGAGAAACTCAATGGTCGCCTTGTGGTGAAGTGCAGAACTTTCTTTCATTTGTATTGCACTGGCCGCGTAACCACATAAGAGCGAATAAAAGGCGCATAAAAAGAAATTCCGGTACCAATAAGTTTGTCGCATAATAACGAATTCTCATATAGCAACCAGCATAAAGAGAGGGAAACTTGTATTTAAATTGCTCTACATATTGTATTTGGTTACTCCCTTCATAATTCCAACTACCAGTAGTGGTTCTCCTCTTCCTTACCCAGATCCACAGTAAAATATTGTATTTCCTCAAAATGAAAATGTGAAATTCCTTGAAAGTTTCATTTTTTCCAATTCCAGATACAAAATGAGTATAATTTACTGATTCATTATTAAAGGAGCCGAATAAGGTAAAATTATCAATCATAGATAAGAGAGGTCAAGGGTACGATAATGGTTCAGATATGAATATACGAAATATAAACTTCAGAGCGTTTTTAATCCCTGTAGGGCTCTTTCTTTAAATTTACTTGTGAATAACGGTGCAAAAATTCAGAGCAAATAAATTGGTTTCCTTTCTGCTGTGCAAGAATTTCATATTTTCTCCTTTGAGCCTACAAAACAGTGGGAAGTGTCGAACAAGTATGTTTTCAGAATGACCTTAATAAGTAACGACAACTAGTAGTATAAATTAAAAACTGAACCCTTACGCAAGTCTGAGGATCTCTGTTTATGGTGTGTTAAGTGATTGCAGAATGCACCGACAACTCACAAACCAAATATATTACATATTAAGTACTCAGACGTGACTCAGAACATGGGAAAAATAAATATTTAATAGAACTGTAAAATGAAATTATTTTTCTGAGATTATTTATAAATTTGCAGCTTTGTCTTTCTTCTTTGATTAAATTGTACATTTTTCGTGAAACTTAATAAACTTCATTTCACGACTAAATATTTGAGCTACTGAACAAACAGAAAAACAAATGAGTTTTTTCATGTGGCGTTGGTTTCATAATGATGTTCCTGCATTCTGTTTTTTCTGAAGCCTGTGGCATATCATAGAAGAAAAGCTTTTTTTCTCCCAAACATTTATACGTACAAAATCATTGGCACTTACTTTCATTGCTAATTTTTCCCTTTCGTTTTTGATTGCTATAACACTCCCCCTTCATCGCCCAATGTCCTGGTTTGGTTATCTGCTGAATTTCCATATATATTTTATAATGTTTAGATGTTTTTACCAGTTTCCTTACTTTACAAAATTTTTTCCCAGGTCAGATTCAGATTCAACATAGATGATGAGAAATCCTCCCAGACAAATGGTGGCATGGAATTGGTAAATCCCATTTTTATTAAAATATCTTATATGGTCTGCCCGTATCTCCATCTCGAATCAACCATGTATTGAGGTTTGACTAAGGTTAAATGGTTTCTAACTTTTTGACTGCTTCACAAACCAATTTAACTTTACCAAAATTATATAATCAAGTTTAGTAAGTCAAAATTTATTCTTTACATTTTAGTTAAAAGCATAAAATTTATCTTTAAATAATTTATTTTAAATTATTTTAATACCATGGTAGGCTACATTAATTAAAGTCTCAGAGGTTTCAATGGGACATATCAGATTTAATCCTCTGAAGAATTCGCCCAGAAATTTTTAACAAAGAGTCACGCATGGCCATTTTGACATGTATAGCACGTGGAGCAGGTGAAAACTGCTTGGGAAGCAAGGCACTGGGTTGTGCACCATCGGTGCCAGGGATAATATGTAAAACTAAAAACACATGTAAAAATTTGCCCCAGTACCATGTGGAAAGAATTGGTATAAAGTCTTATGTTGATTATGGAACTAGTAAAATAACTTGCCAAAAAATCCTCAACGTTTTGAGATGATTCAGATCAACTTTAGGAGTCAAATAACAATAAGTTTTACTTGAAACTGAAAGAAGATATAGAAAACTTTTATGGCAATGTGGGAGAACTATTGAGAATAACTTATAATCAGAAAGGTTTACCAGAAAAAAATAAATTATAAACACATCACCTACGGAACTTATTCAGTTAATATCCAAGTGAATAATGCAAAATATTTGGCATATGGCACTTAATCAAAATATTAATAAGTGATTACTTTATTGTTAAGTGCTCACTGGCTCCTTCTTATCCTTCTGAAACTGTCATTGATTTTTATTTTAATATATTATATCTTATTTCCATTTTGTTATGTATATATATATATATATATATATTTATCATATGGAATGAAAAAGCTATATAATATAGATCAGTGATTCTCAAACTTTCAATTGTCGCATCCCCCTTGAATATCATACAGCCGCCTTTGAATTGAAAATAGCAAAAATAAGAAAATGTATTCATTTTATATAACTGTCAATAATTATATATCACATCATTTTTCCAAAAATTTCCTGAAAAATTTTGTTTTCAGAGAAAACTTTATTTTATTGACACTTCACCTTGCATCGAAAACATTTTATGGCCCACAGTTTGAGAAACACATGTACAGTCATTAATAAAAAGAGAAGATTTAGTATGAAATGGATAAAAATTTTAGTAGCTACAAGAGACCAAACCAAATAATGAATGAACTGCACTAATATGCTCAAGAGCACACCTATCCGTGAACTAAATATTAATTTTTGATTGAACCATGAATCAAGCCAAATTCTTTCAAATAATGGTTCGATTCCAGGAATTTTTAAATTCAAAATCCACCAAATTTTCTGCTCAGATTAGGGTTGATTCAGCTACTGGAAAAGTTAATGAGAATAAAAAATAGAGTAAAGGCTTCAATGTTAGTAAGATCTGAAGAAAATTTTCAGGTTGAATCATTGTTGAATTCAGTTCAAAAGTTGTTAGAATTAGCTGGGAAGTGTATTCTGCAGTATTAGGAAACACAAATATACAATCAGCAACAACTCCTAACTATTGCTACTCAGGTTACAGTTGCAATTTAAAAATGTGATTTGTCTTGACCCAATTTAGAGCATAACCTTTTAAAAATAGTCATGCGAAAAAATTGTCCTGTTTTTCTTCGCATTTCCACCTCACAATGCAAATGTAGAAAGAGCATTTTCACTAATGCAGTCAGTGGACAAATGAAAGGAATAGGTTTAATGCTAAGTCTGTGAAAGGTGTTCTGTTTTTGCAGTGCAATTTCAAACATATGTAATGCAATGTTACGTACTTGAGAGGCAATCCAGAGATAATGAAAGAAATTATTTCACAAGACAAATATGAATGGGCTTATCCAAAACATTAGTAAATAATGTTTACACTGTTTTTGTTTGCATTAATAAATTTGTCCTCTTTTATGTCCTCTTTTTAAAATTCCAGATGACCTTTTTGTCCTCTTTTTTCCCCCAAAAACATGGAAATGCCCTCCTTTTCTGTGTACAGAAGATGGTAACCTTAGCTTACCTACATGACAAACCTTGTGGTAGAAGATATTACCATAGTGAAATGTTCTAAAAACCAACTTCTTCCTTTCCCCAGCCTAGTTTTAGTGTAAAAATATTGTATGAAAATGTGGAGCAATTGAATGAGTAAATTCGATACTATTTAAGCTATTTTTACAATTTGCATATTATCTACTGCAGTACCTAACTTAAAAGTATTTACCTATATTGTGTAATTTTGGTAACCAACTGAAATATTGTATTTCTGTATGTTTTTTAGTGGCTATTTTTAGTATTTTGATTTTTCATAGCTATTTGTATATTCTACAAATCAGTAAATATTTAGCTATTCATTCTTTAATTGATTCATTCTGGCATTTATTTCAGGTGGAGGAGAAGGCCAAGGTAGGAGAGGAGGGGGAGAAGGTGGAAGTGGTGGAGGAGGTGGATGGTGTGGAGGAAGCAGAGAGGCTGGAAGGGCCAGAGGGGTTGGGGGGTGAAGAGGGGGCAGAGGGGGTGGGGGTGCCGGAGGGGATGGAGAGGGAGGAGGAGGCGGGGGGGGGGCAGATGGTTTGGAGGAGGTGGAAGGGGCAGAGGGTGCAAAGGGATCGGAGGGGGCAGAGGAGATGGAGGGGGAAGAGGAGGTGGAGGGGGCAGACGGTTCGGAGGAGGTGGAGGGTAGGGCAGGCTGAAGGGGCGTAGGGAGAAGAAGGGCGGGAGGGGACAGAGGGGTCGGAGGGTGTGGATGGGGTCGGAGGGTGTGGATGGAGTGTCAGAGGCTGCCTTCTCACCTGTTGCCTTGTTGGCCAACCCATCATCTTGCAATGGCATTCACCAGGTGTCAAGGTGAGGAAAAGTGGTCAGATGCGCTGTAGGAAGATGGTTTATGATCATTGATATGCCATATGGTTGGGTTGAAGGGGTTGCTTGGCCAGGTCATAGGTGATGACTCTGTCGTGAGATGTTATTGACCCTCGGTGAATTTTTCATGCAACGAATTTATGCATGATGAACGGACTGCGACAAGTTGTCGTAGAGCTTTAGGAAGTATTGTTACCTGTTTTATCAATGTTTTTTCTTAAATGAAGGAATCCTAAGATGAAGTTATGGTATCTACCCAAAATTTTCACTGCAAATGTACGATCTGGCTTTTAATTAATACAGTATTAATATTTAGAATACATTTTAAAATTTCTTTTTTCTCACAAACAAAAATTTGTAGCATAATGGGTATTTATGCTCAATCTGCAGAATTTCCTCATGACTTTTTTATATTCTCTTTGTTAGTGCTAAACGGATATCACTGCATTTTGTGTAGTTCTGAAAATGATATTTACTGGATTTCCCAAGGGTTTGATTTTTGCATTCTTTGGTCTTCAATATTTCTCAAATGTGTTTTTTTCTGATGTTGCTAAGTCGCTCAGGGTGCTATCAAAAGACGAGATATTAAGAGGATATAACTTTACTGTAGAAGTGAATGCCATAGCTATTTACAATCCCCATTATTCACAGTGCTTTACAGTAGAACAGTATGAATGTGTAAAGTTCCTTTATTTTCAGAGCAGATATGTGATAATAGCAAGAAAAATAATGCAATAAAACGGTCAAGTAGTGGGTGGGAGTTTTCTAAATTATTTGAATGTAATGTGTGCATGTGTATTTTTGGCTAATCACCCTCTTGGATTATTATAGGCATAGCTCCTTCCACACCAAAAACACTCACAAGGAAGGGTTAAAACCCTGTGCCGGCATTAGCCAATCCTTAATGAAGACCATCAATGGAGCCAATGGCCTAACCTCCCTTCCGAAGGATGGAACGCTGAATTTCTGCAGTCCCCTCAAACCACACAAAAAGGGGGCCGGGTGACCTTGGAAAAAATCCTACTTTCGTAGAATTCGTGCACGCTGTCCTTTCGAGCAGCAGGTGATTAGCAGCCAGCTGCCTAACCACTACATCACCAGCACTCCATATATATGAATGAAAGAAATGTTTATTGTGTGCATAGTTTAATGTTGTTATTTCATAGAATTTTACTCTCTAATGTCATGGTGATTGGACAACACTTAATCTGGAACTCATCACTATTGTGATGTTGATCAGAAATTTAAACTCCAGTAAAGAATAAGTTAATGAAACACAAATGATTGTAATAGGCTTTCAAGAACACTGTATAGCAGGGAAAGTTATCGGCACTGGAAAGACTGGTCCCATATCGAAGATTAAATTATGCCCATTAGTCCCTACAATTCCTTTCAAACTGTGTAGAAGACAATTTCTGATCAAAACCGCATTTTCTATAACAATCATCGAGGATCAAGGACAGATGATTACATGTGTTGGAATTTACCTAACATCGCCCGTTTTCTCCCATGATCAGCTGTATCTGGATTTTCCCGAGCTTCATCATGCAAGGGCATCACTGCTACCATCATTGAAGGACCTCAACAGTTTTTGGACAATGATAAAATGATAACGTCAAATTATGTATTCATAGAAATGTTGTAAATATAAAGGAAAAAATCTTAATAAAATATTGTATATTAAAATACTTTGTTTGATTTTTCGTGCAAATTATTCGCACCGGCACAGCTAGTACATACATAAATATAATATGTGTCCTTCGCTTTGGGAGGCTTAGTGATCTCATTTTGAGATTTATAATTATTGCCAGATCTCATTGCATGATTGCAGCCCATTTTTTTAAATAATTAATGGTTAAGGGATTGATTCTTGCCATGCACGCTTTGATGGATTTGTCCCCCAACATTCCAAACCAGTAGTAGGAAATATGTCATTTTTTAAAATCTGATTGTAGCCTTTTTACTGATGTTTATCATGCTAGTGTATTATAATGAAAATTGTATTATAACTTGGGAGATGTCCATTGAAATTCAACCGGAAAGCATTTTGTGAAAATAAATATGAACATAAATATAGCCTGACTTTATTTGAATGGCAAGAAAACAAACTTTCATTATTTTAGGCATTCGTTGTTTCAAGTTTTGAACATCTACGATGATTCTAAATACCTGATTTTAATATGTGAATGATTAATGTTCCACATTCATATGTATTTCTTCTCGTAAATGACACAACGAATGTTGTTTACATTGGATGCTATGAAAATATTTTCTCTCTCCTTTTCTCTCTCGTACTGATTGTAAGAGCATTCAAAGAATGCTTTCACCCATATGGATTGAAATAAAAATATTATTTCGAGGTTTAACAACGCAATTGGTTTGCATGGAAACATCCCGTTAAATGGCAGGATTTCCCCAAAATATATCAATTAAACTTATAACATGAGGAATTTCGAACTTTAAGCGGGAAAAGATTAACAGAAAAAGAAACATCATAGTTTTTTCTTTTAAATGGGCTAGATCCGAAAATCGTAGGCTAGTTCTTTCTAATTTAGATCTCAAAAAGAATAAAATCCTGCAAGCCAAAAGGTGTTATCATATGGGAAATCGAATGGCCTACCTTGGAGTCGAAACTAGAACTTTTTTAGAGATTTCATTTTGTCATCATCTTACAATATGTGAATCAATCATTCCTGCCAAAAATAAAAAGTGAATCTTGTTCCATTATCGAGCTATTTGCATTTTTATAGTGGTAGAGAGGGAGCCACAAAGGGACAGAAATAGCCTTTTATTATCGTAAGACTTAAACATTATTTTTTTATTTCTATGATGTTTCTCAGGATAATTCTTGTAAATATTCATCTTTATGTCAAAATCTATGGCTTCTTTTGAAATGGAGCACCGAATTTTTATTTGATTTTCGGAATATATACTTGTGGTGTAACCTGGAATGCAGCACAACATGCAAACCTGTTCTGTATTCGAAAAATGGACGCTCCTATAAATAGTACGCTAGTCATTTCTATATATAGAATTTTCAGATTTGAACCGGACTTATTTATTGTACATTTTCAGTAAATATGCAAAATATAAAATGCATTCACAATCCCATTTTATTATCCCAGATTGTCCCTGTTTCCCTAAATCCTCTTTTCCTGAGCTCATCAAGCAACGCATGACTTGTAAAAAAGTTATCAGAATATATGTTATAACAACTGGGTGGGTCATCAATTACTGAAAGCATTTTGTTCACCACTTGAGTACCTAGGGGTGCAGTACTTTGGTTGTTGGAGGATTCTTTACTGCAATACAGAGAAAAATTGTAGCAGTAACCATTTTCTCCACACATTACCCATAATTTGTTACCGAGCCTTATCAGTATACCCCTAATAAGTTGTTTTAATTGATGTTGCCCATAGTATCTGACAATCTTCTCATCTATAGATAAATTTCTGCACCACCTGCTGTATATTACATGAAAGGTACTTCTAACTCATCATCATTTCCTTCCTTTCCATCGGTAAGCTCATCAACTTCAGATGGATGTGCAGCTATATCTGCTTCTATGTGTTCGGAAAATAAATATTCACAAGCCTCTTCTAGGGCTCTAAATATTTTACAATTCTTTGTTGGAGCTGATTAGTGAAAAAAATTATATAAAAAAAATTTCACAACATATCATACCTACAGGAAAAATCTACACAATGCCCAGCATGCTATTTATAGGACAGTAAAGATTATCACTATTTTTTATTTCATCCATGGAAAATATATTACTAATAACTACCATAATGTATTGTTACTCTCATATACAAAGGGATTCAATGGAAATATTCATCACTCACTGTTTGTAGATAAAGTATATTTCGAAATGTATACTCAAGACCACACTGCATGTGGAAAGCTTAGTTTTGCAGATACGTAAATATCTGAGAACCAAATCTCTGAGGTGAATAACATGAAAAAATGCTTCACCAGTCCCTGGCGTTTACTATTGATACAAAGTAGTCATTTTTGTTTAAAATCTAGATCGGATAATCCAAGAAAACTAAGTGCCCTATAAATAATACTAAAGCAGTATGGAATATTTTTTTAAAATTTTTACAAATGAAATGGTTGAGAAATTTAACTGTTGCATACAATTGTAAACATTATATTTGTTTATTGTTTATTTTGATAATTCATTTATTTCCTTACAGTGAGGCAAATTCAATATAATTGTATGAAAAATACTACAAAATACAACTACAATTTTTATGTAACCTTTTTTTACACTTACAATAATAGGTAAGTATATATAATCTCCACAATTATACAAGTATACTGTAGCTATTTAAATTTCTTACACCCATTACATATAGTTAGTTTCTCACTGTGCTGCTCACATATAAATTGATTGCATGCTGTACACTGTATCAGCTTTTTCCTAACTCTTTTCCTGTCACACATACATCTTTAGCAGATAATATATTTAGAATTCAAAAAAGAGCCATAGCGATCATTGCTGGTAAACATCCTAGAGCCCCTTCTTGTCCCATATTTCAAGATCTACATATTCTTCCACTCCCCTACCTATATATCCTTTCCTTATTATGTCTTATTAACTCAAACATTAAGGAATACCCAAACAACTCATACCATCATGACCAATATCAAAGTAACTGATTCAAGGACCAATAATCATAATTATCATTAAAGATATGGGTGTAGTAGGGCATACCTGCACGACCGTCAATATGAGATTAGAACTGTGGTTAAAATGAAGAAGGACCTTACCATACATGAAGAAATGTGAATATTTGCTACATTAGTGAATGTTCAAAGATCACATTGTCTCGCCAATAAGTTAAGTTCATTTCTGCCCTTCTGAAATTGTAGTGGCTACTATGGAAACTTTCAGAGGTGCTTGGTATACAAATTTAATCTTTTCCGGGCATGATGTTTGAAGATATTGTTCAGGTAAGATAAGAACAGGAATAGAGACATCAACATAAAAAAAGTAAAATACTTAGTGTTTCATTTCCAAAAAGTAGCAATTTTTTGCAAGTAATAACTAGTCATAAATTTCTTCGTTTTATAGAGACAATAATTATTATTTATATTTCTTTCTGACAATGGAAAATCAAAGAATAAAAAACTCCAGCATCACATACAAATATACTAGAAAAATAGCATTGCAAAGCATATCAATGCTCTTTAAAGCACATTGAGGAAAATCTATCAGATTAAACAAGGTAAACTTATGTTTACCGAAAATACAGCGAAAAGAATTCTGATGTTGGGCGAAACACGGGTAACGAACAGGTGGAAGCTTGCTGTGGACGGGTTGTCATGACACATAAATCGCATGTAAAGAGTAAAGAATTTCTTAGATAAACAATCTTGCGTAAGAATTGGTCATGCTCCCTTTCCCTCTAAGGGGGTTATTTACAGGTGCCTTTGGCTTAGCTACCATATGAAAAGATGTTCTTTGAGATATTTCCATCTGACAAGCCAGGTGTTTCTACGTAAAATAAAACGCATACATATTTGTGTTTTTCAGTTTCAGTATCTTTGCTTAGATTAAATATTAATCATCATCCTTAAAAAAAGCGGGGTTTAGGAGGCGGAGCCCACATTGCAAAATAAAATGTTTATTTATGTTTCATTTTTTGTATTTTTACTCCCCGCCCCATAATTCTTACGATTTTTTTATTTTAAATAAAACAACAACGTTTTTAATGTTTATTTTTTAATAATTTTCCATTAAGACAACCTTTACGGCAAAGGATGTGTTATTTGCGAAACTAAATGGTATAGACTTATACTCGGTACTCGAAAATATCTTCGCCGAATAAATTCTTCTATGTAGATGTTTAGGTGATTTCTCTTTGTTCCAAATTCTTTCTTATGGCGCACCTTAAACTTCTGCCTGTGCTTTCAATAGTTTGCGTGTGTGCATCATTTTATTTTGTTGGTCCACAAAATTTTCGCTGTGATTCACTTTCCAGTGTTTGTACCTGGAAGGATGTTAATTTATCCTTTCGTAAGCTTTCCAGCAATCCGATATTGTTTTAGTTCCGGGAAGAACGTACTTTTCACTTAATGGTAGTAAAGTATCGGCGTTTCCTTTTTAACTATTTCGAGAAAACATATCTGCGTTCCTCTTTCATTCCGAAAACCCACTGTTGATCAATGACAACAAATCCTCGATTGCTTTTCCTCTTCGTAATTACTGTCCCATCTATTTCCACTATTTCTCCAGGTCCTTCAAGAGTTTGTTGGTTGTAAAAAAATATAGGCAACCAATATCCCTGAAGAAGTTGTTACAATCAACAATATTCTTTTGACTTACAGTGGATCCGTCACATTTACGCATGTCAAACGTTATTTCCGCTACGTTGTGCGTTTTTTAGAGCAGTAGTAGGTTAAGTGAAGTGCTTCTTTCGTTGTTATTTTTACGCCCTCAAAAAAGGGTCTCTTCATAAATCCTTCAGTTGTGTTACAATGGTTGCATTTCCAACTGATTTTTAAAAATTTTCATCTGTCAAGCCTAGTGATCACCATTACGTTTTTATGTTATGTACAGATATTCTTGGTTATTGTTGTCAACGAATACAACATTCGTAGTAGCTGAATTAAACAAGATATAATATAAATACGTTTTATTTTCATTCGTACGCCCGGTGCACATAATAAATGAAAGGAGATGGATTATTCGCGACGAACAAATGAACTTAAACACGTTTAGTTTCGTCACGTATACGTACACTCAGCTTTTGCAAGTAATGAGAAATAAATAATTTACGACGAGGGAATGAATGTGAACGTCAAAATTACTATTGCTCATCTCAAGTGAGGTATGTACGATTTAAATAATTTAATTGTCGACCGTTCTATTAATAACTACCTACGGATTATAAAATAAATCGGCAAATCACAAATTCTATATTTCCTTGACATCGCTTCTGATATATCCTTTAGCAGTTGATAGACTAAGCCGTTATAATTTATCTATTTTTCTAAATTGATTACATCAAACAATGGAGGCTTTTTTTCCTTTGTCGTCCAGCGGGACACCTCTGTTGGCCGTTCCCGTGGAAACCACACCATTCGGGACTAGTTCATTCTTGTTCAACGAACGAAAGATGGATCAATTTAGCAGTCAAGGTATGTTAATTGATTTCCGCTTCGTTTTCTTTCTAACCCCTCCCCCCACCTTTTCCCCTATATATTGGAACGGCTTTTATATTTTATCACCTGATGATGCTACGATCGTAGTGAAACCGGTCGTGCATAATAAATTTGTGGAATTGACTAAGTTCTTTCTTTTTCTCGGTGAGTAAATTCCACAGGGTGAACTCATTATTGATACTTTTCCTTCATATTCATCTGTTTCCTTCTGTTGGGTACACGCCTTTAACCAAGCTTCCATCCTATTCTTCTTCTTAGTATCCACTACCTTGTATTTTCATCCTTTTTTTCGTTTCTCGATATTCACAATTATGCAAGTATACTGTAGCTATTTAAATTTCTTACACCCATTACATATAGTTAGTTTCTCACTGTGCTGCTCACATATAAATTGATTGCATGCTGTACACTGTATCAGCTATTTCCTAACTCTTTTCCTGTCACACATACATCTTGAGCAGATAATATATTTAGAATTCAAAAAAGAGCCATAGCGATCATTGCTGGTAAACATCCTAGAGCCCCTTCTTGTCCCATATTTCAAGATCTACATATTCTTCCACTCCCCTACCTATACATCCTTTCCTTATTATGTCTTATTAACTCAAACATTAAGGAATACCCAAACAACTCATACCATCATGACCACAACATCAGAGCTAACAATGACGTTCACATCTACAGTTATAGAACCAAAATTTGTAGTCATGGACCTAAGGCAATATCCTACTAAACCCTTATAAAAATATTCAAAACAACATAACTTTCAAAACAACGATTGAACAATAGCTCCAAAGGAAACTTTTCTCTTCAGTAGAGGAATATCTCAACAACTCTTGATGTCCTAGTCTTAACACTGTCGATTGCCTTTTTGCATGTAACCCATTGCTTACCCTGAGATTATATAAGGGTAAATCATTAAAATGTTTTTATTAATTTTACTTTTATTTACTTTTTTATGTACATGTTTTTTTTAATTCTGATCTGTCCAATATCAATGTAACTGATCCAAGGACCAATAAACATATTTATCATTAAAGATATGGGTGTAGTAGGGCATACCTGCACGACCGTCAATATGAGATTAGAACTGTGGTTAAAATGAAGAAGGACTTTACCATACATGAAGAAATGTGAATATTTGCTACATTAGTGAATGTTCAAAGATCACATTGTCTCGCCAATAAGTTAAGTTCATTTCTGCCCTTCTGAAATTGTAGTGGCTACTATGGAAACTTTCAGAGGTGCTTGGTATACAAATTTATTCTTTTCCGGGCATGATGTTTGAAGATATTGTTCAGGTAAGATAAGAACAGGAATAGAGACATCAACATAAAAAAAAGTAAAATACTTAGTGTTTCATTTCCAAAAAGTAGCAATTTTTTGCAAGTAATAACTAGTCATAAATTTCTTCGTTTTATAGAGACAATAATTATTATTTATATTTCTTTCTGACAATGGAAAATCAAAGAATAAAAAACTCCAGCATCACATACAAATATACTAGAAAAATAGCATTGCAAAGCATATCAATGCTCTTTAAAGCACATTGAGGAAAATCTATCAGATTAAACAAGGTAAACTTATGTTTACCGAAAATACAGCGAAAAGAATTCTGATGTTGGGCGAAACACGGGTAACGAACAGGTGGAAGCTTGCTGTGGACGGGTTGTCATGACACATAAATCGCATGTAAAGAGTAAAGAATTTCTTAGATAAACAATCTTGCGTAAGAATTGGTCATGCTCCCTTTCCCTCTAAGGGGGTTATTTACAGGTGCCTTTGGCTTAGCTACCTAATGTCCCATATGAAAAGATGTTCTTTGAGATATTTCCATCTGACAAGCCAGGTGTTTCTACGTAAAATAAAACGCATACATATTTGTATTTTTCAGTTTCAGTATCTTTGCTTAGATTAAATATTAATCATCATCCTTAAAAAAAGCGGGGTTTAGGAGGCGGAGCCCACATTGCAAAATAAAATGTTTATTTATGTTTCATTTTTTGTATTTTTACTCCCCGCCCCATAATTCTTACGATTTTTTTATTTTAAATAAAACAACAACGTTTTTAATGTTTATTTTTTAATAATTTTCCATTAAGACAACCTTTACGGCAAAGGATGTGTTATTTGCGAAACTAAATGGTATAGACTTATACTCGGTACTCGAAAATATCTTCGCCGAATAAATTCTTCTATGTAGATGTTTAGGTGATTTCTCTTTGTTCCAAATTCTTTCTTATGGCGCACCTTAAACTTCTGCCTGTGCTTTCAATAGTTTGCGTGTGTGCATCATTTTATTTTGTTGGTCCACAAAATTTTCGCTGTGATTCACTTTCCAGTGTTTGTACCTGGAAGGATGTTAATTTATCCTTTCGTAAGCTTTCCAGCAATCCGATATTGTTTTAGTTCCGGGAAGAACGTACTTTTCACTTAATGGTAGTAAAGTATCGGCGTTTCCTTTTTAACTATTTCGAGAAAACATATCTGCGTTCCTCTTTCATTCCGAAAACCCACTGTTGATCAATGACAACAAATCCTCGATTGCTTTTCCTCTTCGTAATTACTGTCCCATCTATTTCCACTATTTCTCCAGGTCCTTCAAGAGTTTGTTGGTTGTAAAAAAATATAGGCAACCAATATCCCTGAAGAAGTTGTTACAATCAACAATATTCTTTTGACTTACAGTGGATCCGTCACATTTACGCATGTCAAACGTTATTTCCGCTACGTTGTGCGTTTTTTAGAGCAGTAGTAGGTTAAGTGAAGTGCTTCTTTCGTTGTTATTTTTACGCCCTCAAAAAAGGGTCTCTTCATAAATCCTTCAGTTGTGTTACAATGGTTGCATTTCCAACTGATTTTTAAAAATTTTCATCTGTCAAGCCTAGTGATCACCATTACGTTTTTATGTTATGTACAGATATTCTTGGTTATTGTTGTCAACGAATACAACATTCGTAGTAGCTGAATTAAACAAGATATAATATAAATACGTTTTATTTTCATTCGTACGCCCGGTGCACATAGTAAATGAAAGGAGATGGATTATTCGCGACGAACAAATGAACTTAAACACGTTTAGTTTCGTCACGTATACGTACACTCAGCTTTTGCAAGTAATGAGAAATAAATAATTTACGACGAGGGAATGTATGTGAACGTCAAAATTACTATTGCTCATCTCAAGTGAGGTATGTACGATTTAAATAATTTAATTGTCGACCGTTCTATTAATAACTACCTACGGATTATAAAATAAATCGGCAAATCACAAATTCTATATTTCCTTGACATCGCTTCTGATATATCCTTTAGCAGTTGATAGACTAAGCCGTTATAATTTATCTATTTTTCTAAATTGATTACATCAAACAATGGAGGCTTTTTTTCCTTTGTCGTCCAGCGGGACACCTCTGTTGGCCGTTCCCGTGGAAACCACACCATTCGGGACTAGTTCATTCTTGTTCAAGATCTATGAACGAAAGATGGATCAATTTAGCAGTCAAGGTATGTGAATTGATTTCCGCTTAATCTCACCTCCAATCCTCTTAGTTGGCGCAGACTACAATTTTTAGGAAACATTTCTCATAAATTGTCCAACCTTTATCCTAAACTTAAACTTAAACCTACTTTCTACTCTCCAGTTACATTTTCCAAATTATTCATCAACGCTAAAGACCCGATACAGTTGTCATTAAGAAGTGGTGTGTATATAAACTTTCTTGTGATGATTGCGGAGCGGTCTACTTAGGCCAAACGGGGAGGAGTTTGACAAGAGGTTTAAGGTGCATAAGCGATACTTCCGTTTAAATAATTTGAATTCTCAATTTGCGAAACATCTTTTAAACCTTCCTTCAACCCTAAATTCCTCCACTTTGGAATTAAAGGTCGCAAATTGGATGCTCTTGAACAGCTAGAGATAATTATTTGTGAAGACTCGCTTCCCTTAAATGAACACCTTTCCCACAATCATCTCCTCTATTTAGCTTACCGAATATTTTCTAAATACGCTATATCAACGTTGTTGTCTTTGGTTCTTTTACCAAGTTTTTGTAACTATGTCGCTTTTGCCTTCCTTTCAAACCCCTTCCTTTTCCTAACCGTTTATTCAATTACCTTCCATCCATTCGTTTTCTTTCTAACCCCTCTCCACACCTTTTCCCCTATATATTGGAACGACTTTTATATTTTATCACCTGATGATGCTACGATCGTAGTGAAACCGGTCGTGCATAATAAATTTGTGGAATTGACTAAGTTCTTTCTTTTTCTCGGTGAGTAAATTCCACAGGGTGACCTCATTATTGATACTTTTCCTTCATATTCATCTGTTTCCTTCTGTTAGGTACACGCCTTTAACCAAGCTTCCATCCTATTCTTCTTCTTAGTATCCACTACCTTGTATTTTCATCCTTTTTTTCGTTTCTCGATATTCGCATGAACTTGGATTTTTCCTATCCATATGTTTCCAAGGATATTTTGCTGACTTAATGTTGTTAACTGCGTCCGTCGAAGATCGACTTCATCTTTCGAAACATTCGACCTCAGTACAAACACTAGCTATTAATGCACACAGAACCAGTAAATTATATCTTCTACAACATCTTTCTTAGCTTGAAACGATGAAACATTTACCTTCGTAAGGAAATAGGTCGTGAATACAAGTGCTCCGTTCAAAGTAGGTTAATGAGTTGATATAAACGATAGTTTTCAGAAATTCTTTATTTGATAACATATGAATAGTTTGAAATGTATAAAAAAGAGCAAAGCCGTCGACATACGTTAAATTTGAAATTCTTTTGTCATTTGTGTCTGCAGGTTTGAACGTTTACGCCATGATTGGGGTGGCCATATCAATTTTTATTTGCCTAATTATTAAGCTGGCGTGGGAAGTTGTAAGACGGTGCCGCGTCGGAAGGAGGAGGAGACGGTGGTGCATAGAGGATGGGGTCCCCGTGGCCCAGAATTTATCTGTAAGTAAAATACGCCTAAACCGCTAATTACTTCCTCTATTATGTTATAAACCCTTCTAATACGTTCTTTCATATAGTTGATTACAAAGATGTCCAATGGCCTCTGGCGAATGTGAAATTCTCGTTTTCGAAGAATGTTTTTCTTCAAATATTCACTTATTAAGAACAAATACACAATGTTTTCTTATACTTAAATTTAGATCAGTCGCGCTACAAAATTGTTGACAAAATTTTACTATTTATTGTACCTGGCAGTGCTAGATTTGACAGAGCATATTTATTTACGTCATTCTAAATTATTATAAACTTACAATAATAAGTAGCAGTCCACTTATTATTTATTTAATAAATATTTCTTAAACTACCTCTACGTTACGTTCACAATTCAAACTTTCCGAAGATAAAAAGATTAGGGACTTTGCTTAGATTGCGTCGATAGGATGTGACTGATTGACATTTTAATGACACTGTGATTGTTGCAAATAGTAGGACATATTATACTATATTATTTATTTCCGCATTTGGTTTTTTACTATAGCGATGTGTTAATAAAATTCTGAAATAAGTATTTCAACTATTGGCCCCCCCCAAACATTTGGGGCCATAGCCGCGCACCCAGTGGGTCTATGCTTATATTTGTTGTTAATCAATTTTAGTAATTAGTATTTCAATTCGCTTAAAGGATATCCTAATACCAAAGTGGTTTTGGTAGATTAATTAGCCTTCGGAAATCAATCTTGATGTTAAAACTAACAGGGAAATACTACTCCAACGGTTTTGCTCTGATCCACCGTCGGATCCAAAACTAACAAGTATTCATAACAGCTTAACACAGCCCCCCCCCCCCGAAGAAAGCCATCTCTATTTATCATATTCCGTCTCAAATTTCAAATTGTTCTAAAATTTCTACAAGATTTTCCAGGGAGATTTCCATTTTTCATTTATTACATCACCATTTTACATAAATATCAATTTTAAGGTAAGAAATATACAATTGTTTATTCATTGACTGGCTTCGGAGATTTTCCTTCGCCTTACGTTTTAACTACAGCCAGTGTAGCTCACATTTGCCATCTCAATAAATAGACTGTTTGCAATATTATAGTTTTCCGTTTTCCAAATTTATTAAAAATAACAAAGGATTCGTAAAGTGCGTATCGTAATATACTATTAGTAGGTACGTATGCAACCAAGAATGAATTTTTGATTTATATTTGAATGGAAAAAACGGAATATCTACAGACGGACGGACGGCAAAGAGATAACAATTGGTCGTATTTTTTTAAAACGCTAAAAATCGATGAAGAATTTTGTTACAAATATAAAATTGCCTTTCATCTGTGTGCCTAGTGAAGAAGAAATCAGTTAAAACGTTTGTTTCCGTATTATTATTTATCTTATATTATTTTTTAACAGTTAGGCGGCTAGTTACGTTATGTTCAATTAACACCATTGCTGGTACGCCAATACTGTAGAAATATCGCACCTACTCATAACACAGTCGTGCGTGTTTTGTCGAAAAAAATACATGAGATTGGGATACTTCGTATTGGTAACACGAATTCCACATTTTTACCATTTATTGTGATTTTAGACGTTATTTTACCGCGCATGAAAATAGGAATTCGTGAATTACCGACCTACAGCCATGTCGCAACGTTCTTCTTCCTTATTTTTTTCCTTCCTAGGAGATCTTCCTCTGTATTGTTCGTTTAAATTGTCTTTTACAAGGAAAAAATAGGATCCGAGGACACCATAAATATAAAAAATAACGATGCATGTCAAATATGCGACCTACACGTGAGCTGTTATCAACGTCGTCTAATATGCGATGTACACATGTGAGGTGTAATCTACGCACGGAAAACATTCCTCATGAAGCACTATTTGCAATCTAAGGATGAATTAATAACTTTATTAATGTTGCTATCTCGTCGGTTCCCGAGACTATACAAATAAATAAAAATAAAATATTCTTCGTTCGCCATTGTAAAAGTTGATGCGGGAGTTTTATGAGAGATTTGGTTGGGTGAGATCTTGTGGTGTACAATTGAATGATGGATTGCAAGTATGTACCACGGTTGGAAGCGAAGGGGTACTCCGTGGGACAACGATGTGGTGAACAAGACGTAGGAACAATTATAGTTAATGGTTTCAGGCGTCACTTGGTGGAATTTCTACATAATGTAAAATAAAGAGACTTTTTGTAATTCTGCATAAATTTGATTAAAACTACCTTGGTTTCGTTGCAATGCAACATCACCATGTGCGTTTCTCAAAACTATTTCAAGTTTAATGGAAGTTTTTATAAATTAGATGGACTAGCCATGGGCTCTCCTTTGTCGCCACTACTTGCAGACATTTACATGGTCAATGTTGAAGGTAATTTATTTTCTTCAAGATAACACCTGACGATGTTGCATTACGACAAAACCTAGGTCGTTTTAAATAAATTTATGTGGAATTACAACAAGTCTCTTTATTTTACATTCCGTAGGAACAAAGCATGAGGCAGCTACCCTAGGGTGACCAGGCGACCCGGAAAATCCGGGACTGTCCCGGAATTTTACTTAACGTACCATTGTCCCGATAAAGTTCTTCGGGGCACCCATTTGTCCCGGATTTTTTGTTTCTGCCTTGCAAAACCTCCTCGCCACGAAAATGTCATAAATGTCTTTAATCCGAATCGCATTCATTATATTGGAAAATACAGAAATTACTTATTAAATCTTGTTACAATCGGTGCTATTCCTATATTCCAGAGCAGACCGCATAGATGAAGAAATTGTGTAGTTTTGGTTTGTGTTTCGGGCGCATGTAGAAAGAATTATGTATGATTTGACAAACAAGACAGCCTTGACGTGAAAACAATCAATACCATTATATTAAGCGCGTTTAAATTAAATATAAATTTTCAAGTTTTTTCCGATGATTAAAAGTAATAAAAATTTGAATGACGCAGGCAGGCATAGCCTAAAAATTAATGAAAAATTATATAAATTTACATAAAATGAAATAGAAGCCATATGGTGTTATTCTATCTTCTACGCTATTTATATACACATTTAACTTTATTATTTGCCCTATTGTTACCTATAAATCGTGATATCTTGTGTTGTAAGTATTTTACATATTCATTTAATTGAAATTCTTTGTTAATACATTAAACAAAATTGTGCTCTGTATTTGCGAAACTTATCTACTTTAAATTTAAGTACATATAACTAAACCCGGATTTTTCCCGATTATATCCCGGATTTTCCTGTTCAGGTCGTGTTATGTTCCGGTTGGTTTTTGAGTGTCAATCGCATATTAGACATGATCGCATTTTTGACCGTCACCTAAAAGGTAAATTAATCCACTCCAAGGTTTTAGCAAGAGTGTTAGGAGGTTTTTGTATTTTTCGACTTTGATAGGAACAAGCTGCACACAACTCGAGTTCAAACATAAAATTCCATACCAAACTCCCTATTTCACGAAATTAAATATCTTCTCACAACGGAAGGACCTTTTTGATGTATCAGTATTTTTACATGTCGATATATTCCTACAGGTATGTTGTTGATATATCGGTACATTATATTTTTTGGCATCCCAATTTCAATAAAACCTTGCCGTTTGCGTATTTGATGGTTCGCGATGCGTGCGTACGTGTCAGTCAGTCGAGATGGCAATTTCGCGGAAAATGAGAAGTATTCAGCGAGAACTCTCGCATTCATTATCTTACACACATGAGTTCCGCTTGGCTCAAATGATGTTGACTTGGAGATCGCGTTACTTTAATTACGAGTTATCTTCATACAGACCCTCCCCGGTTGACGCAAAACTCGACCGACGTTAATGCCACTTTACGTGAAAACATCCGAGTTAGGAAATTGAAGTAAGCAGGCAAGCGGAAAAATTTACGTGGTGGAATACACATGGGTGCGTATCGCGGTCGACTTCCTCTCATAGGGTGAGTGTGTTCTGCTTGGTCTTCATGCCTTGTTGTGCTGATTGTGCGTAGCTCGTGTTATTTCCGCAAAATACGTGACTTTTGCATCCCCAGTCATGGCTGGTAAGAGTAAAATTGATTGTGAAGGTGCCAGTGCTACGAAGAAGAGACGTACGATAAATCGCGAGGACAATCTCGACATCGTGAAGCGATATGAAACCGACCAATAACAGAATATAATGTGACATATCGTACTGTAATTTTCGACTTGCGCAACCGAACCCTTATGAAGGTCGGAGACCGTGTATATATGGTGTATTTTAGGCGCTGCAGGGCCCACCGACAAGTCATACACTAAATGATATGTTAAGGAAATTGTAACTCAGCACCTGGAGCAAAAAAACTTGAAGCTGTAAAATAATATATCTTTAAGGAGATTATGAGGAAGTGTGCAGCTTAGTCTTAGTTTCATTAAATTTTAAATTTATTGAGAATCTTCATCAAATAACTTCATAGCTATATAATTACGTTAACTCATCTTGTTCTTTTCTTGTTCAGAGTGAAGAAGAATACACCCATGCCCTAAAAGGGATTTTAAAAAAGCCTGATGGAAAAAGGGCCCAGCTACACGTGAGTGTTTTTAACGATGCTCTGATTTTTCTGCATTCTATTTACTCTGATGCCCGAATGCAATTTGATAGTGCCAATCATAGAAAAAAAGCTTTTCCTCTCCCAAATATTTTTATGTGCATATTAAATTAATGTATCTACCCACTACTTATCCTATTGTCAGGTCTGGCTACAGATGTGATGTGTGTGTTTGTGGGAGATAGATAGATGGAAAGATATACGGATTATCGTCTTTATTCGGACGAAATTTGGACCATAAGGTCCATTCTTACATTTAACCCTTCGTCCATATAATGAATATTAAAAATAAAAGTATTGCAATGGAGAGTATATACAAAACCTAAAGAGATATAAGTGAAGACAAATATAACTTTGAGGGGAAAACCTAGGCTTGTTCTTCCTAGTAAAATCCACGCAGGAAAACACCCACAGATAAGGGGGTGCGAAAATCCTACATAGTGTATATATCACAATGAAAAACTGCAACGAAATATTGCCAGTCGAAAAGTCACTTCCTGACGGCCCGATAGATATTGAATGTCGAGAGTTTGCAGTTGTTTTTTTTAACCTTGCCATATGTGTATGACAATTTTGAACCGTAATGAGGCTGTGTATGGTATCAAAATTCAAACATATATCCAGTATGCCAAAGGACATGAAAAAGACTGAAAACACGAGAGACCCAAAGTGAGCAGAATGCGAATATTTGAAGTCAATTATTTAATTCACACGTAGGGAACAGAGAGCGAAAAAGAGGAAACAAAATTGGTCAAGATAATGAAAGGTTGGATGTTTTTTCTTATAAACGTTGATAGTTTCAAGGTTTCCGAATCCATTTTTATTCTGAGCGACTTTTCCCGATGGCCACTGCATTGTATCCAAATAAAAATTGGTGTACAGGTTTCCCTCTCTTTATGCGGGGGTTGCGTTCTAGGAAAGTGACGCATCAAGTGAAATCGCATAAACAGAACCCGTATTTACATGTAAATATAGGGATACATTCCTCAATTAATCCTACATCCCCTCCAAGATGCTCTTCTTTCGCTCCATCAGGACTTCTTATGCGCTGGTTACAAAATTAAAACAATTAACACTAAATTATACTCGCCAATAAAAGGAAGCAGACGAGCACAAGTGGTGTCTGCTGTGAGTGACATAATAGTGGAGGTTTAAAGTGCCGGAGGGTTGGCTTGGCCCAATGCAAGTTCCGCGGGCAAGGAGACGAAAATTCTCAAGTGTGCTCAGACAGTATCACACGAAATCTCCCTCTCAACTCTCATCTCTTTTACTGTAGTACTAATACGCGCACCATAAGAGACAATGAGAAACTCAATGGTCGCCTTGTGGTGAAGTGCAGAACTTTCTTTCATTTGTATTGCACTGGCCGCGTAACCACATAAGAGCGAATAAAAGGCGCATAAAAAGAAATTCCGGTACCAATAAGTTTGTCGCATAATAACGAATTCTCATATAGCAACCAGCATAAAGAGAGGGAAACTTGTATTTAAATTGCTCTACATATTGTATTTGGTTACTCCCTTCATAATTCCAACTACCAGTAGTGGTTCTCCTCTTCCTTACCCAGATCCACAGTAAAATATTGTATTTCCTCAAAATGAAAATGTGAAATTCCTTGAAAGTTTCCTTTTTTCCAATTCCAGATACAAAATGAGTATAATTTACTGATTCATTATTAAAGGAGCCGAATAAGGTAAAATTATCAACCATAGATAAGAGAGGTCAAGGGTACGATAATGGTTCAGATATGAATATACGAAATATAAACTTCAGAGCGTTTTTAATCCCTGTAGGGCTCTTTCTTTAAATTTACTTGTGAATAACGGTGCAAAAATTCAGAGCAAAGAAATCGGTTTCCTTTCTGCCGTGCAAGAATTTTATATTTTCTCCTTTGAGTCTACAAAACAGTGGGAAGTGTCGAACAAGTATGTTTTCAGAATGACCTTAAAAAGTAACGACAACTAGTAGTATAAATTAAAAACTGAACCCTTACGCAAGTCTGAGGATCTCTGTTTATGGTGTGTTAAGTGATTGCAGAATGCACCGACAACTCACAAACCAAATATATTACATATTAAGTACTCAGACGTGACTCAGAACATGGGAGAAATAAATATTTAATGGAACTGTAAAATGAAATTATTTTTCTGAGATTATTTATAAATTTGCAGCTTTGTCTTTCTTCTTTGATTAAATTGTACATTTTTCGTGAAACTTCATAAACTTCATTTCACGACTAAATATTTGAGCTACTGAACAAACAGAAAAACAAATGAGTTTTTTCATGTAGCGCTGGTTTCATAATGATGTTCCTGCATTCTGTTTTTTCTGAAGCCTGTGGCATATCATAGAAGAAAAGCTTTTTTTCTCCCAAACATTTATACGTACAAAATCATTGGCACTTACTTTCATTGCTAATTTTTCCCTTTCGTTTTTGATTGCTATAACACTCCCCCTTCATCACCCAATGTCCCGGTTTGGTTCTTTACTATTGTAATATAATACTTGCATATATTCAGTAAAACCCCTTATTTAGACTTAAAATAACGTTTGTTAAAAAACTCGCTAAGTCAGGCTCAAAGAATACGCCGACGAACTGATAGCTTCAATTTAATGACTAAAGAGCCGCCGACTGAACTAGATCTATTCTCGCCTCAGACGCTTTTCAAGTACACTGTAACATTTACGCTTAATGGGTCTACAATGCAACAAGAATCATGCACCACTGAAAGGACGTGCGGAATGTACGGTGATTTTTCGAAACACGATTTTATAATCTTTTAAAATCACTAGTACTCGAATATAACGCGGGGACTACTTTTAAGGTTTCATTTTTTGGAAAAAGAACATCGCGTTATATTCGGGGCAATACGGTAATTTAAATTACAACAAACTACAAATTAACTTAAATTTAATTTCAAACTTTGGAGAGCCAAATATAGTGGAAAGTGTTAAAACATGATAGCGCCCAACTTTCACGTCTTTTCAATGGCATTCATAATTGGCTCGAAGAGTAAATAGCATCAATAGTAGTTCTGTATCTAGGTGCGCTGTTTATGCTCTGCTAGTGTGATTAGGGAAATAGGGAAATTGATGCGGTGGACAGGTCCGTGTTTTTTCATGGTTAGACTTGGTTTTCCATATACTCCTATTTTCCACTGTCCTCTTCATATCTTTGTAACTCCCTTTCCCATTTATATCGTCTATCTGCTGAAACATTTTTCTACCTTTTTCCATCTAGATGTTATATATATATATATATATATATATATATATATATATATATATATATATATATATATATATATATATATGCCCTGGTTTGGTACCCTGGATATATGGTATGCCTAATTATGTAATAATAAAACAATAAATACATAATTATATATTTTCAAAAACAAAACATTCTTTCGCCTATTACAAGATTGAAAATATAAATCAAAATTATCTGCTGAATTTCCATATATATTTTATAATGTTTAGATGTTTTTACCAGTTTCCTTACTTTACCAAATTTTTTCCCAGGTCAGATTCAGATTCAACATAGATGATGAGAAATCCTCCCAGACAAATGGTGGCATGGAATTGGTAAATCCCATTTTTATTAAAATATCTTATATGGTCTGCCCGTATCTCCATCTCGAATCAACCATGTATTGAGGTTTGACTCAGGTTAAATGGTTTCTAACTTTTTGACTGCTTCACAAACCAATTTAACTTTACCAAAATTATATAATCAAGTTTAGTAAGTCAAAATTTATTCTTTACATTTTAGATAAAAGCATAAAATTTATCTTTAAATAATTTATTTTAAATTATTTTAATACCATGGTAGGCTACATTAATTAAAGTCTCAGAGGTTTCAATGGGACATATCAGATTTAATCCTCTGAAGAATTCGCCCAGAAATTTTTAACAAAGAGTCACGCATGGCCATTTTGACATGTAAACCACGTGGAGCAGGTGAAAACTGCTTGGGAAGCAAGGCACTGGGTTGTGCACCATCGGTGCCAGGGATAATATGTAAAACTAAAAACACATGTAAAAATTTGCCCCAGAACCATGTGGAAAGAATTGGTATAAAGTCTTATGTTGATTATGGAACTAGTAAAATAACTTGCCAAAAAATCCTCAACGTTTTGAGATGATTCAGATCAACTTTAGGAGTCAAATAACAATAAGTTTTACCTGAAACTGAAAGAAGATATAGAAATCTTTTATGGCAATGTGGGAGAACTATTGAGAATAACTTATAATCAGAAAGGTTTACCAGAAAAAAATAAATTATAAACACATCACCTACGGAACTTATTCAGTTAATATCCAAGTGAATAATGCAAAATATTTGGCATATGGCACTTAATCAAAATATTAATAAGTGATTACTTTATTGTTAAGTGCTCACTGGCTCCTTCTTATCCTTCTGAAACTGTCATTGATTTTTATTTTAATATATTATATCTTATTTCCATTTTGTTATGTATATATATATATATATATATATATATATATATATATATATATATATATATATATTTATTATATGGAATGAAAAAGCTATATAATATAGATCAGTGATTCTCAAACTTTCAATTGTCTCATCCCCCTTGAATATCATACAGCCGCCTTTGAATTGAAAATAGCAAAAATAAGAAAATGTATTCATTTTATATAACTGTCAATAATTATATATCACATCATTTTTCCAAAAATTTCCTGAAAAATTTTGTTTTCAGAGAAAACTTTATTTTATTGACACTTCACCTTGCATCGAAAACATTTTATGGCCCACAGTTTGAGAAACACATGTACAGTCATTAATAAAAAGAGAAGATTTAGTATGAAATGGATAAAAATTTTAGTAGCTACAAGAGACCAAACCAAATAATGAATGAACTGCACTAATATGCTCAAGAGCACACCTATCCGTGAACTAAATATTAATTTTTGATTGAACCATGAATCAAGCCAAATTCTTTCAAGTAATGGTTCGATTCCAGGAATTTTTTAATTCAAAATCCAACAAATTTTCTGCTCAGATTAGGGTTGATTCAGCTACTGGAAAAGTTAATGAGAATAAAAAATAGAGTAAAGGCTTCAATGTTAGTAAGATCTGAAGAAAATTTTCAGGTTGAATCATTGTTGAATTCAGTTCAAAAGTTGTTAGAATTAGCAGGGAAGTGTATTCTGCAGTATTAGGAAACACAAATATACAATCAGCAACAACTCCCAACTATTGCTACTCAGGTTACAGTTGCAATTTAAAAATGTGATTTGACTTGACCCAATTTAGAGCATAACCTTTTAAAAATAGTCATGCGAAAAAATTGTCCTGTTTTTCTTCGCATTTCCACCTCACAATGCAAGTGTAGAAAGAGCATTTTCACTAATGCAGTCAGTGGACAAATGAAAGGAATAGGTTTAATGCTAAGTCTGTGAAAGGTGTTCTGTTTTTGCAGTGCAATTTCAAACATATGTAATGCAATGTTACGTACTTGAGAGGCAATCCAGAGATAATGAAAGAAATTATTTCACAAGACAAATATGAATGGGCTTATCCAAAACATTAGTAAATAATGTTTACACTGTTTTTGTTTGCATTAATAAATTTGTCCTCTTTTATGTCCTCTTTTTAAAATTCCAGATGACCTTTTTGTCCTCTTTTTTCCCCCAAAAACATGGAAATGCCCTCCTTTTCTGTGTACAGAAGATGGTAACCTTAGCTTACCTACATGACAAACCTTGTGGTAGAAGATATTACCATAGTGAAATGTTCTAAAAACCAACTTCTTCCTTTCCCCAGCCTAGTTTTAGTGTAAAAATATTGTATGAAAATGTGGAGCAATTGAATGAGTAAATTCGATACTATTTAAGCTATTTTTACAATTTGCATATTATCTACTGCAGTACCTAACTTAAAAGTATTTACCTATATTGTGTAATTTTGGTAACCAACTGAAATATTGTATTTCTGTATGTTTTTTAGTGGCTATTTTTAGTATTTTGATTTTTCATAGCTATTTGTATATTCTACAAATCAGTAAATATTTAGCTATTCATTCTTTAATTGATTCATTCTGGCATTTATTTCAGGTGGAGGAGAAGGCCAAGGTAGGAGAGGAGGGGGAGAAGGTGGAAGTGGTGGAGGAGGTGGATGGTGTGGAGGAAGCAGAGAGGCTGGAAGGGCCAGAGGGGTTGGGGGGTGAAGAGGGGGCAGAGGGGGTGGGGGTGTCGGAGGGGATGGAGAGGGAGGAGGAGGCGGGGGGGGCAGATGGTTTGGAGGAGGTGGAAGGGGCAGAGGGTGCAAAGGGATCGGAGGGGGCAGAGGAGATGGAGGGGGTAGAGGAGGTGGAGGGGGCAGACGGTTCAGAGGAGGTGGAGGGTAGGGCAGGCTGAAGGGGCGTAGGGAGAAGAAGGGCGGGAGGGGACAGAGGGGTCGGAGGGTGTGGATGGGGTCGGAGGGTGTGGATGGAGTGTCAGAGGCTGCCTCCTCACCTGTTGCCTTGTTGGCCAACCCATCATCTTGCAATGGCATTCACCAGGTGTCAAGGTGAGGAAAAGTGGTCAGATGCGCTGTAGGAAGATGGTTTATGATCATTGATATGCCATATGGTTGGGTTGAAGGGGTTGCTTGGCCAGGTCATAGGTGATGACTCTGTCGTGAGATGTTATTGACCCTCGGTGAATTTTTCATGCAACGAATTTATGCATGATGAACGGACTGCGACAAGTTGTCGTAGAGCTTTAGGAAGTATTGTTACCTGTTTTATCAATGTTTTTTCTTAAATGAAGGAATCCTAAGATGAAGTTATGGTATCTACCCAAAATTTTCACTGCAAATGTACGATCTGGCTTTTAATTAATACAGTATTAATATTTAGAATACATTTTAAAATTTCTTTTTTCTCACAAACAAAAATTTGTAGCATATTGGGTATTTATGCTCAATCTGCAGAATTTCCTCATGACTTTTTTATATTCTCTTTGTTAGTGCTAAACGGATATCACTGCATTTTGTGTAGTTCTGAAAATGATATTTACTGGATTTCCCAAGGGTTTGATTTTTGCATTCTTTGGTCTTCAATATTTCTTAAATGTGTTTTTTTCTGATGTTGCTAAGTCGCTCAGGGTGCTATCAAAAGACGAGATATTAAGAGGATATAACTTGACTGTAGAAGTGAATGCCATAGCTATTTACAAGCCCCATTATTCACAGTGCTTTACAGTAGAACAGTTTGAATGTGTAAAGTTCCTTTATTTTCAGAGCAGATATGTGATAATAGCAAGAAAAATAATGCAATAAAACGGTCAAGTAGTGGGTGGGAGTTTTCTAAATTATTTGAATGTAATGTGTGCATGTGTATTTTTGGCTAATCACCCTCTTGGATTATTATAGGCATAGCTCCTTCCACACCAAACACACTCACAAGGAAGGGTTAAAACCCTGTGCCGGCATTAGCCAATCCTTAATGAAGACCATCAATGGAGCCAATGGCCTAACCTCCCTTCCGAAGGATGGAACGCTGAATTTCTGCAGTCCCCTCAAACCACACAAAAAGGGGGCCGGGTGACCTTGGAAAAAATCCTACTTTCGTAGAATTCGTGCACGCTGTCCTTTCGAGCAGCAGGTGATTAGCAGCCAGCTGCCTAACCACTACATCACCAGCACTCCCTATATATGAATGAAAGAAATGTTTATTGTGTGCATAGTTTAATGTTGTTATTTCATAGAATTTTACTCTCTAATGTCATGGTGATTGGACAACACTTATCCAGTGACTCCTGTGTTCGTAATGTAGAGTAGGCATGTTTTAGCAAGAAATGGCATAATGACAGTGTGGATTGGAACTTACAAATAAAAGTGGCTGTATCTTATATAATATTACAGTAATGTCTGTTTCCACCATTGTGATCTGGTGTACTACCAAACTGATTTTTTAAAAATTGACATTTTTAGAAAGCTTAGGCCTCGGCATCGATGCAATAGTTCTTTCATTAAAATTGAATCCTTACCAAAGGGAAGCTGTTAACATTTTAAGTTCATCCCAGTTGTGCATACAACCCGCATAGTTCTTGGCGGCAACTTAGACTGATCCTTCCTGGGGGAACATCTATACCCTATCGAGTTTTTGAACAGTTTGTCACCATCCGGTTTGCCACCGCATAGACTACATCTGGAACTCATCACTATTGTGATGTTGATCAGAAATTTAAACTCCAGTAAAGGATAAGTTAATGGAACACAAATGATTGTAAAAGGCGTTCAAGAACACTGTATAGCAGGGAAAGTTATCGGCACTGGAAAGACTGGTCCCATTAAATTATGCCCATTAGTCCCTACAATTCCTTTCAAACTGTGTAGAAGACAATTTCTGATCAAAACCGCATTTTCAATGACAATCATCGAGGATCAAGGACAGATGATTACATGTGTTGGAATTTACCTAACATCGCCCGTTTTCTCCCATGATCAGCTGTATCTGGATTTTCCCGAGCTTCATCATGCAAGGGCATCACTGCTACCATCATTGAAGGACCTCAACAGTTTGTGGACAATGATAAAATGATAACGTCAAATTATGTATTCATAGAAATGTTGTAAATATAAAGGAAAAAAATCTTAATAAAATATTGTATATTAAAATACTTTGTTTGATTTTTCGTGCAAATTATTCGCACCGGCACAGCTAGTACATACATAAATATAATATGTGTCCTTCGCTTTGGGAGGCTTAGTGATCTCATCTTGAGATTTATAATTATTGCCAGCTCTCATTGCATGATTGCAGCCCATTTTTTTAAATAATTAATGGTTAAGGGATTGATTCTTGCCATGCACGCTTTGAAGGATTTGTCCCCCAACATTCCAAACCAGTAGTAGGAAATATGTCATTTTTTAAAATCTGATTGTAGCCATTTTACTGATGTTTATCATGCTAGTGTATTATAATGAAAATTGTATTATAACTTGGGAGATGTCCATTGAAATTCAACCGGAAAGCATTTTGTGAAAATAAATATGAACATAAATATAGCCTGACTTTATTTGAATGGCAAGAAAACAAACTTTCATTATTTTAGGCATTCGTTGTTTCAAGTTTCGAACATCTACGATGATTCTAAATACCTGATTTTAATATGTGAATGATTAATGTTCCACATTCATATGTATTTCTTCTCGTAAATGACGCAACGAATGTTGTTTACATTGGATGCTATGAAAATATTTTCTCTCTCCTTTTCTCTCTCCTTTTCTCTCTCGTACTGATTGTAAGAGCATTCAAAGAATGCTTTCACCCATATGGATTGAAATAAAAATATGATTTCGAGGTTTAACAACGCAATTGGTTTGCATGGAAACATCCCGTTAAATGGCAGGATTTCCCCAAAATATATCAATTAAACTTATAACATTAGGAATTTCGAACTTTAAGCGGGAAAAGATTAACAGAAAAAGAAACATCATAGTTTTTTCTTTTAAATGGGCTAGATCCGAAAATCGTAGGCTAATTCTTTCTAATTTAGATCTCAAAAAGAATAAAATCCTGCAAGCCAAAAGGTGTTATCATATGTGAATCAATCATTCCTGCCAAAAATAAAAAGTGAATCTTGTTCCATTATCGAGCTATTTGCATTTTTATAGTGGTAGAGAGGGAGCCACAAAGGGACAGAAATAGCTTTTTATTATCTTAAGATGTAAACATTATTTTTTTATTTCTATGATGTTTCTCAGGATAATTCTTGTAAATATTCATCTTTATGTCAAAATCTATGGCTTCTTTTGAAATGGAGCACCGAATTTTTATTTGATTTTCGGAATATATACTTGTGGTGTAACCTGGAATGCAGCACAACATGCAAACCTGTTCTGTATTCGAAAAATGGACGCTCCTATAAATAGTACGCTAGTCATTTCTATATATAGAATTTTCAGATTTGAACCGGACTTATTTATTGTACATTTTCAGTAAATATGCAAAATATAAAATGCATTCACAATCCCATTTTATTATCCCAGATTGTCCCTGTTTCCCTAAATCCTCTTTTCCTGAGCTCATCAAGCAACGCATGACTTGTAAAAAAGTTATCAGAATATATGTTATAACAACTGGGTGGGTCATCAATTACTGAAAGCATTTTGTTCACCACTTGAGTACCTAGGGGTGCAGTACTTTGGTTGTTGGAGGATTCTTTACCACAATACAGAGAAAAATTGTAGCAGTAACCATTTTCTCCACACATTACCCATAATTTGTTACCGAGCCTTATCAGTATACCCCTAATAAGTTGTTTTAATTGATGTTGCCCATAGTATCTGACAATCTTCTCATCTATAGATAAATTTCTGCACCACCTGCTGTATATTACATGAAAGGTACTTCTAACTCATCATCATTTCCTTCCTTTCCATCGGTAAGCTCATCAACTTCAGGTGGATGTGCAGCTATATCTGCTTCTATGTGTTCGGAAAATAAATATTCACAAGCCTCTTCTAGGGCTCTAAATATTTTACAACTCTTTGTTGGAGCTGATTAGTGAAAAAAATTATATAAAAAAAATTTCACAACATATCATACCTACAGGAAAAATCTACACAATGCCCAGCATGCTATTTATAGGACAGTAAAGATTATCACTATTTTTTATTTCATCCATGGGAAATATATTACTAATAACTACCATAATGTATTGTTACTCTCATATACAAAGGGATTCAATGGAAATATTCATCACTCACTGTTTGTAGATAAAGTATATTTCGAAATGTATACTCAAGACAACACTGCATGTGGAAAGCTTAGTTTTGCAGATACGTAAATATCTGAGAACCAAATCTCTGAGGTGAATAACATGAAAAAATGCTTCACCAGTCCCTGGCGTTTACTATTGATACAAAGTAGTCAATTTTGTTTAAAATCTAGATCGGATAATCCAAGAAAACTAAGTGCCCTATAAATAATACTAAAGCAGTATGGATTATTTTTTTAAAATTTTTACAAATGAAATGGTTGAGAAATTTAACTGTTGCATACAATTGTAAACATTATATTTGTTTATTGTTTATTTTGATAATTCATTTATTTCCTTACAGTGAGGCAAATTCAATATAATTGTATGAAAAATACTACAAAATACAACTACAATTTTTATGTAAACTTTTTTACACTTACAATAATAGGTAAGTATATATAATCTCCACAATTATGCAAGTATACTGTAGCTATTTAAATTTCTTACACCCATTACATATAGTTAGTTTCTCACTGTGCTGCTCACATATAAATTGATTGCATGCTGTACACTGTATCAGCTATTTCCTAACTCTTTTCCTGTCACACATACATCTTTAGCAGATAATATATTTAGAATTCAAAAAAGAGCCATAGCGATCATTGCTGGTAAACATCCTAGAGCCCCTTCTTGTCCCATATTTCAAGATCTACATATTCTTCCACTCCCCTACCTATATATCCTTTCCTTATTATGTCTTATTAACTCAAACATTAAGGAATACCCAAACAACTCATACCATCATGACCACAACATCAGAGCTAACAATGACGTTCACATCTACAGTTATAGAACCAAAATTTGTAGTCATGGACCTAAGGCAATATCCTACCAAACCCTTATAAAAATATTCAAAACAACATAACTTTCAAAACAACGATTGAACAATAGCTCCAAAGGAAACTTTTCTCTTCAGTAGAGGAATATCTCAACAACTCTTGATGTCCTAGTCTTAACACTGTCGATTGCCTTTTTGCATGTAACCCATTGCTTACCCTGAGATTATATAAGGGTAAATCATTGAAATGTTTTTATTAATTTTACTTTTATTTACTTTTTTATGTACATGATTTTTTTAATTCTGACCTGTCCAATATCAATGTAACTGATCCAAGGACCAATAAACATAATTATCATTAAAGATATGGGTGTAGTAGGGCATACCTGCACGACCGTCAATATGAGATTAGAACTGTGGTTAAAATGAAGAAGGACCTTACCATACATGAAGAAATGTGAATATTTGCTACATTAGTGAATGTTCAAAGATCACATTGTCTCGCCAATAAGTTAAGTTCATTTCTGCCCTTCTGAAATTGTAGTGGCTACTATGGAAACTTTCAGAGGTGCTTGGTATACAAATTTATTCTTTTCCGGGCATGATGTTTGAAGATATTGTTCAGGTAAGATAAGAACAGGAATAGAGACATCAACATAAAAAAAAAGTAAAATACTTAGTGTTTCATTTCCAAAAAGTAGCAATTTTTTGCAAGTAATAACTAGTCATAAATTTCTTCGTTTTATAGAGACAATAATTATTATTTATATTTCTTTCTGACAATGGAAAATCAAAGAATAACAAACTCCAGCATCACATACAAATATACTAGAAAAATAGCATTGCAAAGCATATCAATGCTCTTTAAAGCACATTGAGGAAAATCTATCAGATTAAACAAGGTAAACTTATGTTTACCGAAAATACAGCGAAAAGAATTCTAATGTTGGGCGAAACATGGGTAACGAACAGGTGGAAGCTTGCTGTGGACGGGTTGTCATGACACATAAATCGCATGTAAAGAGTAAAGAATTTCTTAGATAAACAATCTTGCGTAAGAATTGGTCATGCTCCCTTCCCCTCTAAGGGGGTTATTTACAGGTGCCTTTGGCTTAGCTACCTAATGTCCCATATGAAAAGATGTTCTTTGAGATATTTCCATCTGACAAGCCAGGTGTTTCTACGTAAAATAAAACGCATACATATTTGTGTTTTTCAGTTTCAGTATCTTTGCTTAGATTAAATATTAATCATCATCCTTAAAAAAAGCGGGGTTTAGGAGGCGGAGCCCACATTGCAAAATAAAATGTTTATTTATGTTTCATTTTTTGTATTTTTACTCCCCGCCCCATAATTCTTACGATTTTTTTATTTTAAATAAATCAACAACGTTTTTAATGTTTATTTTTTAATAATTTTCCATTAAGACAACCTTTACGGCAAAGGATGTGTTATTTGCGAAACTAAATGGTATAGACTTATACTCGGTACTCGAAAATATCTTCGCCGAATAAATTCTTCTATGTAGATGTTTAGGTGATTTCTCTTTGTTCCAAATTCTTTCTTATGGCGCACCTTAAACTTCTGCCTGTGCTTTCAATAGTTTGCGTGTGTGCATCATTTTATTTTGTTGGTCCACAAAATTTTCGCTGTGATTCACTTTCCAGTGTTTGTACCTCTAAGGATGTTAATTTATCCTTTCGTAAGCTTTCCAGCAATCCGATATTGTTTTAGTTCCGGGAAGAACGTACTTTTCACTTAATGGTAGTAAAGTATCGGCGTTTCCTTTTTAACTATTTCGAGAAAACATATCTGCGTTCCTCTTTCATTCCGAAAACCCACTGTTGATCAATGACAACAAATCCTCGATTGCTTTTCCTCTTCGTAATGACTGTCCAATCTATTTCCACTATTTCTCCAGGTCCTTCAAGAGTTTGTTGGTTGTAAAAAAATATAGGCAACCAATATCCCTGAAGAAGTTGTTACAATCAACAATATTCTTTTGACTTACAGTGGATCCGTCACATTTACGCATGTCAAACGTTATTTCCGCTACGTTGTGCGTTTTTTAGAGCAGTAGTAGGTTAAGTGAAGTGCTTGTTTCGTTGTTATTTTTACGCCCTCAAAAAAGGGTCTCTTCATAAATCCTTCAGTTGTGTTACAATGGTTGCATTTCCAACTGATTTTTAAAAATTTTCATCTGTCAAGCCTAGTGATCACCATTACGTTTTTATGTTATGTACAGATATTCTTGGTTATTGTTGTCAACGAATACAACATTCGTAGTAGCTGAATTAAACAAGATATAATATAAATACGTTTTATTTTCATTCGTACGCCCGGTGCACATAGTAAATGAAAGGAGATGGATTATTCGCGACGAACAAATGAACTTAAACACGTTTAGTTTCGTCACGTATACGTACACTCAGCTTTTGCAAGTAATGAGAAATAAATAATTTACGACGAGGGAATGTATGTGAACGTCAAAATTACTATTGCTCATCTCAAGTGAGGTATGTACGATTTAAATAATTTAATTGTCGACCGTTCTATTAATAACTACCTACGGATTATAAAATAAATCGGCAAATCACAAATTCTATATTTCCTTGACATCGCTTCTGATATATCCTTTAGCAGTTGATAGACTAAGCCGTTATAATTTATCTATTTTTCTAAATTGATTACATCAAACAATGGAGGCTTTTTTTCCTTTGTCGTCCAGCGGGACACCTCTGTTGGCCGTTCCCGTGGAAACCACACCATTCGGGACTAGTTCATTCTTGTTCAACGAACAAAAGATGGATCAATTTAGCAGTCAAGGTATGTGAATTGATTTCCGCTTAATCTCACCTCCAATCCTCTTAGTTGGCGCAGACTACAATTTTTAGGAAACATTTCTCATAAATTGTCCAACCTTTATCCTAAACTTAAACTTAAACCTACTTTCTACTCTCCAGTTACATTTTCCAAATTATTCATCAACGCTAAAGACCCGATACAGTTGTCATTAAGAAGTGGTGTGTATATAAACTTTCTTGTGATGATTGCGGAGCGTCTACTTAGGCCAAACGGGGAGGAGTTTGACAAGAGGTTTAAGGTGCATAAGCGATACTTCCGTTTAAATAATTTGAAATCTCAATTTGCGAAACATCTTTTAAACCTTCCTTCAACCCTAAATTCCTCCACTTTGGAATTAAAGGTCGCAAATTGGATGCTCTTGAACAGCTAGAGATAATTATTTGTGAAGACTCGCTTCCCTTAAATGAACACCTTTCCCACAATCATCTCCTCTATTTAGCTTACCGAATATTTTCTAAATACGCTATATCAACGTTGTTGTCTTTGGTTCTTTTACCAAGTTTTTGTAACTATGTCGCTTTTGCCTTCCTTTCAAACCCCTTCCTTTTCCTAACCGTTTATTCAATTACCTTCCATCCATTCGTTTTCTTTCTAACCCCTCTCCACACCTTTTCCCCTATATATTGGAACGACTTTTATATTTTATCATCTGATGATGCTACGATCGTAGTGAAACCGGTCGTGCATAATAAATTTGTGGAATTGACTAAGTTCTTTCTTTTTCTCGGTGAGTAAATTCCACAGGGTGACCTCATTATTGATACTTTTCCTTCATATTCATCTGTTTCCTTCTGTTAGGTACACGCCTTTAACCAAGCTTCCATCCTATTCTTCTTCTTAGTATCCACTACCTTGTATTTTCATCCTTTTTTTCGTTTCTCGATATTCGCATGAACTTGGATTTTTCCTATCCATATGTTTCCAAGGATATTTTGCTGACTTAATGTTGTTAACTGCGTCCGTCGAAGATCGACTTCATCTTTCGAAACATTCGACCTCAGTACAAACACTAGCTATTAATGCACACAGAACCAGTAAATTATATCTTCTACAACATCTTTCTTAGCTTGAAACGATGAAACATTTACCTTCGTAAGGAAATAGATCGTGAATACAAGTGCTCCGATCATAGTAGGTTAATGAGTTGATATAAACGATAGTTTTCAGAAATTCTTTATTTGATAACATATGAATAGTTTGAAATGTATAAAAAAGAGCAAAGCCGTCGACATACGTTAAATTTGAAATTCTTTTGTCATTTGTGTCTGCAGGTTTGAACGTTTACGCCATGATTGGGGTGGCCATATCAATTTTTATTTGCCTAATTATTAAGCTGGCGTGGGAAGTTGTAAGACGGTGCCGCGTCGGAAGGAGGAGGAGACGGTGGTGCATAGAGGATGGGGTCCCCGTGGCCCAGAATTTATCTGTAAGTAAAATACGCCTAAACCGCTAATTACTTCCTCTATTATGTTATAAACCTTTCTAATACGTTCTTTCATACAGTTGATTACAAAGATGTCCAATGGCCTCTGGCGAATGTGAAATTCTCGTTTTCGAAGAATGTTTTTCTTCAAATATTCACTTATTAAGAACAAATACACAATGTTTTCTTATACTTAAATTTAGATCAGTCGCGCTACAAAATTGTTGACAAAATTTTACTATTTATTGTACCTGGCAGTGCTAGATTTGACAGAGCATATTTATTTAAGTCATTCTAAATTATTATAAACTTACAATAATAAGTAGCAGTCCACTCATTATTTATTTAATAAATATTTCTTAAACTACCTCTACGTTACGTTCACAATTCAAACTTTCCGAAGATAAAAAGATTAGGGACTTTGCTTAGATTGCGTCGATAGGATGTGACTGATTGACATTTTAATGACACTGTGATTGTTGCAAATAGTAGGACATATTATACTATATTATTTATTTCCGCATTTGGTTTTTTACTATAGCGATGTGTTAATAAAATTCTGAAATAAGTATTTCAACTATTGGGCCCCCCCAAACATTATGGGCCATAGCCGCGCACCCAGTGGGTCTATGCTTATATTTGTTATTAATCAATTTTAGTAATTAGTATTTCAATTCGCTTAAAGGATATCCTAATACCAAAGTGGTTTTGATAGATTAATTAGCCTTCGGAAATCAATCTTGATGTTAAAACCAACAGGCAAATACTACTCCAACGGTTTTGCTCTGATCCACCGTCGGATCCAAAACTAACAAGTATTCATAACAGCTTAACACAGCCCCCCCCCCCGAAGAAAGCCATCTCTATTTATCATATTCCGTCTCAAATTTAAAATTGTTCTAAAATTTCTACAAGATTTTCCAGGGAGATTTCCATTTTTCATTTATTACATCACCATTTTACATAAATATCAATTTTAAGGTAAGAAATATACAATTGTTTATTCATTGACTGGCTTCGGAGATTTTCCTTCGCCTTACGTTTTAACTACAGCCAGTGTAGCTCACATTTGCCATCTCAATAAATAGACTGTTTGCAATATTATAGTTTTCCGTTTTCCAAATTTATTAAAAATAACAAAGGATTCGTAAAGTGCGTATCGTAATATACTATTAGTAGGTACGTATGCAACCAAGAATGAATTTTTGATTTATATTTGAATGGAAAAAACGGAATATCTACAGACGGACGGACGGCAAAGAGATAACAATTGGTCGTATTTTTTTAAAACGCTAAAAATCGATGAAGAATTTTGTTACAAATATAAAATTGCCTTTCATCTGCGTGCCTAGTGAAGAAGAAATGAGTTAAAACGTTTGTTTCCGGATTATTATTTATCTTATATAGTTTTTTTTAACAGTTAGGCGGCTAGTTACGCCCTTGCATCGAAGGCCATTCTCCCTATCCCCTCTCGCCCGTAAATACATATGTTCAATTAACACCATTGCTGTTACGCCAATACTGTAGAAGTATCGCACCTACTCATAACACAGTCGTGCGTGTTTTGTCGAAAAAAATACATGAGATTGGGATACTTCGTATTGGTAACACGAATTCCACATTTTTACCATTTATTGTGATTTTAGACGTTATTTTACCGCGCATGAAAATAGGAATTCGTGAATTACCGACCTACAGCCATGTCGCAACGTTCTTCTTCCTTATTTTTTTCTTTCCTAGGAGATCTTCCTCTGTAATGTTCGTTTAAATTGTCTTTTACAAGGAAAAAATAGGATCCGAGGACACCATCAATATAAAAAATAACGATGCATGTCAAATATGCGACCTACACGTGAGCTGTTATCAACGTCGTCTAATATGCGATGTACACATGTGAGGTGTAATCTACGCACGGAAAACATTCCTCATGAAGCACTATTTGCAATCTAAGGATGAATTAATAACTTTATTAATGTTGCTATCTCGTCGGTTCCCGAGACTATACAAATAAATAAAAATAAAATATTCTTCGTTCGCCATTGTAAAAGTTGATGCGGGAGTTTTATGAGAGATTTGGTTGGGTGAGATCTTGTGGTGTACAATTGAAAGATGGATTGCAAGTACGTACCACGGTTGGAAGCGAAGGGGTACTCCGTGGGACAACGATGTGGTGAACAAGACGTAGGAACAATTATAGTTAATGGTTTCAGGCGTCACTTGGTGGAATTTCTACATAATGTAAAATAAAGAGACTTTTTGTAATTCTGCATAAATTTGATTAAAACTACCTTGGTTTCGTTGCAATGCAACATCACCATGTGCGTTTCTCAAAACTATTTCAAGTTTAATGGAAGTTTTTATAAATTAGATGGACTAGCCATGGGCTCTCCTTTGTCGCCACTACTTGCAGACATTTACATGGTCAATGTTGAAGGTAATTTATTTTCTTCAAGATAACACCTGACGATGTTGCATTACGACAAAACCTAGGTCGTTTTAAATAAATTTATGTGGAATTACAACAAGTCTCTTTATTTTACATTCCGTAGGAACAAAGCATGAGGCAGCTACCCTAGGGTGACCAGGCGACCCGGAAAATCCGGGACTGTCCCGGAATTTTACTTAACGTACCATTGTCCCGATAAAGTTCTTCGGGGCACCCATTTGTCCCGGATTTTTTGTTTCAGCCTTGCAAAATCTCCTCGCCACGAAAATGTCATAAATGTCTTCAATCGGAATCGCATTCATTATATTGGATAATACAGAAATTACTTATTAAATCTTGTTACAATCGGTGCTATTCCTATATTCCAGAGCAGACCGCATAGATGAAGAAATTGTGTAGTTTTGGTTTGTGTTTCGGGCGCATGTAGAAAGAATTATGTATGATTTGACAAACAAGACAGCCTTGACGTGAAAACAATCAATACCATTATATTAAGCGCGTTTAAATTAAATATAAATTTTCAAGTTTTTTCCGATGATTAAAAGTAATAAAAATTTGAATGACGCAGGCAGGCATAGTCTAAAAATTAATGAAAAATTATATAAATTTACATAAAATGAAATAGAAGCCATATGGTGTTATTCTATCTTCTACGCTATTTATATACACATTTAACTTTATTATTTGCCCTATTGTTACCTATAAATCGTGATATCTTGTGTTGTAAGTATTTTACATATTCATTTAATTGAAATTCTTTGTTAATACATTAAACAAAATTGTGCTCTGTATTTGCGAAACTTATCTACTTTAAATTTAAGTACATATAACTAAACCCGGATTTTTCCCGATTATATCCCGGATTTTCCTGTTCAGGTCGTGTTATGTTCCGGTTGTTTTTTGAGTGTCAATCGCATATTAGACATGATCGCATTTTTGACCGTCACCTAAAAGGTAATTAATCCACTCCAAGGTTTTAGCAAGAGTGTTAGGTGGTTTTTGTATTTTTCGACTTTGATAGGAACAAGCTGCACACAACTCGAGTTCAAACATAAAATTCCATACCAAACTCCCTATTTCACGAAATTAAATATCTTCTCACAACGGAAGGACCTTTTTGATGTATCAGTATTTTTACATGTCGATATATTCCTACAGGTATGTTGTTGATATATCGGTACATAATATTTTTTGGCATCCCAATTTCAATAAAACCTTGCCGTTTGCGTATTTGATGGTTCGCGATGCGTGCGTACGTGTCAGTCAGTCGAGATGGCAATTTCGCGGAAAATGAGAAGTATTCAGCGAGAACTCTCGCATTCATTATCTTACACACATGAGTTCCGCTTGGCTCAAATGATGTTGACTTGGAGATCGCGTTACTTTAATTACGAGTTATCTTCGTACAGACCCTCCCCGGTTGACGCAAAACTCGACCGACGTTAATGCCACTTTACGTGAAAACATCCGAGTTAGGAAATTGAAGTTAGCAGGCAAGCGGAAAAATTTACGTGGTGGAGTACACATGGGTGCGTCTCGCGGTCGACTTCCTCGCATAGGGTGAGTGTGTTCTGCTTGGTCTTCATGCCTTGTTGTGCTGATTGTGCGTAGCTCGTGTTATTTCCGCAAAATACGTGACTTTTGCATCCCCAGTCATGGCTGATAAGAGTAAAATTGATTGTGAAGGTGCCAGTGCTACGAAGAAGAGACGTACGATAAATCGCGAGGACAATCTCGACATCGTGAAGCGATATGAAACCGACCAATAACAGAATATAATGTGACATATCGTACTGTAATTTTCGACTTGCGCAACCGAACCCTTATGAAGGTCGGAGACCGTGTATATATGGTGTATTTTAGGCGCTGCAGGGCCCACCGACAAGTCATACACTAAATGATATGTTAAGGAAATTGTAACTCAGCACCTGGAGCAAAAAAACTTGAAGCTGTAAAATAATATATCTTTAAGGAGATTATGAGGAAGTGTGCAGCTTAGTCTTAGTTTCATTAAATTTTAAATTTATTGAGAATCTTCATCAAATAACTTCATAGCTATATAATTACGTTAACTCATCTTGTTCTTTTCTTGTTCAGGGTGAAGAAGAATACACCCATGCCCCAAAAGGGATTTTAAAAAAGCCTGATGGAAAAAGGGCCCAGCTACACGTGAGTGTTTTTAACGATGCTCTGATTTTTCTGCATTCTATTTACTCTGATGCCCGAATGCAATTTGATAGTGCCAATCATAGAAAAAAAGCTTTTCCTCTCCCATAGATTTTTATGTGCATATTAAATTATTGTAACTACCCACTACTTATCCTATTGTCAGGTCTGGCTACAGATGTGATGTGTGTGTTTGTGAGAGATAGATAGATGGAAAGATATACGGATTATAGTCTTTATTCGGACGAAATTTGGACCATAAGGTCCATTCTTACATTTAACCCTTCGTCTATATAATGAATATTAAAAATAAAAGTATTGCAATGGAGAGTATATACAAAACCTAAAGAGATATAAGTGAAGACAGATATAACTTTGAGGGGAAAACCTAGGCTTGTTCTTCCTAGTAAAATCCACGCAGGAAAACACCCACGGATAAGGGGGTGCGAAAATCCTACATAGTGTATATATCACAATGAAAAACTGCAACGAAATATTGCCAGTCGAAAAGTCACTTCCTGACGGCCCGATAGATATTGAATGTCGAGAGTTTGCAGTTGTTTTTTTTAACCTTGCCATATGTGTATGACAATTTTGAACCGTAATGAGGCTGTGTATGGTATCAAAATTCAAACATATATCCAGTATGCCAAAGGACATGAAAAAGACTGAAAACACGAGAGACCCAAAGTGAGCAGAATGCGAATATTTGAAGTCAATTATTTAATTCACACGTAGGGAACAGAGAGCGAAAAAGAGGAAACAAAATTGGTCAAGATAATGAAAGGTTGGATGTTTTTTCTTATAAACGTTGATAGTTTCAAGGTTTCCGAATCCATTTTTATTCTGAGCGACTTTTCCCGATGGCCACTGCATTGTATCCAAATAAAAATTGGTGTACAGGTTTCCCTCTCTTTATGCGAGGGTTGCGTTCAAGGAAAGTGACGCATCAAGTGAAATCGCATAAACAGAACCCGTATTTACATGTAAATATAGGGATACATTCCTCAATTAATCCTACATCCCCTCCAAGATGCTCTTCTTTCGCTCCATCAGGACTTCTTATGCGCTGGTTACAAAATTAAAACAATTAACACTAAATTATACTCGCCAATAAAAGGAAGCAGACGAGCACAAGTGGTGTCTGCTGTGAGTGACATAATAGTGGAGGTTTAAAGTGCCGGAGGGTTGGCTTGGCCCAATGCAAGTTCCGCGGGCAAGGAGACGAAAATTCTCAAGTGTGCTCAGACAGTATCACACGAAATCTCCCTCTCCACTCTCATCTCTTTTACTGTAGTACTAATACGCGCACCATAAGAGACAATGAGAAACTCAATGGTCGCCTTGTGGTGAAGTGCAGAACTTTCTTTCATTTGTATTGCACTGGCCGCGTAACCACATAAGAGCGAATAAAAGGCGCATAAAAAGAAATTCCGGTACCAATAAGTTTGTCGCATAATAACGAATTCTCATATAGCAACCAGCATAAAGAGAGGGAAACTTGTATTTAAATTGCTCTACATATTGTATTTGGTTACTCCCTTCATAATTCCAACTACCAGTAGTGGTTCTCCTCTTCCTTACCCAGATCCACAGTAAAATATTGTATTTCCTCAAAATGAAAATGTGAAATTCCTTGAAAGTTTCCTTTTTTCCAATTCCAGATACAAAATGAGTATAATTTACTGATTCATTATTAAAGGAGCCGAATAAGGTAAAATTATCAACCATAGATAAGAGAGGTCAAGGGTACGATAATGGTTCAGATATGAATATACGAAATATAAACTTCAGAGCGTTTTTAATCCCTGTAGGGCTCTTTCTTTAAATTTACTTGTGAATAACGGTGCAAAAATTCAGAGCAAAGAAATTGGTTTCCTTTCTGCTGTGCAAGAATTTTATATTTTCTCCTTTGAGCCTACAAAACAGTGGGAAGTGTCGAACAAGTATGTTTTCAGAATGACCTTAAAAAGTAACGTAACGTAACTTGCCTATATTCAGTAAAACCCCTTATTTAGACATAAAATAACGTTTGTTAAAAAACTCGCTAAGTCAGGCTCAAAGAATACGCCGACGAACTGATAGCTTCAATTTAATGACTTAAGAGCCGCCGACTGAACTAGATCTATTCTCGCCTCAGACGCTTTTCAAGTACACTGTAACATTTACGCTTAATGTGTCTACAATGCAACAAGAATCATGCACCACTGAAAGGACGTGCGGAATGTACGGTGATTTTTCGAAACACGATTTTATAATCTTTTAAAATCACTAGTACTCGAATATAACGCGGGGACTACTTTTAAGGTTTCATTTTTTGGAAAAAGAACATCGCGTTATATTCGGGGCAATACGGTAATTTAAATTACAACAAACTACAAATTAACTTAAATTTAATTTCAAACTTTGGAGAGCCAAATATAGTGGAAAGTGTTAAAACATGATAGCGCCCAACTTTCACGTCTTTTCAATGGCATTCATAATTGGCTCGAAGAGTAAATAGCATCAATAGTATTTCTGTATCTAGGTGCGCTGTTTATGCTCTGCTAGTGTGATTAGGGAAATAGGGAAATTGATGCGGTGGACAGGTCCGTGTTTTTTCATGGTTAGACTTGGTTTTCCATATATTCCTATTTTCCACTGTCCTCTTCATATCTTTGTAACTCTCTTTCCCATTTATATCATCTATCTGCTGAAACATTTTTCTACCTTTTTCCATCTAGATGTTATATATATATATATATATATATATATATATATATATATATATATATATATATATATGCCCTGGTTTGGTACCCTGGATATATGGTATGCCTAATTATGTAATAATAAAACAATAAATACATAATTATATATTTTCAAAAACAAAACATTATTTCGCCTATTACAAGATTGAAAATATAAATCAAAATTATCTGCTGAATTTCCATATATATTTTATAATGTTTAGATGTTTTTACCAGTTTCCTTACTTTACCAAATTTTTTCCCAGGTCAGATTCAGATTCAACATAGATGATGAGAAATCCTCCCAGACAAATGGTGGCATGGAATTGGTAAATCCCATTTTTATTAAAATATCTTATATGGTCTGCCCGTATCTCCATCTCGAATCAACCATGTATTGAGGTTTGACTCAGGTTAAATGGTTTCTAACTTTTTGACTGCTTCACAAACCAATTTGACTTTACCAAAATTATATAATCAAGTTTAGTAAGTCAAAATTTATTCTTTACATTTTAGTTAAAAGCATAAAATTTATCTTTAAATAATTTATTTTAATACCATGGTAGGCTACATTAATTAAAGCCTCAGAGGTTTCAATGGGACGTATCAGATTTAATCCTCTAAAGAATTCGCCCAGAAATTTTTAACAAAGAGTCACGCATGGCCATTTTGACATGTAAAGCACGTGGAGCAGGTGAAAACTGCTTGGGAAGCAAGGCACTGGGTTGTGCACCATCGGTGCCAGGGATAATATGTAAAACTAAAAACACATGTAAAAATTTGCCCCAGAACCATGTGGAAAGAATTGGTATAAAGTCTTATGTTGATTATGGAACTAGTAAAATAACTTGCCAAAAAATCCTCAACGTTTTGAGATGATTCAGATCAACTTTAGGAGTCAAATAACAATAAGTTTTACCTGAAACTGAAAGAAGATATAGAAATCTTTTATGGCAATGTGGGAGAACTATTGAGAATAACTTATAATCAGAAAGGTTTACCAGAAAAAAATAAATTATAAACACATCACCTACGGAACTTATTCAGTTAATATCCAAGTGAATAATGCAAAATATTTGGCATATGGCACTTAATCAAAATATTAATAAGTGATTACTTTATTGTTAAGTGCTCACTGGCTCCTTCTTATCCTTCTGAAACTGTCATTGATTTTTATTTTAATATATTATATCTTATTTCCATTTTGTTATGTATATATATATATATATATATATATATATATATATATTTATCATATGGAATGAAAAAGCTATAAAATATAGATCAGTGATTCTCAAACTTTCAATTGTCGCATCCCCCTTGAATATCATACAGCCGCCTTTGAATTGAAAATAGCAAAAATAAGAAAATGTATTCATTTTATATAACTGTCAATAATTATATATCACATCATTTTTCCAAAAATTTCCTGAAAAATTTTGTTTTCAGAGAAAACTTTATTTTATTGACACTTCACCTTGCATCGAAAACATTTTATGGCCCACAGTTTGAGAAACACATGTACAGTCATTAATAAAAAGAGAAGATTTAGTATGAAATGGATAAAAATTTTAGTAGCTACAAGAGACCAAACCAAATAATGAATGAACTGCACTAATATGCTCAAGAGCACACCTATCCGTGAACTAAATATTAATTTTTGTTTGAACCATGAATCAAGCCAAATTCTTTCAAATAATGGTTCGATTCCAGGAATTTTTAAATTCAAAATCCACTAAATTTTCTGCTCAGATTAGGTTTGATTCAGCTACTGGAAAAGTTAATGAGAATAAAAAATAGAGTAAAGGCTTCAATGTTAGTAAGATCTGAAGAAAATTTTCAGGTTGAATCATTGTTGAATTCAGTTCAAAAGTTGTTAGAATTAGCAGGGAAGTGTATTCTGCAGTATTAGGAAACACAAATATACAATCAGCAACAACTCCCAACTATTGCTACTCAGGTTACAGTTGCAATTTAAAAATGTGATTTGTCTTGACCCAATTTAGAGCATAACCTTTTAAAAATAGTCATGCGAAAAAATTGTCCTGTTTTTCTTCGCATTTCCACCTCACAATGCAAGTGTAGAAAGAGCATTTTCACTAATGCAGTCAGTGGACAAATGAAAGGAATAGGTTTAATGCTAAGTCTGTGAAAGGTGTTCTGTTTTTGCAGTGCAATTTCAAACATATGTAATGCAATGTTACGTACTTGAGAGGCAATCCAGAGATAATGAAAGAAATTATTTCACAAGACAAATATGAATGGGCTTATCCAAAACATTAGTAAATAATGTTTACACTGTTTTTGTTTGCATTAATAAATTTGTCCTCTTTTATGTCCTCTTTTTAAAATTCCAGATGACCTTTTTGTCCTCTTTTTTCCCCCAAAAACATGGAAATGCCCTCCTTTTCTGTGTACAGAAGATGGTAACCTTAGCTTACCTACATGACAAACCTTGTGGTAGAAGATATTACCATAGTGAAATGTTCTAAAAACCAACTTCTTCCTTTCCCCAGCCTAGTTTTAGTGTAAAAATATTGTATGAAAATGTGGAGCAATTGAATGAGTAAATTCGATACTATTTAAGCTATTTTTACAATTTGCATATTATCTACTGCAGTACCTAACTTAAAAGTATTTACCTATATTGTGTAATTTTGGTAACCAACTGAAATATTGTATTTCTGTATGTTTTTTAGTGGCTATTTTTAGTATTTTGATTTTTCATAGCTATTTGTATATTCTACAAATCAGTAAATATTTAGCTATTCATTCTTTAATTGATTCATTCTGGCATTTATTTCAGGTGGAGGAGAAGGCCAAGGTAGGAGAGGAGGGGGAGAAGGTGGAAGTGGTGGAGGAGGTGGATGGTGTGGAGGAAGCAGAGAGGCTGGAAGGGCCAGAGGGGTTGGGGGGTGAAGAGGGGGCAGAGGGGGTGGGGGTGTCGGAGGGGATGGAGAGGGAGGAGGAGGCGGGGGGGGCAGATGGTTTGGAGGAGGTGGAAGGGGCAGAGGGTGCAAAGGGATCGGAGGGGGCAGAGGAGATGGAGGGGGTAGAGGAGGTGGAGGGGGCAGACGGTTCAGAGGAGGTGGAGGGTAGGGCAGGCTGAAGGGGCGTAGGGAGAAGAAGGGCGGGAGGGGACAGAGGGGTCGGAGGGTGTGGATGGGGTCGGAGGGTGTGGATGGAGTGTCAGAGGCTGCCTCCTCACCTGTTGCCTTGTTGGCCAACCCATCATCTTGCAATGGCATTCACCAGGTGTCAAGGTGAGGAAAAGTGGTCAGATGCGCTGTAGGAAGATGGTTTATGATCATTGATATGCCATATGGTTGGGTTGAAGGGGTTGCTTGGCCAGGTCATAGGTGATGACTCTGTCGTGAGATGTTATTGACCCTCGGTGAATTTTTCATGCAACGAATTTATGCATGATGAACGGACTGCGACATGTTGTCGTAGAGCTTTAGGAAGTATTGTTACCTGTTTTATCAATGTTTTTTCTTAAATGAAGGAATCCTAAGATGAAGTTATGGTATCTACCCAAAATTTTCACTGCAAATGTACGATCTGGCTTTTAATTAATACAGTATTAATATTTAGAATACATTTTAAAATTTCTTTTTTCTCACAAACAAAAATTTGTAGCATAATGGGTATTTATGCTCAATCTGCAGAATTTCCTCATGACTTTTTTATATTCTCTTTGTTAGTGCTAAACGGATATCACTGCATTTTGTGTAGTTCTGAAAATGATATTTACTGGATTTCCCAAGGGTTTGATTTTTGCATTCTTTGGTCTTCAATATTTCTTAAATGTGTTTTTTTCTGATGTTGCTAAGTCGCTCAGGGTGCTATCAAAAGACGAGATATTAAGAGGATATAACTTGACTGTAGAAGTGAATGCCATAGCTATTTACAAGCCCCATTATTCACAGTGCTTTACAGTAGAACAGTTTGAATGTGTAAAGTTCCTTTATTTTCAGAGCAGATATGTGATAATAGCAAGAAAAATAATGCAATAAAACGGTCAAGTAGTGGGTGGGAGTTTTCTAAATTATTTGAATGTAATGTGTGCATGTGTATTTTTGGCTAATCAACCTCTTGGATTATTATAGGCATAGCTCCTTCCACACCAAACACACTCACAAGGAAGGGTGAAAACCCTGTGCCGGCATTAGCCAATCCTTAATGAAGACCATCAATGGAGCCAATGGCCTAACCTCCCTTCCGAAGGATGGAACGCTGAATTTCTGCAGTCCCCTCAAACCACACAAAAAGGGGGCCGGGTGACCTTGGAAAAAAACCTACTTTCGTAGAATTCGTGCACGCTGTCCTTTCGAGCAGCAGGTGAATAGCAGCCAGCTGCCTAACCAGTACATCACCAGCACTCCCTATATATGAATGAAAGAAATGTTTATTGTGTGCATAGTTCAATGTTGTTATTTCATAGAATTTTACTCTCTAATGTAATGGTGATTGGACAACACTTATCCGGTGACTCCTGTGTTCGTAATGTAGAGTAGGCATGTTTTAGCAAGAAATGGCATAATGACAGTGTGGATTGGAACTTACAAATAAAAGTGGCTGTATCTTATATAATATTACAGTAATGTCTGTTTCCACCATTGTGATCTGGTGTACTACCAAACTGATTCTTTTAAAATTGACATTTTTAGAAAGCTTAGGCCTCGGCATCGATGCAATAGTTCTTTCATTAAAATTGAACCCTTACCAAAGGGAAGCTTTTAACATTTTAAGTTCATCCCAGTTGTGCATACAACCCACATAGTTCTTGGCAGCAACTTAGACTGATCCTTCCTGGGCGAACATCTATACCCTATCGAGTTTTTGAACAGTTTGTCACCATCCGGTTTGCCACCGCATAGACTACATCTGGAACTCATCACTATTGTGATGTTGATCAGAAATTTAAACTCCAGTAAAGGATAAGTTAATGGAACACAAATGATTGTAAAAGGCGTTCAAGAACACTGTATAGCAGGGAAAGTTATCGGCACTGGAAAGACTGGTCCCATTAAATTATGCCCATTAGTCCCTACAATTCCTTTCAAACTGTGTAGAAGACAATTTCTGATCAAAACCGCATTTTCAATGACAATCATCGAGGATCAAGGACAGATGATTACATGTGTTGGAATTTACCTAACATCGCCCGTTTTCTCCCATGATCAGCTGTATCTGGATTTTCCCGAGCTTCATCATGCAAGGGCATCACTGCTACCATCATTGAAGGACCTCAACAGTTTGTGGACAATGATAAAATGATAACGTCAAATTATGTATTCATAGAAATGTTGTAAATATAAAGGAAAAAAATCTTAATAAAATATTGTATATTAAAATACTTTGTTTGATTTTTCGTGCAAATTATTCGCACCGGCACAGCTAGTACATACATAAATATAATATGTGTCCTTCGCTTTGGGAGGCTTAGTGATCTCATCTTGAGATTTATAATTATTGCCAGCTCTCATTGCATGATTGCAGCCCATTTTTTTAAATAATTAATGGTTAAGGGATTGATTCTTGCCATGCACGCTTTGAAGGATTTGTCCCCCAACATTCCAAACCAGTAGTAGGAAATATGTCATTTTTTAAAATCTGATTGTAGCCATTTTACTGATGTTTATCATGCTAGTGTATTATAATGAAAATTGTATTATAACTTGGGAGATGTCCATTGAAATTCAACCGGAAAGCATTTTGTGAAAATAAATATGAACATAAATATAGCCTGACTTTATTTGAATGGCAAGAAAACAAACTTTCATTATTTTAGGCATTCGTTGTTTCAAGTTTCGAACATCTACGATGATTCTAAATACCTGATTTTAATATGTGAATGATTAATGTTCCACATTCATATGTATTTCTTCTCGTAAATGACGCAACGAATGTTGTTAACATTGGATGCTATGAAAATATTTTCTCTCTCCTTTTCTCTCTCGTACTGATTGTAAGAGCATTCAAAGAATGCTTTCACCCATATGGATTGAAATGAAAATATGATTTCGAGGTTTAACAACGCAATTGGTTTGCATGGAAACATCCCGTTAAATGGCAGGATTTCCCCAAAATATATCAATTAAACTTATAACATGAGGAATTTCGAACTTTAAGCGGGAAAAGATTAACAGAAAAAGAAACATCATAGTTTTTTCTTTTAAATGGGCTAGATCCGAAAATCGTAGGCTAATTCTTTCTAATTTAGATCTCAAAAAGAATAAAATCCTGCAAGCCAAAAGGTGTTATCATATGGGAAATCGAATGCCCTACCTTGAAGTCGAAACTAGATCTTTTTTTGAGATTTCATTTTGTCATCATCTTACAATATGTGAATCAATCATTCCTGCCAAAAATAAAAAGTGAATCTTGTTCCATTATCGAGCTATTTGCATTTTTATAGTGGTAGAGAGGGAGCCACAAAGTGACAGAAATAGCCTTTTATTATCTTAAGATGTAAACATTATTTTTTTATTTCTATGATGTTTCTCAGGATAATTCTTGTAAATATTCATCTTTATGTCAAAATCTATGGCTTCTTTTGAAATGGAGCACCAAATTTTTATTTGATTTTCGGAATATATACTTGTGGTGTAATCTGGAATGCAGCACAACATGCAAACCTGTTCTGTATTCGAAAAATGGACGCTCCTATAAATAGTACGCTAGTCATTTCTATATATAGAATTTTCAGATTTGAACCGGACTTATTTATTGTACACTTTCAGTAAATATGCAAAATATAAAATGCATTCACAATCCCATTTTATTATCCCAGATTGTCCCTGTTTCCCTAAATCCTCTTTTCCTGAGCTCATCAAGCAACGCATGACTTGTAAAAAAGTTATCAGAATATATGTTATAACAACTGGGTGGGTCATCAATTACTGAAAGCATTTTGTTCACCACTTGAGTACCTAGGGGTGCAGTACTTTGGTTGTTGGAGGATTCTTTACCACAATACAGAGAAAAATTGTAGCAGTAACCATTTTCTCCACACATTACCCATAATTTGTTACCGAGCCTTATCAGTATACCCCTAATAAGTTGTTTTAATTGATGTTGCCCATAGTATCTGACAATCTTCTCATCTATAGATAAATTTCTGCACCACCTGCTGTATATTACATGAAAGGTACTTCTAACTCATCATCATTTCCTTCCTTTCCATCGGTAAGCTCATCAACTTCAGGTGGATGTGCAGCTATATCTGCTTCTATGTGTTCGGAAAATAAATATTCACAAGCCTCTTCTAGGGCTCTAAATATTTTACAACTCTTTGTTGGAGCTGATTAGTGAAAAAAATTATATAAAAAAAATTTCACAACATATCATACCTACAGGAAAAATCTACACAATGCCCAGCATGCTATTTATAGGACAGTAAAGATTATCACTATTTTTTATTTCATCCATGGGAAATATATTACTAATAACTACCATAATGTATTGTTACTCTCATATACAAAGGGATTCAATGGAAATATTCATCACTCACTGTTTGTAGATAAAGTATATTTCGAAATGTATACTCAAGACAACACTGCATGTGGAAAACTTAGTTTTGCAGATACGTAAATATCTGAGAACCAAATCTCCGAAGTGAATAACTTGAAAACATGCTTCACCAGTCCCTGGCGTTTACTATTGATACAAAGTAGTCATTTTTGTTTAAAATCTAGATCGGATAATCCAAGAAAACTAAGTGCCCTATAAATAATACTAAAGCAGTATGGATTATTTTTTTAAAATTTTTACAAATGAAATGGTTGAGAAATTTAACTGTTGCATACAATTGTAAACATTATATTTGTTTATTGTTTATTTTGATAATTCATTTATTTCCTTACAGTGAGGCAAATTCAATATAATTGTATGAAAAATACTACAAAATACAACTACAATTTTTATGTAACCTTTTTTACACTTACAATAATAGGTAAGTATATATAATCTCCACAATTATACAAGTATACTGTAGCTTTTTAAATTTCTTACACCCATTACATATAGTTAGTTTCTCACTGTGCTGCTCACATATAAATTGATTGCATGCTGTACACTGTATCAGCTATTTCCTAACTCTTTTCCTGTCACATATACATCTTTAGCAGATAATATATTTAGAATTCAAAAAAGAGCCATAGCGATCATTGCTGGTAAACATCCTAGAGCCCCTTCTTGTCCCATATTTCAAGATCTACATATTCTTCCACTCCCCTACCTATATATCCTTTCCTTATTATGTCTTATTAACTCAAACATTAAGGAATACCCAAACAACTCATACCATCATGACCACAACATCAGAGCTAACAATGACGTTCACATCTACAGTTATAGAACCAAAATTTGTAGTCATGAACCTAGGGCAATATCCTACCAAACCCTTATAAAAATATTCAAAACAACGATTAAACAATAGCTCCAAAGGAAACTTTTCTCTTCAGTAGAGGAATATCTCAACAACTCTTGATGTCCTAGTCTTAACACTGTCGATTGCCTTTTTGCATGTAACCCATTGCTTACCCTGAGATTATATAAGGGTAAATCATTGAAATGGTTTTATTAATTTTACGTTTATTTACTTTTTTATGTACATGATTTTTTTAATTCTGACCTGTCCAATATCAATGTAACTGATCCAAGGACCAATAAACATAATTATCATTAAAGATATGGGTGTAGTAGGGCATACCTGCACGACCGTCAATATGAGATTAGAACTGTGGTTAAAATGAAGAAGGACCTTACCATACATGAAGAAATGTGAATATTTGCTACATTAGTGAATGTTCAAAGATCACATTGTCTCGCCAATAAGTTAAGTTCATTTCTGCCCTTCTGAAATTGTAGTGGCTACTATGGAAACTTTCAGAGGTGCTTGGTATACAAATTTATTCTTTTCCGGGCATGATGTTTGAAGATATTGTTCAGGTAAGATAAGAACAGGAATAGAGACATCAACATAAAAAAAGTAAAATACTTAGTGTTTCATTTCCAAAAAGTAGCAATTTTTTGCAAGTAATAACTAGTCATAAATTTCTTCGTTTTATAGAGACAATAATTATTATTTATATTTCTTTCTGACAATGGAAAATCAAAGAATAACAAACTCCAGCATCACATACAAATATACTAGAAAAATAGCATTGCAAAGCATTTCAATGCTCTTTAAAGCACATTGAGGAAAATCTATCAGATTAAACAAGGTAAACTTATGTTTACCGAAAATACAGCGAAAAGAATTCTAATGTTGGGCGCAACACGGGTAACGAACAGGTGGAAGCTTGCTGTGGACGGGTTGTCATGACACATAAATCGCATGTAAAGAATAAAGAATTTCTTAGATAAACAATCTTGCGTAAGAATTGGTCATGCTCCCTTTCCCTCTAAGGGGGTTATTTACAGGTGCCTTTGGCATAGCTACCTAATGTCCCATATGAAAAGATGTTCTTTGAGATATTTCCATCTACGTAAAATAAAACGCATACATATTTGTGTTTTTCAGTTTCAGTATCTTTGCTTAGATTAAATATTAATCATCATCCTTAAGAAAGCGGGGTTTAGGAGGCGGAGCCCACATTGCAAAATAAAATGTTTATTTATGTTTCATTTTTTGTATTTTTACTCCCCGCCCCATAATTCTTACGATTTTTTTATTTTAAATAAAACAACAACGTTTTTAATGTTTATTTTTTAATAATTTTCCATTAAGACAACCTTTACGGCAAAGGATGTGTTATTTGCGAAACTAAATGGTATAGACTTATACTCGGTACTCGAAAATATCTTCGCCGAATAAATTCTTCTATGTAGATGTTTAGGTGATTTCTCTTTGTTCCAAATTCTTTCTTATGGCGCACCTTAAACTTCTGCCTGTGCTTTCAATAGTTTGCGTGTGTGCATCATTTTATTTTGTTGGTCCACAAAATTTTCGCTGTGATTCACTTTCCAGTGTTTGTACCTGGAAGGATGTTAATTTATCCTTTCGTAAGCTTTCCAGCAATCCAATATTGTTTTAGTTCCGGGAAGAACGTACTTTTCACTTAATGGTAGTAAAGTATCGGCGTTTCCTTTTTAACTATTTCGAGAAAACATATCTGCGTTCCTCTTTCATTCCGAAAACCCACTGTTGATCAATGACAACAAATCCTCGACTGCTTTTCCTCTTCGTAATGACTGTCCCATCTATTTCCACTATTTCTCCAGGTCCTTCAAGAGTTTGTTGGTTGTAAAAAAATATAGGCAACCAATATCCCTGAAGAAGTTGTTACAATCAACAATATTCTTTTGACTTACAGTGGATCCGTCACATTTACGCATGTCAAACGTTATTTCCGCTACGTTGTGCGTTTTTTAGAGCAGTAGTAGGTTAAGTGAAGTGCTTCTTTCGTTGTTATTTTTACACCCTCAAAAAAGGGTTATTTATTTCCGCATTTGGTTTTTTACTATAGCGATGTGTTAATAAAATTCTGAAATAAGTATTTCAACTATTGGGCCCCCCCAAACATTTGGGGCCATAGCCGCGCACCCAGTGGGTCTATGCTTATATTTGTTGTTAATCAATTTTAGTAATTAGTATTTCAATTCGCTTAAAGGATATCCTAATACCAAAGTGGTTTTGATAGATTAATTAGCCTTCGGAAATCAATCTTGATGTTAAAACCAACAGGCAAATACTACACCAACGGTTTTCCTCTGATCCACCGTCGGATCCAAAACTAACAACTATTCATAACAGCTTAACACAGTCCCCCCCCCGAAGAAAGCCATCTCTTTTTATCATATTCCGTCTCAAATTTCAAATTGTTCTAAAATTTCTACAAGATTTTCCAGGGAGATTTCCATTTTTCATTTATTACATCACCATATTACATAAATATCAATTTTAAGGTAAGAAATATACAATTTTTTATTCATTGACTGGCTTCGGAGATTTTCCTTCGCCTTAGGTTTTAACTACAGCCAGTGTAGCTCACATTTGCCATCTCAATAAATAGACTGTTTGCAATATTATAGTTTTCCGTTTTCCAAATTTATTAAAAATAACAAAGGATTCGTAAAGTGCGTATCGTAATATACTATTAGTAGGTACGTATGCAACCAAGAATGAATTTTTGATTTATATTTGAATGGAAAAAAACGGAATATCTACAGACGGACGGACGGCAAAGAGATAACAATTGGTCGTATTTTTTTAAAACGCTAAAAATCGATGAAGAATTTTGTTACAAATATAAAATTGCCTTTCATCTGTGTGCCTAGTGAAGAAGAAATCAGTTAAAACGTTTGTTTCCGTATTATTATTTATCTTATATTATTTTTTAACAGTTAGGCGGCTAGTTACGTTATGTTCAATTAACACCATTGCTGGTACGCCAATACTGTAGAAATATCGCACCTACTCATAACACAGTCGTGCGTGTTTTGTCGAAAAAAATACATGAGATTGGGATACTTCGTATTGGTAACACGAATTCCACATTTTTACCATTTATTGTGATTTTAGACGTTATTTTACCGCGCATGAAAATAGGAATTCGTGAATTACCGACCTACAGCCATGTCGCAACGTTCTTCTTCCTTATTTTTTTCCTTCCTAGGAGATCTTCCTCTGTATTGTTCGTTTAAATTGTCTTTTACAAGGAAAAAATAGGATCCGAGGACACCATAAATATAAAAAATAACGATGCATGTCAAATATGCGACCTACACGTGAGCTGTTATCAACGTCGTCTAATATGCGATGTATACATGTGAGGTGTAATCTACGCACGGAAAACATTCCTCATGAAGCACTATTTGCAATCTAAGGATGAATTAATAACTTTATTAATGTTGCTATCTCGTGGGTTCCCGAGACTATACAAATAAATAAAAATAAAATATTCTTCGTTCGCCATTGAAAAAGTTGATGCGGGAGTTTTATGAGAGATTTGGTTGGGTGAGATCTTGTGGTGTACAATTGAAAGATGGATTGCAAGTACGTACCACGGTTGGAAGCGAAGGGGTACTCCGTGGGACAACGATGTGGTGAACAAGACGTAGGAACAATTATAGTTAATGGTTTCAGGCGTCACTTGGTGGAATTTCTACATAATGTAAAATAAAGAGACTTTTTGTAATTCTGCATAAATTTGATTAAAACTACCTTGGTTTCGTTGCAATGCAACATCACCATGTGCGTTTCTCAAAACTATTTCAAGTTTAATGGAAGTTTTTATAAATTAGATGGACTAGCCATGGGCTCTCCTTTGTCGCCACTACTTGCAGACATTTACATGGTCAATGTTGAAGGTAATTTATTTTCTTCAAGATAACACCTGACGATGTTGCATTACGACAAAACCTAGGTCGTTTTAAATAAATTTATGTGGAATTACAACAAGTCTCTTTATTTTACATTCCGTAGGAACAAAGCATGAGGCAGCTACCCTAGGGTGACCAGGCGACCCGGAAAATCCGGGACTGTCCCGGAATTTTACTTAACGTACCATTGTCCCGATAAAGTTCTTCGGGGCACCCATTTGTCCCGGATTTTTTGTTTCTGCCTTGCAAAACCTCCTCGCCACGAAAATGTCATAAATGTCTTTAATCCGAATCGCATTCATTATATTGGAAAATACAGAAATTACTTATTAAATCTTGTTACAATCGGTGCTATTCCTATATTCCAGAGCAGACCGCATAGATGAAGAAATTGTGTAGTTTTGGTTTGTGTTTCGGGCGCATGATGCGCATGTAGAAAGAATTTTGTATGATTTGACAAACAAGACAGCCTTGACGTGAAAACAATCAATACCATTATATTAAGCGCGTTTAAATTAAATATAAATTTTCAAGTTTTTTCCGATGATTAAAAGTAATAAAAATTTGAATGACGCAGGCAGGCATAGTCTAAAAATTAATGAAAAATTATATAAATTTACATAAAATGAAATAGAAGCCATATGGTGTTATTCTATCTTCTACGCTATTTATATACACATTTAACTTTATTATTTGCCCTATTGTTACCTATAAATCGTGATATCTTGTGTTGTAAGTATTTTACATATTCATTTAATTGAAATTCTTTGTTAATACATTAAACAAAATTGTGCTCTGTATTTGCGAAACTTATCTACTTTAAATTTAAGTACATATAACTAAACCCGGATTTTTCCCGATTATATCCCGGATTTTCCTGTTCAGGTCGTGTTATGTTCCGGTTGTTTTTTGAGTGTCAATCGCATATTAGACATGATCGCATGCTAGACCGTCACCTAAAAGGTAATTAATCCACTCCAAGGTTTTAGCAAGAGTGTTAGGAGGTTTTTGTATTTTTCGACTTTGATAGGAACAAGCTGCACACAACTCGAGTTCAAACATAAAATTCCATACCAAACTCCCTATTTCACGAAATTAAATATCTTCTCACAACGGAAGGACCTTTTTGATGTATCAGTATTTTTACATGTCGATATATTCCTACAGGTATGTTGTTGATATATCGGTACATTATATATTTTGGCATCCCAATTTCAATAAAACCTTGCCGTTTGCGTATTTGATGGTTCGCGATGCGTGCGTACGTGTCAGTCAGTCGAGATGGCAATTTCGCGGAAAATGAGAAGTATTCAGCGAGAACTCTCGCATTCATTATCTTACACACATGAGTTCCGCTTGGCTCAAATGATGTTGACTTGGAGATCGCGTTACTTTAATTACGAGTTATCTTCATACAGACCCTCCCCGGTTGACGCAAAACTCGACCGACGTTAATGCCACTTTACGTGAAAACATCCGAGTTAGGAAATTGAAGTTAGCAGGCAAGCGGAAAAATTAACGTGGTGGAATACACATGGGTGCGTCTCGCGGTCGACTTCCTCGCATAGGGTGAGTGTGTTCTGCTTGGTCTTCATGCCTTGTTGTGCTGATTGTGCGTAGCTCGTGTTATTTCCGCAAAATACGTGACTTTTGCATCCCCAGTCATGGCTGGTAAGAGTAAAATTGATTGTGAAGGTGCCAGTGCTACGAAGAAGAGACGTACGATAAATCGCGAGGACAATCTCGACATCGTGAAGCGATATGAAACCGACCAATAACAGAATATAATGTGACATATCGTACTGTAATTTTCGACTTGCGCAACCGAACCCTTATGAAGGTCGGAGACCGTGTGTATATGGTGTATTTTAGGCGCTGCAGGGCCCACCGACAAGTCATACACTAAATGATATGTTAAGGAAATTGTAACTCAGCACCTGGAGCAAAAAAAACTTGAAGCTGTAAAATAATATATCTTTAAGGAGATTATGAGGAAGTGTGCAGCTTAGTCTTAGTTTCATTAAATTTTAAATTTATTGAGAATCTTCATCAAATAACTTCATAGCTATATAATTACGTTAACTCATCTTGTTCTTTTCTTGTTCAGGGTGAAGAAGAATACACCCATGCCCCAAAAGGGATTTTAGAAAAGCCTGATGGAAAAAGGGCCCAGCTACACGTGAGTGTTTTTAACGATGCTCTGATTTTTCTGCATTCTATTTACTCTGATGCCCGAATGCAATTTGATAGTGCCAATCATAGAAAAAAACCTTTTCCTCTCCCAAAGATTTTTATGTGCATATTAAATTATTGTAACTACCCACTACTTATCCTATTGTCAGGTCTGGCTACAGATGTGATGTGTGTGTTTGTGAGAGATAGATAGATGGAAAGATATACGGATTATCGTCTTTATTCGGACGAAATTTGGACCATAAGGTCCATTCTTACATTTAACCCTTCGTCCATATAATGAATATTAAAAATAAAAGTATTGCAATGGAGAGTATATACAAAACCTAAAGAGATATAAGTGAAGACAGATATAACTTTGAGGGGAAAATCTAGGCTTGTTCTTCCTAGTAAAATCCACGCAGGAAAACACCCACAGATAAGGGGGTGCGAAAATCCTACATAGGGTATATATCACAATGAAAAGCTGCAACGAAATATTGCCAGTCGAAAAGTCACTTCCTGACGGCCCGATAGATATTGAATGTCGAGAGTTTGCAGTTGTTTTTTTTTAACCTTGCCATATGTGTATGACAATTTTGAACCGTAATGAGGCTGTGTATGGTATCAAAATTCAAACATATATCCAGTATGCCAAAGGACATGAAAAAGACTGAAAACACGAGAGACCCAAAGTGAGCAGAATGCGAATATTTGAAGTCAATTATTTAATTCACACGTAGGGAACAGAGAGCGAAAAAGAGGAAACAAAATTGGTCAAGATAATGAAAGGTTGGATGTTTTTTCTTATAAACGTTGATAGTTTCAAGGTTTCCGAATCCATTTTTATTCTGAGCGACTTTTCCCGATGGACACTGCATTGTATCCAAATAAAAATTGGTGTACAGGTTTCCCTCTCTTTATGCGGGGGTTGCGTTCTAGGAAAGTGACGCATCAAGTGAAATCGCATAAACAGAACCCGTATTTACATGTAAATATAGGGATACATTCCTCAATTAATCCTACATCCCCTCCAAGATGCTCTTCTTTCGCTCCATCAGGACTTCTTATGCGCTGGTTACAAAATTAAAACAATTAACACTAAATTATACTCGCCAATAAAAGGAAGCAGACGAGCACAAGTGGTGTCTGCTGTGAGTGACATAATAGTGGAGGTTTAAAGTGCCGGAGGGTTGGCTTGGCCCAATGCAAGTTCCGCGGGCAAGGAGACGAAAATTCTCAAGTGTGCTCAGACAGTATCACACGAAATCTCCCTCTCCACTCTCATCTCTTTTACTGTAGTACTAATACGCGCACCATAAGAGACAATGAGAAACTCAATGGTCGCCTTGTGGTGAAGTGCAGAACTTTCTTTCATTTGTATTGCACTGGCCGCGTAACCACATAAGAGGGAATAAAAGGCGCATAAAAAGAAATTCCGGTACCAATAAGTTTGTCGCATAATAACGAATTCTCATATAGCAACCAGCATAAAGAGAGGGAAACTTGTATTTAAATTGCTCTACATATTGTATTTGGTTACTCCCTTCATAATTCCAACTACCAGTAGTGGTTCTCCTCTTCCTTACCCAGATCCACAGTAAAATATTGTATTTCCTCAAAATGAAAATGTGAAATTCCTTGAAAGTTTCCTTTTTTCCAATTCCAGATACAAAATGAGTATAATTTACTGATTCATTATTAAAGGAGCCGAATAAGGTAAAATTATCAATCATAGATAAGAGAGGTCAAGGGTACGATCATGGTTCAGATATGAATATACGAAATATAAACTTCAGAGCGTTTTTAATCCCTGTAGGGCTCTTTCTTTAAATTTACTTGTGAATAACGGTGCAAAAATTCAGAGCAAAGAAATTGGTTTCCTTTCTGCTGTGCAAGAATTTTATATTTTCTCCTTTGAGTCTACAAAACAGTGGGAAGTGTCGAACAAGTATGTTTTCAGAATGACCTTAAAAAGTAACGACAACTAGTACTATAAATTAAAAACTGAACCCTTACGCAAGTCTGAGGATCTCTGTTTATGGTGTGTTAAGTGATTGCAGAATGCACCGACAACTCACAAACCAAATATATTACATATTAAGTACTCAGACGTGACTCAGAACATGGGAAAAATAAATATTTAATGGAACTGTAAAATGAAATTATTATTCTGAGACTATTTATAAATTTGCAGCTTTGTCTTTCTTCTTTGATTAAATTGTACATTTTTCGTGAAACTTCATAAACTTCATTTCACGACTAAATATTTGAGCTACTGAACAAACAGAAAAACAAATGAGTTTTTTCATGTGGCGTTGGTTTCATAATGATGTTCCTGCATTCTGTTTTTTCTGAAGCCTGTGGCATATCATAGAAGAAAAGCTTTTTTTCTCCCAAACATTTATACGTACAAAATCATTGGCACTTACTTTCATTGCTAATTTTTCCCTTTCGTTTTTGATTGCTATAACACTCCCCCTTCATCGCCCAATGTCCCGGTTTGGTTCTTTACTATTATAATATAATACTTGCATATATTCAGTAAAACCCCTTATTTAGACTTAAAATAACGTTTGTTAAAAAACTCGCTAAGTCAGGCTCAAAGAATACGCCGACGAACTGATAGCTTCAATTTAATGACTAAAGAGCCGCCGACTGAACTAGATCTATTCTCGCCTCAGACGCTTTTCAAGTACACTGTAACATTTACGCTTAATGTGTCTACAATGCAACAAGAATCATGTACCACTGAAAGGACGTGCGGAATGTACGGTGATTTTTCGAAACACGATTTTATAATCTTTTAAAATCACTAGTACTCGAATATAACGCGGGGACTACTTTTAAGGTTTCATTTTTTGGAAAAAGAACATCGCGTTATATTCGGGGCAATACGGTAATTTAAATTGCAACAAACTACAAATTAACTTAAATTTAATTTCAAACTTTGGAGAGCCAAATATAGTGGAAAGTGTTAAAACATGATAGCGCCCAACTTTCACGTCTTTTCAATGGCATTCATAATTGGCTCGAAGAGTAAATAGCATCAATAGTATTTCTGTATCTAGGTGCGCTGTTTATGCTCTGCTAGTGTGATTAGGGAAATAGGGAAATTGATGCGGTGGACAGGTCCGTGTTTTTTCATGGTTAGACTTGGTTTTCCATATACTCCTATTTTCCACTGTCCTCTTCATATCTTTGTAACTCTCTTTCCCATTTATATCATCTATCTGCTGAAACATTTTTCTAACTTTTTCCATCTAGATGTTATGTATATATATGCCCTGGTTTGGTACCCTGGATATATGGTATGCCTAATTATGTAATAATAAAACAATAAATACATAATTATATATTTTCAAAAACAAAACATTATTTCGCCTATTACAAGATTGAAAATATAAATCAAAATTATCTGCTGAATTTCCATATATATTTTATAATGTTTAGATGTTTTTACCAGTTTCCTTACTTTACCAAATTTTTTTCCCAGGTCAGATTCAGATTCAACATAGATGATGAGAAATCCTCCCAGACAAATGGTGGCATGGAATTGGTAAATCCCATTTTTATTAAAATATCTTATATGGTCTGCCCGTATCTCCATCTCGAATCAACCATGTATTGAGGTTTGACTCAGGTTAAATGGTTTCTAACTTTTTTACTGCTTCACAAACCAATTTAACTTTACCAAAATTATATAATCAAGTTTAGTAAGTCAAAATTTATTCTTTACATTTTAGTTAAAAGCATAAAATTTATCTTTAAATAATTTATTTTAAATTATTTTAATACCATGGTAGGCTACATTAATTAGTCTCAGAGGTTTCAATGGGACATATCAGATTTAATCCTCTGAAGAATTCGCCCAGAAATTTTTAACAAAGAGTCACGCATGGCCATTTTGACATGTATAGCACGTGGAGCAGGTGAAAACTGCTTGGGAAGCAAGGCACTGGGTTGTGCACCATCGGTGCCGGGGATAATATGTAAAACTAAAAACACATGTAAAAATTTGCCCCAGTACCATGTGGAAAGAATTGGTATAAAGTCTTATGTTGATTATGGAACTAGTAAAATAACTTGCCAAAAAATCCTCAACGTTTTGAGATGATTCAGATCAACTTTAGGAGTCAAATAACAATAAGTTTTACTTGAAACTAAAAGAAGATATACTTTTATGGCAATGTGGGAGAACTATTGAGAATAACTTATAATCAGAAAGGTTTACCAGAAAAAAATAAATTATAAACACATCACCTACGGAACTTATTCAGTTAATATCCAAGTGAATAATGCAATATATTTGGCATATGGCACTTAATCAAAATATTAATAAGTGATTACTTTATTGTTAAGTGCTCACTGGCTCCTTCTTATCCTTCTGAAACTGTCATTGATTTTTATTTTAATATATTATATCTTATTTCCATTTTGTTATGTATATATATATATATATTTATCATATGGAATGAAAAAGCTATATAATATAGATCAGTGATTCTCAAACTTTCAATTGTCGCATCCCCCTTGAATATCATACAGCCGCCTTTGAATTGAAAATAGCAAAAATAAGAAAATGTATTCATTTTATATAACTTTCAATAATTATATATCACATCATTTTTCCAAAAATTTCCTGAAAAATTTTGTTTTCAGAGAAAACTTTATTTTATTGACACTTCACCTTGCATCGAAATCATTTTATGGCCCACAGTTTGAGAAACACATGTACAGTCATTAATAAAAAGAGAAGATTTAGTATGAAATGGATAAAAATTTTAGTAGCTACAAGAGACCAAACCAAATAATGAATGAACTGCACTAATATGCTCAAGAGCACACCTATCCGTGAACTAAATATTAATTTTTGATTGAACCATGAATCAAGCCAAATTCTTTCAAATAATGGTTCGATTCCAGGAATTTTTAAATTCAAAATCCACCAAATTTTCTGCTCAGATTAGGGTTGATTCAGCTACTGGAAAAGTTAATGAGAATAAAAAATAGAGTAAAGGCTTCAATGTTAGTAAGATCTGAAGAAAATTTTCAGGTTGAATCATTGTTGAATTCAGTTCAAAAGTTGTTAGAATTAGCAGGGAAGTGTATTCTGCAGTATTAGGAAACACAAATATACAATCAGCAACAACTCCCAACTATTGCTACTCAGGTTACAGTTGCAATTTAAAAATGTGATTTGTCTTGACCCAATTTAGAGCATAACCTTTTAAAAATAGTCATGCGAAAAAATTGTCCTGTTTTTCTTCGCATTTCCACCTCACAATGCAAATGTAGAAAGAGCATTTTCACTAATGCAGTCAGTGGACAAATGAAAGGAATAGGTTTAATGCTAAGTCTGTGAAAGGTGTTCTGTTTTTGCAGTGCAATTTCAAACATATGTAATGCAATGTTACGTACTTGAGAGGCAATCCAGAGATAATGAAAGAAATCATTTCACAAGACAAATATGAATGGGCTTATCCAAAACATTAGTAAATAATGTTTACACTGTTTTTGTTTGCATTAATAAATTTGTCCTCTTTTATGTCCTCTTTTTAAAATTCCAGATGACCTTTTTGTCCTCTTTTTTCCCCCAAAAACATGGAAATGCCCTCCTTTTCTGTGTACAGAAGATGGTAACCTTAGCTTACCTACATGACAAACCTTGTGGTAGAAGATATTACCATAGTGAAATGTTCTAAAAACCAACTTCTTCCTTTCCCCAGCCTAGTTTTAGTGTAAAAATATTGTATATGTGGAGCAATTGAATGAGTAAATTCGATACTATTTAAGCTATTTTTACAATTTGCATATTATCTACTGCAGTACCTAACTTAAAAGTATTTACCTATATTGTGTAATTTTGGTAACCAACTGAAATATTGTATTTCTGTATGTTTTTTAGTGGCTATTTTTAGTATTTTGATTTTTCATAGCTATTTGTATATTCTACAAATCAGTAAATATTTAGCTATTCATTCTTTAATTGATTCATTCTGGCATTTATTTCAGGTGGAGGAGAAGGCCAAGGTAGGAGAGGAGGGGGAGAAGGTGGAAGTGGTGGAGGAGGTGGATGGTGTGGAGGAAGCAGAGAGGCTGGAAGGGCCAGAGGGGTTGGGGGGTGAAGAGGGGGCAGAGGGGGTGGGGGTGTCGGAGGGGATGGAGAGGGAGGAGGAGGTGGGGGGGGCAGATGGTTTGGAGGAGGTGGAAGGGGCAGAGGGTGCAAAGGGATCGGAGGGGGCAGAGGAGATGGAGGGGGAAGAGGAGGTGGAGGGGGCAGACGGTTCGGAGGAGGTGGAGGGTAGGGCAGGCTGAAGGGGCGTAGGGAGAAGAAGGGCGGGAGGGGACAGAGGGGTCGGAGGGTGTGGATGGGGTCGGAGGGTGTGGATGGGGTTGGAGGGTGTGGATGGAGTGTCAGAGGCTGCCTTCTCACCTGTTGCCTTGTTGGCCAACCCATCATCTTGCAATGGCATTCACCAGGTGTCAAGGTGAGGAAAAGTGGTCAGATGCGCTGTAGGAAGATGGTTTATGATCATTGATATGCCATATGGTTGGGTTGAAGGGGTTGCTTGGCCAGGTCATAGGTGATGACTCTGTCGTGAGATGTTATTGACCCTCGGTGAATTTTTCATGCAACGAATTTATGCTTGATGAACGGACTGCGACAAGTTGTCGTAGAGCTTTAGGAAGTATTGTTACCTGTTTTATCAATGTTTTTTCTTAAATGAAGGAATCCTAAGATGAAGTTATGGTATCTACCCAAAATTTTCACTGCAAATGTACGATCTGGCTTTTAATTAATACAGTATTAATATTTAGAATACATTTTAAAATTTCTTTTTTCTCACAAACAAAAATTTGTAGCATAATGGGTATTTATGCTCAATCTGCAGAATTTCCTCATGACTTTTTTATACTCTCTTTGTTAGTGCTAAACGGATATCACTGCATTTTGTGTAGTTCTGAAAATGATATTTACTGGATTTCCCAAGGGTTTGATTTTTGCATTCTTTGGTCTTCAATATTTCTTAAATGTGTTTTTTTCTGATGTTGCTAAGTCGCTCAGGGTGCTATCAAAAGACGAGATATTAAGATGATATAACTTGACTGTAGAAGTGAATGCCATAGCTATTTACAAGCCCCATTATTCACAGTGCTTTACAGTAGAACAGTTTGAATGTGTAAAGTTCCTTTATTTTCAGAGCAGATATGTGATAATAGCAAGAAAAATAATGCAATAAAACGGTCAAGTAGTGGGTGGGAGTTTTCTAAATTATTTGAATGTAATGTGTGCATGTGTATTTTTGGCTAATCACCCTCTTGGATTATTATAGGCATAGCTCCTTCCACACCAAACACACTCACAAGGAAGGGGGAAAACCCTGTGCCGGCATTAGCCAATCCTTAATGAAGACCATCAATGGAGCCAATGGCCTAACCTCCCTTCCGAAGGATGGAACGCTGAATTTCTGCAGTCCCCTCAAACCACACAAAAAGGGGGCCGGGTGGCCTTGGAAAAAATCCTACTTTCGTAGAATTCGTGCACGCTGTCCTTTCGAGCAGCAGGTGAATAGCAGCCAGCTGCCTAACCACTACATCACCAGCACTCCCTATATATGAATGAAAGAAATGTTTATTGTGTGCATAGTTCAATGTTGTTATTTCATAGAATTTTACTCTCTAATGTCATGGTGATTGGACAACACTTATCCAGCCACTCCTGTGTTCGTAATGTAGAGTAGGCATGTTTTAGCAAGAAATGGCATAATGTCAGTGTGGATTGGAACTTACAAATAAAAGTGGCTGTATCTTATATAATATTACAGTAATGTCTGTTTCCACCATTGTGATCTGGTGTACTACCATACTGATTTTTTAAAAATTGACATTTTTAGAAAGCTTAGGCCTCGGCATCGATGCAAAAGTTCTTTCATTAAAATTGAACCCTTACCAAAGGGAAGCTTTTAACATTTTAAGTTCATCCCAGTTGTGCATACAACCCGCATAGTTCTTGGCGGCAACTTAGACTGATCCTTCCTGGGGGAACATCTATACCCTATCGAGTTTTTGAACAGTTCGTCAGCATCCGGTTTGCCACCGCATAGACTACATCTGGAACTCATCAATATTGTGATGTTGATCAGAGATTTAAACTCCAGTAAAGGATAAGTTAATGGAACACAAATGATTGTAAAAGGCTTTCAAGAACACTGTATAGCAGGGAAAGTTATCGGCACTGGAAAGACTGGTCCCATACCGAGGATTAAATTATGCCCATTAGTCCCTACAATTCCTTTCAAACTGTGTAGAAGACAATTTCTGATCAAAACCGCATTTTCAATGACAATCATCGAGGATCAAGGACAGATGATTACATGTGTTGGAATTCACCTAACATCGCCCGTTTTCTCCCAACATCAGCTGTATCTGGATTCTCCCGAGCTTCATCATGCAAGGGCATCACTGTTACCATCATTGAAGGACCTCAACAGTTTTTGGACAATGATAAAATGATAACGTCAAATTATGTATTCATAGAAATGTTGTAAATATAAAGGAAAAAAATCTTAATAAAATATTGTATATTAAAATACTTTGTTTGATTTTTCGTGCAAATTATTCGCACCGGCACAGCTAGTACATACATAAATATAATATGTGTCCTTCGCTTTGGGAGGCTTAGTGATCTCATCTTGAGATTTATAATTATTGCCAGCTCTCATTGCATGATTGCAGCCCATTTTTTAAAATAATTAATGGTTAAGGGATTGATTCTTGCCATGCACGCTTTGAAGGATTTGTCCCCCAACATTCCAAACCAGTAGTAGGAAATATGTCATTTTTAAAAATCTCATTGTAGCCTTTTTACTGATGTTTATCATGCAGGTGTATTATAATGAAAATTGTATTATAACTTGGGAGATGCCCATTGAAATTCAACCGGAAAGCATTTTGTGAAAATAAATATGAACATAAATATAGCCTGACTTTATTTGAATGGCAAGAAAACAAACTTTCATTATTTTAGGCATTCGTTGTTTCAAGTTTCGAACATCTACGATGATTCTAAATACCTGATTTTAATATGTGAATGATTAATGTTCCACATTCATATGTATTTCTTCTCGTAAATGACGCAACGAATGTTGTTTACATTGGATGCTATGAAAATATTTTCTCTCTCCTTTTCTCTCTCGTACTGATTGTAAGAGCATTCAAAGAATGCTTTCACCCATATGGATTGAAAAAAAAATATGATTTCGAGGTTTAACAATGCAATTGGTTTGCATGGAAACATCCCGTTAAATGGCAGGATTTCCCCAAAACATATCAATTAAACTTATAACATGAGGAATTTCGAACTTTAAGCGGGAAAAGATTAACAGAAAAAGAAACATCATAATTTTTTCTTTTAAATGGGCTAGTTCCGAAAATCGTAGGCTAATTCTTTCTAATTTAGATCTCAAAAAGAATAAAATCCTGCAAGCCAAAAGGTGTTATCATATGGGAAATCGAATGGCCTACCTTGGAGTCGAAACTAGAACTTTTTTTGAGATTTCATTTTGCCATCATCTTACAATAAGTGAATCAATCATTCCTGCCAAAAATAAAAAGTGAATCTTGTTCCATTATCGAGCTATTTGCATTTTTATAGTGGTAGAGAGGGAGCCACAAAGGGACAGAAATAGCCTTTTATTATCGTAAGATTGTAAGATGTAAACATTATTTATTTATTTCTATGATGTTTCTCAGGATAATTCTTGTAAATATTCATCTTTATGTCAAAATCTATTGCTTCTTTTGAAATGGAGTACCGAATTTTTATTTGATTTTCGGAATATATACTTGTGGTGGAACCTGGAATGCAACACAACATGCAAACCTGTTCTGTTTTCGAAAAATGGACGCTCCTATAAATAGTACGCTAGTCATTTCTATAGATAAAATTTTCAGATTTGAACCGGACTTATTTATTGTACACTTTCAGTAAATATGCAAAATATAAAATGCATTCACAATCCCATTTTATTATCCCAGATTGTCCCTGTTTCCCTAAATCCTCTTTTCCTGAGCTCATCAAGCAACGCATGACTTGTTAAAAAGTTATCAGAATACATGTTATAACAACTGGGTTGGTCATCAATTACTGAAAGCATTTTGTTCACCACTTGAGTACCTAGGGGTGCAGTACTTTGGTTGTTGGAGGATTCTTTACCGCAATACAGAGAAAAATTGTAGCAGTAACCATTTTCTCCACACATTACCCATAATTTGTTACCGAGCCTTATCAGTATACCACTAATAAGTTTTTTTAATTGATGTTGCCCATAGTATCTGAAAATCATCTCATCTATAGATAAATTTCTGCACCATCTGCTGTATATTACATGAAAGGTACTTCTAACTCATCATCATTTCCTTCCTTTCCATCGGTAAGCTCATCAACTTCAGGTGGATGTGCAGCTATATCTGCTTCTATGTGTTCGGAAAATAAATATTCACAAGTCTCTTCTAGGCCTCTAAATATTTTACAACTCTTTGTTGAAGCTGATTAGTGAAAAAAATTATATAAAAAAAATTTCACAACATATCATACCTACAGGAAAAATCTACACAATGCCCAGCATGCTATTTATAGGACAGTAAAGATTATCACTATTTTTTATTTCATCCATGGGAAATATATTACTAATAACTACCATAATGTATTGTTACTCTCATATACAAAGGGATTCAATGGAAATATTCATCACTCACTGTTTGTAGATAAAGTATATTTCGAAATGTATACTCAAGACCACACTGCATGTGGAAAGCTTAGTTTTGCAGATACGTAAATATCTTAGAACCGAATCTCCGAGGTGAATAACATGAAAAAATGCTTCACCAGTCCCTGGCGTTTACTATTGATACAAAGTAGTCATTTTTGTTTGAAATCTAGATCTGATAATCCAAGAAAACTAAGTGCCCTATAAATAATACTAAAGCAGTATGGATTATTTTTTTAAAATTTTTACAAATGAAATGGTTGAGAAATTTAACTGTTGCATACAATTGTAAACATTATATTTGTTTATTGTTTATTTTGATAATTCATTTATTTCCTTACAGTGAGGCAAATTCAATATAATTGTATGAAAAATACTACAAAATACAACTACAATTTTTATGTAACCTTTTTTTACACTTACAATAATAGGTAAGTATATATAACATCCACAATTATACAAGTGTACTTTATCTATTTAAATTTCTTACACCCATTACATATAGTTAGTTTCTCACTGTGCTGCTCACATATAAATTGATTGCATGCTGTACACTGTATCAGCTATTTCCTAACTCTTTTCCTGTCACACATACATCTTTAGCAGATAATATATTTAGAATTCAAAAAAGAGCCATAGCGATCATTGCTGGTAAACATCCTAGAGCCCCTTCTTGTCCCATATTTCAAGATCTACATATTCTTCCACTCCCCTACCTATATATCCTTTCCTTATTATGTCTTATTAACTCAAACATTAAGGAATACCCAAACAACTCATACCATCATGACCACAACATCAGAGCTAACAATGACGTTCACATCTACAGTTATAGAACCAAAATTTGTAGTCATGGACCTAAGGCAATATCCTACCAAACCCTTATAAAAATATTCAAAACAACGATTAAACTATATCTCCAAAGGAAACTTTTCTCTTCAGTAGAGGAATATCTCAACAACTCTTGATGTCCTAGTCTTAACACTGTCGATTGCCTTTTTGCATGTAACCCATTGCTTACGCTGAGATTATATAAGGGTAAATCATTGAAATGTTTTTATTAATTTTACTTTTATTTACTTTTTGATGTACATGATTTTTTTAATTCTGACCTGTCCAATATCAAAGTAACTGATTCAAGGACCAATAAACATAATTATCATTAAAGATATGGGTGTAGTAGGGCATACCTGCACGACCGTCAATATGAGATTAGAACTGTGGTTAAAATGAAGAAGGACATTACCATACATGAAGAAATGTGAATATTTGCTACATTAGTGAATGTTCAAAGATCACATTGTCTCGCCAATAAGTTAAGTTCATTTCTGCCCTTCTGAAATTGTAGTGGCTACTATGGAAACTTTCAGAGGTGCTTGGTATACAAATTTAATCTTTTCCGGGCATGATGTTTGAAGATATTGTTCAGGTAAGATAAGAACAGGAATAGAGACATCAACATAAAAAAAAGTAAAATACTTAGTGTTTCATTTCCAAAAAGTAGCAATTTTTTGCAAGTAATAACAAGTCATAAATTTCTTCGTTTTATAGAGACAATAATTATTATTTATATTTCTTTCTGACAATGGAAAATCAAAGAATAACAAACTCCAGCATCACATACACATACTCAGAAATAGCTTCGCCGAATAAATTCTTCTATGTAGATGTTTAGGTGATTTCTCTTTGTTCCAAATTCTTTCTTATGGCGCACCTTAAACTTCTGCCTGTGCTTTCAATAGTTTGCGTGTGTGCATCATTTTATTTTGTTGGTCCACAAAATTTTCGCTGTGATTCACTTTCCAGTGTTTGTACCTGGAAGGATGTTAATTTATCCTTTCGTAAGCTTTCCAGCAATCCGATATTGTTTTAGTTCCGGGAAGAACGTACTTTTCACTTAATGGTAGTAAAGTATCGGCGTTTCCTTTTTAACTATTTCGAGAAAACATATCTGCGTTCCTCTTTCATTCCGAAAACCCACTGTTGATCAATGACAACAAATCCTCGATTGCTTTTCCTCTTCGTAATGACTGTCCCATCTATTTCCACTATTTCTCCAGGTCCTTCAAGAGTTTGTTGGTTGTAAAAAAATATAGGCAACCAATATCCCTGAAGAAGTTGTTACAATCAGCAATATTCTTTTGACTTACAGTGGATCCGTCACATTTACGCATGTCAAACGTTATTTCCGCTACGTTGTGCGTTTTTTAGAGCAGTAGTAGGTTAAGTGAAGTGCTTCTTTCGTTGTTATTTTTACGCCCTCAAAAAAGGGTCTCTTCATAAATCCTTCAGTTGTGTTACAATGGTTGCATTTCCAACTGATTTTTAAAAATTTTCATCTGTCAAGCCTAGTGATCACCATTACGTTTTTATGTTACGTACAGATATTCTTGGTTATTGTTGTCAACGAATACAACATTCGTAGTAGCTGAATTAAACAAGATATAATATAAATACGTTTTATTTTCATTCGTACGCCTGGTGCACATAGTAAATGAAAGGAGATGGATTATTCGCGACGAACAAGTGAACTTAAACACGTTTAGTTTCGTCACGTATACGTACACTCAGCTTTTGCAAGTAATGAGAAATAAATAATTTACGACGAGGGAATGAATGTGAACGTCAAAATTACTATTGCTCATCTCAAGTGAGGTATGTACGATTTAAATAATTTAATTGTCGACCGTTCTATTAATAACTACCTACGGATTATAAAATAAATCGGCAAATCACAAATTCTATATTTCCTTGACATCGCTTCTGATATATCCTTTAGCAGTTGATAGACTAAGCCGTTATAATTTATCTATTTTTCTAAATTGATTAAATCAAACAATGGAGGCTTTTTTTCCTTTGTCGTCCAGCGGGACACCTCTGTTGGCCGTTCCCGTGGAAACCACACCATTCGGGACTAGTTCATTCTTGTTCAACGAACGAAAGATGGATCAATTTAGCAGTCAAGGTATGTGAATTGATTTCCGCTTAATCTCACCTCCAATCCTCTTAGTTGGCGCAGACTACAATTTTTAGGAAACATTTCTCATAAATTGTCCAACCTTTATCCTAAACTTAAACTTAAACCTACTTTCTACTCTCCAGTTACATTTTCCAAATTATTCATCAACGCTAAAGACCCGATACAGTTGTCATTAAGAAGTGGTGTGTATATAAACTTTCTTGTGATGATTGCGGAGCGGTCTACTTAGGCCAAACGGGGAGGAGTTTGACAAGAGGTTTTAATGTGCATAAGCGATACTTCCGTTTAAATAATTTGAATTCTCAATTTGCGAAACATCTTTTACACCTTCCTTCAACCCTAAATTCCTCCACTTTGGAATTAAAGGTCGCAAATTGGATGCTCTTGAACAGCTAGAGATAATTATTTGTGAAGACTCGCTTCCCTTAAATGAACACCTTTCCCACAATCATCTCCTCTATTTAGCTTACCGAATATTTTCTAAATACGCTATATCAACGTTGTTGTCTTTGGTTCTTTTACCAAGTTTTTGTAACTATGTCGCTTTTGCCTTCCTTTCAAACCCCTTCCTTTTCCTAACCGTTTATTCAATTACCTTCCATTCATTCGTTTTCTTTCTAACCCCTCCCCCCACCTTTTCCCCTATATATTGGAACGGCTTTTATATTTTATCACCTGATGATGCTACGATCGTAGTGAAACCGGTCGTGCATAATAAATTTGTGCAATTGACTAAGTTCTTTCTTTTTCTCGGTGAGTAAATTCCACAGGTTGACCTCATTATTGATACTTTTCCTTCATATTCATCTGTTTCCTTCTGTTAGGTACACGCCTTTAACCAAGCTTTCATCCTATTCTTCTTCTTAGTATCCACTACCTTGTGTTTTCATCCTTTTTTTCGTTTCTCGATATTCGCATGAACTTGGATTTTTCCTATCCATATGTTTCCAAGGATATTTTGCTGACTTAATGTTGTTAACTGCGTCCGTCGAAGATCGACTTCATCTTTCGAAACATTCGACCTCAGTACAAACACTAGCTATTAATGCACACAGAACCAGTAAATTATATCTTCTACAACATCTTTCTTAGCTTGAAACGATGAAACATTTACCTTCGTAAGGAAATAGGTCGTGAATACAAGTGCTCCGATCAAAGTAGTTTAATGAGTTGATATAAACGATAGTTTTCAGAAATTCTTTATTTGATAACATATGAATAGTTTGAAATGTATAAAAAAGAGCAAAGCCGTCGACATACGTTAAATTTGAAATTCTTTTGTCATTTGTGTCTGCAGGTTTGAACGTTTACGCCATGATTGGGGTGGCCATATCAATTTTTATTTGCCTAATTATTAAGCTGGCGTGGGAAGTTTTAAGACGGTGCCGCGTCGGAAGGAGGAGGAGACGGTGGTGCATAGAGGATGGGGTCCCCGTGGCCCAGAATTTATCTGTAAGTAAAATACGCCTAAACCGCTAATTACTTCCTCTATTATGTTATAAACCCTTCTAATACGTTCTTTCATATAGTTGATTACAAAGATGTCCAATGGCCTCTGGCGAATGTGAAATTCTCGTTTTCGAAGAATGTTTTTCTTCAAATATTCACTTATTAAGAACAAATACACAATATTTTCTTATACTTAAATTTAGATCAGTCGCGCTACAAAATTGTTGACAAAATTTTACTATTTATTGTACCTGGCAGTGCTAGATTTGACAGAGCATATTTATTTACGTCATTCTAAATTATTATAAACTTACAATAATAAGTAGCAGTCCACTCATTATTTATTTAATAAATATTTCTTAAACTACCTCTACGTTACGTTCACAATTCAAACTTTCCGAAGATAAAAAGATTAGGGACTTTGCTTAGATTGCGTCGATAGGATGTGACTGATTGACATTTTAATGACACTGTGATTGTTGCAAATAGTAGGACATATTATACTATATTATTTATTTCCGCATTTGGTTTTTTACTATAGCGATGTGTTAATAAAATTCTGAAATAAGTATTTCAACTATTGGGCCCCCCCAAACATTTGGGGCCATAGCCGCGCACCCAGTGGGTCTATGCTTATATTTGTTGTTAATCAATTTTAGTAATTAGTATTTCAATTCGCTTAAAGGATATCCTAATACCAAAGTGGTTTTGATAGATTAATTAGCCTTCGGAAATCAATCTTGATGTTAAAACCAACAGGCAAATACTACTCCAACGGTTTTGCTCTGATCCACCGTCGGATCCAAAACTAACAAGTATTCATAACAGCTTAACACAGCCCCCCCCCCCCGAAGAAAGCCATCTCTATTTATCATATTCCGTCTCAAATTTCAAATTGTTCTAAAATTTCTACAAGATTTTCCAGGGAGATTTCAATTTTTCATTTATTACATCACCATATTACATAAATATCAATTTTAAGGTAAAAAATATACAATTTTTTATTCATTGACTGTCTTCGGAGATTTTCCTTCGCCTTACGTTTTAACTACAGCCAGTGTAGCTCACATTTGCCATCTCAATAAATAGACTGTTTGCAATATTATAGTTTTCCGTTTTCCAAATTTATTAAAAATAACAAAGGATTCGTAAAGTGCGTATCGTAATATACTATTAGTAGGTACGTATGCAACCAAGAATGAATTTTTGATTTATATTTGAATGGAAAAAAACGGAATATCTACAGACGGACGGACGGCAAAGAGATAACAATTGGTCGTATTTTTTTAAAACGCTAAAAATCGATGAAGAATTTTGTTACAAATATAAAATTGCCTTTCATCTGCGTGCCTAGTGAAGAAGAAATGAGTTAAAACGTTTGTTTCCGGATTATTATTTATCTTATATTATTTTTTAACAGTTAGGCGGCTAGTTACGCCCTTGCATCGAAGGCCATTCTCCCTATCCCCTCTCGCCCGTAAATACATATGTTCAATTAACACCATTGCTGTTACGCCAATACTGTAGAAATATCGCACCTACTCATAACACAGTCGTGCGTGTTTTGTCGAAAAAAATACATGAGATTGGGATACTTCGTATTGGTAACACGAATTCCACATTTTTACCATTTATTGTGATTTTAGACTTTCAGACGTTATTTTACCGCGGATGAAAATAGGAATTCGTGAATTACCGACCTATAGACATGTCGCAACGTTCTTCTTCCTTATTTTTTTCTTTCCTAGGAGATCTTCCTCTGTAATGTTCGTTTAAATTGTCTTTTACAAGGAAAAAATAGGATCCGAGGACACCATCAATATAAAAAATAACGATGCATGTCAAATATGCGACCTACACGTGAGCTGTTATCAACGTCGTCTAATATGCGATGTACACATGTGAGGTGTAATCTACGCACGGAAAACATTCCTCATGAAGCACTATTTGCAATCTAAGGATGAATTAATAACTTTATTAATGTTGCTATCTCGTCGGTTCCCGAGACTATACAAATAAATAAAAATAAAATATTCTTCGTTCGCCATTGAAAAAGTTGATGCGGGAGTTTTATGAGAGATTTGGTTGGGTGAGATCTTGTGGTGTACAATTGAAAGATGGATTGCAAGTACGTACCACGGTTGGAAGCGAAGGGGTACTCCGTGGGACAACGATGTGGTGAACAAGACGTAGGAACAATTATAGTTAATGGTTTCAGGCGTCACTTGGTGGAATTTCTACATAATGTAAAATAAAGAGACTTTTTGTAATTCTGCATAAATTTGATTAAAACTACCTTGGTTTCGTTGCAATGCAACATCACCATGTGCGTTTCTCAAAACTATTTCAAGTTTAATGGAAGTTTTTATAAATTAGATGGACTAGCCATGGGCTCTCCTTTGTCGCCACTACTTGCAGACATTTACATGGTCAATGTTGAAGGTAATTTATTTTCTTCAAGATAACACCTGACGATGTTGCATTACGACAAAACCTAGGTCGTTTTAAATAAATTTATGTGGAATTACAACAAGTCTCTTTATTTTACATTCCGTAGGAACAAAGCATGAGGCAGCTACCCTAGGGTGACCAGGCGACCCGGAAAATCCGGGACTGTCCCGGAATTTTACTTAACGTACCATTGTCCCGATAAAGTTCTTCGGGGCACCCATTTGTCCCGGATTTTTTGTTTCTGCCTTGCAAAACCTCCTCGCCACGAAAATGTCATAAATGTCTTTAATCCGAATCGCATTCATTATATTGGAAAATACAGAAATTACTTATTAAATCTTGTTACAATCGGTGCTATTCCTATATTCCAGAGCAGACCGCATAGATGAAGAAATTGTGTAGTTTTGGTTTGTGTTTCGGGCGCATGATGCGCATGTAGAAAGAATTTTGTATGATTTGACAAACAAGACAGCCTTGACGTGAAAACAATCAATACCATTATATTAAGCGCGTTTAAATTAAATATAAATTTTCAAGTTTTTTCCGATGATTAAAAGTAATAAAAATTTGAATGACGCAGGCAGGCATAGTCTAAAAATTAATGAAAAATTATATAAATTTACATAAAATGAAATAGAAGCCATATGGTGTTATTCTATCTTCTACGCTATTTATATACACATTTAACTTTATTATTTGCCCTATTGTTACCTATAAATCGTGATATCTTGTGTTGTAAGTATTTTACATATTCATTTAATTGAAATTCTTTGTTAATACATTAAACAAAATTGTGCTCTGTATTTGCGAAACTTATCTACTTTAAATTTAAGTACATATAACTAAACCCGGATTTTTCCCGATTATATCCCGGATTTTCCTGTTCAGGTCGTGTTATGTTCCGGTTGGTTTTTGAGTGTCAATCGCATATTAGACATGATCGCATGCTAGACCGTCACCTAAAAGGTAATTAATCCACTCCAAGGTTTTAGCAAGAGTGTTAGGAGGTTTTTGTATTTTTCGACTTTGATAGGAACAAGCTGCACACAACTCGAGTTCAAACATAAAATTCCATACCAAACTCCCTATTTCACGAAATTAAATATCTTCTCACAACGGAAGGACCTTTTTGATGTATCAGTATTTTTACATGTCGATATATTCCTACAGGTATGTTGTTGATATATCGGTACATTATATTTTTTGGCATCCCAATTTCAATAAAACCTTGCCGTTTGCGTATTTGATGGTTCGCGATGCGTGCGTACGTGTCAGTCAGTCGAGATGGCAATTTCGCGGAAAATGAGAAGTATTCAGCGAGAACTCTCGCATTCATTATCTTACACACATGAGTTCCGCTTGGCTCAAATGATGTTGACTTGGAGATCGCGTTACTTTAATTACGAGTTATCTTCGTACAGACCCTCCCCGGTTGACGCAAAACTCGACCGACGTTAATGCCACTTTACGTGAAAACATCCGAGTTAGGAAATTGAAGTTAGCAGGCAAGCGGAAAAATTAACGTGGTGGAATACACATGGGTGCGTCTCGCGGTCGACTTCCTCGCATAGGGTGAGTGTGTTCTGCTTGGTCTTCATGCCTTGTTGTGCTGATTGTGCGTAGCTCGTGTTATTTCCGCAAAATACGTGACTTTTGCATCCCCAGTCATGGCTGGTAAGAGTAAAATTGATTGTGAAGGTGCCAGTGCTACGAAGAAGAGACGTACGATAAATCGCGAGGACAATCTCGACATCGTGAAGCGATATGAAACCGACCAATAACAGAATATAATGTGACATATCGTACTGTAATTTTCGACTTGCGCAACCGAACCCTTATGAAGGTCGGAGACCGTGTGTATATGGTGTATTTTAGGCGCTGCAGGGCCCACCGACAAGTCATACACTAAATGATATGTTAAGGAAATTGTAACTCAGCACCTGGAGCAAAAAAAACTTGAAGCTGTAAAATAATATATCTTTAAGGAGATTATGAGGAAGTGTGCAGCTTAGTCTTAGTTTCATTAAATTTTAAATTTATTGAGAATCTTCATCAAATAACTTCATAGCTATATAATTACGTTAACTCATCTTGTTCTTTTCTTGTTCAGGGTGAAGAAGAATACACCCATGCCCCAAAAGGGATTTTAAAAAAGCCTGATGGAAAAAGGGCCCAGCTACACGTGAGTGTTTTTAACGATGCTCTGATTTTTCTGCATTCTATTTACTCTGATGCCCGAATGCAATTTGATAGTGCCAATCATAGAAAAAAAGCTTTTCCTCTCCCAAAGATTTTTATGTGCATATTAAATTATTGTAACTACCCACTACTTATCCTATTGTCAGGTCTGGCTACAGATGTGATGTGTGTGTTGGTGAGAGATAGATAGATGGAAAGATATACGGATTATCGTCTTTATTCGGACGAAATTTGGACCATAAGGTCCATTCTTACATTTAACCCTTCGTCCATATAATGAATATTAAAAATAAAAGTATTGCAATGGAGAGTATATACAAAACCTAAAGAGATATAAGTGAAGACAGATATAACTTTGAGGGGAAAATCTAGGCTTGTTCTTCCTAGTAAAATCCACGCAGGAAAACACCCACAGATAAGGGGGTGCGAAAATCCTACATAGTGTATATATCACAATGAAAAGCTGCAACGAAATATTGCCAGTCGAAAAGTCACTTCCTGACGGCCCGATAGATATTGAATGTCGAGAGTTTGCAGTTGTTTTTTTTTAACCTTGCCATATGTGTATGACAATTTTGAACCGTAATGAGGCTGTGTATGGTATCAAAATTCAAACATATATCCAGTATGCCAAAGGACATGAAAAAGACTGAAAACACGAGAGACCCAAAGTGAGCAGAATGCGAATATTTGAAGTCAATTATTTAATTCACACGTAGGGAACAGAGAGCGAAAAAGAGGAAACAAAATTGGTCAAGATAATGAAAGGTTGGATGTTTTTTCTTATAAACGTTGATAGTTTCAAGGTTTCCGAATCCATTTTTATTCTGAGCGACTTTTCCCGATGGACACTGCATTGTATCCAAATAAAAATTGGTGTACAGGTTTCCCTCTCTTTATGCGGGGGTTGCGTTCTAGGAAAGTGACGCATCAAGTGAAATCGCATAAACAGAACCCGTATTTACATGTAAATATAGGGATACATTCCTCAATTAATCCTACATCCCCTCCAAGATGCTCTTCTTTCGCTCCATCAGGACTTCTTATGCGCTGGTTACAAAATTAAAACAATTAACACTAAATTATACTCGCCAATAAAAGGAAGCAGACGAGCACAAGTGGTGTCTGCTGTGAGTGACATAATAGTGGAGGTTTAAAGTGCCGGAGGGTTGGCTTGGCCCAATGCAAGTTCCGCGGGCAAGGAGACGAAAATTCTCAAGTGTGCTCAGACAGTATCACACGAAATCTCCCTCTCCACTCTCATCTCTTTTACTGTAGTACTAATACGCGCACCATAAGAGACAATGAGAAACTCAATGGTCGCCTTGTGGTGAAGTGCAGAACTTTCTTTCATTTGTATTGCACTGGCCGCGTAACCACATAAGAGCGAATAAAAGGCGCATAAAAAGAAATTCCGGTACCAATAAGTTTGTCGCATAATAACGAATTCTCATATAGCAACCAGCATAAAGAGAGGGAAACTTGTATTTAAATTGCTCTACATATTGTATTTGGTTACTCCCTTCATAATTCCAACTACCAGTAGTGGTTCTCCTCTTCCTTACCCAGATCCACAGTAAAATATTGTATTTCCTCAAAATGAGAATGTGAAATTCCTTGAAAGTTTCCTTTTTTCCAATTCCAGATACAAAATGAGTATAATTTACTGATTCATTATTAAAGGAGCCGAATAAGGTAAAATTATCAATCATAGATAAGAGAGGTCAAGGGTACGATCATGGTTCAGATATGAATATACGAAATATAAACTTCAGAGCGTTTTTAATCCCTGTAGGGCTCTTTCTTTAAATTTACTTGTGAATAACGGTGCAAAAATTCAGAGCAAAGAAATTGGTTTCCTTTCTGCTGTGCAAGAATTTTATATTTTCTCCTTTGAGTCTACAAAACAGTGGGAAGTGTCGAACAAGTATGTTTTCAGAATGACCTTAAAAAGTAACGACAACTAGTACTATAAATTAAAAACTGAACCCTTACGCAAGTCTGAGGATCTCTGTTTATGGTGTGTTAAGTGATTGCAGAATGCACCGACAACTCACAAACCAAATATATTACATATTAAGTACTCAGACGTGACTCAGAACATGGGAAAAATAAATATTTAATGGAACTGTAAAATGAAATTATTATTCTGAGACTATTTATAAATTTGCAGCTTTGTCTTTCTTCTTTGATTAAATTGTACATTTTTCGTGAAACTTCATAAACTTCATTTCACGACTAAATATTTGAGCTACTGAACAAACAGAAAAACAAATGAGTTTTTTCATGTGGCGTTGGTTTCATAATGATGTTCCTGCATTCTGTTTTTTCTGAAGCCTGTGGCATATCATAGAAGAAAAGCTTTTTTTCTCCCAAACATTTATACGTACAAAATCATTGGCACTTACTTTCATTGCTAATTTTTCCCTTTCGTTTTTGATTGCTATAACACTCCCCCTTCATCGCCCAATGTCCCGGTTTGGTTCTTTACTATTATAATATAATACTTGCATATATTCAGTAAAACCCCTTATTTAGACTTAAAATAACGTTTGTTAAAAAACTCGCTAAGTCAGGCTCAAAGAATACGCCGACGAACTGATAGCTTCAATTTAATGACTAAAGAGCCGCCGACTGAACTAGATCTATTCTCGCCTCAGACGCTTTTCAAGTACACTGTAACATTTACGCTTAATGTGTCTACAATGCAACAAGAATCATGTACCACTGAAAGGACGTGCGGAATGTACGGTGATTTTTCGAAACACGATTTTATAATCTTTTAAAATCACTAGTACTCGAATATAACGCGGGGACTACTTTTAAGGTTTCATTTTTTGGAAAAAGAACATCGCGTTATATTCGGGGCAATACGGTAATTTAAATTGCAACAAACTACAAATTAACTTAAATTTAATTTCAAACTTTGGAGAGCCAAATATAGTGGAAAGTGTTAAAACATGATAGCGCCCAACTTTCACGTCTTTTCAATGGCATTCATAATTGGCTCGAAGAGTAAATAGCATCAATAGTATTTCTGTATCTAGGTGCGCTGTTTATGCTCTGCTAGTGTGATTAGGGAAATAGGGAAATTGATGCGGTGGACAGGTCCGTGTTTTTTCATGGTTAGACTTGGTTTTCCATATACTCCTATTTTCCACTGTCCTCTTCATATCTTTGTAACTCTCTTTCCCATTTATATCATCTATCTGCTGAAACATTTTTCTAACTTTTTCCATCTAGATGTTATATATATATATGCCCTGGTTTGGTACCCTGGATATATGGTATGCCTAATTATGTAATAATAAAACAATAAATACATAATTATATATTTTCAAAAACAAAACATTATTTCGCCTATTACAAGATTGAAAATATAAATCAAAATTATCTGCTGAATTTCCATATATATTTTATAATGTTTAGATGTTTTTACCAGTTTCCTTACTTTACCAAATTTTTTCCCAGGTCAGATTCAGATTCAACATAGATGATGAGAAATCCTCCCAGACAAATGGTGGCATGGAATTGGTAAATCCCATTTTTATTAAAATATCTTATATGGTCTGCCCGTATCTCCATCTCGAATCAACCATGTATTGAGGTTTGACTCAGGTTAAATGGTTTCTAACTTTTTTACTGCTTCACAAACCAATTTAACTTTACCAAAATTATATAATCAAGTTTAGTAAGTCAAAATTTATTCTTTACATTTTAGTTAAAAGCATAAAATTTATCTTTAAATAATTTATTTTAAATTATTTTAATACCATGGTAGGCTACATTAATTAAAGTCTCAGAGGTTTCAATGGGACATATCAGATTTAATCCTCTGAAGAATTCGCCCAGAAATTTTTAACAAAGAGTCACGCATGGCCATTTTGACATGTATAGCACGTGGAGCAGGTGAAAACTGCTTGGGAAGCAAGGCACTGGGTTGTGCACCATCGGTGCCGGGGATAATATGTAAAACTAAAAACACATGTAAAAATTTGCCCCAGTACCATGTGGAAAGAATTGGTATAAAGTCTTATGTTGATTATGGAACTAGTAAAATAACTTGCCAAAAAATCCTCAACGTTTTGAGATGATTCAGATCAACTTTAGGAGTCAAATAACAATAAGTTTTACTTGAAACTAAAAGAAGATATACTTTTATGGCAATGTGGGAGAACTATTGAGAATAACTTATAATCAGAAAGGTTTACCAGAAAAAAATAAATTATAAACACATCACCTACGGAACTTATTCAGTTAATATCCAAGTGAATAATGCAATATATTTGGCATATGGCACTTAATCAAAATATTAATAAGTGATTACTTTATTGTTAAGTGCTCACTGGCTCCTTCTTATCCTTCTGAAACTGTCATTGATTTTTTTTTAATATATTATATCTTATTTCCATTTTGTTATGTATATATATATATATATATTTATCATATGGAATAAAAAAGCTATATAATATAGATCAGTGATTCTCAAACTTTCAACTGTCGCATCCCCCTTGAATATCATACAGCCGCCTTTGAATTGAAAATAGCAAAAATAAGAAAATGTATTCATTTTATATAACTGTCAATAATTATATATCACATCATTTTTCCAAAAATTTCCTGAAAAATTTTGTTTTCAGAGAAAACTTTATTTTATTGACACTTCACCTTGCATCGAAAACATTTTATGGCCCACAGTTTGAGAAACACATGTACAGTCATTAATAAAAAGAGAAGATTTAGTATGAAATGGATAAAAATTTTAGTAGCTACAAGAGACCAAACCAAATAATGAATGAACTGCACTAATATGCTCAAGAGCACACCTATCCGTGAACTAAATATTAATTTTTGATTGAACCATGAATCAAGCCAAATTCTTTCAAATAATGGTTCGATTCCAGGAATTTTTAAATTCAAAATCCACCAAATTTTCTGCTCAGATTAGGGTTGATTCAGCTACTGGAAAAGTTAATGAGAATAAAAAATAGAGTAAAGGCTTCAATGTTAGTAAGATCTGAAGAAAATTTTCAGGTTGAATCATTGTTGAATTCAGTTCAAAAGTTGTTAGAATTAGCAGGGAAGTGTATTCTGCAGTATTAGGAAACACAAATATACAATCAGCAACAACTCCCAACTATTGCTACTCAGGTTACAGTTGCAATTTAAAAATGTGATTTGTCTTGACCCAATTTAGAGCATAACCTTTTAAAAATAGTCATGCGAAAAAATTGTCCTGTTTTTCTTCGCATTTCCACCTCACAATGCAAATGTAGAAAGAGCATTTTCACTAATGCAGTCAGTGGACAAATGAAAGGAATAGGTTTAATGCTAAGTCTGTGAAAGGTGTTCTGTTTTTGCAGTGCAATTTCAAACATATGTAATGCAATGTTACGTACTTGAGAGGCAATCCAGAGATAATGAAAGAAATCATTTCACAAGACAAATATGAATGGGCTTATCCAAAACATTAGTAAATAATGTTTACACTGTTTTTGTTTGCATTAATAAATTTGTCCTCTTTTATGTCCTCTTTTTAAAATTCCAGATGACCTTTTTGTCCTCTTTTTTCCCCCAAAAACATGGAAATGCCCTCCTTTTCTGTGTACAGAAGATGGTAACCTTAGCTTACCTACATGACAAACCTTCTGGTAGAAGATATTACCATAGTGAAATGTTCTAAAAACCAACTTCTTCCTTTCCCCAGCCTAGTTTTAGTGTAAAAATATTGTATGAAAATGTGGAGCAATTGAATGAGTAAATTCGATACTATTTAAGCTATTTTTACAATTTGCATATTATCTACTGCAGTACCTAACTTAAAAGTATTTACCTATATTGTGTAATTTTGGTAACCAACTGAAATATTGTATTTCTGTATGTTTTTTAGTGGCTATTTTTAGTATTTTGATTTTTCATAGCTATTTGTATATTCTACAAATCAGTAAATATTTAGCTATTCATTCTTTAATTGATTCATTCTGGCATTTATTTCAGGTGGAGGAGAAGGCCAAGGTAGGAGAGGAGGGGGAGAAGGTGGAAGTGGTGGAGGAGGTGGATGGTGTGGAGGAAGCAGAGAGGCTGGAAGGGCCAGAGGGGTTGGGGGGTGAAGAGGGGGCAGAGGGGGTGGGGGTGTCAGAGGGGATGGAGAGGGAGGAGGAGGTGGGGGGGTCAGATGGTTTGGAGGAGGTGGAAGGGGCAGAGGGTGCAAAGGGATCGGAGGGGGCAGAGGAGATGGAGGGGGAAGAGGAGGTGGAGGGGGCAGACGGTTCGGAGGAGGTGGAGGGTAGGGCAGGCTGAAGGGGCGTAGGGAGAAGAAGGGCGGGAGGGGACAGAGGGGTCGGAGGGTGTGGATGGGGTCGGAGGGTGTGGATGGAGTGTCAGAGGCTGCCTTCTCACCTGTTGCCTTGTTGGCCAACCCATCATCTTGCAATGGCATTCACCAGGTGTCAAGGTGAGGAAAAGTGGTCAGATGCGCTGTAGGAAGATGGTTTATGATCATTGATATGCCATATGGTTGGGTTGAAGGGGTTGCTTGGCCAGGTCATAGGTGATGACTCTGTCGTGAGATGTTATTGACCCTCGGTGAATTTTTCATGCAACGAATTTATGCTTGATGAACGGACTGCGACAAGTTGTCGTAGAGCTTTAGGAAGTATTGTTACCTGTTTTATCAATGTTTTTTCTTAAATGAAGGAATCCTAAGATGAAGTTATGGTATCTACCCAAAATTTTCACTGCAAATGTACGATCTGGCTTTTAATTAATACAGTATTAATATTTAGAATACATTTTAAAATTTCTTTTTTCTCACAAACAAAAATTTGTAGCATAATGGGTATTTATGCTCAATCTGCAGAATTTCCTCATGACTTTTTTATATTCTCTTTGTTAGTGCTAAACGGATATCACTGCATTTTGTGTAGTTCTGAAAATGATATTTACTGGATTTCCCAAGGGTTTGATTTTTGCATTCTTTGGTCTTCAATATTTCTTAAATGTGTTTTTTTCTGATGTTGCTAAGTCGCTCAGGGTGCTATCAAAAGACGAGATATTAAGAGGATATAACTTGACTGTAGAAGTGAATGCCATAGCTATTTACAAGCCCCATTATTCACAGTGCTTTACAGTAGAACAGTTTGAATGTGTAAAGTTCCTTTATTTTCAGAGCAGATATGTGATAATAGCAAGAAAAATAATGCAATAAAACGGTCAAGTAGTGGGTGGGAGTTTTCTAAATTATTTGAATGTAATGTGTGCATGTGTATTTTTGGCTAATCACCCTCTTGGATTATTATAGGCATAGCTCCTTCCACACCAAACACACTCACAAGGAAGGGGGAAAACCCTGTGCCGGCATTAGCCAATCCTTAATGAAGACCATCAATGGAGCCAATGGCCTAACCTCCCTTCCGAAGGATGGAACGCTGAATTTCTGCAGTCCCCTCAAACCACACAAAAAGGGGGCCGGGTGGCCTTGGAAAAAATCCTACTTTCGTAGAATTCGTGCACGCTGTCCTTTCGAGCAGCAGGTGAATAGCAGCCAGCTGCCTAACCACTACATCACCAGCACTCCCTATATATGAATGAAAGAAATGTTTATTGTGTGCATAGTTCAATGTTGTTATTTCATAGAATTTTACTCTCTAATGTCATGGTGATTGGACAACACTTATCCAGTCACTCCTGTGTTCGTAATGTAGAGTAGGCATGTTTTAGCAAGAAATGGCATAATGTCAGTGTGGATTGGAACTTACAAATAAAAGTGGCTGTATCTTATATAATATTACAGTAATGTCTGTTTCCACCATTGTGATCTGGTGTACTACCATACTGATTTTTTAAAAATTGACATTTTTAGAAAGCTTAGGCCTCGGCATCGATGCAAAAGTTCTTTCATTAAAATTGAACCCTTACCAAAGGGAAGCTTTTAACATTTTAAGTTCATCCCAGTTGTGCATACAACCCGCATAGTTCTTGGCGGCAACTTAGACTGATCCTTCCTGGGGGAACATCTATACCCTATCGAGTTTTTGAACAGTTCGTCAGCATCCGGTTTGCCACCGCATAGACTACATCTGGAACTCATCAATATTGTGATGTTGATCAGAGATTTAAACTCCAGTAAAGGATAAGTTAATGGAACACAAATGATTGTAAAAGGCTTTCAAGAACACTGTATAGCAGGGAAAGTTATCGGCACTGGAAAGACTGGTCCCATACCGAGGATTAAATTATGCCCATTAGTCCCTACAATTCCTTTCAAACTGTGTAGAAGACAATTTCTGATCAAAACCGCATTTTCAATGACAATCATCGAGGATCAAGGACAGATGATTACATGTGTTGGAATTCACCTAACATCGCCCGTTTTCTCCCAACATCAGCTGTATCTGGATTCTCCCGAGCTTCATCATGCAAGGGCATCACTGCTACCATCATTGAAGGACCTCAACAGTTTTTGGACAATGATAAAATGATAACGTCAAATTATGTATTCATAGAAATGTTGTAAATATAAAGGAAAAAAATCTTAATAAAATATTGTATATTAAAATACTTTGTTTGATTTTTCGTGCAAATTATTCGCACCGGCACAGCTAGTACATACATAAATATAATATGTGTCCTTCGCTTTGGGAGGCTTAGTGATCTCATCTTGAGATTTATAATTATTGCCAGCTCTCATTGCATGATTGCAGCCCATTTTTTTAAATAATTAATGGTTAAGGGATTGATTCTTGCCATGCATGCTTTGAAGGATTTGTCCCCCAACATTCCAAACCAGTAGTAGGAAATATGTCATTTTTAAAAATCTGATTGTAGACTTTTTACTGATGTTTATCATGCTAGTGTATTATAATGAAAATTGTATTATAACTTGGGAGATGTCCATTGAAATTCAACCGGAAAGCATTTTGTGAAAATAAATATGAACATAAATATAGCCTGACTTTATTTGAATGGCAAGAAAACAAACTTTCATTATTTTAGGCATTCGTTGTTTCAAGTTTCGAACATCTACGATGATTCTAAATACCTGATTTTAATATGTGAATGATTAATGTTCCACATTCATATGTATTTCTTCTCGTAAATGACGCAACGAATGTTGTTTACATTGGATGCTATGAAAATATTTTCTCTCTCCTTTTCTCTCTCGTACTGATTGTAAGAGCATTCAAAGAATGCTTTCACCCATATGGATTGAAAAAAAAATATGATTTCGAGGTTTAACAATGCAATTGGTTTGCATGGAAACATCCCGTTAAATGGCAGGATTTCCCCAAAACATATCAATTAAACTTATAACATGAGGAATTTCGAACTTTATGCGGGAAAAGATTAACAGAAAAAGAAACATCATAATTTTTTCTTTTAAATGGGCTAGTTCCGAAAATCGTAGGCTAATTCTTTCTAATTTAGATCTCAAAAAGAATAAAATCCTGCAAGCCAAAAGGTGTTATCATATGGGAAATCGAATGGCCTACCTTGGAGTCGAAACTAGAACTTTTTTTGAGATTTCATTTTGCCATCATCTTACAATAAGTGAATCAATCATTCCTGCCAAAAATAAAAAGTGAATCTTGTTCCATTATCGAGCTATTTGCATTTTTATAGTGGTAGAGAGGGAGCCACAAAGGGACAGAAATAGCCTTTTATTATCGTAAGATTGTAAGATGTAAACATTATTTATTTATTTCTATGATGTTTCTCAGGATAATTCTTGTAAATATTCATCTTTATGTCAAAATCTATTGCTTCTTTTGAAATGGAGTACCGAATTTTTATTTGATTTTCGGAATATATACTTGTGGTGGAACCTGGAATGCAACACAACATGCAAACCTGTTCTGTTTTCGAAAAATGGACGCTCCTATAAATAGTACGCTAGTCATTTCTATAGATAAAATTTTCAGATTTGAACCGGACTTATTTATTGTACACTTTCAGTAAATATGCAAAATATAAAATGCATTCACAATCCCATTTTATTATCCCAGATTGTCCCTGTTTCCCTAAATCCTCTTTTCCTGAGCTCATCAAGCAACGCATGACTTGTTAAAAAGTTATCAGAATACATGTTATAACAACTGGGTTGGTCATCAATTACTGAAAGCATTTTGTTCACCACTTGAGTACCTAGGGGTGCAGTACTTTGGTTGTTGGAGGATTCTTTACCGCAATACAGAGAAAAATTGTAGCAGTAACCATTTTCTCCACACATTACCCATATTTGTTACCGAGCCTTATCAGTATACCCCTAATAAGTTTTTTTAATTGATGTTGCCCATAGTATCTGAAAATCATCTCATCTATAGATAAATTTCTGCACCATCTGCTGTATATTACATGAAAGGTACTTCTAACTCATCATCATTTCCTTCCTTTCCATCGGTAAGCTCATCAACTTCAGGTGGATGTGCAGCTATATCTGCTTCTATGTGTTCGGAAAATAAATATTCACAAGTCTCTTCTAGGCCTCTAAATATTTTACAACTCTTTGTTGAAGCTGATTAGTGAAAAAAATTATAAAATTTCACAACATATCATACCTACAGGAAAAATCTACACAATGCCCAGCATGCTATTTATAGGACAGTAAAGATTATCACTATTTTTTATTTCATCCATGGGAAATATATTACTAATAACTACCATAATGTATTGTTACTCTCATATACAAAGGGATTCAATGGAAATATTCATCACTCACTGTTTGTAGATAAAGTATATTTCGAAATGTATACTCAAGACCACACTGCATGTGGAAAGCTTAGTTTTGCAGATACGTAAATATCTTAGAACCGAATCTCCGAGGTGAATAACATGAAAAAATGCTTCACCAGTCCCTGGCGTTTACTATTGATACAAAGTAGTCATTTTTGTTTGAAATCTAGATCTGATAATCCAAGAAAACTAAGTGCCCTATAAATAATACTAAAGCAGTATGGATTATTTTTTTAAAATTTTTACAAATGAAATGGTTGAGAAATTTAACTGTTGCATACAATTGTAAACATTATATTTGTTTATTGTTTATTTTGATAATTCATTTATTTCCTTACAGTGAGGCAAATTCAATATAATTGTATGAAAAATACTACAAAATACAACTACAATTTTTATGTAACCTTTTTTTACACTTACAATAATAGGTAAGTATATATAACATCCACAATTATACAAGTGTACTTTATCTATTTAAATTTCTTACACCCATTACATATAGTTAGTTTCTCACTGTGCTGCTCACATATAAATTGATTGCATACTGTACACTGTATCAGCTATTTCCTAACTCTTTTCCTGTCACACATACATCTTTAGCAGATAATATATTTAGAATTCAAAAAAGAGCCATAGCGATCATTGCTGGTAAACATCCTAGAGCCCCTTCTTGTCCCATATTTCAAGATCTACATATTCTTCCACTCCCCTACCTATATATCCTTTCCTTATTATGTCTTATTAACTCAAACATTAAGGAATACCCAAACAACTCATACCATCATGACCACAACATCAGAGCTAACAATGACGTTCACATCTACAGTTATAGAACCAAAATTTGTAGTCATGGACCTAAGGCAATATCCTACCAAACCCTTATAAAAATATTCAAAACAACGATTAAACTATATCTCCAAAGGAAACTTTTCTCTTCAGTAGAGGAATATCTCAACAACTCTTGATGTCCTAGTCTTAACACTGTCGATTGCCTTTTTGCATGTAACCCATTGCTTACCCTGAGATTATATAAGGGTAAATCATTGAAATGTTTTTATTAATTTTACTTTTATTTACTTTTTGATGTACATGATTTTTTTAATTCTGACCTGTCCAATATCAAAGTAACTGATTCAAGGACCAATAAACATAATTATCATTAAAGATATGGGTGTAGTAGGGCATACCTGCACGACCGTCAATATGAGATTAGAACTGTGGTTAAAATGAAGAAGGACATTACCATACATGAAGAAATGTGAATATTTGCTACATTAGTGAATGTTCAAAGATCACATTGTCTCGCCAATAAGTTAAGTTCATTTCTGCCCTTCTGAAATTGTAGTGGCTACTATGGAAACTTTCAGAGGTGCTTGGTATACAAATTTAATCTTTTCCGGGCATGATGTTTGAAGATATTGTTCAGGTAAGATAAGAACAGGAATAGAGACATCAACATAAAAAAAAGTAAAATACTTAGTGTTTCATTTCCAAAAAGTAGCAATTTTTTGCAAGTAATAACAAGTCATAAATTTCTTCGTTTTATAGAGACAATAATTATTATTTATATTTCTTTCTGACAATGGAAAATCAAAGAATAACAAACTCCAGCATCACATACACATACTCAGAAATAGCTTCGCCGAATAAATTCTTCTATGTAGATGTTTAGGTGATTTCTCTTTGTTCCAAATTCTTTCTTATGGCGCACCTTAAACTTCTGCCTGTGCTTTCAATAGTTTGCGTGTGTGCATCATTTTATTTTGTTGGTCCACAAAATTTTCGCTGTGATTCACTTTCCAGTGTTTGTACCTGGAAGGATGTTAATTTATCCTTTCGTAAGCTTTCCAGCAATCCGATATTGTTTTAGTTCCGGGAAGAACGTACTTTTCACTTAATGGTAGTAAAGTATCGGCGTTTCCTTTTTAACTATTTCGAGAAAACATATCTGCGTTCCACTTTCATTCCGAAAACCCACTGTTGATCAATGACAACAAATCCTCGATTGCTTTTCCTCTTCGTAATGACTGTCCCATCTATTTCCACTATTTCTCCAGGTCCTTCAAGAGTTTGTTGGTTGTAAAAAAATATAGGCAACCAATATCCCTGAAGAAGTTGTTACAATCAGCAATATTCTTTTGACTTACAGTGGATCCGTCACATTTACGCATGTCAAACGTTATTTCCGCTACGTTGTGCGTTTTTTAGATCAGTAGTAGGTTAAGTGAAGTGCTTCTTTCGTTGTTATTTTTACGCCCTCAAAAAAGGGTCTCTTCATAAATCCTTCAGTTGTGTTACAATGGTTGCATTTCCAACTGATTTTTAAAAATTTTCATCTGTCAAGCCTAGTGATCACCATTACGTTTTTATGTTATGTACAGATATTCTTGGTTATTGTTGTCAACGAATACAACATTCGTAGTAGCTGAATTAAACAAGATATAATATAAATACGTTTTATTTTCATTCGTACGCCTGGTGCACATAGTAAATGAAAGGAGATGGATTATTCGCGACGAACAAGTGAATTTAAACACGTTTAGTTTCGTCACGTATACGTACACTCAGCTTTTGCAAGTAATGAGAAATAAATAATTTACGACGAGGGAATGAATGTGAACGTCAAAATTACTATTGCTCATCTCAAGTGAGGTATGTACGATTTAAATAATTTAATTCTATTAATAACTACCTACGAATTATAAAATAAATCGGCAAATCACAAATTCTATATTTCCTTGACATCGCTTCTGATATATCCTTTAGCAGTTGATAGACTAAGCCGTTATAATTTATCTATTTTTCTAAATTGATTAAATCAAACAATGGAGGCTTTTTTTCCTTTGTCGTCCAGCGGGACACCTCTGTTGGCCGTTCCCGTGGAAACCACACCATTCGGGACTAGTTCATTCTTGTTCAACGAACGAAAGATGGATCAATTTAGCAGTCAAGGTATGTGAATTGATTTCCGCTTAATCTCACCTCCAATCCTCTTAGTTGGCGCAGACTACAATTTTTAGGAAACATTTCTCATAAATTGTCCAACCTTTATCCTAAACTTAAACTTAAACCTACTTTCTACTCTCCAGTTACATTTTCCAAATTATTCATCAACGCTAAAGACCCGATACAGTTGTCATTAAGAAGTGGTGTGTATATAAACTTTCTTGTGATGATTGCGGAGCGGTCTACTTAGGCCAAACGGGGAGGAGTTTGACAAGAGGTTTTAATGTGCATAAGCGATACTTCCGTTTAAATAATTTGAATTCTCAATTTGCGAAACATCTTTTACACCTTCCTTCAACCCTAAATTCCTCCACTTTGGAATTAAAGGTCGCAAATTGGATGCTCTTGAACAGCTAGAGATAATTATTTGTGAAGACTCGCTTCCCTTAAATGAACACCTTTCCCACAATCATCTCCTCTATTTAGCTTACCGAATATTTTCTAAATACGCTATATCAACGTTGTTGTCTTTGGTTCTTTTACCAAGTTTTTGTAACTATGTCGCTTTTGCCTTCCTTTCAAACCCCTTCCTTTTCCTAACCGTTTATTCAATTACCTTCCATTCATTCGTTTTCTTTCTAACCCCTCCCCCCACCTTTTCCCCTATATATTGGAACGGCTTTTATATTTTATCACCTGATGATGCTACGATCGTAGTGAAACCGGTCGTGCATAATAAATTTGTGCAATTGACTAAGTTCTTTCTTTTTCTCGGTGAGTAAATTCCACAGGTTGACCTCATTATTGATACTTTTCCTTCATATTCATCTGTTTCCTTCTGTTAGGTACACGCCTTTAACCAAGCTTTCATCCTATTCTTCTTCTTAGTATCCACTACCTTGTGTTTTCATCCTTTTTTTCGTTTCTCGATATTCGCATGAACTTGGATTTTTCCTATCCATATGTTTCCAAGGATATTTTGCTGACTTAATGTTGTTAACTGCGTCCGTCGAAGATCGACTTCATCTTTCGAAACATTCGACCTCAGTACAAACACTAGCTATTAATGCACACAGAACCAGTAAATTATATCTTCTACAACATCTTTCTTAGCTTGAAACGATGAAACATTTACCTTCGTAAGGAAATAGGTCGTGAATACAAGTGCTCCGATCAAAGTAGTTTAATGAGTTGATATAAACGATAGTTTTCAGCAATTCTTTATTTGATAACATATGAATAGTTTGAAATGTATAAAAAAGAGCAAAGCCGTCGACATACGTTAAATTTGAAATTCTTTTGTCATTTGTGTCTGCAGGTTTGAACGTTTACGCCATGATTGGGGTGGCCATATCAATTTTTATTTGCCTAATTATTAAGCTGGCGTGGGAAGTTTTAAGACGGTGCCGCGTCGGAAGGAGGAGGAGACGGTGGTGCATAGAGGATGGGGTCCCCGTGGCCCAGAATTTATCTGTAAGTAAAATACGCCTAAACCGCTAATTACTTCCTCTATTATGTTATAAACCCTTCTAATACGTTCTTTCATATAGTTGATTACAAAGATGTCCAATGGCCTCTGGCGAATGTGAAATTCTCGTTTTCGAAGAATGTTTTTCTTCAAATATTCACTTATTAAGAACAAATACACAATATTTTCTTATACTTAAATTTAGATCAGTCGCGCTACAAAATTGTTGACAAAATTTTACTATTTATTGTACCTGGCAGTGCTAGATTTGACAGAGCATATTTATTTACGTCATTCTAAATTATTATAAACTTACAATAATAAGTAGCAGTCCACTCATTATTTATTTAATAAATATTTCTTAAACTACCTCTACGTTACGTTCACAATTCAAACTTTCCGAAGATAAAAAGATTAGGGACTTTGCTTAGATTGCGTCGATAGGATGTGACTGATTGACATTTTAATGACACTGTGATTGTTGCAAATAGTAGGACATATTATACTATATTATTTATTTCCGCATTTGGTTTTTTACTATAGCGATGTGTTAATAAAATTCTGAAATAAGTATTTCAACTATTGGGCCCCCCCAAACATTTGGGGCCATAGCCGCGCACCCAGTGGGTCTATGCTTATATTTGTTGTTAATCAATTTTAGTAATTAGTATTTCAATTCGCTTAAAGGATATCCTAATACCAAAGTGGTTTTGATAGATTAATTAGCCTTCGGAAATCAATCTTGATGTTAAAACCAACAGGCAAATACTACTCCAACGGTTTTGCTCTGATCCACCGTCGGATCCAAAACTAACAAGTATTCATAACAGCTTAACACAGCCCCCCCCCCCCCCCGAAGAAAGCCATCTCTATTTATCATATTCCGTCTCAAATTTCAAATTGTTCTAAAATTTCTACAAGATTTTCCAGGGAGATTTCCATTTTTCATTTATTACATCACCATATTACATAAATATCAATTTTAAGGTAAAAAATATACAATTTTTTATTCATTGACTGTCTTCGGAGATTTTCCTTCGCCTTACGTTTTAACTACAGCCAGTGTAGCTCACATTTGCCATCTCAATAAATAGACTGTTTGCAATATTATAGTTTTCCAAATTTATTAAAAATAACAAAGGATTCGTAAAGTGCGTATCGTAATATACTATTAGTAGGTACGTATGCAACCAAGAATGAATTTTTGATTTATATTTGAATGGAAAAAAACGGAATATCTACAGACGGACGGACGGCAAAGAGATAACAATTGGTCGTATTTTTTTAAAACGCTACAAATCGATGAAGAATTTTGTTACAAATATAAAATTGCCTTTCATCTGCGTGCCTAGTGAAGAAGAAATGAGTTAAAACGTTTGTTTCCGGATTATTATTTATCTTATATTATTTTTTAACAGTTAGGCGGCTAGTTACGCCCTTGCATCGAAGGCCATTCTCCCTATCCCCTCTCGCCCGTAAATACATATGTTCAATTAACACCATTGCTGTTACGCCAATACTGTAGAAATATCGCACCTACTCATAACACAGTCGTGCGTGTTTTGTCGAAAAAAATACATGAGATTGGGATACTTCGTATTGGTAACACGAATTCCACATTTTTACCATTTATTGTGATTTTAGACTTTCAGACGTTATTTTACCGCGGATGAAAATAGGAATTCGTGAATTACCGACCTATAGACATGTCGCAACGTTCTTCTTCCTTATTTTTTTCTTTCCTAGGAGATCTTCCTCTGTAATGTTCGTTTAAATTGTCTTTTACAAGGAAAAAATAGGATCCGAGGACACCATCAATATAAAAAATAACGATGCATGTCAAATATGCGACCTACACGTGAGCTGTTATCAACGTCGTCTAATATGCGATGTACACATGTGAGGTGTAATCTACGCACGGAAAACATTCCTCATGAAGCACTATTTGCAATCTAAGGATGAATTAATAACTTTATTAATGTTGCTATCTCGTCGGTTCCCGAGACTATACAAATAAATAAAAATAAAATATTCTTCGTTCGCCATTGAAAAAGTTGATGCGGGAGTTTTATGAGAGATTTGGTTGGGTGAGATCTTGTGGTGTACAATTGAAAGATGGATTGCAAGTACGTACCACGGTTGGAAGCGAAGGGGTACTCCGTGGGACAACGATGTGGTGAACAAGACGTAGGAACAATTATAGTTAATGGTTTCAGGCGTCACTTGGTGGAATTTCTACATAATGTAAAATAAAGAGACTTTTTGTAATTCTGCATAAATTTGATTAAAACTACCTTGGTTTCGTTGCAATGCAACATCACCATGTGCGTTTCTCAAAACTATTTCAAGTTTAATGGAAGTTTTTATAAATTAGATGGACTAGCCATGGGCTCTCCTTTGTCGCCACTACTTGCAGACATTTACATGGTCAATGTTGAAGGTAATTTATTTTCTTCAAGATAACACCTGACGATGTTGCATTACGACAAAACCTAGGTCGTTTTAAATAAATTTATGTGGAATTACAACAAGTCTCTTTATTTTACATTCCGTAGGAACAAAGCATGAGGCAGCTACCCTAGGGTGACCAGGCGACCCGGAAAATCCGGGACTGTCCCGGAATTTTACTTAACGTACCATTGTCCCGATAAAGTTCTTCGGGGCACCCATTTGTCCCGGATTTTTTGTTTCTGCCTTGCAAAACCTCCTCGCCACGAAAATGTCATAAATGTCTTTAATCCGAATCGCATTCATTATATTGGAAAATACAGAAATTACTTATTAAATCTTGTTACAATCGGTGCTATTCCTATATTCCAGAGCAGACCGCATAGATGAAGAAATTGTGTAGTTTTGGTTTGTGTTTCGGGCGCATGATGCGCATGTAGAAAGAATTTTGTATGATTTGACAAACAAGACAGCCTTGACGTGAAAACAATCAATACCATTATATTATGCGCGTTTAAATTAAATATAAATTTTCAAGTTTTTTCCGATGATTAAAAGTAATAAAAATTTGAATGACGCAGGCAGGCATAGTCTAAAAATTAATGAAAAATTATATAAATTTACATAAAATGAAATAGAAGCCATATGGTGTTATTCTATCTTCTACGCTATTTATATACACATTTAACTTTATTATTTGCCCTATTGTTACCTATAAATCGTGATATCTTGTGTTGTAAGTATTTTACATATTCATTTAATTGAAATTCTTTGTTAATACATTAAACAAAATTGTGCTCTGTATTTGCGAAACTTATCTACTTTAAATTTAAGTACATATAACTAAACCCGGATTTTTCCCGATTATATCCCGGATTTTCCTGTTCAGGTCGTGTTATGTTCCGGTTGGTTTTTGAGTGTCAATCGCATATTAGACATGATCGCATGCTAGACCGTCACCTAAAAGGTAATTAATCCACTCCAAGGTTTTAGCAAGAGTGTTAGGAGGTTTTTGTATTTTTCGACTTTGATAGGAACAAGCTGCACACAACTCGAGTTCAAACATAAAATTCCATACCAAACTCCCTATTTCACGAAATTAAATATCTTCTCACAACGGAAGGACCTTTTTGATGTATCAGTATTTTTACATGTCGATATATTCCTACAGGTATGTTGTTGATATATCGGTACATTATATATTTTGGCATCCCAATTTCAATAAAACCTTGCCGTTTGCGTATTTGATGGTTCGCGATGCGTGCGTACGTGTCAGTCAGTCGAGATGGCAATTTCGCGGAAAATGAGAAGTATTCAGCGAGAACTCTCGCATTCATTATCTTACACACATGAGTTCCGCTTGGCTCAAATGATGTTGACTTGGAGATCGCGTTACTTTAATTACGAGTTATCTTCATACAGACCCTCCCCGGTTGACGCAAAACTCGACCGACGTTAATGCCACTTTACGTGAAAACATCCGAGTTAGGAAATTGAAGTTAGCAGGCAAGCGGAAAAATTAACGTGGTGGAATACACATGGGTGCGTATCGCGGTCGACTTCCTCGCATAGGGTGAGTGTGTTCTGCTTGGTCTTCATGCCTTGTTGTGCTGATTGTGCGTAGCTCGTGTTATTTCCGCAAAATACGTGACTTTTGCATCCCCAGTCATGGCTGGTAAGAGTAAAATTGATTGTGAAGGTGCCAGTGCTACGAAGAAGAGACGTACGATAAATCGCGAGGACAATCTCGACATCGTGAAGCGATATGAAACCGACCAATAACAGAATATAATGTGACATATCGTACTGTAATTTTCGACTTGCGCAACCGAACCCTTATGAAGGTCGGAGACCGTGTGTATATGGTGTATTTTAGGCGCTGCAGGGCCCACCGACAAGTCATACACTAAATGATATGTTAAGGAAATTGTAACTCAGCACCTGGAGCAAAAAAAACTTGAAGCTGTAAAATAATATATCTTTAAGGAGATTATGAGGAAGTGTGCAGCTTAGTCTTAGTTTCATTAAATTTTAAATTTATTGAGAATCTTCATCAAATAACTTCATAGCTATATAATTACGTTAACTCATCTTGTTCTTTTCTTGTTCAGGGTGAAGAAGAATACACCCATGCCCCAAAAGGGATTTTAAAAAAGCCTGATGGAAAAAGGGCCCAGCTACACGTGAGTGTTTTTAACGATGCTCTGATTTTTCTGCATTCTATTTACTCTGATGCCCGAATGCAATTTGATAGTGCCAATCATAGAAAAAAACCTTTTCCTCTCCCAAAGATTTTTATGTGCATATTAAATTATTGTAACTACCCACTACTTATCCTATTGTCAGGTCTGGCTACAGATGTGATGTGTGTGTTTGTGAGAGATAGATAGATGGAAAGATATACGGATTATCGTCTTTATTCGGACGAAATTTGGACCATAAGGTCCATTCTTACATTTAACCCTTCGTCCATATAATGAATATTAAAAATAAAAGTATTGCAATGGAGAGTATATACAAAACCTAAAGAGATATAAGTGAAGACAGATATAACTTTGAGGGGAAAATCTAGGCTTGTTCTTCCTAGTAAAATCCACGCAGGAAAACACCCACAGATAAGGGGGTGCGAAAATCCTACATAGTGTATATATCACAATGAAAAGCTGCAACGAAATATTGCCAGTCGAAAAGTCACTTCCTGACGGCCCGATAGATATTGAATGTCGAGAGTTTGCAGTTGTTTTTTTTTAACCTTGCCATAAGTGTATGACAATTTTGAACCGTAATGAGGCTGTGTATGGTATCAAAATTCAAACATATATCCAGTATGCCAAAGGACATGAAAAAGACTGAAAACACGAGAGACCCAAAGTGAGCAGAATGCGAATATTTGAAGTCAATTATTTAATTCACACGTAGGGAACAGAGAGCGAAAAAGAGGAAACAAAATTGGTCAAGATAATGAAAGGTTGGATGTTTTTTCTTATAAACGTTGATAGTTTCAAGGTTTCCGAATCCATTTTTATTCTGAGCGACTTTTCCCGATGGCCACTGCATTGTATCCAAATAAAAATTGGTGTACAGGTTTCCCTCTCTTTATGCGGGGGTTGCGTTCTAGGAAAGTGACGCATCAAGTGAAATCGCATAAACAGAACCCGTATTTACATGTAAATATAGGGATACATTCCTCAATTAATCCTACATCCCCTCCAAGATGCTCTTCTTTCGCTCCATCAGGACTTCTTATGCGCTGGTTACAAAATTAAAACAATTAACACTAAATTATACTCGCCAATAAAAGGAAGCAGACGAGCACAAGTGGTGTCTGCTGTGAGTGACATAATAGTGGAGGTTTAAAGTGCCGGAGGGTTGGCTTGGCCCAATGCAAGTTCCGCGGGCAAGGAGACGAAAATTCTCAAGTGTGCTCAGACAGTATCACACGAAATCTCCCTCTCCACTCTCATCTCTTTTACTGTAGTACTAATACGCGCACCATAAGAGACAATGAGAAACTCAATGGTCGCCTTGTGGTGAAGTGCAGAACTTTCTTTCATTTGTATTGCACTGGCCGCGTAACCACATAAGAGGGAATAAAAGGCGCATAAAAAGAAATTCCGGTACCAATAAGTTTGTCGCATAATAACGAATTCTCATATAGCAACCAGCATAAAGAGAGGGAAACTTGTATTTAAATTGCTCTACATATTGTATTTGGTTACTCCCTTCATAATTCCAACTACCAGTAGTGGTTCTCCTCTTCCTTACCCAGATCCACAGTAAAATATTGTATTTCCTCAAAATGAAAATGTGAAATTCCTTGAAAGTTTCCTTTTTTCCAATTCCAGATACAAAATGAGTATAATTTACTGATTCATTATTAAAGGAGCCGAATAAGGTAAAATTATCAATCATAGATAAGAGAGGTCAAGGGTACGATCATGGTTCAGATATGAATATACGAAATATAAACTTCAGAGCGTTTTTAATCCCTGTAGGGCTCTTTCTTTAAATTTACTTGTGAATAACGGTGCAAAAATTCAGAGCAAAGAAATTGGTTTCCTTTCTGCTGTGCAAGAATTTTATATTTTCTCCTTTGAGTCTACAAAACAGTGGGAAGTGTCGAACAAGTATGTTTTCAGAATGACCTTAAAAAGTAACGACAACTAGTACTATAAATTAAAAACTGAACCCTTACGCAAGTCTGAGGATCTCTGTTTATGGTGTGTTAAGTGATTGCAGAATGCACCGACAACTCACAAACCAAATATATTACATATTAAGTACTCAGACGTGACTCAGAACATGGGAAAAATAAATATTTAATGGAACTGTAAAATGAAATTATTATTCTGAGACTATTTATAAATTTGCAGCTTTGTCTTTCTTCTTTGATTAAATTGTACATTTTTCGTGAAACTTCATAAACTTCATTTCACGACTAAATATTTGAGCTACTGAACAAACAGAAAAACAAATGTGTTTTTTCATGTGGCGTTGGTTTCATAATGATGTTCCTGCATTCTGTTTTTTCTGAAGCCTGTGGCATATCATAGAAGAAAAGCTTTTTTTCTCCCAAACATTTATACGTACAAAATCATTGGCACTTACTTTCATTGCTAATTTTTCCCTTTCGTTTTTGATTGCTATAACACTCCCCCTTCATCGCCCAATGTCCCGGTTTGGTTCTTTACTATTATAATATAATACTTGCATATATTCAGTAAAACCCCTTATTTAGACTTAAAATAACGTTTGTTAAAAAACTCGCTAAGTCAGGCTCAAAGAATACGCCGACGAACTGATAGCTTCAATTTAATGACTAAAGAGCCGCCGACTGAACTAGATCTATTCTCGCCTCAGACGCTTTTCAAGTACACTGTAACATTTACGCTTAATGTGTCTACAATGCAACAAGAATCATGTACCACTGAAAGGACGTGCGGAATGTACGGTGATTTTTCGAAACACGATTTTATAATCTTTTAAAATCACTAGTACTCGAATATAACGCGGGGACTACTTTTAAGGTTTCATTTTTTGGAAAAAGAACATCGCGTTATATTCGGGGCAATACGGTAATTTAAATTGCAACAAACTACAAATTAACTTAAATTTAATTTCAAACTTTGGAGAGCCAAATATAGTGGAAAGTGTTAAAACATGATAGCGCCCAACTTTCACGTCTTTTCAATGGCATTCATAATTGGCTCGAAGAGTAAATAGCATCAATAGTATTTCTGTATCTAGGTGCGCTGTTTATGCTCTGCTAGTGTGATTAGGGAAATAGGGAAATTGATGCGGTGGACAGGTCCGTGTTTTTTCATGGTTAGACTTGGTTTTCCATATACTCCTATTTTCCACTGTCCTCTTCATATCTTTGTAACTCTCTTTCCCATTTATATCATCTATCTGCTGAAACATTTTTCTAACTTTTTCCATCTAGATGTTATATATATATATGCCCTGGTTTGGTACCCTGGATATATGGTATGCCTAATTATGTAATAATAAAACAATAAATACATAATTATATATTTTCAAAAACAAAACATTATTTCGCCTATTACAAGATTGAAAATATAAATCAAAATTATCTGCTGAATTTCCATATATATTTTATAATATTTAGATGCTTTTACCAGTTTCCTTACTTTACCAAATTTTTTCCCAGGTCAGATTCAGATTCAACATAGATGATGAGAAATCCTCCCAGACAAATGGTGGCATGGAATTGGTAAATCCCATTTTTATTAAAATATCTTATATGGTCTGCCCGTATCTCCATCTCGAATCAACCAAGTATTGAGGTTTGACTCAGGTTAAATGGTTTCTAACTTTTTGACTGCTTCACAAACCAATTTAACTTTACCAAAATTATATAATCAAGTTTAGTAAGTCAAAATTTATTCTTTACATTTTAGTTAAAAGCATAAAATTTATCTTTAAATAATTTATTTTAAATTATTTTAATACCATGGTAGGCTACATTAATTAAAGTCTCAGAGGTTTCAATGGGACATATCAGATTTAATCCTCTGAAGAATTCGCCCAGAAATTTTTAACAAAGAGTCACGCATGGCCATTTTGACATGTATAGCACGTGGAGCAGGTGAAAACTGCTTGGGAAGCAAGGCACTGGGTTGTGCACCATCGGTGCCGGGGATAATATGTAAAACTAAAAACACATGTAAAAATTTGCCCCAGTACCATGTGGAAAGAATTGGTATAAAGTCTTATGTTGATTATGGAACTAGTAAAATAACTTGCCAAAAAATCCTCAACGTTTTGAGATGATTCAGATCAACTTTAGGAGTCAAATAACAATAAGTTTTACTTGAAACTAAAAGAAGATATACTTTTATGGCAATGTGGGAGAACTATTGAGAATAACTTATAATCAGAAAGGTTTACCAGAAAAAAATAAATTATAAACACATCACCTACGGAACTTATTCAGTTAATATCCAAGTGAATAATGCAATATATTTGGCATATGGCACTTAATCAAAATATTAATAAGTGATTACTTTATTGTTAAGTGCTCACTGGCTCCTTCTTATCCTTCTGAAACTGTCATTGATTTTTATTTTAATATATTATATCTTATTTCCATTTTGTTATGTATATATATATATATATATATTTATCATATGGAATGAAAAAGCTATATAATATAGATCAGTGATTCTCAAACTTTCAATTGTCGCATCCCCCTTGAATATCATACAGCCGCCTTTGAATTGAAAATAGCAAAAATAAGAAAATGTATTCATTTTATATAACTGTCAATAATTATATATCACATCATTTTTCCAAAAATTTCCTGAAAAATTTTGTTTTCAGAGAAAACTTTATTTTATTGACACTTCACCTTGCATCGAAAACATTTTATGGCCCACAGTTTGAGAAACACATTTACAGTCATTAATAAAAAGAGAAGATTTAGTATGAAATGGATAAAAATTTTAGTAGCTACAAGAGACCAAACCAAATAATGAATGAACTGCACTAATATGCTCAAGAGCACACCTATCCGTGAACTAAATATTAATTTTTGATTGAACCATGAATCAAGCCAAATTCTTTCAAATAATGGTTCGATTCCAGGAATTTTTAAATTCAAAATCCACCAAATTTTCTGCTCAGATTAGGGTTGATTCAGCTACTGGAAAAGTTAATGAGAATAAAAAATAGAGTAAAGGCTTCAATGTTAGTAAGATCTGAAGAAAATTTTCAGGTTGAATCATTGTTGAATTCAGTTCAAAAGTTGTTAGAATTAGCAGGGAAGTGTATTCTGCAGTATTAGGAAACACAAATATACAATCAGCAACAACTCCCAACTATTGCTACTCAGGTTACAGTTGCAATTTAAAAATGTGATTTGTCTTGACCCAATTTAGAGCATAACCTTTTAAAAATAGTCATGCGAAAAAATTGTCCTGTTTTTCTTCGCATTTCCACCTCACAATGCAAATGTAGAAAGAGCATTTTCACTAATGCAGTCAGTGGACAAATGAAAGGAATAGGTTTAATGCTAAGTCTGTGAAAGGTGTTCTGTTTTTGCAGTGCAATTTCAAACATATGTAATGCAATGTTACGTACTTGAGAGGCAATCCAGAGATAATGAAAGAAATCATTTCACAAGACAAATATGAATGGGCTTATCCAAAACATTAGTAAATAATGTTTACACTGTTTTTGTTTGCATTAATAAATTTGTCCTCTTTTATGTCCTCTTTTTAAAATTCCAGATGACCTTTTTGTCCTCTTTTTTCCCCCAAAAACATGGAAATGCCCTCCTTTTCTGTGTACAGAAGATGGTAACCTTAGCTTACCTACATGACAAACCTTCTGGTAGAAGATATTACCATAGTGAAATGTTCTAAAAACCAACTTCTTCCTTTCCCCAGCCTAGTTTTAGTGTAAAAATATTGTATGAAAATGTGGAGCAATTGAATGAGTAAATTCGATACTATTTAAGCTATTTTTACAATTTGCATATTATCTACTGCAGTACCTAACTTAAAAGTATTTACCTATATTGTGTAATTTTGGTAACCAACTGAAATATTGTATTTCTGTATGTTTTTTAGTGGCTATTTTTAGTATTTTGATTTTTCATAGCTATTTGTATATTCTACAAATCAGTAAATATTTAGCTATTCATTCTTTAATTGATTCATTCTGGCATTTATTTCAGGTGGAGGAGAAGGCCAAGGTAGGAGAGGAGGGGGAGAAGGTGGAAGTGGTGGAGGAGGTGGATGGTGTGGAGGAAGCAGAGAGGCTGGAAGGGCCAGAGGGGTTGGGGGGTGAAGAGGGGGCAGAGGGGGTGGGGGTGTCGGAGGGGATGGAGAGGGAGGAGGAGGTGGGGGGGGCAGATGGTTTGGAGGAGGTGGAAGGGGCAGAGGGTGCAAAGGGATCGGAGGGGGCAGAGGAGATGGAGGGGGAAGAGGAGGTGGAGGGGGCAGACGGTTCGGAGGAGGTGGAGGGTAGGGCAGGCTGAAGGGGCGTAGGGAGAAGAAGGGCGGGAGGGGACAGAGGGGTCGGAGGGTGTGGATGGGGTCGGAGGGTGTGGATGGGGTTGGAGGGTGTGGATGGAGTGTCAGAGGCTGCCTTCTCACCTGTTGCCTTGTTGGCCAACCCATCATCTTGCAATGGCATTCACCAGGTGTCAAGGTGAGGAAAAGTGGTCAGATGCGCTGTAGGAAGATGGTTTATGATCATTGATATGCCATATGGTTGGGTTGAAGGGGTTGCTTGGCCAGGTCATAGGTGATGACTCTGTCGTGAGATGTTATTGACCCTCGGTGAATTTTTCATGCAACGAATTTATGCTTGATGAACGGACTGCGACAAGTTGTCGTAGAGCTTTAGGAAGTATTGTTACCTGTTTTATCAATGTTTTTTCTTAAATGAAGGAATCCAAAGATGAAGTTATGGTATCTACCCAAAATTTTCACTGCAAATGTACGATCTGGCTTTTAATTAATACAGTATTAATATTTAGAATACATTTTAAAATTTCTTTTTTCTCACAAACAAAAATTTGTAGCATAATGGGTATTTATGCTCAATCTGCAGAATTTCCTCATGACTTTTTTATATTCTCTTTGTTAGTGCTAAACGGATATCACTGCATTTTGTGTAGTTCTGAAAATGATATTTACTGGATTTCCCAAGGTTTTGATTTTTGCATTCTTTGGTCTTCAATATTTCTTAAATGTGTTTTTTTCTGATGTTGCTAAGTCGCTCAGGGTGCTATCAAAAGACGAGATATTAAGAGGATATAACTTGACTGTAGAAGTGAATGCCATAGCTATTTACAAGCCCCATTATTCACAGTGCTTTACAGTAGAACAGTTTGAATGTGTAAAGTTCCTTTATTTTCAGAGCAGATATGTGATAATAGCAAGAAAAATAATGCAATAAAACGGTCAAGTAGTGGGTGGGAGTTTTCTAAATTATTTGAATGTAATGTGTGCATGTGTATTTTTGGCTAATCACCCTCTTGGATTATTATAGGCATAGCTCCTTCCACACCAAACACACTCACAAGGAAGGGGGAAAACCCTGTGCCGGCATTAGCCAATCCTTAATGAAGACCATCAATGGAGCCAATGGCCTAACCTCCCTTCCGAAGGATGGAACGCTGAATTTCTGCAGTCCCCTCAAACCACACAAAAAGGGGGCCGGGTGGCCTTGGAAAAAATCCTACTTTCGTAGAATTCGTGCACGCTGTCCTTTCGAGCAGCAGGTGAATAGCAGCCAGCTGCCTAACCACTACATCACCAGCACTCCCTATATATGAATGAAAGAAATGTTTATTGTGTGCATAGTTCAATGTTGTTATTTCATAGAATTTTACTCTCTAATGTCATGGTGATTGGACAACACTTATCCAGTCACTCCTGTGTTCGTAATGTAGAGTAGGCATGTTTTAGCAAGAAATGGCATAATGTCAGTGTGGATTGGAACTTACAAATAAAAGTGGCTGTATCTTATATAATATTACAGTAATGTCTGTTTCCACCATTGTGATCTGGTGTACTACCATACTGATTTTTTAAAAATTGACATTTTTAGAAAGCTTAGGCCTCGGCATCGATGCAAAAGTTCTTTCATTAAAATTGAACCCTTACCAAAGGGAAGCTTTTAACATTTTAAGTTCATCCCAGTTGTGCATACAACCCGCATAGTTCTTGGCGGCAACTTAGACTGATCCTTCCTGGGGGAACATCTATACCCTATCGAGTTTTTGAACAGTTCGTCAGCATCCGGTTTGCCACCGCATAGACTACATCTGGAACTCATCAATATTGTGATGTTGATCAGAGATTTAAACTCCAGTAAAGGATAAGTTAATGGAACACAAATGATTGTAAAAGGCTTTCAAGAACACTGTATAGCAGGGAAAGTTATCGGCACTGGAAAGACTGGTCCCATACCGAGGATTAAATTATGCCCATTAGTCCCTACAATTCCTTTCAAACTGTGTAGAAGACAATTTCTGATCAAAACCGCATTTTCAATGACAATCATCGAGGATCAAGGACAGATGATTACATGTGTTGGAATTCACCTAACATCGCCCGTTTTCTCCCAACATCAGCTGTATCTGGATTCTCCCGAGCTTCATCATGCAAGGGCATCACTGCTACCATCATTGAAGGACCTCAACAGTTTTTGGACAATGATAAAATGATAACGTCAAATTATGTATTCATAGAAATGTTGTAAATATAAAGGAAAAAATCTTAATAAAATATTGTATATTAAAATACTTTGTTTGATTTTTCGTGCAAATTATTCGCACCGGCACAGCTAGTACATACATAAATATAATATGTGTCCTTCGCTTTGGGAGGCTTAGTGATCTCATCTTGAGATTTATAATTATTGCCAGCTCTCATTGCATGATTGCAGCCCATTTTTTAAAATAATTAATGGTTAAGGGATTGATTCTTGCCATGCACGCTTTGAAGGATTTGTCCCCCAACATTCCAAACCAGTAGTAGGAAATATGTCATTTTTAAAAATCTGATTGTAGACTTTTTACTGATGTTTATCATGCTAGTGTATTATAATGAAAATTGTATTATAACTTGGGAGATGTCCATTGAAATTCAACCGGAAAGCATTTTGTGAAAATAAATATGGACATAAATATAGCCTGACTTTATTTGAATGGCAAGAAAACAAACTTTCATTATTTTAGGCATTCGTTGTTTCAAGTTTCGAACATCTACGATGATTCTAAATACCTGATTTTAATATGTGAATGATTAATGTTCCACATTCATATGTATTTCTTCTCGTAAATGACGCAACGAATGTTGTTTACATTGGATGCTATGAAAATATTTTCTCTCTCCTTTTCTCTCTCGTACTGATTGTAAGAGCATTCAAAGAATGCTTTCACCCATATGGATTGAAAAAAAAATATGATTTCGATGTTTAACAATGCAATTGGTTTGCATGGAAACATCCCGTTAAATGGCAGGATTTCCCCAAAACATATCAATTAAACTTATAACATGAGGAATTTCGAACTTTATGCGGGAAAAGATTAACAGAAAAAGAAACATCATAATTTTTTCTTTTAAATGGGCTAGTTCCGAAAATCGTAGGCTAATTCTTTCTAATTTAGATCTCAAAAAGAATAAAATCCTGCAAGCCAAAAGGTGTTATCATATGGGAAATCGAATGGCCTACCTTGGAGTCGAAACTAGAACTTTTTTTGAGATTTCATTTTGCCATCATCTTACAATAAGTGAATCAATCATTCCTGCCAAAAATAAAAAGTGAATCTTGTTCCATTATCGAGCTATTTGCATTTTTATAGTGGTAGAGAGGGAGCCACAAAGGGACAGAAATAGCCTTTTATTATCGTAAGATTGTAAGATGTAAACATTATTTATTTATTTCTATGATGTTTCTCAGGATAATTCTTGTAAATATTCATCTTTATGTCAAAATCTATTGCTTCTTTTGAAATGGAGTACCGAATTTTTATTTGATTTTCGGAATATATACTTGTGGTGGAACCTGGAATGCAACACAACATGCAAACCTGTTCTGTTTTCGAAAAATGGACGCTCCTATAAATAGTACGCTAGTCATTTCTATAGATAAAATTTTCAGATTTGAACCGGACTTATTTATTGTACACTTTCAGTAAATATGCAAAATATAAAATGCATTCACAATCCCATTTTATTATCCCAGATTGTCCCTGTTTCCCTAAATCCTCTTTTCCTGAGCTCATCAAGCAACGCATGACTTGTTAAAAAGTTATCAGAATACATGTTATAACAACTGGGTTGGTCATCAATTACTGAAAGCATTTTGTTCACCACTTGAGTACCTAGGGGTGCAGTACTTTGGTTGTTGGAGGATTCTTTACCGCAATACAGAGAAAAATTGTAGCAGTAACCATTTTCTCCACACATTACCCATAATTTGTTACCGAGCCTTATCAGTATACCCCTAATAAGTTTTTTTAATTGATGTTGCCCATAGTATCTGAAAATCATCTCATCTATAGATAAATTTCTGCACCATCTGCTGTATATTACATGAAAGGTACTTCTAACTCATCATCATTTCCTTCCTTTCCATCGGTAAGCTCATCAACTTCAGGTGGATGTGCAGCTATATCTGCTTCTATGTGTTCGGAAAATAAATATTCACAAGTCTCTTCTAGGCCTCTAAATATTTTACAACTCTTTGTTGAAGCTGATTAGTGAAAAAAATTATATAAAAAAAATTTCACAACATATCATACCTACAGGAAAAATCTACACAATGCCCAGCATGCTATTTATAGGACAGTAAAGATTATCACTATTTTTTATTTCATCCATGGGAAATATATTACTAATAACTACCATAATGTATTGTTACTCTCATATACAAAGGGATTCAATGGAAATATTCATCACTCACTGTTTGTAGATAAAGTATATTTCGAAATGTATACTCAAGACCACACTGCATGTGGAAAGCTTAGTTTTGCAGATACGTAAATATCTTAGAACCGAATCTCCGAGGTGAATAACATGAAAAAATGCTTCACCAGTCCCTGGCGTTTACTATTGATACAAAGTAGTCATTTTTGTTTGAAATCTAGATCTGATAATCCAAGAAAACTAAGTGCCCTATAAATAATACTAAAGCAGTATGGATTATTTTTTTAAAATTTTTACAAATGAAATGGTTGAGAAATTTAACTGTTGCATACAATTGTAAACATTATATTTGTTTATTGTTTATTTTGATAATTCATTTATTTCCTTACAGTGAGGCAAATTCAATATAATTGTATGAAAAATACTACAAAATACAACTACAATTTTTATGTAACCTTTTTTTACACTTACAATAATAGGTAAGTATATATAACATCCACAATTATACAAGTGTACTTTATCTATTTAAATTTCTTACACCCATTACATATAGTTAGTTTCTCACTGTGCTGCTCACATATAAATTGATTGCATACTGTACACTGTATCAGCTATTTCCTAACTCTTTTCCTGTCACACATACATCTTTAGCAGATAATATATTTAGAATTCAAAAAAGAGCCATAGCGATCATTGCTGGTAAACATCCTAGAGCCCCTTCTTGTCCCATATTTCAAGATCTACATATTCTTCCACTCCCCTACCTATGTATCCTTTCCTTATTATGTCTTATTAACTCAAACATTAAGGAATACCCAAACAACTCATACCATCATGACCACAACATCAGAGCTAACAATGACGTTCACATCTACAGTTATAGAACCAAAATTTGTAGTCATGGACCTAAGGCAATATCCTACCAAACCCTTATAAAAATATTCAAAACAACGATTAAACTATATCTCCAAAGGAAACTTTTCTCTTCAGTAGAGGAATATCTCAACAACTCTTGATGTCCTAGTCTTAACACTGTCGATTGCCTTTTTGCATGTAACCCATTGCTTACCCTGAGATTATATAAGGGTAAATCATTGAAATGTTTTTATTAATTTTACTTTTATTTACTTTTTGATGTACATGATTTTTTTAATTCTGACCTGTCCAATATCAAAGTAACTGATTCAAGGACCAATAAACATAATTATCATTAAAGATATGGGTGTAGTAGGGCATACCTGCACGACCGTCAATATGAGATTAGAACTGTGGTTAAAATGAAGAAGGACATTACCATACATGAAGAAATGTGAATATTTGCTACATTAGTGAATGTTCAAAGATCACATTGTCTCGCCAATAAGTTAAGTTCATTTCTGCCCTTCTGAAATTGTAGTGGCTACTATGGAAACTTTCAGAGGTGCTTGGTATACAAATTTAATCTTTTCCGGGCATGATGTTTGAAGATATTGTTCAGGTAAGATAAGAACAGGAATAGAGACATCAACATAAAAAAAAGTAAAATACTTAGTGTTTCATTTCCAAAAAGTAGCAAGTTTTTGCAAGTAATAACAAGTCATAAATTTCTTCGTTTTATAGAGACAATAATTATTATTTATATTTCTTTCTGACAATGGAAAATCAAAGAATAACAAACTCCAGCATCACATACACATACTCAGAAATAGCTTCGCCGAATAAATTCTTCTATGTAGATGTTTAGGTGATTTCTCTTTGTTCCAAATTCTTTCTTATGGCGCACCTTAAACTTCTGCCTGTGCTTTCAATAGTTTGCGTGTGTGCATCATTTTATTTTGTTGGTCCACAAAATTTTCGCTGTGATTCACTTTCCAGTGTTTGTACCTGGAAGGATGTTAATTTATCCTTTCGTAAGCTTTCCAGCAATCCGATATTGTTTTAGTTCCGGGAAGAACGTACTTTTCACTTAATGGTAGTAAAGTATCGGCGTTTCCTTTTTAACTATTTCGAGAAAACATATCTGCGTTCCTCTTTCATTCCGAAAACCCACTGTTGATCAATGACAACAAATCCTCGATTGCTTTTCCTCTTCGTAATGACTGTCCCATCTATTTCCACTATTTCTCCAGGTCCTTCAAGAGTTTGTTGGTTGTAAAAAAATATAGGCAACCAATATCCCTGAAGAAGTTGTTACAATCAGCAATATTCTTTTGACTTACAGTGGATCCGTCACATTTACGCATGTCAAACGTTATTTCCGCTACGTTGTGCGTTTTTTAGAGCAGTAGTAGGTTAAGTGAAGTGCTTCTTTCGTTGTTATTTTTACGCCCTCAAAAAAGGGTCTCTTCATAAATCCTTCAGTTGTGTTACAATGGTTGCATTTCCAACTGATTTTTAAAAATTTTCATCTGTCAAGCCTAGTGATCACCATTACGTTTTTATGTTATGTACAGATATTCTTGGTTATTGTTGTCAACGAATACAACATTCGTAGTAGCTGAATTAAACAAGATATAATATAAATACGTTTTATTTTCATTCGTACGCCTGGTGCACATAGTAAATGAAAGGAGATGGATTATTCGCGACGAACAAGTGAACTTAAACACGTTTAGTTTCGTCACGTATACGTACACTCAGCTTTTGCAAGTAATGAGAAATAAATAATTTACGACGAGGGAATGAATGTGAACGTCAAAATTACTATTGCTCATCTCAAGTGAGGTATGTACGATTTAAATAATTTAATTGTCGACCGTTCTATTAATAACTACCTACGGATTATAAAATAAATCGGCAAATCACAAATTCTATATTTCCTTGACATCGCTTCTGATATATCCTTTAGCAGTTGATAGACTAAGCCGTTATAATTTATCTATTTTTCTAAATTGATTAAATCAAACAATGGAGGCTTTTTTTCCTTTGTCGTCCAGCGGGACACCTCTGTTGGCCGTTCCCGTGGAAACCACACCATTCGGGACTAGTTCATTCTTGTTCAACGAACGAAAGATGGATCAATTTAGCAGTCAAGGTATGTGAATTGATTTCCGCTTAATCTCACCTCCAATCCTCTTAGTTGGCGCAGACTACAATTTTTAGGAAACATTTCTCATAAATTGTCCAACCTTTATCCTAAACTTAAACTTAAACCTACTTTCTACTCTCCAGTTACATTTTCCAAATTATTCATCAACGCTAAAGACCCGATACAGTTGTCATTAAGAAGTGGTGTGTATATAAACTTTCTTGTGATGATTGCGGAGCGGTCTACTTAGGCCAAACGGGGAGGAGTTTGACAAGAGGTTTTAATGTGCATAAGCGATACTTCCGTTTAAATAATTTGAATTCTCAATTTGCGAAACATCTTTTACACCTTCCTTCAACCCTAAATTCCTCCACTTTGGAATTAAAGGTCGCAAATTGGATGCTCTTGAACAGCTAGAGATAATTATTTGTGAAGACTCGCTTCCCTTAAATGAACACCTTTCCCACAATCATCTCCTCTATTTAGCTTACCGAATATTTTCTAAATACGCTATATCAACGTTGTTGTCTTTGGTTCTTTTACCAAGTTTTTGTAACTATGTCGCTTTTGCCTTCCTTTCAAACCCCTTCCTTTTCCTAACCGTTTATTCAATTACCTTCCATTCATTCGTTTTCTTTCTAACCCCTCCCCCCACCTTTTCCCCTATATATTGGAACGGCTTTTATATTTTATCACCTGATGATGCTACGATCGTAGTGAAACCGGTCGTGCATAATAAATTTGTGCAATTGACTAAGTTCTTTCTTTTTCTCGGTGAGTAAATTCCACAGGTTGACCTCATTATTGATACTTTTCCTTCATATTCATCTGTTTCCTTCTGTTAGGTACACGCCTTTAACCAAGCTTTCATCCTATTCTTCTTCTTAGTATCCACTACCTTGTGTTTTCATCCTTTTTTTCGTTTCTCGATATTCGCATGAACTTGGATTTTTCCTATCCATATGTTTCCAAGGATATTTTGCTGACTTAATGTTGTTAACTGCGTCCGTCGAAGATCGACTTCATCTTTCGAAACATTCGACCTCAGTACAAACACTAGCTATTAATGCACACAGAACCAGTAAATTATATCTTCTACAACATCTTTCTTAGCTTGAAACGATGAAACATTTACCTTCGTAAGGAAATAGGTCGTGAATACAAGTGCTCCGATCAAAGTAGTTTAATGAGTTGATATAAACGATAGTTTTCAGCAATTCTTTATTTGATAACATATGAATAGTTTGAAATGTATAAAAAAGAGCAAAGCCGTCGACATACGTTAAATTTGAAATTCTTTTGTCATTTGTGTCTGCAGGTTTGAACGTTTACGCCATGATTGGGGTGGCCATATCAATTTTTATTTGCCTAATTATTAAGCTGGCGTGGGAAGTTTTAAGACGGTGCCGCGTCGGAAGGAGGAGGAGACGGTGGTGCATAGAGGATGGGGTCCCCGTGGCCCAGAATTTATCTGTAAGTAAAATACGCCTAAACCGCTAATTACTTCCTCTATTATGTTATAAACCCTTCTAATACGTTCTTTCATATAGTTGATTACAAAGATGTCCAATGGCCTCTGGCGAATGTGAAATTCTCGTTTTCGAAGAATGTTTTTCTTCAAATATTCACTTATTAAGAACAAATACACAATATTTTCTTATACTTAAATTTAGATCAGTCGCGCTACAAAATTGTTGACAAAATTTTACTATTTATTGTACCTGGCAGTGCTAGATTTGACAGAGCATATTTATTTACGTCATTCTAAATTATTATAAACTTACAATAATAAGTAGCAGTCCACTCATTATTTATTTAATAAATATTTCTTAAACTACCTCTACGTTACGTTCACAATTCAAACTTTCCGAAGATAAAAAGATTAGGGACTTTGCTTAGATTGCGTCGATAGGATGTGACTGATTGACATTTTAATGACACTCTGATTGTTGCAAATAGTAGGACATATTATACTATATTATTTATTTCCGCATTTGGTTTTTTACTATAGCGATGTGTTAATAAAATTCTGAAATAAGTATTTCAACTATTGGGCCCCCCCAAACATTTGGGGCCATAGCCGCGCACCCAGTGGGTCTATGCTTATATTTGTTGTTAATCAATTTTAGTAATTAGTATTTCAATTCGCTTAAAGGATATCCTAATACCAAAGTGGTTTTGATAGATTAATTAGCCTTCGGAAATCAATCTTGATGTTAAAACCAACAGGCAAATACTACTCCAACGGTTTTGCTCTGATCCACCGTCGGATCCAAAACTAACAAGTATTCATAACAGCTTAACACAGCCCCCCCCCCCCCCCCCGAAGAAAGCCATCTCTATTTATCATATTCCGTCTCAAATTTCAAATTGTTCTAAAATTTCTACAAGATTTTCCAGGGAGATTTCCATTTTTCATTTATTACATCACCATATTACATAAATATCAATTTTAAGGTAAAAAATATACAATTTTTTATTCATTGACTGTCTTCGGAGATTTTCCTTCGCCTTACGTTTTAACTACAGCCAGTGTAGCTCACATTTGCCATCTCAATAAATAGACTGTTTGCAATATTATAGTTTTCCAAATTTATTAAAAATAACAAAGGATTCGTAAAGTGCGTATCGTAATATACTATTAGTAGGTACGTATGCAACCAAGAATGAATTTTTGATTTATATTTGAATGGAAAAAAACGGAATATCTACAGACGGACGGACGGCAAAGAGATAACAATTGGTCGTATTTTTTTAAAACGCTAAAAATCGATGAAGAATTTTGTTACAAATATAAAATTGCCTTTCATCTGCGTGCCTAGTGAAGAAGAAATGAGTTAAAACGTTTGTTTCCGGATTATTATTTATCTTATATTATTTTTTAACAGTTAGGCGGCTAGTTACGCCCTTGCATCGAAGGCCATTCTCCCTATCCCCTCTCGCCCGTAAATACATATGTTCAATTAACACCATTGCTGTTACGCCAATACTGTAGAAATATCGCACCTACTCATAACACAGTCGTGCGTGTTTTGTCGAAAAAAATACATGAGATTGGGATACTTCGTATTGGTAACACGAATTCCACATTTTTACCATTTATTGTGATTTTAGACTTTCAGACGTTATTTTACCGCGGAAGAAAATAGGAATTCGTGAATTACCGACCTATAGACATGTCGCAACGTTCTTCTTCCTTATTTTTTTCTTTCCTAGGAGATCTTCCTCTGTAATGTTCGTTTAAATTGTCTTTTACAAGGAAAAAATAGGATCCGAGGACACCATCAATATAAAAAATAACGATGCATGTCAAATATGCGACCTACACGTGAGCTGTTATCAACGTCGTCTAATATGCGATGTACACATGTGAGGTGTAATCTACGCACGGAAAACATTCCTCATGAAGCACTATTTGCAATCTAAGGATGAATTAATAACTTTATTAATGTTGCTATCTCGTCGGTTCCCGAGACTATACAAATAAATAAAAATAAAATATTCTTCGTTCGCCATTGAAAAAGTTGATGCGGGAGTTTTATGAGAGATTTGGTTGGGTGAGATCTTGTGGTGTACAATTGAAAGATGGATTGCAAGTACGTACCACGGTTGGAAGCGAAGGGGTACTCCGTGGGACAACGATGTGGTGAACAAGACGTAGGAACAATTATAGTTAATGGTTTCAGGCGTCACTTGGTGGAATTTCTACATAATGTAAAATAAAGAGACTTTTTGTAATTCTGCATAAATTTGATTAAAACTACCTTGGTTTCGTTGCAATGCAACATCACCATGTGCGTTTCTCAAAACTATTTCAAGTTTAATGGAAGTTTTTATAAATTAGATGGACTAGCCATGGGCTCTCCTTTGTCGCCACTACTTGCAGACATTTACATGGTCAATGTTGAAGGTAATTTATTTTCTTCAAGATAACACCTGACGATGTTGCATTACGACAAAACCTAGGTCGTTTTAAATAAATTTATGTGGAATTACAACAAGTCTCTTTATTTTACATTCCGTAGGAACAAAGCATGAGGCAGCTACCCTAGGGTGACCAGGCGACCCGGAAAATCCGGGACTGTCCCGGAATTTTACTTAACGTACCATTGTCCCGATAAAGTTCTTCGGGGCACCCATTTGTCCCGGATTTTTTGTTTCTGCCTTGCAAAACCTCCTCGCCACGAAAATGTCATAAATGTCTTTAATCCGAATCGCATTCATTATATTGGAAAATACAGAAATTACTTATTAAATCTTGTTACAATCGGTGCTATTCCTATATTCCAGAGCAGACCGCATAGATGAAGAAATTGTGTAGTTTTGGTTTGTGTTTCGGGCGCATGATGCGCATGTAGAAAGAATTTTGTATGATTTGACAAACAAGACAGCCTTGACGTGAAAACAATCAATACCATTATATTAAGCGCGTTTAAATTAAATATAAATTTTCAAGTTTTTTCCGATGATTAAAAGTAATAAAAATTTGAATGACGCAGGCAGGCATAGTCTAAAAATTAATGAAAAATTATATAAATTTACATAAAATGAAATAGAAGCCATATGGTGTTATTCTATCTTCTACGCTATTTATATACACATTTAACTTTATTATTTGCCCTATTGTTACCTATAAATCGTGATATCTTGTGTTGTAAGTATTTTACATATTCATTTAATTGAAATTCTTTGTTAATACATTAAACAAAATTGTGCTCTGTATTTGCGAAACTTATCTACTTTAAATTTAAGTACATATAACTAAACCCGGATTTTTCCCGATTATATCCCGGATTTTCCTGTTCAGGTCGTGTTATGTTCCGGTTGGTTTTTGAGTGTCAATCGCATATTAGACATGATCGCATGCTAGACCGTCACCTAAAAGGTAATTAATCCACTCCAAGGTTTTAGCAAGAGTGTTAGGAGGTTTTTGTATTTTTCGACTTTGATAGGAACAAGCTGCACACAACTCGAGTTCAAACATAAAATTCCATACCAAACTCCCTATTTCACGAAATTAAATATCTTCTCACAACGGAAGGACCTTTTTGATGTATCAGTATTTTTACATGTCGATATATTCCTACAGGTATGTTGTTGATATATCGGTACATTATATTTTTTGGCATCCCAATTTCAATAAAACCTTGCCGTTTGCGTATTTGATGGTTCGCGATGCGTGCGTACGTGTCAGTCAGTCGAGATGGCAATTTCGCGGAAAATGAGAAGTATTCAGCGAGAACTCTCGCATTCATTATCTTACACACATGAGTTCCGCTTGGCTCAAATGATGTTGACTTGGAGATCGCGTTACTTTAATTACGAGTTATCTTCATACAGACCCTCCCCGGTTGACGCAAAACTCGACCGACGTTAATGCCACTTTACGTGAAAACATCCGAGTTAGGAAATTGAAGTTAGCAGGCAAGCGGAAAAATTAACGTGGTGGAATACACATGGGTGCGTCTCGCGGTCGACTTCCTCGCATAGGGTGAGTGTGTTCTGCTTGGTCTTCATGCCTTGTTGTGCTGATTGTGCGTAGCTCGTGTTATTTCCGCAAAATACGTGACTTTTGCATCCCCAGTCATGGCTGGTAAGAGTAAAATTGATTGTGAAGGTGCCAGTGCTACGAAGAAGAGACGTACGATAAATCGCGAGGACAATCTCGACATCGTGAAGCGATATGAAACCGACCAATAACAGAATATAATGTGACATATCGTACTGTAATTTTCGACTTGCGCAACCGAACCCTTATGAAGGTCGGAGACCGTGTGTATATGGTGTATTTTAGGCGCTGCAGGGCCCACCGACAAGTCATACACTAAATGATATGTTAAGGAAATTGTAACTCAGCACCTGGAGCAAAAAAAACTTGAAGCTGTAAAATAATATATCTTTAAGGAGATTATGAGGAAGTGTGCAGCTTAGTCTTAGTTTCATTAAATTTTAAATTTATTGAGAATCTTCATCAAATAACTTCATAGCTATATAATTACGTTAACTCATCTTGTTCTTTTCTTGTTCAGGGTGAAGAAGAATACACCCATGCCCCAAAAGGGATTTTAGAAAAGCCTGATGGAAAAAGGGCCCAGCTACACGTGAGTGTTTTTAACGATGCTCTGATTTTTCTGCATTCTATTTACTCTGATGCCCGAATGCAATTTGATAGTGCCAATCATAGAAAAAAACCTTTTCCTCTCCCAAAGATTTTTATGTGCATATTAAATTATTGTAACTACCCACTACTTATCCTATTGTCAGGTCTGGCTACAGATGTGATGTGTGTGTTTGTGAGAGATAGATAGATGGAAAGATATACGGATTATCGTCTTTATTCGGACGAAATTTGGACCATAAGGTCCATTCTTACATTTAACCCTTCGTCCATATAATGAATATTAAAAATAAAAGTATTGCAATGGAGAGTATATACAAAACCTAAAGAGATATAAGTGAAGACAGATATAACTTTGAGGGGAAAATCTAGGCTTGTTCTTCCTAGTAAAATCCACGCAGGAAAACACCCACAGATAAGGGGGTGCGAAAATCCTACATAGTGTATATATCACAATGAAAAGCTGCAACGAAATATTGCCAGTCGAAAAGTCACTTCCTGACGGCCCGATAGATATTGAATGTCGAGAGTTTGCAGTTGTTTTTTTTTAACCTTGCCATATGTGTATGACAATTTTGAACCGTAATGAGGCTGTGTATGGTATCAAAATTCAAACATATATCCAGTATGCCAAAGGACATGAAAAAGACTGAAAACACGAGAGACCCAAAGTGAGCAGAATGCGAATATTTGAAGTCAATTATTTAATTCACACGTAGGGAACAGAGAGCGAAAAAGAGGAAACAAAATTGGTCAAGATAATGAAAGGTTGGATGTTTTTTCTTATAAACGTTGATAGTTTCAAGGTTTCCGAATCCATTTTTATTCTGAGCGACTTTTCCCGATGGCCACTGCATTGTATCCAAATAAAAATTGGTGTACAGGTTTCCCTCTCTTTATGCGGGGGTTGCGTTCTAGGAAAGTGACGCATCAAGTGAAATCGCATAAACAGAACCCGTATTTACATGTAAATATAGGGATACATTCCTCAATTAATCCTACATCCCCTCCAAGATGCTCTTCTTTCGCTCCATCAGGACTTCTTATGCGCTGGTTACAAAATTAAAACAATTAACACTAAATTATACTCGCCAATAAAAGGAAGCAGACGAGCACAAGTGGTGTCTGCTGTGAGTGACATAATAGTGGAGGTTTAAAGTGCCGGAGGGTTGGCTTGGCCCAATGCAAGTTCCGCGGGCAAGGAGACGAAAATTCTCAAGTGTGCTCAGACAGTATCACACGAAATCTCCCTCTCCACTCTCATCTCTTTTACTGTAGTACTAATACGCGCACCATAAGAGACAATGAGAAACTCAATGGTCGCCTTGTGGTGAAGTGCAGAACTTTCTTTCATTTGTATTGCACTGGCCGCGTAACCACATAAGAGCGAATAAAAGGCGCATAAAAAGAAATTCCGGTACCAATAAGTTTGTCGCATAATAACGAATTCTCATATAGCAACCAGCATAAAGAGAGGGAAACTTGTATTTAAATTGCTCTACATATTGTATTTGGTTACTCCCTTCATAATTCCAACTACCAGTAGTGGTTCTCCTCTTCCTTACCCAGATCCACAGTAAAATATTGTATTTCCTCAAAATGAAAATGTGAAATTCCTTGAAAGTTTCCTTTTTTCCAATTCCAGATACAAAATGAGTATAATTTACTGATTCATTATTAAAGGAGCCGAATAAGGTAAAATTATCAATCATAGATAAGAGAGGTCAAGGGTACGATAATGGTTCAGATATGAATATACGAAATATAAACTTCAGAGAGTTTTTAATCCCTGTAGGGCTCTTTCTTTAAATTTACTTGTGAATAACGGTGCAAAAATTCAGAGCAAAGAAATTGGTTTCCTTTCTGCTGTGCAAGAATTTTATATTTTCTCCTTTGAGTCTACAAAACAGTGGGAAGTGTCGAACAAGTATGTTTTCAGAATGACCTTAAAAAGTAACGACAACTAGTACTATAAATTAAAAACTGAACCCTTACGCAAGTCTGAGGATCTCTGTTTATGGTGTGTTAAGTGATTGCAGAATGCACCGACAACTCACAAACCAAATATATTACATATTAAGTACTCAGACGTGACTCAGAACATGGGAAAAATAAATATTTAATGGAACTGTAAAATGAAATTATTATTCTGAGACTATTTATAAATTTGCAGCTTTGTCTTTCTTCTTTGATTAAATTGTACATTTTTCGTGAAACTTCATAAACTTCATTTCACGACTAAATATTTGAGCTACTGAACAAACAGAAAAACAAATGTGTTTTTTCATGTGGCGTTGGTTTCATAATGATGTTCCTGCATTCTGTTTTTTCTGAAGCCTGTGGCATATCATAGAAGAAAAGCTTTTTTTCTCCCAAACATTTATACGTACAAAATCATTGGCACTTACTTTCATTGCTAATTTTTCCCTTTCGTTTTTGATTGCTATAACACTCCCCCTTCATCGCCCAATGTCCCGGTTTGGTTCTTTACTATTATAATATAATACTTGCATATATTCAGTAAAACCCCTTATTTAGACTTAAAATAACGTTTGTTAAAAAACTCGCTAAGTCAGGCTCAAAGAATACGCCGACGAACTGATAGCTTCAATTTAATGACTAAAGAGCCGCCGACTGAACTAGATCTATTCTCGCCTCAGACGCTTTTCAAGTACACTGTAACATTTACGCTTAATGTGTCTACAATGCAACAAGAATCATGTACCACTGAAAGGACGTGCGGAATGTACGGTGATTTTTCGAAACACGATTTTATAATCTTTTAAAATCACTAGTACTCGAATATAACGCGGGGACTACTTTTAAGGTTTCATTTTTTGGAAAAAGAACATCGCGTTATATTCGGGGCAATACGGTAATTTAAATTGCAACAAACTACAAATTAACTTAAATTTAATTTCAAACTTTGGAGAGCCAAATATAGTGGAAAGTGTTAAAACATGATAGCGCCCAACTTTCACGTCTTTTCAATGGCATTCATAATTGGCTCGAAGAGTAAATAGCATCAATAGTATTTCTGTATCTAGGTGCGCTGTTTATGCTCTGCTAGTGTGATTAGGGAAATAGGGAAATTGATGCGGTGGACAGGTCCGTGTTTTTTCATGGTTAGACTTGGTTTTCCATATACTCCTATTTTCCACTGTCCTCTTCATATCTTTGTAACTCTCTTTCCCATTTATATCATCTATCTGCTGAAACATTTTTCTAACTTTTTCCATCTAGATGTTATGTATATATATGCCCTGGTTTGGTACCCTGGATATATGGTATGCCTAATTATGTAATAATAAAACAATAAATACATAATTATATATTTTCAAAAACAAAACATTATTTCGCCTATTACAAGATTGAAAATATAAATCAAAATTATCTGCTGAATTTCCATATATATTTTATAATGTTTAGATGTTTTTACCAGTTTCCTTACTTTACCAAATTTTTTCCCAGGTCAGATTCAGATTCAACATAGATGATGAGAAATCCTCCCAGACAAATGGTGGCATGGAATTGGTAAATCCCATTTTTATTAAAATATCTTATATGGTCTGCCCGTATCTCCATCTCGAATCAACCATGTATTGAGGTTTGACTCAGGTTAAATGGTTTCTAACTTTTTTACTGCTTCACAAACCAATTTAACTTTACCAAAATTATATAATCAAGTTTAGTAAGTCAAAATTTATTCTTTACATTTTAGTTAAAAGCATAAAATTTATCTTTAATTAATTTATTTTAAATTATTTTAATACCATGGTAGGCTACATTACTTAAAGTCTCAGAGGTTTCAATGGGACATATCAGATTTAATCCTCTGAAGAATTCGCCCAGAAATTTTTAACAAAGAGTCACGCATGGCCATTTTGACATGTATAGCACGTGGAGCAGGTGAAAACTGCTTGGGAAGCAAGGCACTGGGTTGTGCACCATCGGTGCCGGGGATAATATGTAAAACTAAAAACACATGTAAAAATTTGCCCCAGTACCATGTGGAAAGAATTGGTATAAAGTCTTATGTTGATTATGGAACTAGTAAAATAACTTGCCAAAAAATCCTCAACGTTTTGAGATGATTCAGATCAACTTTAGGAGTCAAATAACAATAAGTTTTACTTGAAACTAAAAGAAGATATACTTTTATGGCAATGTGGGAGAACTATTGAGAATAACTTATAATCAGAAAGGTTTACCAGAAAAAAATAAATTATAAACACATCACCTACGGAACTTATTCAGTTAATATCCAAGTGAATAATGCAATATATTTGGCATATGGCACTTAATCAAAATATTAATAAGTGATTACTTTATTGTTAAGTGCTCACTGGCTCCTTCTTATCCTTCTGAAACTGTCATTGATTTTTATTTTAATATATTATATCTTATTTCCATTTTGTTATGTATATATATATATATATATATATATATATATATATATATATATATTTATTTATTTATTTATCATATGGAATGAAAAAGCTATATAATATAGATCAGTGATTCTCAAACTTTCAACTGTCGCATCCCCCTTGAATATCATACAGCCGCCTTTGAATTGAAAATAGCAAAAATAAGAAAATGTATTCATTTTATATAACTGTCAATAATTATATATCACATCATTTTTCCAAAAATTTCCTGAAAAATTTTGTTTTCAGAGAAAACTTTATTTTATTGACACTTCACCTTGCATCGAAAACATTTTATGGCCCACAGTTTGAGAAACACATGTACAGTCATTAATAAAAAGAGAAGATTTAGTATGAAATGGATAAAAATTTTAGTAGCTACAAGAGACCAAACCAAATAATGAATGAACTGCACTAATATGCTCAAGAGCACACCTATCCGTGAACTAAATATTAATTTTTGATTGAACCATGAATCAAGCCAAATTCTTTCAAATAATGGTTCGATTCCAGGAATTTTTAAATTCAAAATCCACCAAATTTTCTGCTCAGATTAGGGTTAATTCAGTTACTGGAAAAGTTAATGAGAATAAAAAATAGAGTAAAGGCTTCAATGTTAGTAAGATCTGAAGAAAATTTTCAGGTTGAATCATTGTTGAATTCAGTTCAAAAGTTGTTAGAATTAGCAGGGAAGTGTATTCTGCAGTATTAGGAAACACAAATATACAATCAGCAACAACTCCCAACTATTGCTACTCAGGTTACAGTTGCAATTTAAAAATGTGATTTGTCTTGACCCAATTTAGAGCATAACCTTTTAAAAATAGTCATGCGAAAAAATTGTCCTGTTTTTCTTCGCATTTCCACCTCACAATGCAAATGTAGAAAGAGCATTTTCACTAATGCAGTCAGTGGACAAATGAAAGGAATAGGTTTAATGCTAAGTCTGTGAAAGGTGTTCTGTTTTTGCAGTGCAATTTCAAACATATGTAATGCAATGTTACGTACTTGAGAGGCAATCCAGAGATAATGAAAGAAATCATTTCACAAGACAAATATGAATGGGCTTATCCAAAACATTAGTAAATAATGTTTACACTGTTTTTGTTTGCATTAATAAATTTGTCCTCTTTTATGTCCTCTTTTTAAAATTCCAGATGACCTTTTTGTCCTCTTTTTTCCCCCAAAAACATGGAAATGCCCTCCTTTTCTGTGTACAGAAGATGGTAACCTTAGCTTACCTACATGACAAACCTTGTGGTAGAAGATATTACCATAGTGAAATGTTCTAAAAACCAACTTCTTCCTTTCCCCAGCCTAGTTTTAGTGTAAAAATATTGTATGAAAATGTGGAGCAATTGAATGAGTAAATTCGATACTATTTAAGCTATTTTTACAATTTGCATATTATCTACTGCAGTACCTAACTTAAAAGTATTTACCTATATTGTGTAATTTTGGTAACCAACTGAAATATTGTATTTCTGTATGTTTTTTAGTGGCTATTTTTAGTATTTTGATTTTTCATAGCTATTTGTATATTCTACAAATCAGTAAATATTTAGCTATTCATTCTTTAATTGATTCATTCTGGCATTTATTTCAGGTGGAGGAGAAGGCCAAGGTAGGAGAGGAGGGGGAGAAGGTGGAAGTGGTGGAGGAGGTGGATGGTGTGGAGGAAGCAGAGAGGCTGGAAGGGCCAGAGGGGTTGGGGGGTGAAGAGGGGGCAGAGGGGGTGGGGGTGTCGGAGGGGATGGAGAGGGAGGAGGAGGTGGGGGGGGCAGATGGTTTGGAGGAGGTGGAAGGGGCAGAGGGTGCAAAGGGATCGGAGGGGGCAGAGGAGATGGAGGGGGAAGAGGAGGTGGAGGGGGCAGACGGTTCGGAGGAGGTGGAGGGTAGGGCAGGCTGAAGGGGCGTAGGGAGAAGAAGGGCGGGAGGGGACAGAGGGGTCGGAGGGTGTGGATGGGGTCGGAGGGTGTGGATGGGGTTGGAGGGTGTGGATGGAGTGTCAGAGGCTGCCTTCTCACCTGTTGCCTTGTTGGCCAACCCATCATCTTGCAATGGCATTCACCAGGTGTCAAGGTGAGGAAAAGTGGTCAGATGCGCTGTAGGAAGATGGTTTATGATCATTGATATGCCATATGGTTCTGTTGAAGGGGTTGCTTGGCCAGGTCATAGGTGATGACTCTGTCGTGAGATGTTATTGACCCTCGGTGAATTTTTCATGCAACGAATTTATGCTTGATGAACGGACTGCGACAAGTTGTCGTAGAGCTTTAGGAAGTATTGTTACCTGTTTTATCAATGTTTTTTCTTAAATGAAGGAATCCAAAGATGAAGTTATGGTATCTACCCAAAATTTTCACTGCAAATGTACGATCTGGCTTTTAATTAATACAGTATTAATATTTAGAATACATTTTAAAATTTCTTTTTTCTCACAAACAAAAATTTGTAGCATAATGGGTATTTATGCTCAATCTGCAGAATTTCCTCATGACTTTTTTATATTCTCTTTGTTAGTGCTAAACGGATATCACTGCATTTTGTGTAGTTCTGAAAATGATATTTACTGGATTTCCCAAGGGTTTGATTTTTGCATTCTTTGGTCTTCAATATTTCTTAAATGTGTTTTTTTCTGATGTTGCTAAGTCGCTCAGGGTGCTATCAAAAGACGAGATATTAAGAGGATATAACTTGACTGTAGAAGTGAATGCCATAGCTATTTACAAGCCCCATTATTCACAGTGCTTTACAGTAGAACAGTTTGAATGTGTAAAGTTCCTTTATTTTCAGAGCAGATATGTGATAATAGCAAGAAAAATAATGCAATAAAACGGTCAAGTAGTGGGTGGGAGTTTTCTAAATTATTTGAATGTAATGTGTGCATGTGTATTTTTGGCTAATCACCCTCTTGGATTATTATAGGCATAGCTCCTTCCACACCAAACACACTCACAAGGAAGGGGGAAAACCCTGTGCCGGCATTAGCCAATCCTTAATGAAGACCATCAATGGAGCCAATGGCCTAACCTCCCTTCCGAAGGATGGAACGCTGAATTTCTGCAGTCCCCTCAAACCACACAAAAAGGGGGCCGGGTGGCCTTGGAAAAAATCCTACTTTCGTAGAATTCGTGCACGCTGTCCTTTCGAGCAGCAGGTGAATAGCAGCCAGCTGCCTAACCACTACATCACCAGCACTCCCTATATATGAATGAAAGAAATGTTTATTGTGTGCATAGTTCAATGTTGTTATTTCATAGAATTTTACTCTCTAATGTCATGGTGATTGGACAACACTTATCCAGTCACTCCTGTGTTCGTAATGTAGAGTAGGCATGTTTTAGCAAGAAATGGCATAATGTCAGTGTGGATTGGAACTTACAAATAAAAGTGGCTGTATCTTATATAATATTACAGTAATGTCTGTTTCCACCATTGTGATCTGGTGTACTACCATACTGATTTTTTAAAAATTGACATTTTTAGAAAGCTTAGGCCTCGGCATCGATGCAAAAGTTCTTTCATTAAAATTGAACCCTTACCAAAGGGAAGCTTTTAACATTTTAAGTTCATCCCAGTTGTGCATACAACCCGCATAGTTCTTGGCGGCAACTTAGACTGATCCTTCCTGGGGGAACATCTATACCCTATCGAGTTTTTGAACAGTTCGTCAGCATCCGGTTTGCCACCGCATAGACTACATCTGGAACTCATCAATATTGTGATGTTGATCAGAGATTTAAACTCCAGTAAAGGATAAGTTAATGGAACACAAATGATTGTAAAAGGCTTTCAAGAACACTGTATAGCAGGGAAAGTTATCGGCACTGGAAAGACTGGTCCCATACCGAGGATTAAATTATGCCCATTAGTCCCTACAATTCCTTTCAAACTGTGTAGAAGACAATTTCTGATCAAAACCGCATTTTCAATGACAATCATCGAGGATCAAGGACAGATGATTACATGTGTTGGAATTCACCTAACATCGCCCGTTTTCTCCCAACATCAGCTGTATCTGGATTCTCCCGAGCTTCATCATGCAAGGGCATCACTGCTACCATCATTGAAGGACCTCAACAGTTTTTGGACAATGATAAAATGATAACGTCAAATTATGTATTCATAGAAATGTTGTAAATATAAAGGAAAAAAATCTTAATAAAATATTGTATATTAAAATACTTTGTTTGATTTTTCGTGCAAATTATTCGCACCGGCACAGCTAGTACATACATAAATATAATATGTGTCCTTCGCTTTGGGAGGCTTAGTGATCTCATCTTGAGATTTATAATTATTGCCAGCTCTCATTGCATGATTGCAGCCCATTTTTTAAAATAATTAATGGTTAAGGGATTGATTCTTGCCATGCACGCTTTGAAGGATTTGTCCCCCAACATTCCAAACCAGTAGTAGGAAATATGTCATTTTTAAAAATCTGATTGTAGCCTTTTTACTGATGTTTATCATGCAGGTGTATTATAATGAAAATTGTATTATAACTTGGGAGATGTCCATTGAAATTCAACCGGAAAGCATTTTGTGAAAATAAATATGAACATAAATATAGCCTGACTTTATTTGATTGGCAAGAAAACAAACTTTCATTATTTTAGGCATTCGTTGTTTCAAGTTTCGAACATCTACGATGATTCTAAATACCTGATTTTAATATGTGAATGATTAATGTTCCACATTCATATGTATTTCTTCTCGTAAATGACGCAACGAATGTTGTTTACATTGGATGCTATGAAAATATTTTCTCTCTCCTTTTCTCTCTCGTACTGATTGTAAGAGCATTCAAAGAATGCTTTCACCCATATGGATTGAAAAAAAAATATGATTTCGAGGTTTAACAATGCAATTGGTTTGCATGGAAACATCCCGTTAAATGGCAGGATTTCCCCAAAACATATCAATTAAACTTATAACATGAGGAATTTCGAACTTTAAGCGGGAAAAGATTAACAGAAAAAGAAACATCATAATTTTTTCTTTTAAATGGGCTAGTTCCGAAAATCTTAGGCTAATTCTTTCTAATTTAGATCTCAAAAAGAATAAAATCCTGCAAGCCAAAAGGTGTTATCATATGGGAAATCGAATGGCCTACCTTGGAGTCGAAACTAGAACTTTTTTTGAGATTTCATTTTGCCATCATCTTACAATAAGTGAATCAATCATTCCTGCCAAAAATAAAAAGTGAATCTTGTTCCATTATCGAGCTATTTGCATTTTTATAGTGGTAGAGAGGGAGCCACAAAGGGACAGAAATAGCCTTTTATTATCGTAAGATTGTAAGATGTAAACATTATTTATTTATTTCTATGATGTTTCTCAGGATAATTCTTGTAAATATTCATCTTTATGTCAAAATCTATTGCTTCTTTTGAAATGGAGTACCGAATTTTTATTTGATTTTCGGAATATATACTTGTGGTGGAACCTGGAATGCAACACAACATGCAAACCTGTTCTGTTTTCGAAAAATGGACGCTCCTATAAATAGTACGCTAGTCATTTCTATAGATAAAATTTTCAGATTTGAACCGGACTTATTTATTGTACACTTTCAGTAAATATGCAAAATATAAAATGCATTCACAATCCCATTTTATTATCCCAGATTGTCCCTGTTTCCCTAAATCCTCTTTTCCTGAGCTCATCAAGCAACGCATGACTTGTTAAAAAGTTATCAGAATACATGTTATAACAACTGGGTTGGTCATCAATTACTGAAAGCATTTTGTTCACCACTTGAGTACCTAGGGGTGCAGTACTTTGGTTGTTGGAGGATTCTTTACCGCAATACAGAGAAAAATTGTAGCAGTAACCATTTTCTCCACACATTACCCATAATTTGTTACCGAGACTTATCAGTATACCCCTAATATGTTGTTTTAATTGATGTTGCCCATAGTATCTGACAATCATCTCATCTATAGATAAATTTCTGCACCACCTGCTGTATATTACATGAAAGGTACTTCTAACTCATCATCATTTCCTTCCTTTCCATCGGTAAGCTCATCAACTTCAGGTGGATGTGCAGCTATATCTGCTTCTATGTGTTCGGAAAATAAATATTCACAAGTCTCTTCTAGGCCTCTAAATATTTTACAACTCTTTGTTGAAGCTGATTAGTGAAAAAAATTATATAAAAAAAATTTCACAACATATCATACCTACAGGAAAAATCTACACAATGCCCAGCATGCTATTTATAGGACAGTAAAGATTATCACTATTTTTTATTTCATCCATGGGAAATATATTACTAATAACTACCATAATGTATTGTTACTCTCATATACAAAGGGATTCAATGGAAATATTCATCACTCACTGTTTGTAGATAAAGTATATTTCGAAATGTATACTCAAGACCACACTGCATGTGGAAAGCTTAGTTTTGCAGATACGTAAATATCTTAGAACCGAATCTCCGAGGTGAATAACATGAAAAAATGCTTCACCAGTCCCTGGCGTTTACTATTGATACAAAGTAGTCATTTTTGTTTGAAATCTAGATCTGATAATCCAAGAAAACTAAGTGCCCTATAAATAATACTAAAGCAGTATGGATTATTTTTTTAAAATTTTTACAAATGAAATGGTAGAGAAATTTAACTGTTGCATACAATTGTAAACATTATATTTGTTTATTGTTTATTTTGATAATTCATTTATTTCCTTACAGTGAGGCAAATTCAATATAATTGTATGAAAAATACTACAAAATACAACTACAATTTTTATGTAACCTTTTTTTACACTTACAATAATAGGTAAGTATATATAACATCCACAATTATACAAGTGTACTTTATCTATTTAAATTTCTTACACCCATTACATATAGTTAGTTTCTCAGTGTGCTGCTCACATATAAATTGATTGCATGCTGTACACTGTATCAGCTATTTCCTAACTCTTTTCCTGTCACACATACATCTTTAGCAGATAATATATTTAGAATTCAAAAAAGAGCCATAGCGATCATTGCTGGTAAACATCCTAGAGCCCCTTCTTGTCCCATATTTCAAGATCTACATATTCTTCCACTCCCCTACCTATATACCCTTTCCTTATTATGTCTTATTAACTCAAACATTAAGGAATACCCAAACAACTCATACCATCATGACCACAACATCAGAGCTAACAATGACGTTCACATCTACAGTTATAGAACCAAAATTTGTAGTCATGGACCTAAGGCAATATCCTACCAAACCCTTATAAAAATATTCAAAACAACATAACTTTCAAAACAACGATTGAACAATAGCTCCAAAGGAAACTTTTCTCTCCAGTAGAAGAATATCTCAACAACTCTTGATGTCCTAGTCTTAACACTGTCGATTGCCTTTTTACATGTAACCCATTGCTTACCCTGAGATTATATAAGGGTAAATCATTGAAATGTTTTTATTAATTTTACTTTTATTTACTTTTTGATGTACATGATTTTTTTAATTCTGACCTGTCCAATATCAAAGTAACTGATTCAAGGACCAATAAACATAATTATCATTAAAGATATGGGTGTAGTAGGGCATACCTGCACGACCGTCAATATGAGATTAGAACTGTGGTTAAAATGAAGAAGGACCTTACCATACATGAAGATATGTGAATATTTGCTACATTAGTGAATGTTCAAAGATCACATTGTCTCGCCAATAAGTTAAGTTCATTTCTGCCCTTCTGAAATTGTAGTGGCTACTATGGAAACTTTCAGAGGTGCTTGGTATACAAATTTAATCTTTTCTGGGCATGATGTTTGAAGATATTGTTCAGGTAAGATAAGAACAGGAATAGAGACATCAACATAAAAAAAAGTAAAATACTTAGTGTTTCATTTCCAAAAAGTAGCAATTTTTTGCAAGTAATAACAAGTCATAAATTTCTTCGTTTTATAGAGACAATAATTATTATTTATATTTCTTTCTGACAATGGAAAATCAAAGAATAACAAACTCCAGCATCACATACACATACTCAGAAATAGCTTCGCCGAATAAATTCTTCTATGTAGATGTTTAGGTGATTTCTCTTTGTTCCAAATTCTTTCTTATGGCGCACCTTAAACTTCTGCCTGTGCTTTCAATAGTTTGCGTGTGTGCATCATTTTATTTTGTTGGTCCACAAAATTTTCGCTGTGATTCACTTTCCAGTGTTTGTACCTGGAAGGATGTTAATTTATCCTTTCGTAAGCTTTCCAGCAATCCGATATTGTTTTAGTTCCGGGAAGAACGTACTTTTCAATTAATGGTAGTAAAGTATCGGCGTTTCCTTTTTAACTATTTCGAGAAAACATATCTGCGTTCCTCTTTCATTCCGAAAACCCACTGTTGATCAATGACAACAAATCCTCGATTGCTTTTCCTCTTCGTAATGACTGTCCCATCTATTTCCACTATTTCTCCAGGTCCTTCAAGAGTTTGTTGGTTGTAAAAAAATATAGGCAACCAATATCCCTGAAGAAGTTGTTACAATCAACAATATTCTTTTGACTTACAGTGGATCCGTCACATTTACGCATGTCAAACGTTATTTCCGCTACGTTGTGCGTTTTTTAGAGCAGTAGTAGGTTAAGTGAAGTGCTTCTTTCGTTGTTATTTTTACGCCCTCAAAAAAGGGTCTCTTCATAAATCCTTCAGTTGTGTTACAATGGTTGCATTTCCAACTGATTTTTAAAAATTTTCATCTGTCAAGCCTAGTGATCACCATTACGTTTTTATGTTATGTACAGATATTCTTGGTTATTGTTGTCAACGAATACAACATTCGTAGTAGCTGAATTAAACAAGATATAATATAAATACGTTTTATTTTCATTCGTACGCCTTTTGCAAGTAATGAGAAATAAATAATTTACGACGAGGGAATGAATGTGAACGTCAAAATTACTATTGCTCATCTCAAGTGAGGTATGTTCGATTTAAATAATTTAATTGTCGACCGTTCTATTAATAACTACCTACGGATTATAAAATAAATCGGCAAATCACAAATTCTATATTTCCTTGACATCGCTTCTGATATATCCTTTAGCAGTTGATAGACTAAGCCGTTATAATTTATCTATTTTTCTAAATTGATTACATCAAACAATGGAGGCTTTTTTTCCTTTGTCGTCCAGCGGGACACCTCTGTTGGCCGTTCCCGTGGAAACCACACCATTCGGGACTAGTTCATTCTTGTTCAACGAACGAAAGATGGATCAATTTAGCAGTCAAGGTATGTGAATTGATTTCCGCTTAATCTCACCTCCAATCCTCTTAGTTGGCGCAGACTACAATTTTTAGGAAACATTTCTCATAAATTGTCCAACCTTTATCCTAAACTTAAACTTAAACCTACTTTCTACTCTCCAGTTACATTTTCCAAATTATTCATCAACGCTAAAGACCCGATACAGTTGTCATTAAGAAGTGGTGTGTATATAAAATTTCTTGTGATGATTGCGGAGCGGTCTACTTAGGCCAAACGGGGAGGAGTTTGACAAGAGGTTTAAGGTGCATAAGCGATACTTCCGTTTAAATAATTTGAATTCTCAATTTGCGAAACATCTTTTAAACCTTCCTTCAACCCTAAATTCCTCCACTTTGGAATTAAAGGTCGCAAATTGGATGCTCTTGAACAGCTAGAGATAATTATTTGTGAAGACTCGCTTCCCTTAAATGAACACCTTTCCCACAATCATCTCCTCTATTTAGCTTACCGAATATTTTCTAAATACGCTATATCAACGTTGTTGTCTTTGGTTCTTTTACCAAGTTTTTGTAACTATGTCGCTTTTGCCTTCCTTTCAAACCCCTTCCTTTTCCTAACCGTTTATTCAATTACCTTCCATCCATTCGTTTTCTTTCTAACCCCTCTCCACACCTTTTCCCCTATGTATTGGAACGGCTTTTATATTTTATCACCTGATGATGCTACGATCGTAGTGAAACCGGTCGTGCATAATAAATTTGTGCAATTGACTAAGTTCTTTCTTTTTCTCGGTGAGTAAATTCCACAGGGTGACCTCATTATTGATACTTTTCCTTCATATTCATCTGTTTCCTTCTGTTAGGTACACGCCTTTAACCAAGCTTTCATCCTATTCTTCTTCTTAGTATCCACTACCTTGTGTTTTCATCCTTTTTTTCGTTTCTCGATATTCGCATGAACTTGGATTTTTCCTATCCATATGTTTCCAAGGATATTTTGCTGACTTAATGTTGTTAACTGCGTCCGTCGAAGATCGACTTCATCTTTCGAAACATTCGACCTCAGTACAAACACTAGCTATTAATGCACACAGAACCAGTAAATTATATCTTCTACAACATCTTTCTTAGCTTGAAACGATGAAACATTTACCTTCGTAAGGAAATAGGTCGTGAATACAAGTGCTCCGATCAAAGTAGTTTAATGAGTTGATATAAACGATAGTTTTCAGCAATTCTTTATTTGATAACATATGAATAGTTTGAAATGTATAAAAAAGAGCAAAGCCGTCGACATACGTTAAATTTGAAATTCTTTTGTCATTTGTGTCTGCAGGTTTGAACGTTTACGCCATGATTGGGGTGGCCATATCAATTTTTATTTGCCTAATTATTAAGCTGGCGTGGGAAGTTTTAAGACGGTGCCGCGTCGGAAGGAGGAGGAGACGGTGGTGCATAGAGGATGGGGTCCCCGTGGCCCAGAATTTATCTGTAAGTAAAATACGCCTAAACCGCTAATTACTTCCTCTATTATGTTATAAACCCTTCTAATACGTTCTTTCATATAGTTGATTACAAAGATGTCCAATGGCCTCTGGCGAATGTGAAATTCTCGTTTTCGAAGAATGTTTTTCTTCAAATATTCACTTATTAAGAACAAATACACAATATTTTCTTATACTTAAATTTAGATCAGTCGCGCTACAAAATTGTTGACAAAATTTTACTATTTATTGTACCTGGCAGTGCTAGATTTGACAGAGCATATTTATTTACGTCATTCTAAATTATTATAAACTTACAATAATAAGTAGCAGTCCACTCATTATTTATTTAATAAATATTTCTTAAACTACCTCTACGTTACGTTCACAATTCAAACTTTCCGAAGATAAAAAGATTAGGGACTTTGCTTAGATTGCGTCGATAGGATGTGACTGATTGACATTTTAATGACACTGTGATTGTTGCAAATAGTAGGACATATTATACTATATTATTTATTTCCGCATTTGGTTTTTTACTATAGCGATGTGTTAATAAAATTCTGAAATAAGTATTTCAACTATTGGGCCCCCCCAAACATTTGGGGCCATAGCCGCGCACCCAGTGGGTCTATGCTTATATTTGTTGTTAATCAATTTTAGTAATTAGTATTTCAATTCGCTTAAAGGATATTCTAATACCAAAGTGGTTTTGATAGATTAATTAGCCTTCGGAAATCAATCTTGATGTTAAAACCAACAGGCAAATACTACTCCAACGGTTTTGCTCTGATCCACCGTCGGATCCAAAACTAACAAGTATTCATAACAGCTTAACACAGCCCCCCCCCCGAAGAAAGCCATCTCTATTTATCATATTCCGTCTCAAATTTCAAATTGTTCTAAAATTTCTACAAGATTTTCCAGGGAGATTTCCATTTTTCATTTATTACATCACCATATTACATAAATATCAATTTTAAGGTAAAAAATATACAATTTTTTATTCATTGACTGTCTTCGGAGATTTTCCTTCGCCTTACGTTTTAACTACAGCCAGTGTAGCTCACATTTGCCATCTCAATAAATAGACTGTTTGCAATATTATAGTTTTCCAAATTTATTAAAAATAACAAAGGATTCGTAAAGTGCGTATCGTAATATACTATTAGTAGGTACGTATGCAACCAAGAATGAATTTTTGATTTATATTTGAATGGAAAAAAACGGAATATCTACAGACGGACGGACGGCAAAGAGATAACAATTGGTCGTATTTTTTTAAAACGCTAAAAATCGATGAAGAATTTTGTTACAAATATAAAATTGCCTTTCATCTGCGTGCCTAGTGAAGAAGAAATGAGTTAAAACGTTTGTTTCCGGATTATTATTTATCTTATATTATTTTTTAACAGTTAGGCGGCTAGTTACGCCCTTGCATCGAAGGCCATTCTCCCTATCCCCTCTCGCCCGTAAATACATATGTTCAATTAACACCATTGCTGTTACGCCAATACTGTAGAAATATCGCACCTACTCATAACACAGTCGTGCGTGTTTTGTCGAAAAAAATACATGAGATTGGGATACTTCGTATTGGTAACACGAATTCCACATTTTTACCATTTATTGTGATTTTAGACTTTCAGACGTTATTTTACCGCGGATGAAAATAGGAATTCGTGAATTACCGACCTATAGACATGTCGCAACGTTCTTCTTCCTTATTTTTTTCTTTCCTAGGAGATCTTCTTCTGTAATGTTCGTTTAAATTGTCTTTTACAAGGAAAAAATAGGATCCGAGGACACCATCAATATAAAAAATAACGATGCATGTCAAATATGCGACCTACACGTGAGCTGTTATCAACGTCGTCTAATATGCGATGTACACATGTGAGGTGTAATCTACGCACGGAAAACATTCCTCATGAAGCACTATTTGCAATCTAAGGATGAATTAATAACTTTATTAATGTTGCTATCTCGTGGGTTCCCGAGACTATACAAATAAATAAAAATAAAATATTCTTCGTTCGCCATTGAAAAAGTTGATGCGGGAGTTTTATGAGAGATTTGGTTGGGTGAGATCTTGTGGTGTACAATTGAAAGATGGATTGCAAGTACGTACCACGGTTGGAAGCGAAGGGGTACTCCGTGGGACAACGATGTGGTGAACAAGACGTAGGAACAATTATAGTTAATGGTTTCAGGCGTCACTTGGTGGAATTTCTACATAATGTAAAATAAAGAGACTTTTTGTAATTCTGCATAAATTTGATTAAAACTACCTTGGTTTCGTTGCAATGCAACATCACCATGTGCGTTTCTCAAAACTATTTCAAGTTTAATGGAAGTTTTTATAAATTAGATGGACTAGCCATGGGCTCTCCTTTGTCGCCACTACTTGCAGACATTTACATGGTCAATGTTGAAGGTAATTTATTTTCTTCAAGATAACACCTGACGATGTTGCATTACGACAAAACCTAGGTCGTTTTAAATAAATTTATTTGGAATTACAACAAGTCTCTTTATTTTACATTCCGTAGGAACAAAGCATGAGGCAGCTACCCTAGGGTGACCAGGCGACCCGGAAAATCCGGGACTGTCCCGGAATTTTACTTAACGTACCATTGTCCCGATAAAGTTCTTCGGGGCACCCATTTGTCCCGGATTTTTTGTTTCTGCCTTGCAAAACCTCCTCGCCACGAAAATGTCATAAATGTCTTTAATCCGAATCGCATTCATTATATTGGAAAATACAGAAATTACTTATTAAATCTTGTTACAATCGGTGCTATTCCTATATTCCAGAGCAGACCGCATAGATGAAGAAATTGTGTAGTTTTGGTTTGTGTTTCGGGCGCATGATGCGCATGTAGAAAGAATTTTGTATGATTTGACAAACAAGACAGCCTTGACGTGAAAACAATCAATACCATTATATTAAGCGCGTTTAAATTAAATATAAATTTTCAAGTTTTTTCCGATGATTAAAAGTAATAAAAATTTGAATGACGCAGGCAGGCATAGTCTAAAAATTAATGAAAAATTATATAAATTTACATAAAATGAAATAGAAGCCATATGGCGTTATTCTATCTTCTACGCTATTTATATACACATTTAACTTTATTATTTGCCCTATTGTTACCTATAAATCGTGATATCTTGTGTTGTAAGTATTTTACATATTCATTTAATTGAAATTCTTTGTTAATACATTAAACAAAATTGTGCTCTGTATTTGCGAAACTTATCTACTTTAAATTTAAGTACATATAACTAAACCCGGATTTTTCCCGATTATATCCCGGATTTTCCTGTTCAGGTCGTGTTATGTTCCGGTTGTTTTTTGAGTGTCAATCGCATATTAGACATGATCGCATGCTAGACCGTCACCTAAAAGGTAATTAATCCACTCCAAGGTTTTAGCAAGAGTGTTAGGAGGTTTTTGTATTTTTCGACTTTGATAGGAACAAGCTGCACACAACTCGAGTTCAAACATAAAATTCCATACCAAACTCCCTATTTCACGAAATTAAATATCTTCTCACAACGGAAGGACCTTTTTGATGTATCAGTATTTTTACATGTCGATATATTCCTACAGGTATGTTGTTGATATATCGGTACATTATATTTTTTGGCATCCCAATTTCAATAAAACCTTGCCGTTTGCGTATTTGATGGTTCGCGATGCGTGCGTACGTGTCAGTCAGTCGAGATGGCAATTTCGCGGAAAATGAGAAGTATTCAGCGAGAACTCTCGCATTCATTATCTTACACACATGAGTTCCGCTTGGCTCAAATGATGTTGCCTTGGAGATCGCGTTACTTTAATTACGAGTTATCTTCGTACAGACCGACGTTAATGCCACTTTACGTGAAAACATCCGAGTTAGGAAATTGAAGTTAGCAGGCAAGCGGAAAAATTAACGTGGTGGAATACACATGGGTGCGTCTCGCGGTCGACTTCCTCGCATAGGGTGAGTGTGTTCTGCTTGGTCTTCATGCCTTGTTGTGCTGATTGTGCGTAGCTCGTGTTATTTCCGCAAAATACGTGACTTTTGCATCCCCAGTCATGGCTGGTAAGAGTAAAATTGATTGTGAAGGTGCCAGTGCTACGAAGAAGAGACGTACGATAAATCGCGAGGACAATCTCGACATCGTGAAGCGATATGAAACCGACCAATAACAGAATATAATGTGACATATCGTACTGTAATTTTCGACTTGCGCAACCGAACCCTTATGAAGGTCGGAGACCGTGTGTATATGGTGTATTTTAGGCGCTGCAGGGCCCACCGACAAGTCATACACTAAATGATATGTTAAGGAAATTGTAACTCAGCACCTGGAGCAAAAAAAACTTGAAGCTGTAAAATAATATATCTTTAAGGAGATTATGAGGAAGTGTGCAGCTTAGTCTTAGTTTCATTAAATTTTAAATTTATTGAGAATCTTCATCAAATAACTTCATAGCTATATAATTACGTTAACTCATCTTGTTCTTTTCTTGTTCAGGGTGAAGAAGAATACACCCATGCCCCAAAAGGGATTTTAAAAAAGCCTGATGGAAAAAGGGCCCAGCTACACGTGAGTGTTTTTAACGATGCTCTGATTTTTCTGCATTCTATTTACTCTGATGTCCGAATGCAATTTGATAGTGCCAATCATAGAAAAAAACCTTTTCCTCTCCCAAAGATTTTTATGTGCATATTAAATTATTGTAACTACCCACTACTTATCCTATTGTCAGGTCTGGCTACAGATGTGATGTGTGTGTTTGTGAGAGATAGATAGATGGAAAGATATACGGATTATCGTCTTTATTCGGACGAAATTTGGACCATAAGGTCCATTCTTACATTTAACCCTTCGTCCATATAATGAATATTAAAAATAAAAGTATTGCAATGGAGAGTATATACAAAACCTAAAGAGATATAAGTGAAGACAGATATAACTTTGAGGGGAAAATCTAGGCTTGTTCTTCCTAGTAAAATCCACGCAGGAAAACACCCACAGATAAGGGGGTGCGAAAATCCTACATAGTGTATATATCACAATGAAAAGCTGCAACGAAATATTGCCAGTCGAAAAGTCACTTCCTGACGGCCCGATAGATATTGAATGTCGAGAGTTTGCAGTTGTTTTTTTTAACCTTGCCATATGTGTATGACAATTTTGAACCGTAATGAGGCTGTGTATGGTATCAAAATTCAAACATATATCCAGTATGCCAAAGGACATGAAAAAGACTGAAAACACGAGAGACCCAAAGTGAGCAGAATGCGAATATTTGAAGTCAATTATTTAATTCACACGTAGGGAACAGAGAGCGAAAAAGAGGAAACAAAATTGGTCAAGATAATGAAAGGTTGGATGTTTTTTCTTATAAACGTTGATAGTTTCAAGGTTTCCGAATCCATTTTTATTCTGAGCGACTTTTCCCGATGGCCACTGCATTGTATCCAAATAAAAATTGGTGTACAGGTTTCCCTCTCTTTATGCGAGGGTTGCGTTCAAGGAAAGTGACGCATCAAGTGAAATCGCATAAACAGAACCCGTATTTACATGTAAATATAGGGATACATTCCTCAATTAATCCTACATCCCCTCCAAGATGCTCTTCTTTCGCTCCATCAGGACTTCTTATGCGCTGGTTACAAAATTAAAACAATTAACACTAAATTATACTCGCCAATAAAAGGAAGCAGACGAGCACAAGTGGTGTCTGCTGTGAGTGACATAATAGTGGAGGTTTAAAGTGCCGGAGGGTTGGCTTGGCCCAATGCAAGTTCCGCGGGCAAGGAGACGAAAATTCTCAAGTGTGCTCAGACAGTATCACACGAAATCTCCCTCTCCACTCTCATCTCTTTTACTGTAGTACTAATACGCGCACCATAAGAGACAATGAGAAACTCAATGGTCGCCTTGTGGTGAAGTGCAGAACTTTCTTTCATTTGTATTGCACTGGCCGCGTAACCACATAAGAGCGAATAAAAGGCGCATAAAAAGAAATTCCGGTACCAATAAGTTTGTCGCATAATAACGAATTCTCATATAGCAACCAGCATAAAGAGAGGGAAACTTGTATTTAAATTGCTCTACATATTGTATTTGGTTACTCCCTTCATAATTCCAACTACCAGTAGTGGTTCTCCTCTTCCTTACCCAGATCCACAGTAAAATATTGTATTTCCTCAAAATGAAAATGTGAAATTCCTTGAAAGTTTCCTTTTTTCCAATTCCAGATACAAAATGAGTATAATTTACTGATTCATTATTAAAGGAGCCGAATAAGGTAAAATTATCAATCATAGATAAGAGAGGTCAAGGGTACGATCATGGTTCAGATATGAATATACGAAATATAAACTTCAGAGCGTTTTTAATCCCTGTAGGGCTCTTTCTTTAAATTTACTTGTGAATAACGGTGCAAAAATTCAGAGCAAAGAAATTGGTTTCCTTTCTGCTGTGCAAGAATTTTATATTTTCTCCTTTGAGTCTACAAAACAGTGGGAAGTGTCGAACAAGTATGTTTTCAGAATGACCTTAAAAAGTAACGACAACTAGTACTATAAATTAAAAACTGAACCCTTACGCAAGTCTGAGGATCTCTGTTTATGGTGTGTTAAGTGATTGCAGAATGCACCGACAACTCACAAACCAAATATATTACATATTAAGTACTCAGACGTGACTCAGAACATGGGAAAAATAAATATTTAATGGAACTGTAAAATGAAATTATTATTCTGAGATTATTTATAAATTTGCAGCTTTGTCTTTCTTCTTTGATTAAATTGTACATTTTTCGTGAAACTTCATAAACTTCATTTCACGACTAAATATTTGAGCTACTGAACAAACAGAAAAACAAATGAGTTTTTTCATGTGGCGTTGGTTTCATAATGATGTTCCTGCATTCTGTTTTTTCTGAAGCCTGTGGCATATCATAGAAGAAAAGCTTTTTTTCTCCCAAACATTTATACGTACAAAATCATTGGCACTTACTTTCATTGCTAATTTTTCCCTTTCGTTTTTGATTGCTATAACACTCCCTCTTCATCGCCCAATGTCCCGGTTTGGTTCTTTACTATTATAATATAATACTTGCATATATTCAGTAAAACCCCTTATTTAGACTTAAAATAACGTTTGTTAAAAAACTCGCTAAGTCAGGCTCAAAGAATACGCCGACGAACTGATAGCTTCAATTTAATGACTAAAGAGCCGCCGACTGAACTAGATCTATTCTCGCCTCAGACGCTTTTCAAGTACACTGTAACATTTACGCTTAATGTGTCTACAATGCAACAAGAATCATGTACCACTGAAAGGACGTGCGGAATGTACGGTGATTTTTCGAAACACGATTTTATAATCTTTTAAAATCACTAGTACTCGAATATAACGCGGGGACTACTTTTAAGGTTTCATTTTTTGGAAAAAGAACATCGCGTTATATTCGGGGCAATACGGTAATTTAAATTACAACAAACTACAAATTAACTTAAATTTAATTTCAAACTTTGGAGAGCCAAATATAGTGGAAAGTGTTAAAACATGATAGCGCCCAACTTTCACGTCTTTTCAATGGCATTCATAATTGGCTCGAAGAGTAAATAGCATCAATAGTATTTCTGTATCTAGGTGCGCTGTTTATGCTCTGCTAGTGTGATTAGGGAAATAGGGAAATTGATGCGGTGGACAGGTCCGTGTTTTTTCATGGTTAGACTTGGTTTTCCATATACTCCTATTTTCCACTGTCCTCTTCATATCTTTGTAACTCTCTTTCCCATTTATATCATCTATCTGCTGAAACATTTTTCTAACTTTTTCCATCTAGATGTTATATATATATATATGCCCTGGTTTGGTACCCTGGATATATGGTATGCCTAATTATGTAATAATAAAACAATAAATACATAATTATATATTTTCAAAAACAAAACATTATTTCGCCTATTACAAGATTGAAAATATAAATCAAAATTATCTGCTGAATTTCCATATATATTTTATAATGTTTAGATGTTTTTACCAGTTTCCTTACTTTACCAAATTTTTTCCCAGGTCAGATTCAGATTCAACATAGATGATGAGAAATCCTCCCAGACAAATGGTGGCATGGAATTGGTAAATCCCATTTTTATTAAAATATCTTATATGGTCTGCCCGTATCTCCATCTCGAATCAACCATGTATTGAGGTTTGACTCAGGTTAAATGGTTTCTAACTTTTTTACTGCTTCACAAACCAATTTAACTTTACCAAAATTATATAATCAAGTTTAGTAAGTCAAAATTTATTATTTACATTTTAGTTAAAAGCATAAAATTTATCTTTAAATAATTTATTTTAAATTATTTTAATACCATGGTAGGCTACATTAATTAAAGTCTCAGAGGTTTCAATGGGACATATCAGATTTAATCCTCTGAAGAATTCGCCCAGAAATTTTTAACAAAGAGTCACGCATGGCCATTTTGACATGTATAGCACGTGGAGCAGGTGAAAACTGCTTGGGAAGCAAGGCACTGGGTTGTGCACCATCGGTGCCGGGGATAATATGTAAAACTAAAAACACATGTAAAAATTTGCCCCAGTACCATGTGGAAAGAATTGGTATAAAGTCTTATGTTGATTATGGAACTAGTAAAATAACTTGCCAAAAAATCCTCAACGTTTTGAGATGATTCAGATCAACTTTAGGAGTCAAATAACAATAAGTTTTACTTGAAACTAAAAGAAGATATACTTTTATGGCAATGTGGGAGAACTATTGAGAATAACTTATAATCAGAAAGGTTTACCAGAAAAAAATAAATTATAAACACATCACCTACGGAACTTATTCAGTTAATATCCAAGTGAATAATGCAATATATTTGGCATATGGCACTTAATCAAAATATTAATAAGTGATTACTTTATTGTTAAGTGCTCACTGGCTCCTTCTTATCCTTCTGAAACTGTCATTGATTTTTATTTTAATATATTATATCTTATTTCCATTTTGTTATGTATATATATATATATATATTTATCATATGGAATGAAAAAGCTATATAATATAGATCAGTGATTCTCAAACTTTCAATTGTCGCATCCCCCTTGAATATCATACAGCCGCCTTTGAATTGAAAATAGCAAAAATAAGAAAATGTATTCATTTTATATAACTGTCAATAATTATATATCACATCATTTTTCCAAAAATTTCCTGAAAAATTTTGTTTTCAGAGAAAACTTTATTTTATTGACACTTCACCTTGCATCGAAAACATTTTATGGCCCACAGTTTGAGAAACACATGTACAGTCATTAATAAAAAGAGAAGATTTAGTATGAAATGGATAAAAATTTTAGTAGCTACAAGAGACCAAACCAAATAATGAATGAACTGCACTAATATGCTCAAGAGCACACCTATCCGTGAACTAAATATTAATTTTTGATTGAACCATGAATCAAGCCAAATTCTTTCAAATAATGGTTCGATTCCAGGAATTTTTAAATTCAAAATCCACCAAATTTTCTGCTCAGATTAGGGTTGATTCAGCTACTGGAAAAGTTAATGAGAATAAAAAATAGAGTAAAGGCTTCAATGTTAGTAAGATCTGAAGAAAATTTTCAGGTTGAATCATTGTTGAATTCAGTTCAAAAGTTGTTAGAATTAGCAGGGAAGTGTATTCTGCAGTATTAGGAAACACAAATATACAATCAGCAACAACTCCCAACTATTGCTACTCAGGTTACAGTTGCAATTTAAAAATGTGATTTGTCTTGACACAATTTAGAGCATAACCTTTTAAAAATAGTCATGCGAAAAAATTGTCCTGTTTTTCTTCGCATTTCCACCTCACAATGCAAATGTAGAAAGAGCATTTTCACTAATGCAGTCAGTGGACAAATGAAAGGAATAGGTTTAATGCTAAGTCTGTGAAAGGTGTTCTGTTTTTGCAGTGCAATTTCAAACATATGTAATGCAATGTTACGTACTTGAGAGGCAATCCAGAGATAATGAAAGAAATCATTTCACAAGACAAATATGAATGGGCTTATCCAAAACATTAGTAAATAATGTTTACACTGTTTTTGTTTGCATTAATAAATTTGTCCTCTTTTATGTCCTCTTTTTAAAATTCCAGATGACCTTTTTGTCCTCTTTTTTCCCCCAAAAACATGGAAATGCCCTCCTTTTCTGTGTACAGAAGATGGTAACCTTAGCTTACCTACATGACAAACCTTGTGGTAGAAGATATTACCATAGTGAAATGTTCTAAAAACCAACTTCTTCCTTTCCCCAGCCTAGTTTTAGTGTAAAAATATTGTATATGTGGAGCAATTGAATGAGTAAATTCGATACTATTTAAGCTATTTTTACAATTTGCATATTATCTACTGCAGTACCTAACTTAAAAGTATTTACCTATATTGTGTAATTTTGGTAACCAACTGAAATATTGTATTTCTGTATGTTTTTTAGTGGCTATTTTTAGTATTTTGATTTTTCATAGCTATTTGTATATTCTACAAATCAGTAAATATTTAGCTATTCATTCTTTAATTGATTCATTCTGGCATTTATTTCAGGTGGAGGAGAAGGCCAAGGTAGGAGAGGAGGGGGAGAAGGTGGAAGTGGTGGAGGAGGTGGATGGTGTGGAGGAAGCAGAGAGGCTGGAAGGGCCAGAGGGGTTGGGGGGTGAAGAGGGGGCAGAGGGGGTGGGGGTGTCGGAGGGGATGGAGAGGGAGGAGGAGGTGGGGGGGGGCAGATGGTTTGGAGGAGGTGGAAGGGGCAGAGGGTGCAAAGGGATCGGAGGGGGCAGAGGAGATGGAGGGGGAAGAGGAGGTGGAGGGGGCAGACGGTTCGGAGGAGGTGGAGGGTAGGGCAGGCTGAAGGGGCGTAGGGAGAAGAAGGGCGGGAGGGGACAGAGGGGTCGGAGGGTGTGGATGGGGTCGGAGGGTGTGGATGGGGTTGGAGGGTGTGGATGGAGTGTCAGAGGCTGCCTTCTCACCTGTTGCCTTGTTGGCCAACCCATCATCTTGCAATGGCATTCACCAGGTGTCAAGGTGAGGAAAAGTGGTCAGATGCGCTGTAGGAAGATGGTTTATGATCATTGATATGCCATATGGTTGGGTTGAAGGGGTTGCTTGGCCAGGTCATAGGTGATGACTCTGTCGTGAGATGTTATTGACCCTCGGTGAATTTTTCATGCAACGAATTTATGCTTGATGAACGGACTGCGACAAGTTGTCGTAGAGCTTTAGGAAGTATTGTTACCTGTTTTATCAATGTTTTTTCTTAAATGAAGGAATCCTAAGATGAAGTTATGGTATCTACCCAAAATTTTCACTGCAAATGTACGATCTGGCTTTTAATTAATACAGTATTAATATTTAGAATACATTTTAAAATTTCTTTTTTCTCACAAACAAAAATTTGTAGCATAATGGGTATTTATGCTCAATCTGCAGAATTTCCTCATGACTTTTTTATATTCTCTTTGTTAGTGCTAAACGGATATCACTGCATTTTGTGTAGTTCTGAAAATGATATTTACTGGATTTCCCAAGGGTTTGATTTTTGCATTCTTTGGTCTTCAATATTTCTTAAATGTGTTTTTTTCTGATGTTGCTAAGTCGCTCAGGGTGCTATCAAAAGACAAGATATTAAGAGGATATAACTTGACTGTAGAAGTGAATGCCATAGCTATTTACAAGCCCCATTATTCACAGTGCTTTACAGTAGAACAGTTTGAATGTGTAAAGTTCCTTTATTTTCAGAGCAGATATGTGATAATAGCAAGAAAAATAATGCAATAAAACGGTCAAGTAGTGGGTGGGAGTTTTCTAAATTATTTGAATGTAATGTGTGCATGTGTATTTTTGGCTAATCACCCTCTTGGATTATTATAGGCATAGCTCCTTCCACACCAAACACACTCACAAGGAAGGGGGAAAACCCTGTGCCGGCATTAGCCAATCCTTAATGAAGACCATCAATGGAGCCAATGGCCTAACCTCCCTTCCGAAGGATGGAACGCTGAATTTCTGCAGTCCCCTCAAACCACACAAAAAGGGGGCCGGGTGGCCTTGGAAAAAATCCTACTTTCGTAGAATTCGTGCACGCTGTCCTTTCGAGCAGCAGGTGAATAGCAGCCAGCTGCCTAACCACTACATCACCAGCACTCCCTATATATGAATGAAAGAAATGTTTATTGTGTGCATAGTTCAATGTTGTTATTTCATAGAATTTTACTCTCTAATGTCATGGTGATTGGACAACACTTATCCAGTCACTCCTGTGTTCGTAATGTAGAGTAGGCATGTTTTAGCAAGAAATGGCATAATGTCAGTGTGGATTGGAACTTACAAATAAAAGTGGCTGTATCTTATATAATATTACAGTAATGTCTGTTTCCACCATTGTGATCTGGTGTACTACCATACTGATTTTTTAAAAATTGACATTTTTAGAAAGCTTAGGCCTCGGCATTGATGCAAAAGTTCTTTCATTAAAATTGAACCCTTACCAAAGGGAAGCTTTTAACATTTTAAGTTCATCCCAGTTGTGCATACAACCCGCATAGTTCTTGGCGGCAACTTAGACTGATCCTTCCTGGGGGAACATCTATACCCTATCGAGTTTTTGAACAGTTCGTCAGCATCCAGTTTGCCACCGCATAGACTACATCTGGAACTCATCAATATTGTGATGTTGATCAGAGATTTAAACTCCAGTAAAGGATAAGTTAATGGAACACAAATGATTGTAAAAGGCTTTCAAGAACACTGTATAGCAGGGAAAGTTATCGGCACTGGAAAGACTGGTCCCATACCGAGGATTAAATTATGCCCATTAGTCCCTACAATTCCTTTCAAACTGTGTAGAAGACAATTTCTGATCAAAACCGCATTTTCAATGACAATCATCGAGGATCAAGGACAGATGATTACATGTGTTGGAATTCACCTAACATCACCCGTTTTCTCCCAACATCAGCTGTATCTGGATTCTCCCGAGCTTCATCATGCAAGGGCATCACTGCTACCATCATTGAAGGACCTCAACAGTTTTTGGACAATGATAAAATGATAACGTCAAATTATGTATTCATAGAAATGTTGTAAATATAAAGGAAAAAAATCTTAATAAAATATTGTATATTAAAATACTTTGTTTGATTTTTCGTGCAAATTATTCGCACCGGCACAGCTAGTACATACATAAATATAATATGTGTCCTTCGCTTTGGGCGGCTTAGTGATCTCATCTTGAGATTTATAATTATTGCCAGCTCTCATTGCATGATTGCAGCCCATTTTTTAAAATAATTAATGGTTAAGGGATTGATTCTTGCCATGCACGCTTTGAAGGATTTGTCCCCCAACATTCCAAACCAGTAGTAGGAAATATGTCATTTTTAAAAATCTGATTGTAGCCTTTTTACTGATGTTTATCATGCTAGTGTATTATAATGAAAATTGTATTATAACTTGGGAGATGCCCATTGAAATTCAACCGGAAAGCATTTTGTGAAAATAAATATGAACATAAATATAGCCTGACTTTATTTGAATGGCAAGAAAACAAACTTTCATTATTTTAGGCATTCGTTGTTTCAAGTTTCGAACATCTACGATGATTCTAAATACCTGATTTTAATATGTGAATGATTAATGTTCCACATTCATATGTATTTCTTCTCGTAAATGACGCAACGAATGATGTTTACATTGGATGCTATGAAAATATTTTCTCTCTCCTTTTCTCTCTCGTACTGATTGTAAGAGCATTCAAAGAATGCTTTCACCCATATGGATTGAAAAAAAAATATGATTTCGAGGTTTAACAATGCAATTGGTTTGCATGGAAACATCCCGTTAAATGGCAGGATTTCCCCAAAACATATCAATTAAACTTATAACATGAGGAATTTCGAACTTTAAGCGGGAAAAGATTAACAGAAAAAGAAACATCATAATTTTTTCTTTTAAATGGGCTAGTTCCGAAAATCGTAGGCTAATTCTTTCTAATTTAGATCTCAAAAAGAATAAAATCCTGCAAGCCAAAAGGTGTTATCATATGGGAAATCGAATGGCCTACCTTGGAGTCGAAACTAGAACTTTTTTTGAGATTTCATTTTGCCATCATCTTACAATAAGTGAATCAATCATTCCTGCCAAAAATAAAAAGTGAATCTTGTTCCATTATCGAGCTATTTGCATTTTTATAGTGGTAGAGAGGGAGCCACAAAGGGACAGAAATAGCCTTTTATTATCGTAAGATTGTAAGATGTAAACATTATTTATTTATTTCTATGATGTTTCTCAGGATAATTCTTGTAAATATTCATCTTTATGTCAAAATCTATTGCTTCTTTTGAAATGGAGTACCGAATTTTTATTTGATTTTCGGAATATATACTTGTGGTGGAACCTGGAATGCAACACAACATGCAAACCTGTTCTGTTTTCGAAAAATGGACGCTCCTATAAATAGTACGCTAGTCATTTCTATAGATAAAATTTTCAGATTTGAACCGGACTTATTTATTGTACACTTTCAGTAAATATGCAAAATATAAAATGCATTCACAATCCCATTTTATTATCCCAGATTGTCCCTGTTTCCCTAAATCCTCTTTTCCTGAGCTCATCAAGCAACGCATGACTTGTTAAAAAGTTATCAGAATACATGTTATAACAACTGGGTTGGTCATCAATTACTGAAAGCATTTTGTTCACCACTTGAGTACCTAGGGGTGCAGTACTTTGGTTGTTGGAGGATTCTTTACCGCAATACAGAGAAAAATTGTAGCAGTAACCATTTTCTCCACACATTACCCATATTTGTTACCGAGCCTTATCAGTATACCCCTAATAAGTTTTTTTAATTGATGTTGCCCATAGTATCTGAAAATCATCTCATCTATAGATAAATTTCTGCACCATCTGCTGTATATTACATGAAAGGTACTTCTAACTCATCATCATTTCCTTCCTTTCCATCGGTAAGCTCATCAACTTCAGGTGGATGTGCAGCTATATCTGCTTCTATGTGTTCGGAAAATAAATATTCACAAGTCTCTTCTAGGCCTCTAAATATTTTACAACTCTTTGTTGAAGCTGATTAGTGAAAAAAATTATATAAAAAAAATTTCACAACATATCATACCTACAGGAAAAATCTACACAATGCCCAGCATGCTATTTATAGGACAGTAAAGATTATCACTATTTTTTATTTCATCCATGGGAAATATATTACTAATAACTACCATAATGTATTGTTACTCTCATATACAAAGGGATTCAATGGAAATATTCATCACTCACTGTTTGTAGATAAAGTATATTTCGAAATGTATACTCAAGACCACACTGCATGTGGAAAGCTTAGTTTTGCAGATACGTAAATATCTTAGAACCGAATCTCCGAGGTGAATAACATGAAAAAATGCTTCACCAGTCCCTGGCGTTTACTATTGATACAAAGTAGTCATTTTTGTTTGAAATCTAGATCTGATAATCCAAGAAAACTAAGTGCCCTATAAATAATACTAAAGCAGTATGGATTATTTTTTTAAAATTTTTACAAATGAAATGGTTGAGAAATTTAACTGTTGCATACAATTGTAAACATTATATTTGTTTATTGTTTATTTTGATAATTCATTTATTTCCTTACAGTGAGGCAAATTCAATATAATTGTATGAAAAATACTACAAAATACAACTACAATTTTTATGTAACCTTTTTTTACACTTACAATAATAGGTAAGTATATATAACATCCACAATTATACAAGTGTACTTTATCTATTTAAATTTCTTACACCCATTACATATAGTTAGTTTCTCACTGTGCTGCTCACATATAAATTGATTGCATGCTGTACACTGTATCAGCTATTTCCTAACTCTTTTCCTGTCACACATACATCTTTAGCAGATAATATATTTAGAATTCAAAAAAGAGCCATAGCGATCATTGCTGGTAAACATCCTAGAGCCCCTTCTTGTCCCATATTTCAAGATCTACATATTCTTCCACTCCCCTACCTATATATCCTTTCCTTATTATGTCTTATTAACTCAAACATTAAGGAATACCCAAACAACTCATACCATCATGACCACAACATCAGAGCTAACAATGACGTTCACATCTACAGTTATAGAACCAAAATTTGTAGTCATGGACCTAAGGCAATATCCTACCAAACCCTTATAAAAATATTCAAAACAACGATTAAACTATATCTCCAAAGGAAACTTTTCTCTTCAGTAGAGGAATATCTCAACAACTCTTGATGTCCTAGTCTTAACACTGTCGATTGCCTTTTTGCATGTAACCCATTGCTTACCCTGAGATTATATAAGGGTAAATCATTGAAATGTTTTTATTAATTTTACTTTTATTTACTTTTTGATGTACATGATTTTTTTAATTCTGACCTGTCCAATATCAAAGTAACTGATTCAAGGACCAATAAACATAATTATCATTAAAGATATGGGTGTAGTAGGGCATACCTGCACGACCGTCAATATGAGATTAGAACTGTGGTTAAAATGAAGAAGGACATTACCATACATGAAGAAATGTGAATATTTGCTACATTAGTGAATGTTCAAAGATCACATTGTCTCGCCAATAAGTTAAGTTCATTTCTGCCCTTCTGAAATTGTAGTGGCTACTATGGAAACTTTCAGAGGTGCTTGGTATACAAATTTAATCTTTTCCGGGCATGATGTTTGAAGATATTGTTCAGGTAAGATAAGAACAGGAATAGAGACATCAACATAAAAAAAAGTAAAATACTTAGTGTTTCATTTCCAAAAAGTAGCAATTTTTTGCAAGTAATAACAAGTCATAAATTTCTTCGTTTTATAGAGACAATAATTATTATTTATATTTCTTTCTGACAATGGAAAATCAAAGAATAACAAACTCCAGCATCACATACACATACTCAGAAATAGCTTCGCCGAATAAATTCTTCTATGTAGATGTTTAGGTGATTTCTCTTTGTTCCAAATTCTTTCTTATGGTGCACCTTAAACTTCTGCCTGTGCTTTCAATAGTTTGCGTGTGTGCATCATTTTATTTTGTTGGTCCACAAAATTTTCGCTGTGATTCACTTTCCAGTGTTTGTACCTGGAAGGATGTTAATTTATCCTTTCGTAAGCTTTCCAGCAATCCGATATTGTTTTAGTTCCGGGAAGAACGTACTTTTCACTTAATGGTAGTAAAGTATCGGCGTTTCCTTTTTAACTATTTCGAGAAAACATATCTGCGTTCCTCTTTCATTCCGAAAACCCACTGTTGATCAATGACAACAAATCCTCGATTGCTTTTCCTCTTCGTAATGACTGTCCCATCTATTTCCACTATTTCTCCAGGTCCTTCAAGAGTTTGTTGGTTGTAAAAAAATATAGGCAACCAATATCCCTGAAGAAGTTGTTACAATCAGCAATATTCTTTTGACTTACAGTGGATCCGTCACATTTACGCATGTCAAACGTTATTTCCGCTACGTTGTGCGTTTTTTAGAGCAGTAGTAGGTTAAGTGAAGTGCTTCTTTCGTTGTTATTTTTACGCCCTCAAAAAAGGGTCTCTTCATAAATCCTTCAGTTGTGTTACAATGGTTGCATTTCCAACTGATTTTTAAAAATTTTCATCTGTCAAGCCTAGTGATCACCATTACGTTTTTATGTTATGTACAGATATTCTTGGTTATTGTTGTCAACGAATACAACATTCGTAGTAGCTGAATTAAACAAGATATAATATAAATACGTTTTATTTTCATTCGTACGCCTGGTGCACATAGTAAATGAAAGGAGATGGATTATTCGCGACGAACAAGTGAATTTAAACACGTTTAGTTTCGTCACGTATACGTACACTCAGCTTTTGCAAGTAATGAGAAATAAATAATTTACGACGAGGGAATGAATGTGAACGTCAAAATTACTATTGCTCATCTCAAGTGAGGTATGTACGATTTAAATAATTTAATTGTCGACCGTTCTATTAATAACTACCTACGGATTATAAAATAAATCGGCAAATCACAAATTCTATATTTCCTTGACATCGCTTCTGATATATCCTTTAGCAGTTGATAGACTAAGCCGTTATAATTTATCTATTTTTCTAAATTGATTAAATCAAACAATGGAGGCTTTTTTTCCTTTGTCGTCCAGCGGGACACCTCTGTTGGCCGTTCCCGTGGAAACCACACCATTCGGGACTAGTTCATTCTTGTTCAACGAACGAAAGATGGATCAATTTAGCAGTCAAGGTATGTGAATTGATTTCCGCTTAATCTCACCTCCAATCCTCTTAGTTGGCGCAGACTACAATTTTTAGGAAACATTTCTCATAAATTGTCCAACCTTTATCCTAAACTTAAACTTAAACCTACTTTCTACTCTCCAGTTACATTTTCCAAATTATTCATCAACGCTAAAGACCCGATACAGTTGTCATTAAGAAGTGGTGTGTATATAAACTTTCTTGTGATGATTGCGGAGCGGTCTACTTAGGCCAAACGGGGAGGAGTTTGACAAGAGGTTTTAATGTGCATAAGCGATACTTCCGTTTAAATAATTTGAATTCTCAATTTGCGAAACATCTTTTACACCTTCCTTCAACCCTAAATTCCTCCACTTTGGAATTAAAGGTCGCAAATTGGATGCTCTTGAACAGCTAGAGATAATTATTTGTGAAGACTCGCTTCCCTTAAATGAACACCTTTCCCACAATCATCTCCTCTATTTAGCTTACCGAATATTTTCTAAATACGCTATATCAACGTTGTTGTCTTTGGTTCTTTTACCAAGTTTTTGTAACTATGTCGCTTTTGCCTTCCTTTCAAACCCCTTCCTTTTCCTAACCGTTTATTCAATTACCTTCCATCCATTCGTTTTCTTTCTAACCCCTCTCCACACCTTTTCCCCTATGTATTGGAACGACTTTTATATTTTATCACCTGATGATGCTACGATCGTAGTGAAACCGGTCGTGCATAATAAATTTGTGCAATTGACTAAGTTCTTTCTTTTTCTCGGTGAGTAAATTCCACAGGTTGACCTCATTATTGATACTTTTCCTTCATATTCATCTGTTTCCTTCTGTTAGGTACACGCCTTTAACCAAGCTTTCATCCTATTCTTCTTCTTAGTATCCACTACCTTGTGTTTTCATCCTTTTTTTCGTTTCTCGATATTCGCATGAACTTGGATTTTTCCTATCCATATGTTTCCAAGGATATTTTGCTGACTTAATGTTGTTAACTGCGTCCGTCGAAGATCGACTTCATCTTTCGAAACATTCGACCTCAGTACAAACACTAGCTATTAATGCACACAGAACCAGTAAATTATATCTTCTACAACATCTTTCTTAGCTTGAAACGATGAAACATTTACCTTCGTAAGGAAATAGGTCGTGAATACAAGTGCTCCGATCAAAGTAGTTTAATGAGTTGATATAAACGATAGTTTTCAGCAATTCTTTATTTGATAACATATGAATAGTTTGAAATGTATAAAAAAGAGCAAAGCCGTCGACATACGTTAAATTTGAAATTCTTTTGTCATTTGTGTCTGCAGGTTTGAACGTTTACGCCATGATTGGGGTGGCCATATCAATTTTTATTTGCCTAATTATTAAGCTGGCGTGGGAAGTTTTAAGACGGTGCCGCGTCGGAAGGAGGAGGAGACGGTGGTGCATAGAGGATGGGGTCCCCGTGGCCCAGAATTTATCTGTAAGTAAAATACGCCTAAACCGCTAATTACTTCCTCTATTATGTTATAAACCCTTCTAATACGTTCTTTCATATAGTTGATTACAAAGATGTCCAATGGCCTCTGGCGAATGTGAAATTCTCGTTTTCGAAGAATGTTTTTCTTCAAATATTCACTTATTAAGAACAAATACACAATATTTTCTTATACTTAAATTTAGATCAGTCGCGCTACAAAATTGTTGACAAAATTTTACTATTTATTGTACCTGGCAGTGCTAGATTTGACAGAGCATATTTATTTACGTCATTCTAAATTATTATAAACTTACAATAATAAGTAGCAGTCCACTCATTATTTATTTAATAAATATTTCTTAAACTACCTCTACGTTACGTTCACAATTAAAACTTTCCGAAGATAAAAAGATTAGGGACTTTGCTTAGATTGCGTCGATAGGATGTGACTGATTGACATTTTAATGACACTTTGATTGTTGCAAATAGTAGGACATATTATACTATATTATTTATTTCCACATTTGGTTTTTTACTATAGCGATGTGTTAATAAAATTTTGAAATAAGTATTTCAACTATTGGGCCCCCCCAAACATTTGGGGCCATAGCCGCGCACCCAGTGGGTCTATGCTTATATTTGTTGTTAATCAATTTTAGTAATTAGTATTTCAATTCGCTTAAAGGATATCCTAATACCAAAGTGGTTTTGATAGATTAATTAGCCTTCGGAAATCAATCTTGATGTTAAAACCAACAGGCAAATACTACTCCAACGGTTTTGCTCTGATCCACCGTCGGATCCAAAACTAACAAGTATTCATAACAGCTTAACACAGCCCCCCCCCCCGAAGAAAGCCATCTCTATTTATCATATTCCGTCTCAAATTTCAAATTGTTCTAAAATTTCTACAAGATTTTCCAGGGAGATTTCCATTTTTCATTTATTACATCACCATATTACATAAATATCAATTTTAAGGTAAAAAATATACAATTTTTTATTCATTGACTGTCTTCGGAGATTTTCCTTCGCCTTACGTTTTAACTACAGCCAGTGTAGCTCACATTTGCCATCTCAATAAATAGACTGTTTGCAATATTATAGTTTTCCGTTTTCCAAATTTATTAAAAATAACAAAGGATTCGTAAAGTGCGTATCGTAATATACTATTAGTAGGTACGTATGCAACCAAGAATGAATTTTTGATTTATATTTGAATGGAAAAAAACGGAATATCTACAGACGGACGGACGGCAAAGAGATAACAATTGGTCGTATTTTTTTAAAACGCTAAAAATCGATGAAGAATTTTGTTACAAATATAAAATTGCCTTTCATCTGCGTGCCTAGTGAAGAAGAAATGAGTTAAAACGTTTGTTTCCGCATTATTATTTATCTTATATAGTTTTTTTTAACAGTTAGGCGGCTAGTTACGCCCTTGCATCGAAGGCCATTCTCCCTATCCCCTCTCGCCCGTAAATACATATGTTCAATTAACACCATTGCTGTTACGCCAATACTGTAGAAATATCGCACCTACTCATAACACAGTCGTGCGTGTTTTGTCGAAAAAAATACATGAGATTGGGATACTTCGTATTGGTAACACGAATTCCACATTTTTACCATTTATTGTGATTTTAGACTTTCAGACGTTATTTTACCGCGGATGAAAATAGGAATTCGTGAATTACCGACCTATAGACATGTCGCAACGTTCTTCTTCCTTATTTTTTTCTTTCCTAGGAGATCTTCCTCTGTAATGTTCGTTTAAATTGTCTTTTACAAGGAAAAAATAGGATCCGAGGACACCATCAATATAAAAAATAACGATGCATGTCAAATATGCGACCTACACGTGAGCTGTTATCAACGTCGTCTAATATGCGATGTACACATGTGAGGTGTAATCTACGCACGGAAAACATTCCTCATGAAGCACTATTTGCAATCTAAGGATGAATTAATAACTTTATTAATGTTGCTATCTCGTCGGTTCCCGAGACTATACAAATAAATAAAAATAAAATATTCTTCGTTCGCCATTGAAAAAGTTGATGCGGGAGTTTTATGAGAGATTTGGTTGGGTGAGATCTTGTGGTGTACAATTGAAAGATGGATTGCAAGTACGTACCACGGTTGGAAGCGAAGGGGTACTCCGTGGGACAACGATGTGGTGAACAAGACGTAGGAACAATTATAGTTAATGGTTTCAGGCGTCACTTGGTGGAATTTCTACATAATGTAAAATAAAGAGACTTTTTGTAATTCTGCATAAATTTGATTAAAACTACCTTGGTTTCGTTGCAATGCAACATCACCATGTGCGTTTCTCAAAACTATTTCAAGTTTAATGGAAGTTTTTATAAATTAGATGGACTAGCCATGGGCTCTCCTTTGTCGCCACTACTTGCAGACATTTACATGGTCAATGTTGAAGGTAATTTATTTTCTTCAAGATAACACCTGACGATGTTGCATTACGACAAAACCTAGGTCGTTTTAAATAAATTTATTTGGAATTACAACAAGTCTCTTTATTTTACATTCCGTAGGAACAAAGCATGAGGCAGCTACCCTAGGGTGACCAGGCGACCCGGAAAATCCGGGACTGTCCCGGAATTTTACTTAACGTACCATTGTCCCGATAAAGTTCTTCGGGGCACCCATTTGTCCCGGATTTTTTGTTTCTGCCTTGCAAAACCTCCTCGCCACGAAAATGTCATAAATGTCTTTAATCCGAATCGCATTCATTATATTGGAAAATACAGAAATTACTTATTAAATCTTGTTACAATCGGTGCTATTCCTATATTCCAGAGCAGACCGCATAGATGAAGAAATTGTGTAGTTTTGGTTTGTGTTTCGGGCGCATGATGCGCATGTAGAAAGAATTTTGTATGATTTGACAAACAAGACAGCCTTGACGTGAAAACAATCAATACCATTATATTAAGCGCGTTTAAATTAAATATAAATTTTCAAGTTTTTTCCGATGATTAAAAGTAATAAAAATTTGAATGACGCAGGCAGGCATAGTCTAAAAATTAATGAAAAATTATATAAATTTACATAAAATGAAATAGAAGCCATATGGTGTTATTCTATCTTCTACGCTATTTATATACACATTTAACTTTATTATTTGCCCTATTGTTACCTATAAATCGTGATATCTTGTGTTGTAAGTATTTTACATATTCATTTAATTGAAATTCTTTGTTAATACATTAAACAAAATTGTGCTCTGTATTTGCGAAACTTATCTACTTTAAATTTAAGTACATATAACTAAACCCGGATTTTTCACGATTATATCCCGGATTTTCCTGTTCAGGTCGTGTTATGTTCCGGTTGTTTTTTGAGTGTCAATCGCATATTAGACATGATCGCATGCTAGACCGTCACCTAAAAGGTAATTAATCCACTCCAAGGTTTTAGCAAGAGTGTTAGGAGGTTTTTGTATTTTTCGACTTTGATAGGAACAAGCTGCACACAACTCGAGTTCAAACATAAAATTCCATACCAAACTCCCTATTTCACGAAATTAAATATCTTCTCACAACGGAAGGACCTTTTTGATGTATCAGTATTTTTACATGTCGATATATTCCTACAGGTATGTTGTTGATATATCGGTACATTATATTTTTTGGCATCCCAATTTCAATAAAACCTTGCCGTTTGCGTATTTGATGGTTCGCGATGCGTGCGTACGTGTCAGTCAGTCGAGATGGCAATTTCGCGGAAAATGAGAAGTATTCAGCGAGAACTCTCGCATTCATTATCTTACACACATGAGTTCCGCTTGGCTCAAATGATGTTGACTTGGAGATCGCGTTACTTTAATTACGAGTTATCTTCATACAGACCCTCCCCGGTTGACGCAAAACTCGACCGACGTTAATGCCACTTTACGTGAAAACATCCGAGTTAGGAAATTGAAGTTAGCAGGCAAGCGGAAAAATTAACGTGGTGGAATACACATGGGTGCGTCTCGCGGTCGACTTCCTCGCATAGGGTGAGTGTGTTCTGCTTGGTCTTCATGCCTTGTTGTGCTGATTGTGCGTAGCTCGTGTTATTTCCGCAAAATACGTGACTTTTGCATCCCCAGTCATGGCTGGTAAGAGTAAAATTGATTGTGAAGGTGCCAGTGCTACGAAGAAGAGACGTACGATAAATCGCGAGGACAATCTCGACATCGTGAAGCGATATGAAACCGACCAATAACAGAATATAATGTGACATATCGTACTGTAATTTTCGACTTGCGCAACCGAACCCTTATGAAGGTCGGAGACCGTGTGTATATGGTGTATTTTAGGCGCTGCAGGGCCCACCGACAAGTCATACACTAAATGATATGTTAAGGAAATTGTAACTCAGCACCTGGAGCAAAAAAAACTTGAAGCTGTAAAATAATATATATTTAAGGAGATTATGAGGAAGTGTGCAGCTTAGTCTTAGTTTCATTAAATTTTAAATTTATTGAGAATCTTCATCAAATAACTTCATAGCTATATAATTACGTTAACTCATCTTGTTCTTTTCTTGTTCAGGGTGAAGAAGAATACACCCATGCCCCAAAAGGGATTTTAAAAAAGCCTGATGGAAAAAGGGCCCAGCTACACGTGAGTGTTTTTAACGATGCTCTGATTTTTCTGCATTCTATTTACTCTGATGCCCGAATGCAATTTGATAGTGCCAATCATAGAAAAAAAGCTTTTCCTCTCCCAAAGATTTTTATGTGCATATTAAATTATTGTAACTACCCACTACTTATCCTATTGTCAGGTCTGGCTACAGATGTGATGTGTGTGTTTGTGAGAGATAGATAGATGGAAAGATATACGGATTATCGTCTTTATTCGGACGAAATTTGGACCATAAGGTCCATTCTTACATTTAACCCTTCGTCCATATAATGAATATTAAAAATAAAAGTATTGCAATGGAGAGTATATACAAAACCTAAAGAGATATAAGTGAAGACAGATATAACTTTGAGGGGAAAATCTAGGCTTGTTCTTCCTAGTAAAATCCACGCAGGAAAACACCCACAGATAAGGGGGTGCGAAAATCCTACATAGTGTATATATCACAATGAAAAGCTGCAACGAAATATTGCCAGTCGAAAAGTCACTTCCTGACGGCCCGATAGATATTGAATGTCGAGAGTTTGCAGTTGTTTTTTTTTAACCTTGCCATATGTGTATGACAATTTTGAACCGTAATGAGGCTGTGTATGGTATCAAAATTCAAACATATATCCAGTATGCCAAAGGACATGAAAAAGACTGAAAACACGAGAGACCCAAAGTGAGCAGAATGCGAATATTTGAAGTCAATTATTTAATTCACACGTAGGGAACAGAGAGCGAAAAAGAGGAAACAAAATTGGTCAAGATAATGAAAGGTTGGATGTTTTTTCTTATAAACGTTGATAGTTTCAAGGTTTCCGAATCCATTTTTATTCTGAGCGACTTTTCCCGATGGCCACTGCATTGTATCCAAATAAAAATTGGTGTACAGGTTTCCCTCTCTTTATGCGGGGGTTGCGTTCTAGGAAAGTGACGCATCAAGTGAAATCGCATAAACAGAACCCGTATTTACATGTAAATATAGGGATACATTCCTCAATTAATCCTACATCCCCTCCAAGATGCTCTTCTTTCGCTCCATCAGGACTTCTTATGCGCTGGTTACAAAATTAAAACAATTAACACTAAATTATACTCGCCAATAAAAGGAAGCAGACGAGCACAAGTGGTGTCTGCTGTGAGTGACATAATAGTGGAGGTTTAAAGTGCCGGAGGGTTGGCTTGGCCCAATGCAAGTTCCGCGGGCAAGGAGACGAAAATTCTCAAGTGTGCTCAGACAGTATCACACGAAATCTCCCTCTCCACTCTCATCTCTTTTACTGTAGTACTAATACGCGCACCATAAGAGACAATGAGAAACTCAATGGTCGCCTTGTGGTGAAGTGCAGAACTTTCTTTCATTTGTATTGCACTGGCCGCGTAACCACATAAGAGCGAATAAAAGGCGCATAAAAAGAAATTCCGGTACCAATAAGTTTGTCGCATAATAACGAATTCTCATATAGCAACCAGCATAAAGAGAGGGAAACTTGTATTTAAATTGCTCTACATATTGTATTTGGTTACTCCCTTCATAATTCCAACTACCAGTAGTGGTTCTCCTCTTCCTTACCCAGACCCACAGTAAAATATTGTATTTCCTCAAAATGAAAATGTGAAATTCCTTGAAAGTTTCCTTTTTTCCAATTCCAGATACAAAATGAGTATAATTTACTGATTCATTATTAAAGGAGCCGAATAAGGTAAAATTATCAATCATAGATAAGAGAGGTCAAGGGTACGATAATGGTTCAGATATGAATATACGAAATATAAACTTCAGAGCGTTTTTAATCCCTGTAGGGCTCTTTCTTTAAATTTACTTGTGAATAACGGTGCAAAAATTCAGAGCAAAGAAATTGGTTTCCTTTCTGCTGTGCAAGAATTTTATATTTTCTCCTTTGAGTCTACAAAACAGTGGGAAGTGTCGAACAAGTATGTTTTCAGAATGACCTTAAAAAGTAACGACAACTAGTACTATAAATTAAAAACTGAACCCTTACGCAAGTCTGAGGATCTCTGTTTATGGTGTGTTAAGTGATTGCAGAATGCACCGACAACTCACAAACCAAATATATTACATATTAAGTACTCAGACGTGACTCAGAACATGGGAAAAATAAATATTTAATGGAACTGTAAAATGAAATTATTATTCTGAGATTATTTATAAATTTGCAGCTTTGTCTTTCTTCTTTGATTAAATTGTACATTTTTCGTGATACTTAATAAACTTCATTTCACGACTAAATATTTGAGCTACTGAACAAACAGATGATGTTCTTGCATTCTGTTTTTTCTGAAGCCTGTGGCATATCATAGAAGAAAAGCTTTTTTTCTCCCAAACTTTTATACGTACAAAATCATTGGCACTTACTTTCATTGCTAATTTTTCCCTTTCGTTTTTGATTGCTATAACACTCCCCCTTCATCGCCCAATGTCCCGGTTTGGTTCTTTACTATTATAATATAATACTTGCATATATTCAGTAAAACCCCTTATTTAGACTTAAAATAACGTTTGTTAAAAAACTCGCTAAGTCAGGCTCAAAGAATACGCCGACTGAACTCGATCTATTCTCGCCTCAGACGCTTTTCAAGTACACTGTAACATTTACGCTTAATGTGTCTACAATGCAACAAGAATCATGCACCACTGAAAGGACGTGCGGAATGTTCGGTGATTTTTCGAAACACGATTTTATAATCTTTTAAAATCACTAGTACTCGAATATAACGCGGGGACTACTTTTAAGGTTTCATTTTTTGGAAAAAGAACATCGCGTTATATTCGGGGCAATACGGTAATTTAAATTGCAACAAACTACAAATTAACTTAAATTTAATTTCAAACTTTGGAGAGCCAAATATAGTGGAAAGTGTTAAAACATGATAGCGCCCAACTTTCACGTCTTTTCAATGGCATTCATAATTGGCTCGAAGAGTAAATAGCATCAATAGTATTTCTGTATCTAGGTGCGCTGTTTATGCTCTGCTAGTGTGATTAGGGAGATAGGGAAATTGATGCGGTGGACAGGTCCGTGTTTTTTCATGGTTAGACTTGGTTTTCCATATACTCCTATTTTCCACTGTCCTCTTCATATCTTTGTAACTCTCTTTCCCATTTATATCATCTATCTGCTGAAACATTTTTCTAACTTTTTCCATCTAGATGTTATATATATATATGCCCTGGTTTGGTACCCTGGATATATGGTATGCCTAATTATGTAATAATAAAACAATAAATACATAATTATATATTTTCAAAAACAAAACATTATTTCGCCTATTACAAGATTGAAAATATAAATCAAAATTATCTGCTGAATTTCCATATATATTTTATAATGTTTAGATGTTTTTACCAGTTTCCTTACTTTACCAAATTTTTTCCCAGGTCAGATTCAGATTCAACATAGATGATGAGAAATCCTCCCAGACAAATGGTGGCATGGAATTGGTAAATCCCATTTTTATTAAAATATCTTATATGGTCTGCCCGTATCTCCATCTCGAATCAACCATGTATTGAGGTTTGACTCAGGTTAAATGGTTTCTAACTTTTTTACTGCTTCACAAACCAATTTAACTTTACCAAAATTATATAATCAAGTTTAGTAAGTCAAAATTTATTCTTTACATTTTAGTTAAAAGCATAAAATTTATCTTTAAATAATTTATTTTAAATTATTTTAATACCATGGTAGGCTACATTAATTAAAGTCTCAGAGGTTTCAATGGGACATATCAGATTTAATCCTCTGAAGAATTCGCCCAGAAATTTTTAACAAAGAGTCACGCATGGCCATTTTGACATGTATAGCACGTGGAGCAGGTGAAAACTGCTTGGGAAGCAAGGCACTGGGTTGTGCACCATCGGTGCCGGGGATAATATGTAAAACTAAAAACACATGTAAAAATTTGCCCCAGTACCATGTGGAAAGAATTGGTATAAAGTCTTATGTTGATTATGGAACTAGTAAAATAACTTGCCAAAAAATCCTCAACGTTTTGAGATGATTCAGATCAACTTTAGGAGTCAAATAACAATAAGTTTTACTTGAAACTAAAAGAAGATATACTTTTATGGCAATGTGGGAGAACTATTGAGAATAACTTATAATCAGAAAGGTTTACCAGAAAAAAATAAATTATAAACACATCACCTACGGAACTTATTCAGTTAATATCCAAGTGAATAATGCAATATATTTGGCATATGGCACTTAATCAAAATATTAATAAGTGATTACTTTATTGTTAAGTGCTCACTGGCTCCTTCTTATCCTTCTGAAACTGTCATTGATTTTTATTTTAATATATTATATCTTATTTCCATTTTGTTATGTATATATATATATATATATTTATCATATGGAATGAAAAAGCTATATAATATAGATCAGTGATTCTCAAACTTTCAATTGTCGCATCCCCCTTGAATATCATACAGCCGCCTTTGAATTGAAAATAGCAAAAATAAGAAAATGTATTCATTTTATATAACTGTCAATAATTATATATCACATCATTTTTCCAAAAATTTCCTGAAAAATTTTGTTTTCAGAGAAAACTTTATTTTATTGACACTTCACCTTGCATCGAAAACATTTTATGGCCCACAGTTTGAGAAACACATGTACAGTCATTAATAAAAAGAGAAGATTTAGTATGAAATGGATAAAAATTTTAGTAGCTACAAGAGACCAAACCAAATAATGAATGAACTGCACTAATATGCTCAAGAGCACACCTATCCGTGAACTAAATATTAATTTTTGATTGAACCATGAATCAAGCCAAATTCTTTCAAATAATGGTTCGATTCCAGGAATTTTTAAATTCAAAATCCACCAAATTTTCTGCTCAGATTAGGGTTGATTCAGCTACTGGAAAAGTTAATGAGAATAAAAAATAGAGTAAAGGCTTCAATGTTAGTAAGATCTGAAGAAAATTTTCAGGTTGAATCATTGTTGAATTCAGTTCAAAAGTTGTTAGAATTAGCAGGGAAGTGTATTCTGCAGTATTAGGAAACACAAATATACAATCAGCAACAACTCCCAACTATTGCTACTCAGGTTACAGTTGCAATTTAAAAATGTGATTTGTCTTGACACAATTTAGAGCATAACCTTTTAAAAATAGTCATGCGAAAAAATTGTCCTGTTTTTCTTCGCATTTCCACCTCACAATGCAAATGTAGAAAGAGCATTTTCACTAATGCAGTCAGTGGACAAATGAAAGGAATAGGTTTAATGCTAAGTCTGTGAAAGGTGTTCTGTTTTTGCAGTGCAATTTCAAACATATGTAATGCAATGTTACGTACTTGAGAGGCAATCCAGAGATAATGAAAGAAATCATTTCACAAGACAAATATGAATGGGCTTATCCAAAACATTAGTAAATAATGTTTACACTGTTTTTGTTTGCATTAATAAATTTGTCCTCTTTTATGTCCTCTTTTTAAAATTCCAGATGACCTTTTTGTCCTCTTTTTTCCCCCAAAAACATGGAAATGCCCTCCTTTTCTGTGTACAGAAGATGGTAACCTTAGCTTACCTACATGACAAACCTTGTGGTAGAAGATATTACCATAGTGAAATGTTCTAAAAACCAACTTCTTCCTTTCCCCAGCCTAGTTTTAGTGTAAAAATATTGTATGAAAATGTGGAGCAATTGAATGAGTAAATTCGATACTATTTAAGCTATTTTTACAATTTGCATATTATCTACTGCAGTACCTAACTTAAAAGTATTTACCTATATTGTGTAATTTTGGTAACCAACTGAAATATTGTATTTCTGTATGTTTTTTAGTGGCTATTTTTAGTATTTTGATTTTTCATAGCTATTTGTATATTCTACAAATCAGTAAATATTTAGCTATTCATTCTTTCATTGATTCATTCTGGCATTTATTTCAGGTGGAGGAGAAGGCCAAGGTAGGAGAGGAGGGGGAGAAGGTGGAAGTGGTGGAGGAGGTGGATGGTGTGGAGGAAGCAGAGAGGCTGGAAGGGCCAGAGGGGTTGGGGGGTGAAGAGGGGGCAGAGGGGGTGGGGGTGTCGGAGGGGATGGAGAGGGAGGAGGAGGTGGGGGGGGCAGATGGTTTGGAGGAGGTGGAAGGGGCAGAGGGTGCAAAGGGATCGGAGGGGGCAGAGGAGATGGAGGGGGAAGAGGAGGTGGAGGGGGCAGACGGTTCGGAGGAGGTGGAGGGTAGGGCAGGCTGAAGGGGCGTAGGGAGAAGAAGGGCGGGAGGGGACAGAGGGGTCGGAGGGTGTGGATGGGGTCGGAGGGTGTGGATGGGGTTGGAGGGTGTGGATGGAGTGTCAGAGGCTGCCTTCTCACCTGTTGCCTTGTTGGCCAACCCATCATCTTGCAATGGCATTCACCAGGTGTCAAGGTGAGGAAAAGTGGTCAGATGCGCTGTAGGAAGATGGTTTATGATCATTGATATGCCATATGGTTGGGTTGAAGGGGTTGCTTGGCCAGGTCATAGGTGATGACTCTGTCGTGAGATGTTATTGACCCTCGGTGAATTTTTCATGCAACGAATTTATGCTTGATGAACGGACTGCGACAAGTTGTCGTAGAGCTTTAGGAAGTATTGTTACCTGTTTTATCAATGTTTTTTCTTAAATGAAGGAATCCAAAGATGAAGTTATGGTATCTACCCAAAATTTTCACTGCAAATGTACGATCTGGCTTTTAATTAATACAGTATTAATATTTAGAATACATTTTAAAATTTCTTTTTTCTCACAAACAAAAATTTGTAGCATAATGGGTATTTATGCTCAATCTGCAGAATTTCCTCATGACTTTTTTATATTCTCTTTGTTAGTGCTAAACGGATATCACTGCATTTTGTGTAGTTCTGAAAATGATATTTACTGGATTTCCCAAGGGTTTGATTTTTGCATTCTTTGGTCTTCAATATTTCTTAAATGTGTTTTTTTCTGATGTTGCTAAGTCGCTCAGGGTGCTATCAAAAGACGAGATATTAAGAGGATATAACTTGACTGTAGAAGTGAATGCCATAGCTATTTACAAGCCCCATTATTCACAGTGCTTTACAGTAGAACAGTTTGAATGTGTAAAGTTCCTTTATTTTCAGAGCAGATATGTGATAATAGCAAGAAAAATAATGCAATAAAACGGTCAAGTAGTGGGTGGGAGTTTTCTAAATTATTTGAATGTAATGTGTGCATGTGTATTTTTGGCTAATCACCCTCTTGGATTATTATAGGCATAGCTCCTTCCACACCAAACACACTCACAAGGAAGGGGGAAAACCCTGTGCCGGCATTAGCCAATCCTTAATGAAGACCATCAATGGAGCCAATGGCCTAACCTCCCTTCCGAAGGATGGAACGCTGAATTTCTGCAGTCCCCTCAAACCACACAAAAAGGGGGCCGGGTGGCCTTGGAAAAAATCCTACTTTCGTAGAATTCGTGCACGCTGTCCTTTCGAGCAGCTGGTGAATAGCAGCCAGCTGCCTAACCACTACATCACCAGCACTCCCTATATATGAATGAAAGAAATGTTTATTGTGTGCATAGTTCAATGTTGTTATTTCATAGAATTTTACTCTCTAATGTCATGGTGATTGGACAACACTTATCCAGTCACTCCTGTGTTCGTAATGTAGAGTAGGCATGTTTTAGCAAGAAATGGCATAATGTCAGTGTGGATTGGAACTTACAAATAAAAGTGGCTGTATCTTATATAATATTACAGTAATGTCTGTTTCCACCATTGTGATCTGGTGTACTACCATACTGATTTTTTAAAAATTGACATTTTTAGAAAGCTTAGGCCTCGGCATCGATGCAAAAGTTCTTTCATTAATATTGAACCCTTACCAAAGGGAAGCTTTTAACATTTTAAGTTCATCCCAGTTGTGCATACAACCCGCATAGTTCTTGGCGGCAACTTAGACTGATCCTTCCTGGGGGAACATCTATACCCTATCGAGTTTTTGAACAGTTCGTCAGCATCCAGTTTGCCACCGCATAGACTACATCTGGAACTCATCAATATTGTGATGTTGATCAGAGATTTAAACTCCAGTAAAGGATAAGTTAATGGAACACAAATGATTGTAAAAGGCTTTCAAGAACACTGTATAGCAGGGAAAGTTATCGGCACTGGAAAGACTGGTCCCATACCGAGGATTAAATTATGCCCATTAGTCCCTACAATTCCTTTCAAACTGTGTAGAAGACAATTTCTGATCAAAACCGCATTTTCAATGACAATCATCGAGGATCAAGGACAGATGATTACATGTGTTGGAATTCACCTAACATCGCCCGTTTTCTCCCAACATCAGCTGTATCTGGATTCTCCCGAGCTTCATCATGCAAGGGCATCACTGCTACCATCATTGAAGGACCTCAACAGTTTTTGGACAATGATAAAATGATAACGTCAAATTATGTATTCATAGAAATGTTGTAAATATAAAGGAAAAAAATCTTAATAAAATATTGTATATTAAAATACTTTGTTTGATTTTTCGTGCAAATTATTCGCACCGGCACAGCTAGTACATACATAAATATAATATGTGTCCTTCGCTTTGGGAGGCTTAGTGATCTCATCTTGAGATTTATAATTATTACCAGCTCTCATTGCATGATTGCAGCCCATTTTTTTAAATAAGTAATGGTTAAGGGATTGATTCTTGCCATGCACGCTTTGAAGGATTTGTCCCCCAACATTCCAAACCAGTAGTAGGAAATATGTCATTTTTAAAAATCTGATTGTAGCCTTTTTACTGATGTTTATCATGCTAGTGTATTATAATGAAAATTGTATTATAACTTGGGAGATGCCCATTGAAATTCAACCGGAAAGCATTTTGTGAAAATAAATATGAACATAAATATAGCCTGACTTTATTTGAATGGCAAGAAAACAAACTTTCATTATTTTAGGCATTCATTGTTCCAAGTTTCGAACATCTACGATGATTCTAAATACCTGATTTTAATATGTGAATGATTAATGTTCCACATTCATATGTATTTCTTCTCGTAAATGACGCAACGAATGATGTTTACATTGGATGCTATGAAAATATTTTCTCTCTCCTTTTCTCTCTCGTACTGATTGTAAGAGCATTCAAAGAATGCTTTCACCCATATGGATTGAAAAAAAAATATGATTTCGAGGTTTAACAATGCAATTGGTTTGCATGGAAACATCCCGTTAAATGGCAGGATTTCCCCAAAACATATCAATTAAACTTATAACATGAGGAATTTCGAACTTTATGCGGGAAAAGATTAACAGAAAAAGAAACATCATAATTTTTTCTTTTAAATGGGCTAGTTCCGAAAATCGTAGGCTAATTCTTTCTAATTTAGATCTCAAAAAGAATAAAATCCTGCAAGCCAAAAGGTGTTATCATATGGGAAATCGAATGGCCTACCTTGGAGTCGAAACTAGAACTTTTTTTGAGATTTCATTTTGCCATCATCTTACAATAAGTGAATCAATCATTCCTGCCAAAAATAAAAAGTGAATCTTGTTCCATTATCGAGCTATTTGCATTTTTATAGTGGTAGAGAGGGAGCCACAAAGGGACAGAAATAGCCTTTTATTATCGTAAGATTGTAAGATGTAAACATTATTTATTTATTTCTATGATGTTTCTCAGGATAATTCTTGTAAATATTCATCTTTATGTCAAAATCTATTGCTTCTTTTGAAATGGAGTACCGAATTTTTATTTGATTTTCAGAATATATACTTGTGGTGGAACCTGGAATGCAACACAACATGCAAACCTGTTCTGTTTTCGAAAAATGGACGCTCCTATAAATAGTACGCTAGTCATTTCTATAGATAAAATTTTCAGATTTGAACCGGACTTATTTATTGTACACTTTCAGTAAATATGCAAAATATAAAATGCATTCACAATCCCATTTTATTATCCCAGATTGTCCCTGTTTCCCTAAATCCTCTTTTCCTGAGCTCATCAAGCAACGCATGACTTGTTAAAAAGTTATCAGAATACATGTTATAACAACTGGGTTGGTCATCAATTACTGAAAGCATTTTGTTCACCACTTGAGTACCTAGGGGTGCAGTACTTTGGTTGTTGGAGGATTCTTTACCGCAATACAGAGAAAAATTGTAGCAGTAACCATTTTCTCCACACATTACCCATATTTGTTACCGAGCCTTATCAGTATACCCCTAATAAGTTTTTTTAATTGATGTTGCCCATAGTATCTGAAAATCATCTCATCTATAGATAAATTTCTGCACCATCTGCTGTATATTACATGAAAGGTACTTCTAACTCATCATCATTTCCTTCCTTTCCATCGGTAAGCTCATCAACTTCAGGTGGATGTGCAGCTATATCTGCTTCTATGTGTTCGGAAAATAAATATTCACAAGTCTCTTCTAGGCCTCTAAATATTTTACAACTCTTTGTTGAAGCTGATTAGTGAAAAAAATTATAAAATTTCACAACATATCATACCTACAGGAAAAATCTACACAATGCCCAGCATGCTATTTATAGGACAGTAAAGATTATCACTATTTTTTATTTCATCCATGGGAAATATATTACTAATAACTACCATAATGTATTGTTACTCTCATATACAAAGGGATTCAATGGAAATATTCATCACTCACTGTTTGTAGATAAAGTATATTTCGAAATGTATACTCAAGACCACACTGCATGTGGAAAGCTTAGTTTTGCAGATACGTAAATATCTTAGAACCGAATCTCCGAGGTGAATAACATGAAAAAATGCTTCACCAGTCCCTGGCGTTTACTATTGATACAAAGTAGTCATTTTTGTTTGAAATCTAGATCTGATAATCCAAGAAAACTAAGTGCCCTATAAATAATACTAAAGCAGTATGGATTATTTTTTTAAAATTTTTACAAATGAAATGGTTGAGAAATTTAACTGTTGCATACAATTGTAAACATTATATTTGTTTATTGTTTATTTTGATAATTCATTTATTTCCTTACAGTGAGGCAAATTCAATATAATTGTATGAAAAATACTACAAAATACAACTACAATTTTTATGTAACCTTTTTTTACACTTACAATAATAGGTAAGTATATATAACATCCACAATTATACAAGTGTACTTTATCTATTTAAATTTCTTACACCCATTACATATAGTTAGTTTCTCACTGTGCTGCTCACATATAAATTGATTGCATGCTGTACACTGTATCAGCTATTTCCTAACTCTTTTCCTGTCACACATACATCTTTAGCAGATAATATATTTAGAATTCAAAAAAGAGCCATAGCGATCATTGCTGGTAAACATCCTAGAGCCCCTTCTTGTCCCATATTTCAAGATCTACATATTCTTCCACTCCCCTACCTATATATCCTTTCCTTATTATGTCTTATTAACTCAAACATTAAGGAATACCCAAACAACTCATACCATCATGACCACAACATCAGAGCTAACAATGACGTTCACATCTACAGTTATAGAACCAAAATTTGTAGTCATGGACCTAAGGCAATATCCTACCAAACCCTTATAAAAATATTCAAAACAACGATTAAACTATATCTCCAAAGGAAACTTTTCTCTTCAGTAGAGGAATATCTCAACAACTCTTGATGTCCTAGTCTTAACACTGTCGATTGCCTTTTTGCATGTAACCCATTGCTTACCCTGAGATTATATAAGGGTAAATCATTGAAATGTTTTTATTAATTTTACTTTTATTTACTTTTTGATGTACATGATTTTTTTAATTCTGACCTGTCCAATATCAAAGTAACTGATTCAAGGACCAATAAACATAATTATCATTAAAGATATGGGTGTAGTAGGGCATACCTGCACGACCGTCAATATGAGATTAGAACTGTGGTTAAAATGAAGAAGGACCTTACCATACATGAAGAAATGTGAATATTTGCTACATTAGTGAATGTTCAAAGATCACATTGTCTCGCCAATAAGTTAAGTTCATTTCTGCCCTTCTGAAATTGTAGTGGCTACTATGGAAACTTTCAGAGGTGCTTGGTATACAAATTTAATCTTTTCCGGGCATGATGTTTGAAGATATTGTTCAGGTAAGATAAGAACAGGAATAGAGACATCAACATAAAAAAAAGTAAAATACTTAGTGTTTCATTTCCAAAAAGTAGCAATTTTTTGCAAGTAATAACAAGTCATAAATTTCTTCGTTTTATAGAGACAATAATTATTATTTATATTTCTTTCTGACAATGGAAAATCAAAGAATAACAAACTCCAGCATCACATACACATACTCAGAAATAGCTTCGCCGAATAAATTCTTCTATGTAGATGTTTAGGTGATTTCTCTTTGTTCCAAATTCTTTCTTATGGCGCACCTTAAACTTCTGCCTGTGCTTTCAATAGTTTGCGTGTGTGCATCATTTTATTTTGTTGGTCCACAAAATTTTCGCTGTGATTCACTTTCCAGTGTTTGTACCTGGAAGGATGTTAATTTATCCTTTCGTAAGCTTTCCAGCAATCCGATATTGTTTTAGTTCCGGGAAGAACGTACTTTTCACTTAATGGTAGTAAAGTATCGGCGTTTCCTTTTTAACTATTTCGAGAAAACATATCTGCGTTCCTCTTTCATTCCGAAAACCCACTGTTGATCAATGACAACAAATCCTCGATTGCTTTTCCTCTTCGTAATGACTGTCCCATCTATTTCCACTATTTCTCCAGGTCCTTCAAGAGTTTGTTGGTTGTAAAAAAATATAGGCAACCAATATCCCTGAAGAAGTTGTTACAATCAGCAATATTCTTTTGACTTACAGTGGATCCGTCACATTTACGCATGTCAAACGTTATTTCCGCTACGTTGTGCGTTTTTTAGAGCAGTAGTAGGTTAAGTGAAGTGCTTCTTTCGTTGTTATTTTTACGCCCTCAAAAAAGGGTCTCTTCATAAATCCTTCAGTTGTGTTACAATGGTTGCATTTCCAACTGATTTTTAAAAATTTTCATCTGTCAAGCCTAGTGATCACCATTACGTTTTTATGTTATGTACAGATATTCTTGGTTATTGTTGTCAACGAATACAACATTCGTAGTAGCTGAATTAAACAAGATATAATATAAATACGTTTTATTTTCATTCGTACGCCTGGTGCACATAGTAAATGAAAGGAGATGGATTATTCGCGACGAACAAGTGAACTTAAACACGTTTAGTTTCGTCACGTATACGTACACTCAGCTTTTGCAAGTAATGAGAAATAAATAATTTACGACGAGGGAATGAATGTGAACGTCAAAATTACTATTGCTCATCTCAAGTGAGGTATGTACGATTTAAATAATTTAATTGTCGACCGTTCTATTAATAACTACCTACGGATTATAAAATAAATCGGCAAATCACAAATTCTATATTTCCTTGACATCGCTTCTGATATATCCTTTAGCAGTTGATAGACTAAGCCGTTATAATTTATCTATTTTTCTAAATTGATTAAATCAAACAATGGAGGCTTTTTTTCCTTTGTCGTCCAGCGGGACACCTCTGTTGGCCGTTCCCGTGGAAACCACACCATTCGGGACTAGTTCATTCTTGTTCAACGAACGAAAGATGGATCAATTTAGCAGTCAAGGTATGTGAATTGATTTCCGCTTAATCTCACCTCCAATCCTCTTAGTTGGCGCAGACTACAATTTTTAGGAAACATTTCTCATAAATTGTCCAACCTTTATCCTAAACTTAAACTTAAACCTACTTTCTACTCTCCAGTTACATTTTCCAAATTATTCATCAACGCTAAAGACCCGATACAGTTGTCATTAAGAAGTGGTGTGTATATAAACTTTCTTGTGATGATTGCGGAGCGGTCTACTTAGGCCAAACGGGGAGGAGTTTGACAAGAGGTTTTAATGTGCATAAGCGATACTTCCGTTTAAATAATTTGAATTCTCAATTTGCGAAACATCTTTTACACCTTCCTTCAACCCTAAATTCCTCCACTTTGGAATTAAAGGTCGCAAATTGGATGCTCTTGAACAGCTAGAGATAATTATTTGTGAAGACTCGCTTCCCTTAAATGAACACCTTTCCCACAATCATCTCCTCTATTTAGCTTACCGAATATTTTCTAAATACGCTATATCAACGTTGTTGTCTTTGGTTCTTTTACCAAGTTTTTGTAACTATGTCGCTTTTGCCTTCCTTTCAAACCCCTTCCTTTTCCTAACCGTTTATTCAATTACCTTCCATTCATTCGTTTTCTTTCTAACCCCTCCCCCCACCTTTTCCCCTATGTATTGGAACGGCTTTTATATTTTATCACCTGATGATGCTACGATCGTAGTGAAGCCGGTCGTGCATAATAAATTTGTGCAATTGACTAAGTTCTTTCTTTTTCTCGGTGAGTAAATTCCACAGGTTGACCTCATTATTGATACTTTTCCTTCATATTCATCTGTTTCCTTCTGTTAGGTACACGCCTTTAACCAAGCTTTCATCCTATTCTTCTTCTTAGTATCCACTACCTTGTGTTTTCATCCTTTTTTTCGTTTCTCGATATTCGCATGAACTTGGATTTTTCCTATCCATATGTTTCCAAGGATATTTTGCTGACTTAATGTTGTTAACTGCGTCCGTCGAAGATCGACTTCATCTTTCGAAACATTCGACCTCAGTACAAACACTAGCTATTAATGCACACAGAACCAGTAAATTATATCTTCTACAACATCTTTCTTAGCTTGAAACGATGAAACATTTACCTTCGTAAGGAAATAGGTCGTGAATACAAGTGCTCCGATCAAAGTAGTTTAATGAGTTGATATAAACGATAGTTTTCAGCAATTCTTTATTTGATAACATATGAATAGTTTGAAATGTATAAAAAAGAGCAAAGCCGTCGACATACGTTAAATTTGAAATTCTTTTGTCATTTGTGTCTGCAGGTTTGAACGTTTACGCCATGATTGGGGTGGCCATATCAATTTTTATTTGCCTAATTATTAAGCTGGCGTGGGAAGTTTTAAGACGGTGCCGCGTCGGAAGGAGGAGGAGACGGTGGTGCATAGAGGATGGGGTCCCCGTGGCCCAGAATTTATCTGTAAGTAAAATACGCCTAAACCGCTAATTACTTCCTCTATTATGTTATAAACCCTTCTAATACGTTCTTTCATATAGTTGATTACAAAGATGTCCAATGGCCTCTGGCGAATGTGAAATTCTCGTTTTCGAAGAATGTTTTTCTTCAAATATTCACTTATTAAGAACAAATACACAATATTTTCTTATACTTAAATTTAGATCAGTCGCGCTACAAAATTGTTGACAAAATTTTACTATTTATTGTACCTGGCAGTGCTAGATTTGACAGAGCATATTTATTTACGTCATTCTAAATTATTATAAACTTACAATAATAAGGAGCAGTCCACTCATTATTTATTTAATAAATATTTCTTAAACTACCTCTACGTTACGTTCACAATTAAAACTTTCCGAAGATAAAAAGATTAGGGACTTTGCTTAGATTGCGTCGATAGGATGTGACTGATTGACATTTTAATGACACTTTGATTGTTGCAAATAGTAGGACATATTATACTATATTATTTATTTCCACATTTGGTTTTTTACTATAGCGATGTGTTAATAAAATTTTGAAATAAGTATTTCAACTATTGGGCCCCCCCAAACATTTGGGGCCATAGCCGCGCACCCAGTGGGTCTATGCTTATATTTGTTGTTAATCAATTTTAGTAATTAGTATTTCAATTCGCTTAAAGGATATCCTAATACCAAAGTGGTTTTGATAGATTAATTAGCCTTCGGAAATCAATCTTGATGTTAAAACCAACAGGCAAATACTACTCCAACGGTTTTGCTCTGATCCACCGTCGGATCCAAAACTAACAAGTATTCATAACAGCTTAACACAGCCCCCCCCCCCCCCCCGAAGAAAGCCATCTCTATTTATCATATTCCGTCTCAAATTTCAAATTGTTCTAAAATTTCTACAAGATTTTCCAGGGAGATTTCCATTTTTCATTTATTACATCACCATATTACATAAATATCAATTTTAAGGTAAAAAATATACAATTTTTTATTCATTGACTGTCTTCGGAGATTTTCCTTCGCCTTACGTTTTAACTACAGCCAGTGTAGCTCACATTTGCCATCTCAATAAATAGACTGTTTGCAATATTATAGTTTTCCGTTTTCCAAATTTATTAAAAATAACAAAGGATTCGTAAAGTGCGTATCGTAATATACTATTAGTAGGTACGTATGCAACCAAGAATGAATTTTTGATTTATATTTGAATGGAAAAAAACGGAATATCTACAGACGGACGGACGGCAAAGAGATAACAATTGGTCGTATTTTTTTAAAACGCTACAAATCGATGAAGAATTTTGTTACAAATATAAAATTGCCTTTCATCTGCGTGCCTAGTGAAGAAGAAATGAGTTAAAACGTTTGTTTCCGGATTATTATTTATCTTATATTATTTTTTAACAGTTAGGCTGCTAGTTACGCCCTTGCATCGAAGGCCATTCTCCCTATCCCCTCTCGCCCGTAAATACATATGTTCAATTAACACCATTGCTGTTACGCCAATACTGTAGAAATATCGCACCTACTCATAACACAGTCGTGCGTGTTTTGTCGAAAAAAATACATGAGATTGGGATACTTCGTATTGGTAACACGAATTCCACATTTTTACCATTTATTGTGATTTTAGACGTTATTTTACCGCGCATGAAAATAGGAATTCGTGAATTACCGACCTATAGACATGTCGCAACGTTCTTCTTCCTTATTTTTTTCTTTCCTAGGAGATCTTCCTCTGTAATGTTCGTTTAAATTGTCTTTTACAAGGAAAAAATAGGATCCGAGGACACCATCAATATAAAAAATAACGATGCATGTCAAATATGCGACCTACACGTGAGCTGTTATCAACGTCGTCTAATATGCGATGTACACATGTGAGGTGTAATCTACGCACGGAAAACATTCCTCATGAAGCACTATTTGCAATCTAAGGATGAATTAATAACATTATTAATGTTGCTATCTCGTGGGTTCCCGAGACTATACAAATAAATAAAAATAAAATATTCTTCGTTCGCCATTGAAAAAGTTGATGCGGGAGTTTTATGAGAGATTTGGTTGGGTGAGATCTTGTGGTGTACAATTGAAAGATGGATTGCAAGTACGTACCACGGTTGGAAGCGAAGGGGTACTCCGTGGGACAACGATGTAGTGAACAAGACGTAGGAACAATTATAGTTAATGGTTTCAGGCGTCACTTGGTGGAATTTCTACATAATGTAAAATAAAGAGACTTTTTGTAATTCTGCATAAATTTGATTAAAACTACCTTGGTTTCGTTGCAATGCAACATCACCATGTGCGTTTCTCAAAACTATTTCAAGTTTAATGGAAGTTTTTATAAATTAGATGGACTAGCCATGGGCTCTCCTTTGTCGCCACTACTTGCAGACATTTACATGGTCAATGTTGAAGGTAATTTATTTTCTTCAAGATAACACCTGACGATGTTGCATTACGACAAAACCTAGGTCGTTTTAAATAAATTTATTTGGAATTACAACAAGTCTCTTTATTTTACATTCCGTAGGAACAAAGCATGAGGCAGCTACCCTAGGGTGACCAGGCGACCCGGAAAATCCGGGACTGTCCCGGAATTTTACTTAACGTACCATTGTCCCGATAAAGTTCTTCGGGGCACCCATTTGTCCCGGATTTTTTGTTTCTGCCTTGCAAAACCTCCTCGCCACGAAAATGTCATAAATGTCTTTAATCCGAATCGCATTCATTATATTGGAAAATACAGAAATTACTTATTAAATCTTGTTACAATCGGTGCTATTCCTATATTCCAGAGCAGACCGCATAGATGAAGAAATTGTGTAGTTTTGGTTTGTGTTTCGGGCGCATGATGCGCATGTAGAAAGAATTTTGTATGATTTGACAAACAAGACAGCCTTGACGTGAAAACAATCAATACCATTATATTAAGCGCGTTTAAATTAAATATAAATTTTCAAGTTTTTTCCGATGATTAAAAGTAATAAAAATTTGAATGACGCAGGCAGGCATAGTCTAAAAATTAATGAAAAATTATATAAATTTACATAAAATGAAATAGAAGCCATATGGTGTTATTCTATCTTCTACGCTATTTATATACACATTTAACTTTATTATTTGCCCTATTGTTACCTATAAATCGTGATATCTTGTGTTGTAAGTATTTTACATATTCATTTAATTGAAATTCTTTGTTAATACATTAAACAAAATTGTGCTCTGTATTTGCGAAACTTATCTACTTTAAATTTAAGTACATATAACTAAACCCGGATTTTTCCCGATTATATCCCGGATTTTCCTGTTCAGGTCGTGTTATGTTCCGGTTGGTTTTTGAGTGTCAATCGCATATTAGACATGATCGCATGCTAGACCGTCACCTAAAAGGTAATTAATCCACTCCAAGGTTTTAGCAAGAGTGTTAGGAGGTTTTTGTATTTTTCGACTTTGATAGGAACAAGCTGCACACAACTCGAGTTCAAACATAAAATTCCATACCAAACTCCCTATTTCACGAAATTAAATATCTTCTCACAACGGAAGGACCTTTTTGATGTATCAGTATTTTTACATGTCGATATATTCCTACAGGTATGTTGTTGATATATCGGTACATTATATTTTTTGGCATCCCAATTTCAATAAAACCTTGCCGTTTGCGTATTTGATGGTTCGCGATGCGTGCGTACGTGTCAGTCAGTCGAGATGGCAATTTCGCGGAAAATGAGAAGTATTCAGCGAGAACTCTCGCATTCATTATCTTACACACATGAGTTCCGCTTGGCTCAAATGATGTTGACTTGGAGATCGCGTTACTTTAATTACGAGTTATCTTCATACAGACCCTCCCCGGTTGACGCAAAACTCGACCGACGTTAATGCCACTTTACGTGAAAACATCCGAGTTAGGAAATTGAAGTTAGCAGGCAAGCGGAAAAATTAACGTGGTGGAATACACATGGGTGCGTCTCGCGGTCGACTTCCTCGCATAGGGTGAGTGTGTTCTGCTTGGTCTTCATGCCTTGTTGTGCTGATTGTGCGTAGCTCGTGTTATTTCCGCAAAATACGTGACTTTTGCATCCCCAGTCATGGCTGGTAAGAGTAAAATTGATTGTGAAGGTGCCAGTGCTACGAAGAAGAGACGTACGATAAATCGCGAGGACAATCTCGACATCGTGAAGCGATATGAAACCGACCAATAACAGAATATAATGTGACATATCGTACTGTAATTTTCGACTTGCGCAACCGAACCCTTATGAAGGTCGGAGACCGTGTGTATATGGTGTATTTTAGGCGCTGCAGGGCCCACCGACAAGTCATACACTAAATGATATGTTAAGGAAATTGTAACTCAGCACCTGGAGCAAAAAAAACTTGAAGCTGTAAAATAATATATCTTTAAGGAGATTATGAGGAAGTGTGCAGCTTAGTCTTAGTTTCATTAAATTTTAAATTTATTGAGAATCTTCATCAAATAACTTCATAGCTATATAATTACGTTAACTCATCTTGTTCTTTTCTTGTTCAGGGTGAAGAAGAATACACCCATGCCCCAAAAGGGATTTTAAAAAAGCCTGATGGAAAAAGGGCCCAGCTACACGTGAGTGTTTTTAACGATGCTCTGATTTTTCTGCATTCTATTTACTCTGATGCCCGAATGCAATTTGATAGTGCCAATCATAGAAAAAAAGCTTTTCCTCTCCCAAAGATTTTTATGTGCATATTAAATTATTGTAACTACCCACTACTTATCCTATTGTCAGGTCTGGCTACAGATGTGATGTGTGTGTTGGTGAGAGATAGATAGATGGAAAGATATACGGATTATCGTCTTTATTCGGACGAAATTTGGACCATAAGGTCCATTCTTACATTTAACCCTTCGTCCATATAATGAATATTAAAAATAAAAGTATTGCAATGGAGAGTATATACAAAACCTAAAGAGATATAAGTGAAGACAGATATAACTTTGAGGGGAAAATCTAGGCTTGTTCTTCCTAGTAAAATCCACGCAGGAAAACACCCACAGATAAGGGGGTGCGAAAATCCTACATAGTGTATATATCACAATGAAAAGCTGCAACGAAATATTGCCAGTCGAAAAGTCACTTCCTGACGGCCCGATAGATATTGAATGTCGAGAGTTTGCAGTTGTTTTTTTTTAACCTTGCCATATGTGTATGACAATTTTGAACCGTAATGAGGCTGTGTATGGTATCAAAATTCAAACATATATCCAGTATGCCAAAGGACATGAAAAAGACTGAAAACACGAGAGACCCAAAGTGAGCAGAATGCGAATATTTGAAGTCAATTATTTAATTCACACGTAGGGAACAGAGAGCGAAAAAGAGGAAACAAAATTGGTCAAGATAATGAAAGGTTGGATGTTTTTTCTTATAAACGTTGATAGTTTCAAGGTTTCCGAATCCATTTTTATTCTGAGCGACTTTTCCCGATGGACACTGCATTGTATCCAAATAAAAATTGGTGTACAGGTTTCCCTCTCTTTATGCGGGGGTTGCGTTCTAGGAAAGTGACGCATCAAGTGAAATCGCATAAACAGAACCCGTATTTACATGTAAATATAGGGATACATTCCTCAATTAATCCTACATCCCCTCCAAGATGCTCTTCTTTCGCTCCATCAGGACTTCTTATGCGCTGGTTACAAAATTAAAACAATTAACACTAAATTATACTCGCCAATAAAAGGAAGCAGACGAGCACAAGTGGTGTCTGCTGTGAGTGACATAATAGTGGAGGTTTAAAGTGCCGGAGGGTTGGCTTGGCCCAATGCAAGTTCCGCGGGCAAGGAGACGAAAATTCTCAAGTGTGCTCAGACAGTATCACACGAAATCTCCCTCTCCACTCTCATCTCTTTTACTGTAGTACTAATACGCGCACCATAAGAGACAATGAGAAACTCAATGGTCGCCTTGTGGTGAAGTGCAGAACTTTCTTTCATTTGTATTGCACTGGCCGCGTAACCACATAAGAGCGAATAAAAGGCGCATAAAAAGAAATTCCGGTACCAATAAGTTTGTCGCATAATAACGAATTCTCATATAGCAACCAGCATAAAGAGAGGGAAACTTGTATTTAAATTGCTCTACATATTGTATTTGGTTACTCCCTTCATAATTCCAACTACCAGTAGTGGTTCTCCTCTTCCTTACCCAGATCCACAGTAAAATATTGTATTTCCTCAAAATGAGAATGTGAAATTCCTTGAAAGTTTCCTTTTTTCCAATTCCAGATACAAAATGAGTATAATTTACTGATTCATTATTAAAGGAGCCGAATAAGGTAAAATTATCAATCATAGATAAGAGAGGTCAAGGGTACGATAATGGTTCAGATATGAATATACGAAATATAAACTTCAGAGCGTTTTTAATCCCTGTAGGGCTCTTTCTTTAAATTTACTTGTGAATAACGGTGCAAAAATTCAGAGCAAAGAAATTGGTTTCCTTTCTGCTGTGCAAGAATTTTATATTTTCTCCTTTGAGTCTACAAAACAGTGGGAAGTGTCGAACAAGTATGTTTTCAGAATGACCTTAAAAAGTAACGACAACTAGTACTATAAATTAAAAACTGAACCCTTACGCAAGTCTGAGGATCTCTGTTTATGGTGTGTTAAGTGATTGCAGAATGCACCGACAACTCACAAACCAAATATATTACATATTAAGTACTCAGACGTGACTCAGAACATGGGAAAAATAAATATTTAATGGAACTGTAAAATGAATTATTATTCTGAGACTATTTATAAATTTGCAGCTTTGTCTTTCTTCTTTGATTAAATTGTACATTTTTCGTGAAACTTCATAAACTTCATTTCACGACTAAATATTTGAGCTACTGAACAAACAGAAAAACAAATGAGTTTTTTCATGTGGCGTTGGTTTCATAATGATGTTCCTGCATTCTGTTTTTTCTGAAGCCTGTGGCATATCATAGAAGAAAAGCTTTTTTTCTCCCAAACATTTATACGTACAAAATCATTGGCACTTACTTTCATTGCTAATTTTTCCCTTTCGTTTTTGATTGCTATAACACTCCCCCTTCATCGCCCAATGTCCCGGTTTGGTTCTTTACTATTATAATATAATACTTGCATATATTCAGTAAAACCCCTTATTTAGACTTAAAATAACGTTTGTTAAAAAACTCGCTAAGTCAGGCTCAAAGAATACGCCGACGAACTGATAGCTTCAATTTAATGACTAAAGAGCCGCCGACTGAACTAGATCTATTCTCGCCTCAGACGCTTTTCAAGTACACTGTAACATTTACGCTTAATGTGTCTACAATGCAACAAGAATCATGTACCACTGAAAGGACGTGCGGAATGTACGGTGATTTTTCGAAACACGATTTTATAATCTTTTAAAATCACTAGTACTCGAATATAACGCGGGGACTACTTTTAAGGTTTCATTTTTTGGAAAAAGAACATCGCGTTATATTCGGGGCAATACGGTAATTTAAATTGCAACAAACTACAAATTAACTTAAATTTAATTTCAAACTTTGGAGAGCCAAATATAGTGGAAAGTGTTAAAACATGATAGCGCCCAACTTTCACGTCTTTTCAATGGCATTCATAATTGGCTCGAAGAGTAAATAGCATCAATAGTATTTCTGTATCTAGGTGCGCTGTTTATGCTCTGCTAGTGTGATTAGGGAAATAGGGAAATTGATGCGGTGGACAGGTCCGTGTTTTTTCATGGTTAGACTTGGTTTTCCATATACTCCTATTTTCCACTGTCCTCTTCATATCTTTGTAACTCTCTTTCCCATTTATATCATCTATCTGCTGAAACATTTTTCTAACTTTTTCCATCTAGATGTTATGTATATATATGCCCTGGTTTGGTACCCTGGATATATGGTATGCCTAATTATGTAATAATAAAACAATAAATACATAATTATATATTTTCAAAAACAAAACATTATTTCGCCTATTACAAGATTGAAAATATAAATCAAAATTATCTGCTGAATTTCCATATATATTTTATAATGTTTAGATGTTTTTACCAGTTTCCTTACTTTACCAAATTTTTTTCCCAGGTCAGATTCAGATTCAACATAGATGATGAGAAATCCTCCCAGACAAATGGTGGCATGGAATTGGTAAATCCCATTTTTATTAAAATATCTTATATGGTCTGCCCGTATCTCCATCTCGAATCAACCATGTATTGAGGTTTGACTCAGGTTAAATGGTTTCTAACTTTTTTACTGCTTCACAAACCAATTTAACTTTACCAAAATTATATAATCAAGTTTAGTAAGTCAAAATTTATTCTTTACATTTTAGTTAAAAGCATAAAATTTATCTTTAAATAATTTATTTTAAATTATTTTAATACCATGGTAGGCTACATTAATTAGTCTCAGAGGTTTCAATGGGACATATCAGATTTAATCCTCTGAAGAATTCGCCCAGAAATTTTTAACAAAGAGTCACGCATGGCCATTTTGACATGTATAGCACGTGGAGCAGGTGAAAACTGCTTGGGAAGCAAGGCACTGGGTTGTGCACCATCGGTGCCGGGGATAATATGTAAAACTAAAAACACATGTAAAAATTTGCCCCAGTACCATGTGGAAAGAATTGGTATAAAGTCTTATGTTGATTATGGAACTAGTAAAATAACTTGCCAAAAAATCCTCAACGTTTTGAGATGATTCAGATCAACTTTAGGAGTCAAATAACAATAAGTTTTACTTGAAACTAAAAGAAGATATACTTTTATGGCAATGTGGGAGAACTATTGAGAATAACTTATAATCAGAAAGGTTTACCAGAAAAAAATAAATTATAAACACATCACCTACGGAACTTATTCAGTTAATATCCAAGTGAATAATGCAATATATTTGGCATATGGCACTTAATCAAAATATTAATAAGTGATTACTTTATTGTTAAGTGCTCACTGGCTCCTTCTTATCCTTCTGAAACTGTCATTGATTTTTATTTTAATATATTATATCTTATTTCCATTTTGTTATGTATATATATATATATATATTTATCATATGGAATGAAAAAGCTATATAATATAGATCAGTGATTCTCAAACTTTCAATTGTCGCATCCCCCTTGAATATCATACAGCCGCCTTTGAATTGAAAATAGCAAAAATAAGAAAATGTATTCATTTTATATAACTTTCAATAATTATATATCACATCATTTTTCCAAAAATTTCCTGAAAAATTTTGTTTTCAGAGAAAACTTTATTTTATTGACACTTCACCTTGCATCGAAATCATTTTATGGCCCACAGTTTGAGAAACACATGTACAGTCATTAATAAAAAGAGAAGATTTAGTATGAAATGGATAAAAATTTTAGTAGCTACAAGAGACCAAACCAAATAATGAATGAACTGCACTAATATGCTCAAGAGCACACCTATCCGTGAACTAAATATTAATTTTTGATTGAACCATGAATCAAGCCAAATTCTTTCAAATAATGGTTCGATTCCAGGAATTTTTAAATTCAAAATCCACCAAATTTTCTGCTCAGATTAGGGTTGATTCAGCTACTGGAAAAGTTAATGAGAATAAAAAATAGAGTAAAGGCTTCAATGTTAGTAAGATCTGAAGAAAATTTTCAGGTTGAATCATTGTTGAATTCAGTTCAAAAGTTGTTAGAATTAGCAGGGAAGTGTATTCTGCAGTATTAGGAAACACAAATATACAATCAGCAACAACTCCCAACTATTGCTACTCAGGTTACAGTTGCAATTTAAAAATGTGATTTGTCTTGACCCAATTTAGAGCATAACCTTTTAAAAATAGTCATGCGAAAAAATTGTCCTGTTTTTCTTCGCATTTCCACCTCACAATGCAAATGTAGAAAGAGCATTTTCACTAATGCAGTCAGTGGACAAATGAAAGGAATAGGTTTAATGCTAAGTCTGTGAAAGGTGTTCTGTTTTTGCAGTGCAATTTCAAACATATGTAATGCAATGTTATGTACTTGAGAGGCAATCCAGAGATAATGAAAGAAATCATTTCACAAGACAAATATGAATGGGCTTATCCAAAACATTAGTAAATAATGTTTACACTGTTTTTGTTTGCATTAATAAATTTGTCCTCTTTTATGTCCTCTTTTTAAAATTCCAGATGACCTTTTTGTCCTCTTTTTTCCCCCAAAAACATGGAAATGCCCTCCTTTTCTGTGTACAGAAGATGGTAACCTTAGCTTACCTACATGACAAACCTTGTGGTAGAAGATATTACCATAGTGAAATGTTCTAAAAACCAACTTCTTCCTTTCCCCAGCCTAGTTTTAGTGTAAAAATATTGTATGAAAATGTGGAGCAATTGAATGAGTAAATTCGATACTATTTAAGCTATTTTTACAATTTGCATATTATCTACTGCAGTACCTAACTTAAAAGTATTTACCTATATTGTGTAATTTTGGTAACCAACTGAAATATTGTATTTCTGTATGTTTTTTAGTGGCTATTTTTAGTATTTTGATTTTTCATAGCTATTTGTATATTCTACAAATCAGTAAATATTTAGCTATTCATTCTTTCATTGATTCATTCTGGCATTTATTTCAGGTGGAGGAGAAGGCCAAGGTAGGAGAGGAGGGGGAGAAGGTGGAAGTGGTGGAGGAGGTGGATGGTGTGGAGGAAGCAAAGAGGCTGGAAGGGCCAGAGGGGTTGGGGGGTGAAGAGGGGGCAGAGGGGTTGGGGGTGTCGGAGGGGATGGAGAGGGAGGAGGAGGTGGGGGGGGCAGATGGTTTGGAGGAGGTGGAAGGGGCAGAGGGTGCAAAGGGATCGGAGGGGGCAGAGGAGATGGAGGGGGAAGAGGAGGTGGAGGGGGCAGACGGTTCGGAGGAGGTGGAGGGTAGGGCAGGCTGAAGGGGCGTAGGGAGAAGAAGGGCGGGAGGGGACAGAGGGGTCGGAGGGTGTGGATGGGGTCGGAGGGTGTGGATGGCGTCGGAGGGTGTGGATGGAGTGTCAGAGGCTGCCTTCTCACCTGTTGCCTTGTTGGCCAACCCATCATCTTGCAATGGCATTCACCAGGTGTCAAGGTGAGGAAAAGTGGTCAGATGCGCTGTAGGAAGATGGTTTATGATCATTGATATGCCATATGGTTGGGTTGAAGGGGTTGCTTGGCCAGGTCATAGGTGATGACTCTGTCGTGAGATGTTATTGACCCTCGGTGAATTTTTCATGCAACGAATTTATGCTTGATGAACGGACTGCGACAAGTTGTCCTAGAGCTTTAGGAAGTATTGTTACCTGTTTTATCAATGTTTTTTCTTAAATGAAGGAATCCTAAGATGAAGTTATGGTATCTACCCAAAATTTTCACTGCAAATGTACGATCTGGCTTTTAATTAATACAGTATTAATATTTAGAATACATTTTAAAATTTCTTTTTTCTCACAAACAAAAATTTGTAGCATAATGGGTATTTATGCTCAATCTGCAGAATTTCCTCATGACTTTTTTATACTCTCTTTGTTAGTGCTAAACGGATATCACTGCATTTAGTGTAGTTCTGAAAATGATATTTACTGGATTTCCCAAGGGTTTGATTTTTGCATTCTTTGGTCTTCAATATTTCTTAAATGTGTTTTTTTCTGATGTTGCTAAGTCGCTCAGGGTGCTATCAAAAGACGAGATATTAAGAGGATATAACTTGACTGTAGAAGTGAATGCCATAGCTATTTACAAGCCCCATTATTCACAGTGCTTTACAGTAGAACAGTTTGAATGTGTAAAGTTCCTTTATTTTCAGAGCAGATATGTGATAATAGCAAGAAAAATAATGCAATAAAACGGTCAAGTAGTGGGTGGGAGTTTTCTAAATTATTTGAATGTAATGTGTGCATGTGTATTTTTGGCTAATCACCCTCTTGGATTATTATAGGCATAGCTCCTTCCACACCAAACACACTCACAAGGAAGGGGGAAAACCCTGTGCCGGCATTAGCCAATCCTTAATGAAGACCATCAATGGAGCCAATGGCCTAACCTCCCTTCCGAAGGATGGAACGCTGAATTTCTGCAGTCCCCTCAAACCACACAAAAAGGGGGCCGGGTGGCCTTGGAAAAAATCCTACTTTCGTAGAATTCGTGCACGCTGTCCTTTCGAGCAGCAGGTGAATAGCAGCCAGCTGCCTAACCACTACATCACCAGCACTCCCTATATATGAATGAAAGAAATGTTTATTGTGTGCATAGTTCAATGTTGTTATTTCATAGAATTTTACTCTCTAATGTCATGGTGATTGGACAACACTTATCCAGTCACTCCTGTGTTCGTAATGTAGAGTAGGCATGTTTTAGCAAGAAATGGCATAATGTCAGTGTGGATTGGAACTTACAAATAAAAGTGGCTGTATCTTATATAATATTACAGTAATGTCTGTTTCCACCATTGTGATCTGGTGTACTACCATACTGATTTTTTAAAAATTGACATTTTTAGAAAGCTTAGGCCTCGGCATCGATGCAAAAGTTCTTTCATTAAAATTGAACCCTTACCAAAGGGAAGCTTTTAACATTTTAAGTTCATCCCAGTTGTGCATACAACCCGCATAGTTCTTGGCGGCAACTTAGACTGATCCTTCCTGGGGGAACATCTATACCCTATCGAGTTTTTGAACAGTTCGTCAGCATCCGGTTTGCCACCGCATAGACTACATCTGGAACTCATCAATATTGTGATGTTGATCAGAGATTTAAACTCCAGTAAAGGATAAGTTAATGGAACACAAATGATTGTAAAAGGCTTTCAAGAACACTGTATAGCAGGGAAAGTTATCGGCACTGGAAAGACTGGTCCCATACCGAGGATTAAATTATGCCCATTAGTCCCTACAATTCCTTTCAAACTGTGTAGAAGACAATTTCTGATCAAAACCGCATTTTCAATGACAATCATCGAGGATCAAGGACAGATGATTACATGTGTTGGAATTCACCTAACATCGCCCGTTTTCTCCCAACATCAGCTGTATCTGGATTCTCCCGAGCTTCATCATGCAAGGGCATCACTGCTACCATCATTGAAGGACCTCAACAGTTTTTGGACAATGATAAAATGATAACGTCAAATTATGTATTCATAGAAATGTTGTAAATATAAAGGAAAAAAATCTTAATAAAATATTGTATATTAAAATACTTTGTTTGATTTTTCGTGCAAATTATTCGCACCGGCACAGCTAGTACATACATAAATATAATATGTGTCCTTCGCTTTGGGAGGCTTAGTGATCTCATCTTGAGATTTATAATTATTGCCAGCTCTCATTGCATGATTGCAGCCCATTTTTTAAAATAATTAATGGTTAAGGGATTGATTCTTGCCATGCACGCTTTGAAGGATTTGTCCCCCAACATTCCAAACCAGTAGTAGGAAATATGTCATTTTTAAAAATCTGATTGTAGCCTTTTTACTGATGTTTATCATGCTAGTGTATTATAATGAAAATTGTATTATAACTTGGGAGATGCCCATTGAAATTCAACCGGAAAGCATTTTGTGAAAATAAATATGAACATAAATATAGCCTGACTTTATTTGAATGGCAAGAAAACAAACTTTCATTATTTTAGGCATTCGTTGTTTCAAGTTTCGAACATCTACGATGATTCTAAATACCTGATTTTAATATGTGAATGATTAATGTTCCACATTCATATGTATTTCTTCTCGTAAATGACGCAACGAATGTTGTTTACATTGGATGCTATGAAAATATTTTCTCTCTCCTTTTCTCTCTCGTACTGATTGTAAGAGCATTCAAAGAATGCTTTCACCCATATGGATTGAAAAAAAAATATGATTTCGAGGTTTAACAATGCAATTGGTTTGCATGGAAACATCCCGTTAAATGGCAGGATTTCCCCAAAACATATCAATTAAACTTATAACATGAGGAATTTCGAACTTTATGCGGGAAAAGATTAACAGAAAAAGAAACATCATAATTTTTTCTTTTAAATGGGCTAGTTCCGAAAATCGTAGGCTAATTCTTTCTAATTTAGATCTCAAAAAGAATAAAATCCTGCAAGCCAAAAGGTGTTATCATATGGGAAATCGAATGGCCTACCTTGGAGTCGAAACTAGAACTTTTTTTGAGATTTCATTTTGCCATCATCTTACAATAAGTGAATCAATCATTCCTGCCAAAAATAAAAAGTGAATCTTGTTCCATTATCGAGCTATTTGCATTTTTATAGTGGTAGAGAGGGAGCCACAAAGGGACAGAAATAGCCTTTTATTATCGTAAGATTGTAAGATGTAAACATTATTTATTTATTTCTATGATGTTTCTCAGGATAATTCTTGTAAATATTCATCTTTATGTCAAAATCTATTGCTTCTTTTGAAATGGAGTACCGAATTTTTATTTGATTTTCGGAATATATACTTGTGGTGGAACCTGGAATGCAACACAACATGCAAACCTGTTCTGTTTTCGAAAAATGGACGCTCCTATAAATAGTACGCTAGTCATTTCTATAGATAAAATTTTCAGATTTGAACCGGACTTATTTATTGTACACTTTCAGTAAATATGCAAAATATAAAATGCATTCACAATCCCATTTTATTATCCCAGATTGTCCCTGTTTCCCTAAATCCTCTTTTCCTGAGTTCATCAAGCAACGCATGACTTGTTAAAAAGTTATCAGAATACATGTTATAACAACTGGGTTGGTCATCAATAACTGAAAGCATTTTGTTCACCACTTGAGTACCTAGGGGTGCAGTACTTTGGTTGTTGGAGGATTCTTTACCGCAATACAGAGAAAAATTGTAGCAGTAACCATTTTCTCCACACATTACCCATAATTTGTTACCGAGCCTTATCAGTATACCCCTAATAAGTTTTTTTAATTGATGTTGCCCATAGTATCTGAAAATCATCTCATCTATAGATAAATTTCTGCACCATCTGCTGTATATTACATGAAAGGTACTTCTAACTCATCATCATTTCCTTCCTTTCCATCGGTAAGCTCATCAACTTCAGGTGGATGTGCAGCTATATCTGCTTCTATGTGTTCGGAAAATAAATATTCACAAGTCTCTTCTAGGCCTCTAAATATTTTACAACTCTTTGTTGAAGCTGATTAGTGAAAAAAATTATATAAAAAAAATTTCACAACATATCATACCTACAGGAAAAATCTACACAATGCCCAGCATGCTATTTATAGGACAGTAAAGATTATCACTATTTTTTATTTCATCCATGGGAAATATATTACTAATAACTACCATAATGTATTGTTACTCTCATATACAAAGGGATTCAATGGAAATATTCATCACTCACTGTTTGTAGATAAAGTATATTTCGAAATGTATACTCAAGACCACACTGCATGTGGAAAGCTTAGTTTTGCAGATACGTAAATATCTTAGAACCGAATCTCCGAGGTGAATAACATGAAAAAATGCTTCACCAGTCCCTGGCGTTTACTATTGATACAAAGTAGTCATTTTTGTTTGAAATCTAGATCTGATAATCCAAGAAAACTAAGTGCCCTATAAATAATACTAAAGCAGTATGGATTATTTTTTTAAAATTTTTACAAATGAAATGGTTGAGAAATTTAACTGTTGCATACAATTGTAAACATTATATTTGTTTATTGTTTATTTTGATAATTCATTTATTTCCTTACAGTGAGGCAAATTCAATATAATTGTATGAAAAATACTACAAAATACAACTACAATTTTTATGTAACCTTTTTTTACACTTACAATAATAGGTAAGTATATATAACATCCACAATTATACAAGTGTACTTTATCTATTTAAATTTCTTACACCCATTACATATAGTTAGTTTCTCACTGTGCTGCTCACATATAAATTGATTGCATACTGTACACTGTATCAGCTATTTCCTAACTCTTTTCCTGTCACACATACATCTTTAGCAGATAATATATTTAGAATTCAAAAAAGAGCCATAGCGATCATTGCTGGTAAACATCCTAGAGCCCCTTCTTGTCCCATATTTCAAGATCTACATATTCTTCCACTCCCCTACCTATATATCCTTTCCTTATTATGTCTTATTAACTCAAACATTAAGGAATACCCAAACAACTCATACCATCATGACCACAACATCAGAGCTAACAATGACGTTCACATCTACAGTTATAGAACCAAAATTTGTAGTCATGGACCTAAGGCAATATCCTACCAAACCCTTATAAAAATATTCAAAACAACGATTAAACTATATCTCCAAAGGAAACTTTTCTCTTCAGTAGAGGAATATCTCAACAACTCTTGATGTCCTAGTCTTAACACTGTCGATTGCCTTTTTGCATGTAACCCATTGCTTACCCTGAGATTATATAAGGGTAAATCATTGAAATGTTTTTATTAATTTTACTTTTATTTACTTTTTGATGTACATGATTTTTTTAATTCTGACCTGTCCAATATCAAAGTAACTGATTCAAGGACCAATAAACATAATTATCATTAAAGATATGGGTGTAGTAGGGCATACCTGCACGACCGTCAATATGAGATTAGAACTGTGGTTAAAATGAAGAAGGACCTTACCATACATGAAGAAATGTGAATATTTGCTACATTAGTGAATGTTCAAAGATCACATTGTCTCGCCAATAAGTTCATTTCTGCCCTTCTGAAATTGTAGTGGCTACTATGGAAACTTTCAGAGGTGCTTGGTATACAAATTTAATCTTTTCCGGGCATGATGTTTGAAGATATTGTTCAGGTAAGATAAGAACAGGAATAGAGACATCAACATAAAAAAAAGTAAAATACTTAGTGTTTCATTTCCAAAAAGTAGCAAGTTTTTGCAAGTAATAACAAGTCATAAATTTCTTCGTTTTATAGAGACAATAATTATTATTTATATTTCTTTCTGACAATGGAAAATCAAAGAATAACAAACTCCAGCATCACATACACATACTCAGAAATAGCTTCGCCGAATAAATTCTTCTATGTAGATGTTTAGGTGATTTCTCTTTGTTCCAAATTCTTTCTTATGGCGCACCTTAAACTTCTGCCTGTGCTTTCAATAGTTTGCGTGTGTGCATCATTTTATTTTGTTGGTCCACAAAATTTTCGCTGTGATTCACTTTCCAGTGTTTGTACCTGGAAGGATGTTAATTTATCCTTTCGTAAGCTTTCCAGCAATCCGATATTGTTTTAGTTCCGGGAAGAACGTACTTTTCACTTAATGGTAGTAAAGTATCGGCGTTTCCTTTTTAACTATTTCGAGAAAACATATCTGCGTTCCTCTTTCATTCCGAAAACCCACTGTTGATCAATGACAACAAATCCTCGATTGCTTTTCCTCTTCGTAATGACTGTCCCATCTATTTCCACTATTTCTCCAGGTCCTTCAAGAGTTTGTTGGTTGTAAAAAAATATAGGCAACCAATATCCCTGAAGAAGTTGTTACAATCAGCAATATTCTTTTGACTTACAGTGGATCCGTCACATTTACGCATGTCAAACGTTATTTCCGCTACGTTGTGCGTTTTTTAGAGCAGTAGTAGGTTAAGTGAAGTGCTTCTTTCGTTGTTATTTTTACGCCCTCAAAAAAGGGTCTCTTCATAAATCCTTCAGTTGTGTTACAATGGTTGCATTTCCAACTGATTTTTAAAAATTTTCATCTGTCAAGCCTAGTGATCACCATTACGTTTTTATGTTATGTACAGATATTCTTGGTTATTGTTGTCAACGAATACAACATTCGTAGTAGCTGAATTAAACAAGATATAATATAAATACGTTTTATTTTCATTCGTACGCCTGGTGCACATAGTAAATGAAAGGAGATGGATTATTCGCGACGAACAAGTGAACTTAAACACGTTTAGTTTCGTCACGTATACGTACACTCAGCTTTTGCAAGTAATGAGAAATAAATAATTTACGACGAGGGAATGAATGTGAACGTCAAAATTACTATTGCTCATCTCAAGTGAGGTATGTACGATTTAAATAATTTAATTGTCGACCGTTCTATTAATAACTACCTACGGATAATAAAATAAATCGGCAAATCACAAATTCTATATTTCCTTGACATCGCTTCTGATATATCCTTTAGCAGTTGATAGACTAAGCCGTTATAATTTATCTATTTTTCTAAATTGATTAAATCAAACAATGGAGGCTTTTTTTCCTTTGTCGTCCAGCGGGACACCTCTGTTGGCCGTTCCCGTGGAAACCACACCATTCGGGACTAGTTCATTCTTGTTCAACGAACGAAAGATGGATCAATTTAGCAGTCAAGGTATGTGAATTGATTTCCGCTTAATCTCACCTCCAATCCTCTTAGTTGGCGCAGACTACAATTTTTAGGAAACATTTCTCATAAATTGTCCAACCTTTATCCTAAACTTAAACTTAAACCTACTTTCTACTCTCCAGTTACATTTTCCAAATTATTCATCAACGCTAAAGACCCGATACAGTTGTCATTAAGAAGTGGTGTGTATATAAACTTTCTTGTGATGATTGCGGAGCGGTCTACTTAGGCCAAACGGGGAGGAGTTTGACAAGAGGTTTTAATGTGCATAAGCGATACTTCCGTTTAAATAATTTGAATTCTCAATTTGCGAAACATCTTTTACACCTTCCTTCAACCCTAAATTCCTCCTCTTTGGAATTAAAGGTCGCAAATTGGATGCTCTTGAACAGCTAGAGATAATTATTTGTGAAGACTCGCTTCCCTTAAATGAACACCTTTCCCACAATCATCTCCTCTATTTAGCTTACCGAATATTTTCTAAATACGCTATATCAACGTTGTTGTCTTTGGTTCTTTTACCAAGTTTTTGTAACTATGTCGCTTTTGCCTTCCTTTCAAACCCCTTCCTTTTCCTAACCGTTTATTCAATTACCTTCCATTCATTCGTTTTCTTTCTAACCCCTCCCCCCACCTTTTCCCCTATATATTGGAACGGCTTTTATATTTTATCACCTGATGATGCTACGATCGTAGTGAAACCGGTCGTGCATAATAAATTTGTGCAATTGACTAAGTTCTTTCTTTTTCTCGGTGAGTAAATACTACAGGTTGACCTCATTATTGATACTTTTCCTTCATATTCATCTGTTTCCTTCTGTTAGGTACACGCCTTTAACCAAGCTTTCATCCTATTCTTCTTCTTAGTATCCACTACCTTGTGTTTTCATCCTTTTTTTCGTTTCTCGATATTCGCATGAACTTGGATTTTTCCTATCCATATGTTTCCAAGGATATTTTGCTGACTTAATGTTGTTAACTGCGTCCGTCGAAGATCGACTTCATCTTTCGAAACATTCGACCTCAGTACAAACACTAGCTATTAATGCACACAGAACCAGTAAATTATATCTTCTACAACATCTTTCTTAGCTTGAAACGATGAAACATTTACCTTCGTAAGGAAATAGGTCGTGAATACAAGTGCTCCGATCAAAGTAGTTTAATGAGTTGATATAAACGATAGTTTTCAGAAATTCTTTATTTGATAACATATGAATAGTTTGAAATGTATAAAAAAGAGCAAAGCCGTCGACATACGTTAAATTTGAAATTCTTTTGTCATTTGTGTCTGCAGGTTTGAACGTTTACGCCATGATTGGGGTGGCCATATCAATTTTTATTTGCCTAATTATTAAGCTGGCGTGGGAAGTTTTAAGACGGTGCCGCGTCGGAAGGAGGAGGAGACGGTGGTGCATAGAGGATGGGGTCCCCGTGGCCCAGAATTTATCTGTAAGTAAAATACGCCTAAACCGCTAATTACTTCCTCTATTATGTTATAAACCCTTCTAATACGTTCTTTCATATAGTTGATTACAAAGATGTCCAATGGCCTCTGGCGAATGTGAAATTCTCGTTTTCGAAGAATGTTTTTCTTCAAATATTCACTTATTAAGAACAAATACACAATATTTTCTTATACTTAAATTTAGATCAGTCGCGCTACAAAATTGTTGACAAAATTTTACTATTTATTGTACCTGGCAGTGCTAGATTTGACAGAGCATATTTATTTACGTCATTCTAAATTATTATAAACTTACAATAATAAGTAGCAGTCCACTCATTATTTATTTAATAAATATTTCTTAAACTACCTCTACGTTACGTTCACAATTCAAACTTTCCGAAGATAAAAAGATTAGGGACTTTGCTTAGATTGCGTCGATAGGATGTGACTGATTGACATTTTAATGACACTGTGATTGTTGCAAATAGTAGGACATATTATACTATATTATTTATTTCCGCATTTGGTTTTTTACTATAGCGATGTGTTAATAAAATTCTGAAATAAGTATTTCAACTATTGGGCCCCCCCAAACATTTGGGGCCATAGCCGCGCACCCAGTGGGTCTATGCTTATATTTGTTGTTAATCAATTTTAGTAATTAGTATTTCAATTCGCTTAAAGGATATCCTAATACCAAAGTGGTTTTGATAGATTAATTAGCCTTCGGAAATCAATCTTGATGTTAAAACCAACAGGCAAATACTACTCCAACGGTTTTGCTCTGATCCACCGTCGGATCCAAAACTAACAAGTATTCATAACAGCTTAACACAGCCCCCCCCCCCCCCCCGAAGAAAGCCATCTCTATTTATCATATTCCGTCTCAAATTTCAAATTGTTCTAAAATTTCTACAAGATTTTCCAGGGAGATTTCCATTTTTCATTTATTACATCACCATATTACATAAATATCAATTTTAAGGTAAAAAATATACAATTTTTTATTCATTGACTGTCTTCGGAGATTTTCCTTCGCCTTACGTTTTAACTACAGCCAGTGTAGCTCACATTTGCCATCTCAATAAATAGACTGTTTGCAATATTATAGTTTTCCGTTTTCCAAATTTATTAAAAATAACAAAGGATTCGTAAAGTGCGTATCGTAATATACTATTAGTAGGTACGTATGCAACCAAGAATGAATTTTTGATTTATATTTGAATGGAAAAAAACGGAATATCTACAGACGGACGGACGGCAAAGAGATAACAATTGGTCGTATTTTTTTAAAACGCTACAAATCGATGAAGAATTTTGTTACAAATATAAAATTGCCTTTCATCTGCGTGCCTAGTGAAGAAGAAATGAGTTAAAACGTTTGTTTCCGGATTATTATTTATCTTATATTATTTTTTAACAGTTAGGCGGCTAGTTACGCCCTTGCATCGAAGGCCATTCTCCCTATCCCCTCTCGCCCGTAAATACATATGTTCAATTAACACCATTGCTGTTACGCCAATACTGTAGAAATATCGCACCTACTCATAACACAGTCGTGCGTGTTTTGTCGAAAAAAATACATGAGATTGGGATACTTCGTATTGGTAACACGAATTCCACATTTTTACCATTTATTGTGATTTTAGACTTTCAGACGTTATTTTACCGCGGATGAAAATAGGAATTCGTGAATTACCGACCTATAGACATGTCGCAACGTTCTTCTTCCTTATTTTTTTCTTTCCTAGGAGATCTTCCTCTGTAATGTTCGTTTAAATTGTCTTTTACAAGGAAAAAATAGGATCCGAGGACACCATCAATATAAAAAATAACGATGCATGTCAAATATGCGACCTACACGTGAGCTGTTATCAACGTCGTCTAATATGCGATGTACACATGTGAGGTGTAATCTACGCACGGAAAACATTCCTCATGAAGCACTATTTGCAATCTAAGGATGAATTAATAACTTTATTAATGTTGCTATCTCGTCGGTTCCCGAGACTATACAAATAAATAAAAATAAAATATTCTTCGTTCGCCATTGAAAAAGTTGATGCGGGAGTTTTATGAGAGATTTGGTTGGGTGAGATCTTGTGGTGTACAATTGAAAGATGGATTGCAAGTACGTACCACGGTTGGAAGCGAAGGGGTACTCCGTGGGACAACGATGTGGTGAACAAGACGTAGGAACAATTATAGTTAATGGTTTCAGGCGTCACTTGGTGGAATTTCTACATAATGTAAAATAAAGAGACTTTTTGTAATTCTGCATAAATTTGATTAAAACTACCTTGGTTTCGTTGCAATGCAACATCACCATGTGCGTTTCTCAAAACTATTTCAAGTTTAATGGAAGTTTTTATAAATTAGATGGACTAGCCATGGGCTCTCCTTTGTCGCCACTACTTGCAGACATTTACATGGTCAATGTTGAAGGTAATTTATTTTCTTCAAGATAACACCTGACGATGTTGCATTACGACAAAACCTAGGTCGTTTTAAATAAATTTATGTGGAATTACAACAAGTCTCTTTATTTTACATTCCGTAGGAACAAAGCATGAGGCAGCTACCCTAGGGTGACCAGGCGACCCGGAAAATCCGGGACTGTCCCGGAATTTTACTTAACATACCATTGTCCCGATAAAGTTCTTCGGGGCACCCATTTGTCCCGGATTTTTTGTTTCTGCCTTGCAAAACCTCCTCGCCACGAAAATGTCATAAATGTCTTTAATCCGAATCGCATTCATTATATTGGAAAATACAGAAATTACTTATTAAATCTTGTTACAATCGGTGCTATTCCTATATTCCAGAGCAGACCGCATAGATGAAGAAATTGTGTAGTTTTGGTTTGTGTTTCGGGCGCATGATGCGCATGTAGAAAGAATTTTGTATGATTTGACAAACAAGACAGCCTTGACGTGAAAACAATCAATACCATTATATTAAGCGCGTTTAAATTAAATATAAATTTTCAAGTTTTTTCCGATGATTAAAAGTAATAAAAATTTGAATGACGCAGGCAGGCATAGTCTAAAAATTAATGAAAAATTATATAAATTTACATAAAATGAAATAGAAGCCATATGGTGTTATTCTATCTTCTACGCTATTTATATACACATTTAACTTTATTATTTGCCCTATTGTTACCTATAAATCGTGATATCTTGTGTTGTAAGTATTTTACATATTCATTTAATTGAAATTCTTTGTTAATACATTAAACAAAATTGTGCTCTGTATTTGCGAAACTTATCTACTTTAAATTTAAGTACATATAACTAAACCCGGATTTTTCCCGATTATATCCCGGATTTTCCTGTTCAGGTCGTGTTATGTTCCGGTTGGTTTTTGAGTGTCAATCGCATATTAGACATGATCGCATGCTAGACCGTCACCTAAAAGGTAATTAATCCACTCCAAGGTTTTAGCAAGAGTGTTAGGAGGTTTTTGTATTTTTCGACTTTGATAGGAACAAGCTGCACACAACTCGAGTTCAAACATAAAATTCCATACCAAACTCCCTATTTCACGAAATTAAATATCTTCTCACAACGGAAGGACCTTTTTGATGTATCAGTATTTTTACATGTCGATATATTCCTACAGGTATGTTGTTGATATATCGGTACATTATATTTTTTGGCATCCCAATTTCAATAAAACCTTGCCGTTTGCGTATTTGATGGTTCGCGATGCGTGCGTACGTGTCAGTCAGTCGAGATGGCAATTTCGCGGAAAATGAGAAGTATTCAGCGAGAACTCTCGCATTCATTATCTTACACACATGAGTTCCGCTTGGCTCAAATGATGTTGCCTTGGAGATCGCGTTACTTTAATTACGAGTTATCTTCATACAGACCCTCCCCGGTTGACGCAAAACTCGACCGACGTTAATGCCACTTTACGTGAAAACATCCGAGTTAGGAAATTGAAGTTAGCAGGCAAGCGGAAAAATTAACGTGGTGGAATACACATGGGTGCGTCTCGCGGTCGACTTCCTCGCATAGGGTGAGTGTGTTCTGCTTGGTCTTCATGCCTTGTTGTGCTGATTGTGCGTAGCTCGTGTTATTTCCGCAAAATACGTGACTTTTGCATCCCCAGTCATGGCTGGTAAGAGTAAAATTGATTGTGAAGGTGCCAGTGCTACGAAGAAGAGACGTACGATAAATCGCGAGGACAATCTCGACATCGTGAAGCGATATGAAACCGACCAATAACAGAATATAATGTGACATATCGTACTGTAATTTTCGACTTGCGCAACCGAACCCTTATAAAGGTCGGAGACCGTGTGTATATGGTGTATTTTAGGCGCTGCAGGGCCCACCGACAAGTCATACACTATATGATATGTTAAGGAAATTGTAACTCAGCACCTGGAGCAAAAAAAACTTGAAGCTGTAAAATAATATATCTTTAAGGAGATTATGAGGAAGTGTGCAGCTTAGTCTTAGTTTCATTAAATTTTAAATTTATTGAGAATCTTCATCAAATAACTTCATAGCTATATAATTACGTTAACTCATCTTGTTCTTTTCTTGTTCAGAGTGAAGAAGAATACACCCATGCCCCAAAAGGGATTTTAAAAAAGCCTGATGGAAAAAGGGCCCAGCTACACGTGAGTGTTTTTAACGATGCTCTGATTTTACTGCATTCTATTTACTCTGATGCCCGAATGCAATTTGATAGTGCCAATCATAGAAAAAAAGCTTTTCCTCTCCCAAATATTTTTATGTGCATATTAAATTATTGTAACTACCCACTACTTATCCTATTGTCAGGTCTGGCTACAGATGTGATGTGTGTGTTTGTGGGAGATAGATAGATGGAAAGATATACGGATTATCGTCTTTATTCGGACGAAATTTGGACCATAAGGTCCATTCTTACATTTAACCCTTCGTCTATATAATGAATATTAAAAATAAAAGTATTGCAATGGAGAGTATATACAAAACCTAAAGAGATATAAGTGAAGACAGATATAACTTTGAGGGGAAAACCTAGGCTTGTTCTTCCTAGTAAAATCCACGCAGGAAAACACCCACAGATAAGGGGGTGCGAAAATCCTACATAGTGTATATATCACAATGAAAAACTGCAACGAAATATTGCCAGTCGAAAAGTCACTTCCTGACGGCCCGATAGATATTGAATGTCGAGAGTTTGCAGTTGTTTTTTTTAACCTTGCCATATGTGTATGACAATTTTGAACCGTAATGAGGCTGTGTATGGTATCAAAATTCAAACATATATCCAGTATGCCAAAGGACATGAAAAAGACTGAAAACACGAGAGACCCAAAGTGAGCAGAATGCGAATATTTGAAGTCAATTATTTAATTCACACGTAGGGAACAGAGAGCGAAAAAGAGGAAACAAAATTGGTCAAGATAATGAAAGGTTGGATGTTTTTTCTTATAAACGTTGATAGTTTCAAGGTTTCCGAATCCATTTTTATTCTGAGCGACTTTTCCCGATGGCCACTGCATTGTATCCAAATAAAAATTGGTGTACAGGTTTCCCTCTCTTTATGCGGGGGTTGCGTTCTAGGAAAGTGACGCATCAAGTGAAATCGCATAAGCAGAGCCCGTATTTACATGTAAATATAGGGATACATTCCTCAATTAATCCTACATCCCCTCCAAGATGCTCTTCTTTCGCTCCATCAGGACTTCTTATGCGCTGGTTACAAAATTAAAACAATTAACACTAAATTATACTCGCCAATAAAAGGAAGCAGACGAGCACAAGTGGTGTCTGCTGTGAGTGACATAATAGTGGAGGTTTAAAGTGCCGGAGGGTTGGCTTGGCCCAATGCAAGTTCCGCGGGCAAGGAGACGAAAATTCTCAAGTGTGCTCAGACAGTATCACACGAAATCTCCCTCTCCACTCTCATCTCTTTTACTGTAGTACTAATACGCGCACCATAAGAGACAATGAGAAACTCAATGGTCGCCTTGTGGTGAAGTGCAGAACTTTCTTTCATTTGTATTGCACTGGCCGCGTAACCACATAAGAGCGAATAAAAGGCGCATAAAAAGAAATTCCGGTACCAATAAGTTTGTCGCATAATAACGAATTCTCATATAGCAACCAGCATAAAGAGAGGGAAACTTGTATTTAAATTGCTCTACATATTGTATTTGGTTACTCCCTTCATAATTCCAACTACCAGTAGTGGTTCTCCTCTTCCTTACCCAGATCCACAGTAAAATATTGTATTTCCTCAAAATGAAAATGTGAAATTCCTTGAAAGAATCCTTTTTTCCAATTCCAGATACAAAATGAGTATAATTTACTGATTCATTATTAAAGGAGCCGAATAAGGTAAAATTATCAATCATAGATAAGAGAGGTCAAGGGTACGATAATGGTTCAGATATGAATATACGAAATATAAACTTCAGAGCGTTTTTAATCCCTGTAGGGCTCTTTCTTTAAATTTACTTGTGAATAACGGTGCAAAAATTCAGAGCAAAGAAATTGGTTTCCTTTCTGCTGTGCAAGAATTTTATATTTTCTCCTTTGAGTCTACAAAACAGTGGGAAGTGTCGAACAAGTATGTTTTCAGAATGACCTTAAAAAGTAACGACAACTAGTACTATAAATTAAAAACTGAACCCTTACGCAAGTCTGAGGATCTCTGTTTATGGTGTGTTAAGTGATTGCAGAATGCACCGACAACTCACAAACCAAATATATTACATATTAAGTACTCAGACGTGACTCAGAACATGGGAAAAATAAATATTTAATGGAACTGTAAAATGAAATTATTATTCTGAGATTATTTATAAATTTGCAGCTTTGTCTTTCTTCTTTGATTAAATTGTACATTTTTCGTGAAACTTCATAAACTTCATTTCACGACTAAATATTTGAGCTACTGAACAAACAGAAAAACAAATGAGTTTTTTCATGTGGCGTTGGTTTCATAATGATGTTCCTGCATTCTGTTTTTTCTGAAGCCTGTGGCATATCATAGAAGAAAAGCTTTTTTTCTCCCAAACATTTATACGTACAAAATCATTGGCACTTACTTTCATTGCTAATTTTTCCCTTTCGTTTTTGATTGCTATAACACTCCCCCTTCATCGCCCAATGTCCCGGTTTGGTTCTTTACTATTATAATATAATACTTGCATATATTCAGTAAAACCCCTTATTTAGACTTAAAATAACGTTTGTTAAAAAACTCGCTAAGTCAGGCTCAAAGAATACGCCGACGAACTGATAGCTTCAATTTAATGACTAAAGAGCCGCCGACTGAACTAGATCTATTCTCGCCTCAGACGCTTTTCAAGTACACTGTAACATTTACGCTTAATGTGTCTACAATGCAACAAGAATCATGTACCACTGAAAGGACGTGCGGAATGTACGGTGATTTTTCGAAACACGATTTTATTATCTTTTAAAATCACTAGTACTCGAATATAACGCGGGGACTACTTTTAAGGTTTCATTTTTTGGAAAAAGAACATCGCGTTATATTCGGGGCAATACGGTAATTTAAATTACAACAAACTACAAATTAACTTAAATTTAATTTCAAACTTTGGAGAGCCAAATATAGTGGAAAGTGTTAAAACATGATAGCGCCCAACTTTCACGTCTTTTCAATGGCATTCATAATTGGCTCGAAGAGTAAATAGCATCAATAGTATTTCTGTATCTAGGTGCGCTGTTTATGCTCTGCTAGTGTGATTAGGGAAATAGGGAAATTGATGCGGTGGACAGGTCCGTGTTTTTTCATGGTTAGACTTGGTTTTCCATATACTCCTATTTTCCACTGTCCTCTTCATATCTTTGTAACTCTCTTTCCCATTTATATCATCTATCTGCTGAAACATTTTTCTAACTTTTTCCATCTAGATGTTATATATATATATATATGCCCTGGTTTGGTACCCTGGATATATGGTATGCCTAATTATGTAATAATAAAACAATAAATACATAATTATATATTTTCAAAAACAAAACATTATTTCGCCTATTACAAGATTGAAAATATAAATCAAAATTATCTGCTGAATTTCCATATATATTTTATAATGTTTAGATGTTTTTACCAGTTTCCTTACTTTACCAAATTTTTTCCCAGGTCAGATTCAGATTCAACATAGATGATGAGAAATCCTCCCAGACAAATGGTGGCATGGAATTGGTAAATCCCATTTTTATTAAAATATCTTATATGGTCTGCCCCTATCTCCATCTCGAATCAACCATGTATTGAGGTTTGACTCAGGTTAAATGGTTTCTAACTTTTTTACTGCTTCACAAACCAATTTAACTTTACCAAAATTATATAATCAAGTTTAGTAAGTCAAAATTTATTCTTTACATTTTAGTTAAAAGCATAAAATTTATCTTTAATTAATTTATTTTAAATTATTTTAATACCATGGTAGGCTACATTAATTAAAGTCTCAGAGGTTTCAATGGGACATATCAGATTTAATCCTCTGAAGAATTCGCCCAGAAATTATTAACAAAGAGTCACGTATGGCCATTTTGACATGTATAGCACGTGGAGCAGGTGAAAACTGCTTGGGAAGCAAGGCACTGGGTTGTGCACCATCGGTGCCGGGGATAATATGTAAAACTAAAAACACATGTAAAAATTTGGCCCAGTACCATGTGGAAAGAATTGGTATAAAGTCTTATGTTGATTATGGAACTAGTAAAATAACTTGCCAAAAAATCCTCAACGTTTTGAGATGATTCAGATCAACTTTAGGAGTCAAATAACAATAAGTTTTACTTGAAACTAAAAGAAGATATACTTTTATGGCAATGTGGGAGAACTATTGAGAATAACTTATAATCAGAAAGGTTTACCAGAAAAAAATAAATTATAAACACATCACCTACGGAACTTATTCAGTTAATATCCAAGTGAATAATGCAATATATTTGGCATATGGCACTTAATCAAAATATTAATAAGTGATTACTTTATTGTTAAGTGCTCACTGGCTCCTTCTTATCCTTCTGAAACTGTCATTGATTTTTATTTTAATATATTATATCTTATTTCCATTTTGTTATGTATATATATATATATATATTTATCATATGGAATGAAAAAGCTATATAATATAGATCAGTGATTCTCAAACTTTCAATTGTCGCATCCCCCTTGAATATCATACAGCCGCCTTTGAATTGAAAATAGCAAAAATAAGAAAATGTATTCATTTTATATAACTGTCAATAATTATATATCACATCATTTTTCCAAAAATTTCCTGAAAAATTTTGTTTTCAGAGAAAACTTTATTTTATTGACACTTCACCTTGCATCGAAATCATTTTATGGCCCACAGTTTGAGAAACACATGTACAGTCATTAATAAAAAGAGAAGATTTAGTATGAAATGGATAAAAATTTTAGTAGCTACAAGAGACCAAACCAAATAATGAATGAACTGCACTAATATGCTCAAGAGCACACCTATCCGTGAACTAAATATTAATTTTTGATTGAACCATGAATCAAGCCAAATTCTTTCAAATAATGGTTCGATTCCAGGAATTTTTAAATTCAAAATCCACCAAATTTTCTGCTCAGATTAGGGTTGATTCAGCTACTGGAAAAGTTAATGAGAATAAAAAATAGAGTAAAGGCTTCAATGTTAGTAAGATCTGAAGAAAATTTTCAGGTTGAATCATTGTTGAATTCAGTTCAAAAGTTGTTAGAATTAGCAGGGAAGTGTATTCTGCAGTATTAGGAAACACAAATATACAATCAGCAACAACTCCCAACTATTGCTACTCAGGTTACAGTTGCAATTTAAAAATGTGATTTGTCTTGACCCAATTTAGAGCATAACCTTTTAAAAATAGTCATGCGAAAAAATTGTCCTGTTTTTCTTCGCATTTCCACCTCACAATGCAAATGTAGAAAGAGCATTTTCACTAATGCAGTCAGTGGACAAATGAAAGGAATAGGTTTAATGCTAAGTCTGTGAAAGGTGTTCTGTTTTTGCAGTGCAATTTCAAACATATGTAATGCAATGTTACGTACTTGAGAGGCAATCCAGAGATAATGAAAGAAATCATTTCACAAGACAAATATGAATGGGCTTATCCAAAACATTAGTAAATAATGTTTACACTGTTTTTGTTTGCATTAATAAATTTGTCCTCTTTTATGTCCTCTTTTTAAAATTCCAGATGACCTTTTTGTCCTCTTTTTTCCCCCAAAAACATGGAAATGCCCTCCTTTTCTGTGTACAGAAGATGGTAACCTTAGCTTACCTACATGACAAACCTTGTGGTAGAAGATATTACCATAGTGAAATGTTCTAAAAACCAACTTCTTCCTTTCCCCAGCCTAGTTTTAGTGTAAAAATATTGTATATGTGGAGCAATTGAATGAGTAAATTCGATACTATTTAAGCTATTTTTACAATTTGCATATTATCTACTGCAGTACCTAACTTAAAAGTATTTACCTATATTGTGTAATTTTGGTAACCAACTGAAATATTGTATTTCTGTATGTTTTTTAGTGGCTATTTTTAGTATTTTGATTTTTCATAGCTATTTGTATATTCTACAAATCAGTAAATATTTATCTATTCATTCTTTAATTGATTCATTCTGGCATTTATTTCAGGTGGAGGAGAAGGCCAAGGTAGGAGAGGAGGGGGAGAAGGTGGAAGTGGTGGAGGAGGTGGATGGTGTGGAGGAAGCAGAGAGGCTGGAAGGGCCAGAGGGGTTGGGGGGTGAAGAGGGGGCAGAGGGGGTGGGGGTGTCGGAGGGGATGGAGAGGGAGGAGGAGGTGGGGGGGGCAGATGGTTTGGAGGAGGTGGAAGGGGCAGAGGGTGCAAAGGGATCGGAGGGGGCAGAGGAGATGGAGGGGGAAGAGGAGGTGGAGGGGGCAGACGGTTCGGAGGAGGTGGAGGGTAGGGCAGGCTGAAGGGGCGTAGGGAGAAGAAGGGCGGGAGGGGACAGAGGGGTCGGAGGGTGTGGATGGGGTCGGAGGGTGTGGATGGGGTTGGAGGGTGTGGATGGAGTGTCAGAGGCTGCCTTCTCACCTGTTGCCTTGTTGGCCAACCCATCATCTTGCAATGGCATTCACCAGGTGTCAAGGTGAGGAAAAGTGGTCAGATGCGCTGTAGGAAGATGGTTTATGATCATTGATATGCCATATGGTTGGGTTGAAGGGGTTGCTTGGCCAGGTCATAGGTGATGACTCAGTCGTGAGATGTTATTGACCCTCGGTGAATTTTTCATGCAACGAATTTATGCTTGATGAACGGACTGCGACAAGTTGTCCTAGAGCTTTAGGAAGTATTGTTACCTGTTTTATCAATGTTTTTTCTTAAATGAAGGAATCCTAAGATGAAGTTATGGTATCTACCCAAAATTTTCACTGCAAATGTACGATCTGGCTTTTAATTAATACAGTATTAATATTTAGAATACATTTTAAAATTTCTTTTTTCTCACAAACAAAAATTTGTAGCATAATGGGTATTTATGCTCAATCTGCAGAATTTCCTCATGACTTTTTTATACTCTCTTTGTTAGTGCTAAACGGATATCACTGCATTTAGTGTAGTTCTGAAAATGATATTTACTGGATTTCCCAAGGGTTTGATTTTTGCATTCTTTGGTCTTCAATATTTCTTAAATGTGTTTTTTTCTGATGTTGCTAAGTCGCTCAGGGTGCTATCAAAAGACGAGATATTAAGAGGATATAACTTGACTGTAGAAGTGAATGCCATAGCTATTTACAAGCCCCATTATTCACAGTGCTTTACAGTAGAACAGTTTGAATGTGTAAAGTTCCTTTATTTTCAGAGCAGATATGTGATAATAGCAAGAAAAATAATGCAATAAAACGGTCAAGTAGTGGGTGGGAGTTTTCTAAATTATTTGAATGTAATGTGTGCATGTGTATTTTTGGCTAATCACCCTCTTGGATTATTATAGGCATAGCTCCTTCCACACCAAACACACTCACAAGGAAGGGGGAAAACCCTGTGCCGGCATTAGCCAATCCTTAATGAAGACCATCAATGGAGCCAATGGCCTAACCTCCCTTCCGAAGGATGGAACGCTGAATTTCTGCAGTCCCCTCAAACCACACAAAAAGGGGGCCGGGTGGCCTTGGAAAAAATCCTACTTTCGTAGAATTCGTGCACGCTGTCCTTTCGAGCAGCAGGTGAATAGCAGCCAGCTGCCTAACCACTACATCACCAGCACTCCCTATATATGAATGAAAGAAATGTTTATTGTGTGCATAGTTCAATGTTGTTATTTCATAGAATTTTACTCTCTAATGTCATGGTGATTGGACAACACTTATCCAGTCACTCCTGTGTTCGTAATGTAGAGTAGGCATGTTTTAGCAAGAAATGGCATAATGTCAGTGTGGATTGGAACTTACAAATAAAAGTGGCTGTATCTTATATAATATTACAGTAATGTCTGTTTCCACCATTGTGATCTGGTGTACTACCATACTGATTTTTTAAAAATTGACATTTTTAGAAAGCTTAGGCCTCGGCATCGATGCAAAAGTTCTTTCATTAAAATTGAACCCTTACCAAAGGGAAGCTTTTAACATTTTAAGTTCATCCCAGTTGTGCATACAACCCGCATAGTTCTTGGCGGCAACTTAGACTGATCCTTCCTGGGGGAACATCTATACCCTATCGAGTTTTTGAACAGTTCGTCAGCATCCGGTTTGCCACCGCATAGACTACATCTGGAACTCATCAATATTGTGATGTTGATCAGAGATTTAAACTCCAGTAAAGGATAAGTTAATGGAACACAAATGATTGTAAAAGGCTTTCAAGAACACTGTATAGCAGGGAAAGTTATCGGCACTGGAAAGACTGGTCCCATACCGAGGATTAAATTATGCCCATTAGTCCCTACAATTCCTTTCAAACTGTGTAGAAGACAATTTCTGATCAAAACCGCATTTTCAATGACAATCATCGAGGATCAAGGACAGATGATTACATGTGTTGGAATTCACCTAACATCGCCCGTTTTCTCCCAACATCAGCTGTATCTGGATTCTCCCGAGCTTCATCATGCAAGGGCATCACTGCTACCATCATTGAAGGACCTCAACAGTTTTTGGACAATGATAAAATGATAACGTCAAATTATGTATTCATAGAAATGTTGTAAATATAAAGGAAAAAAATCTTAATAAAATATTGTATATTAAAATACTTTGTTTGATTTTTCGTGCAAATTATTCGCACCGGCACAGCTAGTACATACATAAATATAATATGTGTCCTTCGCTTTGGGCGGCTTAGTGATCTCATCTTGAGATTTATAATTATTGCCAGCTCTCATTGCATGATTGCAGCCCATTTTTTTAAATAATTAATGGTTAAGGGATTGATTCTTGCCATGCACGCTTTGAAGGATTTGTCCCCCAACATTCCAAACCAGTAGTAGGAAATATGTCATTTTTAAAAATCTGATTGTAGCCTTTTTACTGATGTTTATCATGCTAGTGTATTATAATGAAAATTGTATTATAACTTGGGAGATGCCCATTGAAATTCAACCGGAAAGCATTTTGTGAAAATAAATATGAACATAAATATAGCCTGACTTTATTTGAATGGCAAGAAAACAAACTTTCATTATTTTAGGCATTCGTTGTTTCAAGTTTCGAACATCTACGATGATTCTAAATACCTGATTTTAATATGTGAATGATTAATGTTCCACATTCATATGTATTTCTTCTCGTAAATGACGCAACGAATGATGTTTACATTGGATGCTATGAAAATATTTTCTCTCTCCTTTTCTCTCTCGTACTGATTGTAAGAGCATTCAAAGAATGCTTTCACCCATATGGATTGAAAAAAAAATATGATTTCGAGGTTTAACAATGCAATTGGTTTGCATGGAAACATCCCGTTAAATGGCAGGATTTCCCCAAAACATATCAATTAAACTTATAACATGAGGAATTTCGAACTTTAAGCGGGAAAAGATTAACAGAAAAAGAAACATCATAATTTTTTCTTTTAAATGGGCTAGTTCCGAAAATCGTAGGCTAATTCTTTCTAATTTAGATCTCAAAAAGAATAAAATCCTGCAAGCCAAAAGGTGTTATCATATGGGAAATCGAATGGCCTACCTTGGAGTCGAAACTAGAACTTTTTTTGAGATTTCATTTCGCCATCATCTTACAATAAGTGAATCAATCATTCCTGCCAAAAATAAAAAGTGAATCTTGTTCCATTATCGAGCTATTTGCATTTTTATAGTGGTAGAGAGGGAGCCACAAAGGGACAGAAATAGCCTTTTATTATCGTAAGATTGTAAGATGTAAACATTATTTATTTATTTCTATGATGTTTCTCAGGATAATTCTTGTAAATATTCATCTTTATGTCAAAATCTATTGCTTCTTTTGAAATGGAGTACCGAATTTTTATTTGATTTTCGGAATATATACTTGTGGTGGAACCTGGAATGCAACACAACATGCAAACCTGTTCTGTTTTCGAAAAATGGATGCTCCTATAAATAGTACGCTAGTCATTTCTATAGATAAAATTTTCAGATTTGAACCGGACTTATTTATTGTACACTTTCAGTAAATATGCAAAATATAAAATGCATTCACAATCCCATTTTATTATCCCAGATTGTCCCTGTTTCCCTAAATCCTCTTTTCCTGAGCTCATCAAGCAACGCATGACTTGTTAAAAAGTTATCAGAATACATGTTATAACAACTGGGTTGGTCATCAATTACTGAAAGCATTTTGTTCACCACTTGAGTACCTAGGGGTGCAGTACTTTGGTTGTTGGAGGATTCTTTACCGCAATACAGAGAAAAATTGTAGCAGTAACCATTTTCTCCACACATTACCCATATTTGTTACCGAGCCTTATCAGTATACCCCTAATAAGTTGTTTTAATTAATGTTGCCCATAGTATCTGAAAATCATCTCATCTATAGATAAATTTCTGCACCATCTGCTGTATATTACATGAAAGGTACTTCTAACTCATCATCATTTCCTTCCTTTCCATCGGTAAGCTCATCAACTTCAGGTGGATGTGCAGCTATATCTGCTTCTATGTGTTCGGAAAATAAATATTCACAAGTCTCTTCTAGGCCTCTAAATATTTTACAACTCTTTGTTGAAGCTGATTAGTGAAAAAAATTATATAAAAAAAATTTCACAACATATCATACCTACAGGAAAAATCTACACAATGCCCAGCATGCTATTTATAGGACAGTAAAGATTATCACTATTTTTTATTTCATCCATGGGAAATATATTACTAATAACTACCATAATGTATTGTTACTCTCATATACAAAGGGATTCAATGGAAATATTCATCACTCACTGTTTGTAGATAAAGTATATTTCGAAATGTATACTCAAGACCACACTGCATGTGGAAAGCTTAGTTTTGCAGATACGTAAATATCTTAGAACCGAATCTCCGAGGTGAATAACATGAAAAAATGCTTCACCAGTCCCTGGCGTTTACTATTGATACAAAGTAGTCATTTTTGTTTGAAATCTAGATCTGATAATCCAAGAAAACTAAGTGCCCTATAAATAATACTAAAGCAGTATGGATTATTTTTTTAAAATTTTTACAAATGAAATGGTTGAGAAATTTAACTGTTGCATACAATTGTAAACATTATATTTGTTTATTGTTTATTTTGATAATTCATTTATTTCCTTACAGTGAGGCAAATTCAATATAATTGTATGAAAAATACTACAAAATACAACTACAATTTTTATGTAACCTTTTTTTACACTTACAATAATAGGTAAGTATATATAACATCCACAATTATACAAGTGTACTTTATCTATTTAAATTTCTTACACCCATTACATATAGTTAGTTTCTCACTGTGCTGCTCACATATAAATTGATTGCATGCTGTACACTGTATCAGCTATTTCCTAACTCTTTTCCTGTCACACATACATCTTTAGCAGATAATATATTTAGAATTCAAAAAAGAGCCATAGCGATCATTGCTGGTAAACATCCTAGAGCCCCTTCTTGTCCCATATTTCAAGATCTACATATTCTTCCACTCCCCTACCTATATATCCTTTCCTTATTATGTCTTATTAACTCAAACATTAAGGAATACCCAAACAACTCATACCATCATGACCACAACATCAGAGCTAACAATGACGTTCACATCTACAGTTATAGAACCAAAATTTGTAGTCATGGACCTAAGGCAATATCCTACCAAACCCTTATAAAAATATTCAAAACAACGATTAAACTATATCTCCAAAGGAAACTTTTCTCTTCAGTAGAGGAATATCTCAACAACTCTTGATGTCCTAGTCTTAACACTGTCGATTGCCTTTTTGCATGTAACCCATTGCTTACCCTGAGATTATATAAGGGTAAATCATTGAAATGTTTTTATTAATTTTACTTTTATTTACTTTTTGATGTACATGATTTTTTTAATTCTGACCTGTCCAATATCAAAGTAACTGATTCAAGGACCAATAAACATAATTATCATTAAAGATATGGGTGTAGTAGGGCATACCTGCACGACCGTCAATATGAGATTAGAACTGTGGTTAAAATGAAGAAGGACCTTACCATACATGAAGAAATGTGAATATTTGCTACATTAGTGAATGTTCAAAGATCACATTGTCTCGCCAATAAGTTAAGTTCATTTCTGCCCTTCTGAAATTGTAGTGGCTACTATGGAAACTTTCAGAGGTGCTTGGTATACAAATTTAATCTTTTCCGGGCATGATGTTTGAAGATATTGTTCAGGTAAGATAAGAACAGGAATAGAGACATCAACATAAAAAAAAGTAAAATACTTAGTGTTTCATTTCCAAAAAGTAGCAATTTTTTGCAAGTAATAACAAGTCATAAATTTCTTCGTTTTATAGAGACAATAATTATTATTTATATTTCTTTCTGACAATGGAAAATCAAAGAATAACAAACTCCAGCATCACATACACATACTCAGAAATAGCTTCGCCGAATAAATTCTTCTATGTAGATGTTTAGGTGATTTCTCTTTGTTCCAAATTCTTTCTTATGGCGCACCTTAAACTTCTGCCTGTGCTTTCAATAGTTTGCGTGTGTGCATCATTTTATTTTGTTGGTCCACAAAATTTTCGCTGTGATTCACTTTCCAGTGTTTGTACCTGGAAGGATGTTAATTTATCCTTTCGTAAGCTTTCCAGCAATCCGATATTGTTTTAGTTCCGGGAAGAACGTACTTTTCACTTAATGGTAGTAAAGTATCGGCGTTTCCTTTTTAACTATTTCGAGAAAACATATCTGCGTTCCTCTTTCATTCCGAAAACCCACTGTTGATCAATGACAACAAATCCTCGATTGCTTTTCCTCTTCGTAATGACTGTCCCATCTATTTCCACTATTTCTCCAGGTCCTTCAAGAGTTTGTTGGTTGTAAAAAAATATAGGCAACCAATATCCCTGAAGAAGTTGTTACAATCAGCAATATTCTTTTGACTTACAGTGGATCCGTCACATTTACGCATGTCAAACGTTATTTCCGCTACGTTGTGCGTTTTTTAGAGCAGTAGTAGGTTAAGTGAAGTGCTTCTTTCGTTGTTATTTTTACGCCCTCAAAAAAGGGTCTCTTCATAAATCCTTCAGTTGTGTTACAATGGTTGCATTTCCAACTGATTTTTAAAAATTTTCATCTGTCAAGCCTAGTGATCACCATTACGTTTTTATGTTATGTACAGATATTCTTGGTTATTGTTGTCAACGAATACAACATTCGTAGTAGCTGAATTAAACAAGATATAATATAAATACGTTTTATTTTCATTCGTACGCCTGGTGCACATAGTAAATGAAAGGAGATGGATTATTCGCGACGAACAAGTGAACTTAAACACGTTTAGTTTCGTCACGTATACGTACACTCAGCTTTTGCAAGTAATGAGAAATAAATAATTTACGACGAGGGAATGAATGTGAACGTCAAAATTACTATTGCTCATCTCAAGTGAGGTATGTACGATTTAAATAATTTAATTGTCGACCGTTCTATTAATAACTACCTACGAATTATAAAATAAATCGGCAAATCACAAATTCTATATTTCCTTGACATCGCTTCTGATATATCCTTTAGCAGTTGATAGACTAAGCCGTTATAATTTATCTATTTTTCTAAATTGATTAAATCAAACAATGGAGGCTTTTTTTCCTTTGTCGTCCAGCGGGACACCTCTGTTGGCCGTTCCCGTGGAAACCACACCTTTCGGGACTAGTTCATTCTTGTTCAACGAACGAAAGATGGATCAATTTAGCAGTCAAGGTATGTGAATTGATTTCCGGTTAATCTCACCTCCAATCCTCTTAGTTGGCGCAGACTACAATTTTTAGGAAACATTTCTCATAAATTGTCCAACCTTTATCCTAAACTTAAACTTAAACCTACTTTCTACTCTCCAGTTACATTTTCCAAATTATTCATCAACGCTAAAGACCCGATACAGTTGTCATTAAGAAGTGGTGTGTATATAAACTTTCTTGTGATGATTGCGGAGCGGTCTACTTAGGCCAAACGGGGAGGAGTTTGACAAGAGGTTTTAATGTGCATAAGCGATACTTCCGTTTAAATAATTTGAATTCTCAATTTGCGAAACATCATTTACACCTTCCTTCAACCCTAAATTCCTCCACTTTGGAATTAAAGGTCGCAAATTGGATGCTCTTGAACAGCTAGAGATAATTATTTGTGAAGACTCGCTTCCCTTAAATGAACACCTTTCCCACAATCATCTCCTCTATTTAGCTTACCGAATATTTTCTAAATACGCTATATCAACGTTGTTGTCTTTGGTTCTTTTACCAAGTTTTTGTAACTATGTCGCTTTTGCCTTCCTTTCAAACCCCTTCCTTTTCCTAACCGTTTATTCAATTACCTTCCATCCATTCGTTTTCTTTCTAACCCCTCTCCACACCTTTTCCCCTATGTATTGGAACGACTTTTATATTTTATCACCTGATGATACTACGATCGTAGTGAAACCGGTCGTGCATAATAAATTTGTGCAATTGACTAAGTTCTTTCTTTTTCTCGGTGAGTAAATTCCACAGGTTGACCTCATTATTGATACTTTTCCTTCATATTCATCTGTTTCCTTCTGTTAGGTACACGCCTTTAACCAAGCTTTCATCCTATTCTTCTTCTTAGTATCCACTACCTTGTGTTTTCATCCTTTTTTTCGTTTCTCGATATTCGCATGAACTTGGATTTTTCCTATCCATATGTTTCCAAGGATATTTTGCTGACTTAATGTTGTTAACTGCGTCCGTCGAAGATCGACTTCATCTTTCGAAACATTCGACCTCAGTACAAACACTAGCTATTAATGCACACAGAACCAGTAAATTATATCTTCTACAACATCTTTCTTAGCTTGAAACGATGAAACATTTACCTTCGTAAGGAAATAGGTCGTGAATACAAGTGCTCCGATCAAAGTAGTTTAATGAGTTGATATAAACGATAGTTTTCAGAAATTCTTTATTTGATAACATATGAATAGTTTGAAATGTATAAAAAAGAGCAAAGCCGTCGACATACGTTAAATTTGAAATTCTTTTGTCATTTGTGTCTGCAGGTTTGAACGTTTACGCCATGATTGGGGTGGCCATATCAATTTTTATTTGCCTAATTATTAAGCTGGCGTGGGAAGTTTTAAGACGGTGCCGCGTCGGAAGGAGGAGGAGACGGTGGTGCATAGAGGATGGGGTCCCCGTGGCCCAGAATTTATCTGTAAGTAAAATACGCCTAAACCGCTAATTACTTCCTCTATTATGTTATAAACCCTTCTAATACGTTCTTTCATATAGTTGATTACAAAGATGTCCAATGGCCTCTGGCGAATGTGAAATTCTCGTTTTCGAAGAATGTTTTTCTTCAAATATTCACTTATTAAGAACAAATACACAATATTTTCTTATACTTAAATTTAGATCAGTCGCGCTACAAAATTGTTGACAAAATTTTACTATTTATTGTACCTGGCAGTGCTAGATTTGACAGAGCATATTTATTTACGTCATTCTAAATTATTATAAACTTACAATAATAAGTAGCAGTCCACTCATTATTTATTTAATAAATATTTCTTAAACTACCTCTACGTTACGTTCACAATTCAAACTTTCCGAAGATAAAAAGATTAGGGACTTTGCTTAGATTGCGTCGATAGGATGTGACTGATTGACATTTTAATGACACTGTGATTGTTGCAAATAGTAGGACATATTATACTATATTATTTATTTCCGCATTTGGTTTTTTACTATAGCGATGTGTTAATAAAATTCTGAAATAAGTATTTCAACTATTGGGCCCCCCCAAACATTTGGGGCCATAGCCGCGCACCCAGTGGGTCTATGCTTATATTTGTTGTTAATCAATTTTAGTAATTAGTATTTCAATTCGCTTAAAGGATATCCTAATACCAAAGTGGTTTTGATAGATTAATTAGCCTTCGGAAATCAATCTTGATGTTAAAACCAACAGGCAAATACTACTCCAACGGTTTTGCTCTGATCCACCGTCGGATCCAAAACTAACAAGTATTCATAACAGCTTAACACAGCCCCCCCCCCCCGAAGAAAGCCATCTCTATTTATCATATTCCGTCTCAAATTTCAAATTGTTCTAAAATTTCTACAAGATTTTCCAGGGAGATTTCCATTTTTCATTTATTACATCACCATATTACATAAATATCAATTTTAAGGTAAAAAATATACAATTTTTTATTCATTGACTGTCTTCGGAGATTTTCCTTCGCCTTACGTTTTAACTACAGCCAGTGTAGCTCACATTTGCCATCTCAATAAATAGACTGTTTGCAATATTATAGTTTTCCGTTTTCCAAATTTATTAAAAATAACAAAGGATTCGTAAAGTGCGTATCGTAATATACTATTAGTAGGTACGTATGCAACCAAGAATGAATTTTTGATTTATATTTGAATGGAAAAAAACGGAATATCTACAGACGGACGGACGGCAAAGAGATAACAATTGGTCGTATTTTTTTAAAACGCTAAAAATCGATGAAGAATTTTGTTACAAATATAAAATTGCCTTTCATCTGCGTGCCTAGTGAAGAAGAAATGAGTTAAAACGTTTGTTTCCGCATTATTATTTATCTTATATAGTTTTTTTTAACAGTTAGGCGGCTAGTTACGCCCTTGCATCGAAGGCCATTCTCCCTATCCCCTCTCGCCCGTAAATACATATGTTCAATTAACACCATTGCTGTTACGCCAATACTGTAGAAATATTGCACCTACTCATAACACAGTCGTGCGTGTTTTGTCGAAAAAAATACATGAGATTGGGATACTTCGTATTGGTAACACGAATTCCACATTTTTACCATTTATTGTGATTTTAGACTTTCAGACGTTATTTTACCGCGGATGAAAATAGGAATTCGTGAATTACCGACCTATAGACATGTCGCAACGTTCTTCTTCCTTATTTTTTTCTTTCCTAGGAGATCTTCCTCTGTAATGTTCGTTTAAATTGTCTTTTACAAGGAAAAAATAGGATCCGAGGACACCATCAATATAAAAAATAACGATGCATGTCAAATATGCGACCTACACGTGAGCTGTTATCAACGTCGTCTAATATGCGATGTACACATGTGAGGTGTAATCTACGCACGGAAAACATTCCTCATGAAGCACTATTTGCAATCTAAGGATGAATTAATAACTTTATTAATGTTGCTATCTCGTCGGTTCCCGAGACTATACAAATAAATAAAAATAAAATATTCTTCGTTCGCCATTGAAAAAGTTGATGCGGGAGTTTTATGAGAGATTTGGTTGGGTGAGATCTTGTGGTGTACAATTGAAAGATGGATTGCAAGTACGTACCACGGTTGGAAGCGAAGGGGTACTCCGTGGGACAACGATGTGGTGAACAAGACGTAGGAACAATTATAGTTAATGGTTTCAGGCGTCACTTGGTGGAATTTCTACATAATGTAAAATAAAGAGACTTTTTGTAATTCTGCATAAATTTGATTAAAACTACCTTGGTTTCGTTGCAATGCAACATCACCATGTGCGTTTCTCAAAACTATTTCAAGTTTAATGGAAGTTTTTATAAATTAGATGGACTAGCCATGGGCTCTCCTTTGTCGCCACTACTTGCAGACATTTACATGGTCAATGTTGAAGGTAATTTATTTTCTTCAAGATAACACCTGACGATGTTGCATTACGACAAAACCTAGGTCGTTTTAAATAAATTTATGTGGAATTACAACAAGTCTCTTTATTTTACATTCCGTAGGAACAAAGCATGAGGCAGCTACCCTAGGGTGACCAGGCGACCCGGAAAATCCGGGACTGTCCCGGAATTTTACTTAACGTACCATTGTCCCGATAAAGTTCTTCGGGGCACCCATTTGTCCCGGATTTTTTGTTTCTGCCTTGCAAAACCTCCTCGCCACGAAAATGTCATAAATGTCTTTAATCCGAATCGCATTCATTATATTGGAAAATACAGAAATTACTTATTAAATCTTGTTACAATCGGTGCTATTCCTATATTCCAGAGCAGACCGCATAGATGAAGGAATTGTGTAGTTTTGGTTTGTGTTTCGGGCGCATGATGCGCATGTAGAAAGAATTTTGTATGATTTGACAAACAAGACAGCCTTGACGTGAAAACAATCAATACCATTATATTAAGCGCGTTTAAATTAAATATAAATTTTCAAGTTTTTTCCGATGATTAAAAGTAATAAAAATTTGAATGACGCAGGCAGGCATAGTCTAAAAATTAATGAAAAATTATATAAATTTACATAAAATGAAATAGAAGCCATATGGTGTTATTCTATCTTCTACGCTATTTATATACACATTTAACTTTATTATTTGCCCTATTGTTACCTATAAATCGTGATATCTTGTGTTGTAAGTATTTTACATATTCATTTAATTGAAATTCTTTGTTAATACATTAAACAAAATTGTGCTCTGTATTTGCGAAACTTATCTACTTTAAATTTAAGTACATATAACTAAACCCGGATTTTTCCCGATTATATCCCGGATTTTCCTGTTCAGGTCGTGTTATGTTCCGGTTGTTTTTTGAGTGTCAATCGCATATTAGACATGATCGCATGCTAGACCGTCACCTAAAAGGTAATTAATCCACTCCAAGGTTTTAGCAAGAGTGTTAGGAGGTTTTTGTATTTTTCGACTTTGATAGGAACAAGCTGCACACAACTCGAGTTCAAACATAAAATTCCATACCAAACTCCCTATTTCACGAAATTAAATATCTTCTCACAACGGAAGGACCTTTTTGATGTATCAGTATTTTTACATGTCGATATATTCCTACAGGTATGTTGTTGATATATCGGTACATTATATTTTTTGGCATCCCAATTTCAATAAAACCTTGCCGTTTGCGTATTTGATGGTTCGCGATGCGTGCGTACGTGTCAGTCAGTCGAGATGGCAATTTCGCGGAAAATGAGAAGTATTCAGCGAGAACTCTCGCATTCATTATCTTACACACATGAGTTCCGCTTGGCTCAAATGATGTTGACTTGGAGATCGCGTTACTTTAATTACGAGTTATCTTCGTACAGACCGACGTTAATGCCACTTTACGTGAAAACATCCGAGTTAGGAAATTGAAGTTAGCAGGCAAGCGGAAAAATTAACGTGGTGGAATACACATGGGTGCGTCTCGCGGTCGACTTCCTCGCATAGGGTGAGTGTGTTCTGCTTGGTCTTCATGCCTTGTTGTGCTGATTGTGCGTAGCTCGTGTTATTTCCGCAAAATACGTGACTTTTGCATCCCCAGTCATGGCTGGTAAAATTGATTGTGAAGGTGCCAGTGCTACGAAGAAGAGACGTACGATAAATCGCGAGGACAATCTCGACATCGTGAAGCGATATGAAACCGACCAATAACAGAATATAATGTGACATATCGTACTGTAATTTTCGACTTGCGCAACCGAACCCTTATGAAGGTCGGAGACCGTGTGTATATGGTGTATTTTAGGCGCTGCAGGGCCCACCGACAAGTCATACACTAAATGATATGTTAAGGAAATTGTAACTCAGCACCTGGAGCAAAAAAAACTTGAAGCTGTAAAATAATATATCTTTAAGGAGATTATGAGGAAGTGTGCAGCTTAGTCTTAGTTTCATTAAATTTTAAATTTATTGAGAATCTTCATCAAATAACTTCATAGCTATATAATTACGTTAACTCATCTTGTTCTTTTCTTGTTCAGGGTGAAGAAGAATACACCCATGCCCCAAAAGGGATTTTAAAAAAGCCTGATGGAAAAAGGGCCCAGCTACACGTGAGTGTTTTTAACGATGCTCTGATTTTTCTGCATTCTATTTACTCTGATGCCCGAATGCAATTTGATAGTGCCAATCATAGAAAAAAAGCTTTTCCTCTCCCAAAGATTTTTATGTGCATATTAAATTATTGTAACTACCCACTACTTATCCTATTGTCAGGTCTGGCTACAGATGTGATGTGTGTGTTTGTGAGAGATAGATAGATGGAAAGATATACGGATTATCGTCTTTATTCGGACGAAATTTGGACCATAAGGTCCATTCTTACATTTAACCCTTCGTCCATATAATGAATATTAAAAATAAAAGTATTGCAATGGAGAGTATATACAAAACCTAAAGAGATATAAGTGAAGACAGATATAACTTTGAGGGGAAAATCTAGGCTTGTTCTTCCTAGTAAAATCCACGCAGGAAAACACCCACAGATAAGGGGGTGCGAAAATCCTACATAGTGTATATATCACAATGAAAAGCTGCAACGAAATATTGCCAGTCGAAAAGTCACTTCCTGACGGCCCGATAGATATTGAATGTCGAGAGTTTGCAGTTGTTTTTTTTTAACCTTGCCATATGTGTATGACAATTTTGAACCGTAATGAGGCTGTGTATGGTATCAAAATTCAAACATATATCCAGTATGCCAAAGGACATGAAAAAGACTGAAAACACGAGAGACCCAAAGTGAGCAGAATGCGAATATTTGAAGTCAATTATTTAATTCACACGTAGGGAACAGAGAGCGAAAAAGAGGAAACAAAATTGGTCAAGATAATGAAAGGTTGGATGTTTTTTCTTATAAACGTTGATAGTTTCAAGGTTTCCGAATCCATTTTTATTCTGAGCGACTTTTCCCGATGGCCACTGCATTGTATCCAAATAAAAATTGGTGTACAGGTTTCCCTCTCTTTATGCGGGGGTTGCGTTCTAGGAAAGTGACGCATCAAGTGAAATCGCATAAACAGAACCCGTATTTACATGTAAATATAGGGATACATTCCTCAATTAATCCTACATCCCCTCCAAGATGCTCTTCTTTCGCTCCATCAGGACTTCTTATGCGCTGGTTACAAAATTAAAACAATTAACACTAAATTATACTCGCCAATAAAAGGAAGCAGACGAGCACAAGTGGTGTCTGCTGTGAGTGACATAATAGTGGAGGTTTAAAGTGCCGGAGGGTTGGCTTGGCCCAATGCAAGTTCCGCGGGCAAGGAGACGAAAATTCTCAAGTGTGCTCAGACAGTATCACACGAAATCTCCCTCTCCACTCTCATCTCTTTTACTGTAGTACTAATACGCGCACCATAAGAGACAATGAGAAACTCAATGGTCGCCTTGTGGTGAAGTGCAGAACTTTCTTTCATTTGTATTGCACTGGCCGCGTAACCACATAAGAGCGAATAAAAGGCGCATAAAAAGAAATTCCGGTACCAATAAGTTTGTCGCATAATAACGAATTCTCATATAGCAACCAGCATAAAGAGAGGGAAACTTGTATTTAAATTGCTCTACATATTGTATTTGGTTACTCCCTTCATAATTCCAACTACCAGTAGTGCTTCTCCTCTTCCTTACCCAGATCCACAGTAAAATATTGTATTTCCTCAAAATGAAAATGTGAAATTCCTTGAAAGTTTCCTTTTTTCCAATTCCAGATACAAAATGAGTATAATTTACTGATTCATTATTAAAGGAGCCGAATAAGGTAAAATTATCAATCATAGATAAGAGAGGTCAAGGGTACGATAATGGTTCAGATATGAATATACGAAATATAAACTTCAGAGAGTTTTTAATCCCTGTAGGGCTCTTTCTTTAAATTTACTTGTGAATAACGGTGCAAAAATTCAGAGCAAAGAAATTGGTTTCCTTTCTGCTGTGCAAGAATTTTATATTTTCTCCTTTGAGTCTACAAAACAGTGGGAAGTGTCGAACAAGTATGTTTTCAGAATGACCTTAAAAAGTAACGACAACTAGTACTATAAATTAAAAACTGAACCCTTACGCAAGTCTGAGGATCTCTGTTTATGGTGTGTTAAGTGATTGCAGAATGCACCGACAACTCACAAACCAAATATATTACATATTAAGTACTCAGACGTGACTCAGAACATGGGAAAAATAAATATTTAATGGAACTGTAAAATGAAATTATTATTCTGAGACTATTTATAAATTTGCAGCTTTGTCTTTCTTCTTTGATTAAATTGTACATTTTTCGTGAAACTTCATAAACTTCATTTCACGACTAAATATTTGAGCTACTGAACAAACAGAAAAACAAATGTGTTTTTTCATGTGGCGTTGGTTTCATAATGATGTTCCTGCATTCTGTTTTTTCTGAAGCCTGTGGCATATCATAGAAGAAAAGCTTTTTTTCTCCCAAACATTTATACGTACAAAATCATTGGCACTTACTTTCATTGCTAATTTTTCCCTTTCGTTTTTGATTGCTATAACACTCCCCCTTCATCGCCCAATGTCCCGGTTTGGTTCTTTACTATTATAATATAATACTTGCATATATTCAGTAAAACCCCTTATTTAGACTTAAAATAACGTTTGTTAAAAAACTCGCTAAGTCAGGCTCAAAGAATACGCCGACGAACTGATAGCTTCAATTTAATGACTAAAGAGCCGCCGACTGAACTAGACCTATTCTCGCCTCAGAAGCTTTTCAAGTACACTGTAACATTTACGCTTAATGTGTCTACAATGCAACAAGAATCATGTACCACTGAAAGGACGTGCGGAATGTACGGTGATTTTTCGAAACACGATTTTATAATCTTTTAAAATCACTAGTACTCGAATATAACGCGGGGACTACTTTTAAGGTTTCATTTTTTGGAAAAAGAACATCGCGTTATATTCGGGGCAATACGGTAATTTAAATTGCAACAAACTACAAATTTACTTAAATTTAATTTCAAACTTTGGAGAGCCAAATATAGTGGAAAGTGTTAAAACATGATAGCGCCCAACTTTCACGTCTTTTCAATGGCATTCATAATTGGCTCGAAGAGTAAATAGCATCAATAGTATTTCTGTATCTAGGTGCGCTGTTTATGCTCTGCTAGTGTGATTAGGGAAATAGGGAAATTGATGCGGTGGACAGGTCCGTGTTTTTTCATGGTTAGACTTGGTTTTCCATATACTCCTATTTTCCACTGTCCTCTTCATATCTTTGTAACTCTCTTTCCCATTTATATCATCTATCTGCTGAAACATTTTTCTAACTTTTTCCATCTAGATGTTATATATATATATGCCCTGGTTTGGTACCCTGGATATATGGTATGCCTAATTATGTAATAATAAAACAATAAATACATAATTATATATTTTCAAAAACAAAACATTATTTCGCCTATTACAAGATTGAAAATATAAATCAAAATTATCTGCTGAATTTCCATATATATTTTATAATGTTTAGATGTTTTTACCAGTTTCCTTACTTTACCAAATTTTTTCCCAGGTCAGATTCAGATTCAACATAGATGATGAGAAATCCTCCCAGACAAATGGTGGCATGGAATTGGTAAATCCCATTTTTATTAAAATATCTTATATGGTCTGCCCGTATCTCCATCTCGAATCAACCATGTATTGAGGTTTGACTCAGGTTAAATGCTTTCTAACTTTTTTACTGCTTCACAAACCAATTTAACTTTACCAAAATTATATAATCAAGTTTAGTAAGTCAAAATTTATTCTTTACATTTTAGTTAAAAGCATAAAATTTATCTTTAAATAATTTATTTTAAATTATTTTAATACCATGGTAGGCTACATTAATTAAAGTCTCAGAGGTTTCAATGGGACATATCAGATTTAATCCTCTGAAGAATTCGCCCAGAAATTTTTAACAAAGAGTCACGCATGGCCATTTTGACATGTATAGCACGTGGAGCAGGTGAAAACTGCTTGGGAAGCAAGGCACTGGGTTGTGCACCATCGGTGCCGGGGATAATATGTAAAACTAAAAACACATGTAAAAATTTGCCCCAGTACCATGTGGAAAGAATTGGTATAAAGTCTTATGTTGATTATGGAACTAGTAAAATAACTTGCCAAAAAATCCTCAACGTTTTGAGATGATTCAGATCAACTTTAGGAGTCAAATAACAATAAGTTTTACTTGAAACTAAAAGAAGATATACTTTTATGGCAATGTGGGAGAACTATTGAGAATAACTTATAATCAGAAAGGTTTACCAGAAAAAAATAAATTATAAACACATCACCTACGGAACTTATTCAGTTAATATCCAAGTGAATAATGCAATATATTTGGCATATGGCACTTAATCAAAATATTAATAAGTGATTACTTTATTGTTAAGTGCTCACTGGCTCCTTCTTATCCTTCTGAAACTGTCATTGATTTTTATTTTAATATATTATATCTTATTTCCATTTTGTTATATATATATATATATATATATATATATATATATATATATTTATCATATGGAATGAAAAAGCTATATAATATAGATCAGTGATTCTCAAACTTTCAATTGTCGCATCCCCCTTGAATATCATACAGCCGCCTTTGAATTGAAAATAGCAAAAATAAGAAAATGTATTCATTTTATATAACTGTCAATAATTATATACCACATCATTTTTCCAAAAATTTCCTGAAAAATTTTGTTTTCAGAGAAAACTTTATTTTATTGACACTTCACCTTGCATCGAAAACATTTTATGGCCCACAGTTTGAGAAACACATGTACAGTCATTAATAAAAAGAGAAGATTTAGTATGAAATGGATAAAAATTTTAGTAGCTACAAGAGACCAAACCAAATAATGAATGAACTGCACTAATATGCTCAAGAGCACACCTATCCGTGAACTAAATATTAATTTTTGATTGAACCATGAATCAAGCCAAATTCTTTCAAATAATGGTTCGATTCCAGGAATTTTTAAATTCAAAATCCACCAAATTTTCTGCTCAGATTAGGGTTGATTCAGCTACTGGAAAAGTTAATGAGAATAAAAAATAGAGTAAAGGCTTCAATGTTAGTAAGATCTGAAGAAAATTTTCAGGTTGAATCATTGTTGAATTCAGTTCAAAAGTTGTTAGAATTAGCAGGGAAGTGTATTCTGCAGTATTAGGAAACACAAATATACAATCAGCAACAACTCCCAACTATTGCTACTCAGGTTACAGTTGCAATTTAAAAATGTGATTTGTCTTGACCCAATTTAGAGCATAACCTTTTAAAAATAGTCATGCGAAAAAATTGTCCTGTTTTTCTTCGCATTTCCACCTCACAATGCAAATGTAGAAAGAGCATTTTCACTAATGCAGTCAGTGGACAAATGAAAGGAATAGGTTTAATGCTAAGTCTGTGAAAGGTGTTCTGTTTTTGCAGTGCAATTTCAAACATATGTAATGCAATGTTACGTACTTGAGAGGCAATCCAGAGATAATGAAAGAAATCATTTCACAAGACAAATATGAATGGGCTTATCCAAAACATTAGTAAATAATGTTTACACTGTTTTTGTTTGCATTAATAAATTTGTCCTCTTTTATGTCCTCTTTTTAAAATTCCAGATGACCTTTTTGTCCTCTTTTTTCCCCCAAAAACATGGAAATGCCCTCCTTTTCTGTGTACAGAAGATGGTAACCTTAGCTTACCTACATGACAAACCTTGTGGTAGAAGATATTACCATAGTGAAATGTTCTAAAAACCAACTTCTTCCTTTCCCCAGCCTAGTTTTAGTGTAAAAATATTGTATGAAAATGTGGAGCAATTGAATGAGTAAATTCGATACTATTTAAGCTATTTTTACAATTTGCATATTATCTACTGCAGTACCTAACTTAAAAGTATTTACCTATATTGTGTAATTTTGGTAACCAACTGAAATATTGTATTTCTGTATGTTTTTTAGTGGCTATTTTTAGTATTTTGATTTTTCATAGCTATTTGTATATTCTACAAATCAGTAAATATTTAGCTATTCATTCTTTAATTGATTCATTCTGGCATTTATTTCAGGTGGAGGAGAAGGCCAAGGTAGGAGAGGAGGGGGAGAAGGTGGAAGTGGTGGAGGAGGTGGATGGTGTGGAGGAAGCAGAGAGGCTGGAAGGGCCAGAGGGGTTGGGGGGTGAAGAGGGGGCAGAGGGGGTGGGGGTGTCGGAGGGGATGGAGAGGGAGGAGGAGGTGGGGGGGGCAGATGGTTTGGAGGAGGTGGAAGGGGCAGAGGGTGCAAAGGGATCGGAGGGGGCAGAGGAGATGGAGGGGGAAGAGGAGGTGGAGGGGGCAGACGGTTCCGAGGAGGTGGAGGGTAGGGCAGGCTGAAGGGGCGTAGGGAGAAGAAGGGCGGGAGGGGACAGAGGGGTCGGAGGGTGTGGATGGGGTCGGAGGGTGTGGATGGGGTTGGAGGGTGTGGATGGAGTGTCAGAGGCTGCCTTCTCACCTGTTGCCTTGTTGGCCAACCCATCATCTTGCAATGGCATTCACCAGGTGTCAAGGTGAGGAAAAGTGGTCAGATGCGCTGTAGGAAGATGGTTTATGATCATTGATATGCCATATGGTTGGGTTGAAGGGGTTGCTTGGCCAGGTCATAGGTGATGACTCTGTCGTGAGATGTTATTGACCCTCGGTGAATTTTTCATGCAACGAATTTATGCTTGATGAACGGACTGCGACAAGTTGTCGTAGAGCTTTAGGAAGTATTGTTACCTGTTTTATCAATGTTTTTTCTTAAATGAAGGAATCCTAAGATGAAGTTATGGTATCTACCCAAAATTTTCACTGCAAATGTACGATCTGGCTTTTAATTAATACAGTATTAATATTTAGAATACATTTTAAAATTTCTTTTTTCTCACAAACAAAAATTTGTAGCATAATGGGTATTTATGCTCAATCTGCAGAATTTCCTCATGACTTTTTTATATTCTCTTTGTTAGTGCTAAACGGATATCACTGCATTTTGTGTAGTTCTGAAAATGATATTTACTGGATTTCCCAAGGGTTTGATTTTTGCATTCTTTGGTCTTCAATATTTCTTAAATGTGTTTTTTTCTGATGTTGCTAAGTCGCTCAGGGTGCTATCAAAAGACGAGATATTAAGAGGATATAACTTGACTGTAGAAGTGAATGCCATAGCTATTTACAAGCCCCATTATTCACAGTGCTTTACAGTAGAACAGTTTGAATGTGTAAAGTTCCTTTATTTTCAGAGCAGATATGTGATAATAGCAAGAAAAATAATGCAATAAAACGGTCAAGTAGTGGGTGGGAGTTTTCTAAATTATTTGAATGTAATGTGTGCATGTGTATTTTTGGCTAATCACCCTCTTGGATTATTATAGGCATAGCTCCTTCCACACCAAACACACTCACAAGGAAGGGGGAAAACCCTGTGCCGGCATTAGCCAATCCTTAATGAAGACCATCAATGGAGCCAATGGCCTAACCTCCCTTCCGAAGGATGGAACGCTGAATTTCTGCAGTCCCCTCAAACCACACAAAAAGGGGGCCGGGTGGCCTTGGAAAAAATCCTACTTTCGTAGAATTCGTGCACGCTGTCCTTTCGAGCAGCAGGTGAATAGCAGCCAGCTGCCTAACCACTACATCACCAGCACTCCCTATATATGAATGAAAGAAATGTTTATTGTGTGCATAGTTCAATGTTGTTATTTCATAGAATTTTACTCTCTAATGTCATGGTGATTGGACAACACTTATCCAGTCACTCCTGTGTTCGTAATGTAGAGTAGGCATGTTTTAGCAAGAAATGGCATAATGTCAGTGTGGATTGGAACTTACAAATAAAAGTGGCTGTATCTTATATAATATTACAGTAATGTCTGTTTCCACCATTGTGATCTGGTGTACTACCATACTGATTTTTTAAAAATTGACATTTTTAGAAAGCTTAGGCCTCGGCATCGATGCAAAAGTTCTTTCATTAAAATTGAACCCTTACCAAAGGGAAGCTTTTAACATTTTAAGTTCATCCCAGTTGTGCATACAACCCGCATAGTTCTTGGCGGCAACTTAGACTGATCCTTCCTGGGGGAACATCTATACCCTATCGAGTTTTTGAACAGTTCGTCAGCATCCGGTTTGCCACCGCATAGACTACATCTGGAACTCATCAATATTGTGATGTTGATCAGAGATTTAAACTCCAGTAAAGGATAAGTTAATGGAACACAAATGATTGTAAAAGGCTTTCAAGAACACTGTATAGCAGGGAAAGTTATCGGCACTGGAAAGACTGGTCCCATACCGAGGATTAAATTATGCCCATTAGTCCCTACAATTCCTTTCAAACTGTGTAGAAGACAATTTCTGATCAAAACCGCATTTTCAATGACAATCATCGAGGATCAAGGACAGATGATTACATGTGTTGGAATTCACCTAACATCGCCCGTTTTCTCCCAACATCAGCTGTATCTGGATTCTCCCGAGCTTCATCATGCAAGGGCATCACTGCTACCATCATTGAAGGACCTCAACAGTTTTTGGACAATGATAAAATGATAACGTCAAATTATGTATTCATAGAAATGTTGTAAATATAAAGGAAAAAAATCTTAATAAAATATTGTATATTAAAATACTTTGTTTGATTTTTCGTGCAAATTATTCGCACCGGCACAGCTAGTACATACATAAATATAATATGTGTCCTTCGCTTTGGGAGGCTTAGTGATCTCATCTTGAGATTTATAATTATTGCCAGCTCTCATTGCATGATTGCAGCCCATTTTTTTAAATAATTAATGGTTAAGGGATTGATTCTTGCCATGCACGCTTTGAAGGATTTGTCCCCCAACATTCCAAACCAGTAGTAGGAAATATGTCATTTTTAAAAATCTGATTGTAGACTTTTTACTGATGTTTATCCTGCTAGTGTATTATAATGAAAATTGTATTATAACTTGGGAGATGTCCATTGAAATTCAACCGGAAAGCATTTTGTGAAAATAAATATGAACATAAATATAGCCTGACTTTATTTGAATGGCAAGAAAACAAACTTTCATTATTTTAGGCATTCGTTGTTTCAAGTTTCGAACATCTACGATGATTCTAAATACCTGATTTTAATATGTGAATGATTAATGTTCCACATTCATATGTATTTCTTCTCGTAAATGACGCAACGAATGTTGTTTACATTGGATGCTATGAAAATATTTTCTCTCTCCTTTTCTCTCTCGTACTGATTGTAAGAGCATTCAAAGAATGCTTTCACCCATATGGATTGAAAAAAAAATATGATTTCGATGTTTAACAATGCAATTGGTTTGCATGGAAACATCCCGTTAAATGGCAGGATTTCCCCAAAACATATCAATTAAACTTATAACATGAGGAATTTCGAACTTTAAGCGGGAAAAGATTAACAGAAAAAGAAACATCATAATTTTTTCTTTTAAATGGGCTAGTTCCGAAAATCGTAGGCTAATTCTTTCTAATTTAGATCTCAAAAAGAATAAAATCCTGCAAGCCAAAAGGTGTTATCATATGGGAAATCGAATGGCCTACCTTGGAGTCGAAACTAGAACTTTTTTTGAGATTTCATTTTGCCATCATCTTACAATAAGTGAATCAATCATTCCTGCCAAAAATAAAAAGTGAATCTTGTTCCATTATCGAGCTATTTGCATTTTTATAGTGGTAGAGAGGGAGCCACAAAGGGACAGAAATAGCCTTTTATTATCGTAAGATTGTAAGATGTAAACATTATTTATTTATTTCTATGATGTTTCTCAGGATAATTCTTGTAAATATTCATCTTTATGTCAAAATCTATTGCTTCTTTTGAAATGGAGTACCGAATTTTTATTTGATTTTCGGAATATATACTTGTGGTGGAACCTGGAATGCAACACAACATGCAAACCTGTTCTGTTTTCGAAAAATGGACGCTCCTATAAATAGTACGCTAGTCATTTCTATAGATAAAATTTTCAGATTTGAACCGGACTTATTTATTGTACACTTTCAGTAAATATGCAAAATATAAAATGCATTCACAATCCCATTTTATTATCCCAGATTGTCCCTGTTTCCCTAAATCCTCTTTTCCTGAGCTCATCAAGCAACGCATGACTTGTTAAAAAGTTATCAGAATACATGTTATAACAACTGGGTTGGTCATCAATTACTGAAAGCATTTTGTTCACCACTTGAGTACCTAGGGGTGCAGTACTTTGGTTGTTGGAGGATTCTTTACCGCAATACAGAGAAAAATTGTAGCAGTAACCATTTTCTCCACACATTACCCATAATTTGTTACCGAGCCTTATCAGTATACCCCTAATAAGTTTTTTTAATTGATGTTGCCCATAGTATCTGAAAATCATCTCATCTATAGATAAATTTCTGCACCATCTGCTGTATATTACATGAAAGGTACTTCTAACTCATCATCATTTCCTTCCTTTCCATCGGTAAGCTCATCAACTTCAGGTGGATGTGCAGCTATATCTGCTTCTATGTGTTCGGAAAATAAATATTCACAAGTCTCTTCTAGGCCTCTAAATATTTTACAACTCTTTGTTGAAGCTGATTAGTGAAAAAAATTATATAAAAAAAATTTCACAACATATCATACCTACAGGAAAAATCTACACAATGCCCAGCATGCTATTTATAGGACAGTAAAGATTATCACTATTTTTTATTTCATCCATGGGAAATATATTACTAATAACTACCATAATGTATTGTTACTCTCATATACAAAGGGATTCAATGGAAATATTCATCACTCACTGTTTGTAGATAAAGTATATTTCGAAATGTATACTCAAGACCACACTGCATGTGGAAAGCTTAGTTTTGCAGATACGTAAATATCTTAGAACCGAATCTCCGAGGTGAATAACATGAAAAAATGCTTCACCAGTCCCTGGCGTTTACTATTGATACAAAGTAGTCATTTTTGTTTGAAATCTAGATCTGATAATCCAAGAAAACTAAGTGCCCTATAAATAATACTAAAGCAGTATGGATTATTTTTTTAAAATTTTTACAAATGAAATGGTTGAGAAATTTAACTGTTGCATACAATTGTAAACATTATATTTGTTTATTGTTTATTTTGATAATTCATTTATTTCCTTACAGTGAGGCAAATTCAATATAATTGTATGAAAAATACTACAAAATACAACTACAATTTTTATGTAACCTTTTTTTACACTTACAATAATAGGTAAGTATATATAACATCCACAATTATACAAGTGTACTTTATCTATTTAAATTTCTTACACCCATTACATATAGTTAGTTTCTCACTGTGCTGCTCACATATAAATTGATTGCATGCTGTACACTGTATCAGCTATTTCCTAACTCTTTTCCTGTCACACATACATCTTTAGCAGATAATATATTTAGAATTCAAAAAAGAGCCATAGCGATCATTGCTGGTAAACATCCTAGAGCCCCTTCTTGTCCCATATTTCAAGATCTACATATTCTTCCACTCCCCTACCTATATATCCTTTCCTTATTATGTCTTATTAACTCAAACATTAAGGAATACCCAAACAACTCATACCATCATGACCACAACATCAGAGCTAACAATGACGTTCACATCTACAGTTATAGAACCAAAATTTGTAGTCATGGACCTAAGGCAATATCCTACCAAACCCTTATAAAAATATTCAAAACAACGATTAAACTATATCTCCAAAGGAAACTTTTCTCTTCAGTAGAGGAATATCTCAACAACTCTTGATGTCCTAGTCTTAACACTGTCGATTGCCTTTTTGCATGTAACCCATTGCTTACCCTGAGATTATATAAGGGTAAATCATTGAAATGTTTTTATTAATTTTACTTTTATTTACTTTTTGATGTACATGATTTTTTTAATTCTGACCTGTCCAATATCAAAGTAACTGATTCAAGGACCAATAAACATAATTATCATTAAAGATATGGGTGTAGTAGGGCATACCTGCACGACCGTCAATATGAGATTAGAACTGTGGTTAAAATGAAGAAGGACATTACCATACATGAAGAAATGTGAATATTTGCTACATTAGTGAATGTTCAAAGATCACATTGTCTCGCCAATAAGTTAAGTTCATTTCTGCCCTTCTGAAATTGTAGTGGCTACTATGGAAACTTTCAGAGGTGCTTGGTATACAAATTTAATCTTTTCCGGGCATGATGTTTGAAGATATTGTTCAGGTAAGATAAGAACAGGAATAGAGACATCAACATAAAAAAAAGTAAAATACTTAGTGTTTCATTTCCAAAAAGTAGCAATTTTTTGCAAGTAATAACAAGTCATAAATTTCTTCGTTTTATAGAGACAATAATTATTATTTATATTTCTTTCTGACAATGGAAAATCAAAGAATAACAAACTCCAGCATCACATACACATACTCAGAAATAGCTTCGCCGAATAAATTCTTCTATGTAGATGTTTAGGTGATTTCTCTTTGTTCCAAATTCTTTCTTATGGCGCACCTTAAACTTCTGCCTGTGCTTTCAATAGTTTGCGTGTGTGCATCATTTTATTTTGTTGGTCCACAAAATTTTCGCTGTGATTCACTTTCCAGTGTTTGTACCTGGAAGGATGTCAATTTATCCTTTCGTAAGCTTTCCAGCAATCCGATATTATTTTAGTTCCGGGAAGAACGTACTTTTCACTTAATGGTAGTAAAGTATCGGCGTTTCCTTTTTAACTATTTCGAGAAAACATATCTGCGTTCCTCTTTCATTCCGAAAACCCACTGTTGATCAATGACAACAAATCCTCGATTGCTTTTCCTCTTCGTAATGACTGTCCCATCTATTTCCACTATTTCTCCAGGTCCTTCAAGAGTTTGTTGGTTGTAAAAAAATATAGGCAACCAATATCCCTGAAGAAGTTGTTACAATCAGCAATATTCTTTTGACTTACAGTGGATCCGTCACATTTACGCATGTCAAACGTTATTTCCGCTACGTTGTGCGTTTTTTAGAGCAGTAGTAGGTTAAGTGAAGTGCTTCTTTCGTTGTTATTTTTACGCCCTCAAAAAAGGGTCTCTTCATAAATCCTTCAGTTGTGTTACAATGGTTGCATTTCCAACTGATTTTTAAAAATTTTCATCTGTCAAGCCTAGTGATCACCATTACGTTTTTATGTTATGTACAGATATTCTTGGTTATTGTTGTCAACGAATACAACATTCGTAGTAGCTGAATTAAACAAGATATAATATATATACGTTTTATTTTCATTCGTACGCCTGGTGCACATAGTAAATGAAAGGAGATGGATTATTCGCGACGAACAAGTGAACTTAAACACGTTTAGTTTCGTCACGTATACGTACACTCAGCTTTTGCAAGTAATGAGAAATAAATAATTTACGACGAGGGAATGAATGTGAACGTCAAAATTACTATTGCTCATCTCAAGTGAGGTATGTACGATTTAAATAATTTAATTGTCGACCGTTCTATTAATAACTACCTACGGATTATAAAATAAATCGGCAAATCACAAATTCTATATTTCCTTGACATCGCTTCTGATATATCCTTTAGCAGTTGATAGACTAAGCCGTTATAATTTATCTATTTTTCTAAATTGATTAAATCAAACAATGGAGGCTTTTTTTCCTTTGTCGTCCAGCGGGACACCTCTGTTGGCCGTTCCCGTGGAAACCACACCATTCGGGACTAGTTCATTCTTGTTCAACGAACGAAAGATGGATCAATTTAGCAGTCAAGGTATGTGAATTGATTTCCGCTTAATCTCACCTCCAATCCTCTTAGTTGGCGCAGACTACAATTTTTAGGAAACATTTCTCATAAATTGTCCAACCTTTATCCTAAACTTAAACTTAAACCTACTTTCTACTCTCCAGTTACATTTTCCAAATTATTCATCAACGCTAAAGACCCGATACAGTTGTCATTAAGAAGTGGTGTGTATATAAACTTTCTTGTGATGATTGCGGAGCGGTCTACTTAGGCCAAACGGGGAGGAGTTTGACAAGAGGTTTTAATGTGCATAAGCGATACTTCCGTTTAAATAATTTGAATTCTCAATTTGCGAAACATCTTTTACACCTTCCTTCAACCCTAAATTCCTCCACTTTGGAATTAAAGGTCGCAAATTGGATGCTCTTGAACAGCTAGAGATAATTATTTGTGAAGACTCGCTTCCCTTAAATGAACACCTTTCCCACAATCATCTCCTCTATTTAGCTTACCGAATATTTTCTAAATACGCTATATCAACGTTGTTGTCTTTGGTTCTTTTACCAAGTTTTTGTAACTATGTCGCTTTTGCCTTCCTTTCAAACCCCTTCCTTTTCCTAACCGTTTATTCAATTACCTTCCATTCATTCGTTTTCTTTCTAACCCCTCCCCCCACCTTTTCCCCTATATATTGGAACGGCTTTTATATTTTATCACCTGATGATGCTACGATCGTAGTGAAACCGGTCGTGCATAATAAATTTGTGCAATTGACTAAGTTCTTTCTTTTTCTCGGTGAGTAAATTCCACAGGTTGACCTCATTATTGATACTTTTCCTTCATATTCATCTGTTTCCTTCTGTTAGGTACACGCCTTTAACCAAGCTTTCATCCTATTCTTCTTCTTAGTATCCACTACCTTGTGTTTTCATCCTTTTTTTCGTTTCTCGATATTCGCATGAACTTGGATTTTTCCTATCCATATGTTTCCAAGGATATTTTGCTGACTTAATGTTGTTAACTGCGTCCGTCGAAGATCGACTTCATCTTTCGAAACATTCGACCTCAGTACAAACACTAGCTATTAATGCACACAGAACCAGTAAATTATATCTTCTACAACATCTTTCTTAGCTTGAAACGATGAAACATTTACCTTCGTAAGGAAATAGGTCGTGAATACAAGTGCTCCGATCAAAGTAGTTTAATGAGTTGATATAAACGATAGTTTTCAGAAATTCTTTATTTGATAACATGAATAGTTTGAAATGTATAAAAAAGAGCAAAGCCGTCGACATACGTTAAATTTGAAATTCTTTTGTCATTTGTGTCTGCAGGTTTGAACGTTTACGCCATGATTGGGGTGGCCATATCAATTTTTATTTGCCTAATTATTAAGCTGGCGTGGGAAGTTTTAAGACGGTGCCGCGTCGGAAGGAGGAGGAGACGGTGGTGCATAGAGGATGGGGTCCCCGTGGCCCAGAATTTATCTGTAAGTAAAATACGCCTAAACCGCTAATTACTTCCTCTATTATGTTATAAACCCTTCTAATACGTTCTTTCATATAGTTGATTACAAAGATGTCCAATGGCCTCTGGCGAATGTGAAATTCTCGTTTTCGAAGAATGTTTTTCTTCAAATATTCACTTATTAAGAACAAATACACAATATTTTCTTATACTTAAATTTAGATCAGTCGCGCTACAAAATTGTTGACAAAATTTTACTATTTATTGTACCTGGCAGTGCTAGATTTGACAGAGCATATTTATTTACGTCATTCTAAATTATTATAAACTTACAATAATAAGTAGCAGTCCACTCATTATTTATTTAATAAATATTTCTTAAACTACCTCTACGTTACGTTCACAATTCAAACTTTCCGAAGATAAAAAGATTAGGGACTTTGCTTAGATTGCGTCGATAGGATGTGACTGATTGACATTTTAATGACACTGTGATTGTTGCAAATAGTAGGACATATTATACTATATTATTTATTTCCGCATTTTGTTTTTTACTATAGCGATGTGTTAATAAAATTCTGAAATAAGTATTTCAACTATTGGGCCCCCCCAAACATTTGGGGCCATAGCCGCGCACCCAGTGGGTCTATGCTTATATTTGTTGTTAATCAATTTTAGTAATTAGTATTTCAATTCGCTTAAAGGATATCCTAATACCAAAGTGGTTTTGATAGATTAATTAGCCTTCGGAAATCAATCTTGATGTTAAAACCAACAGGCAAATACTACTCCAACGGTTTTGCTCTGATCCACCGTCGGATCCAAAACTAACAAGTATTCATAACAGCTTAACACAGCCCCCCCCCCCCCCCGAAGAAAGCCATCTCTATTTATCATATTCCGTCTCAAATTTCAAATTGTTCTAAAATTTCTACAAGATTTTCCAGGGAGATTTCCATTTTTCATTTATTACATCACCATATTACATAAATATCAATTTTAAGGTAAAAAATATACAATTTTTTATTCATTGACTGTCTTCGGAGATTTTCCTTCGCCTTACGTTTTAACTGCAGCCAGTGTAGCTCACATTTGCCATCTCAATAAATAGACTGTTTGCAATATTATAGTTTTCCGTTTTCCAAATTTATTAAAAATAACAAAGGATTCGTAAAGTGCGTATCGTAATATACTATTAGTAGGTACGTATGCAACCAAGAATGAATTTTTGATTTATATTTGAATGGAAAAAAACGGAATATCTACAGACGGACGGACGGCAAAGAGATAACAATTGGTCGTATTTTTTTAAAACGCTAAAAATCGATGAAGAATTTTGTTACAAATATAAAATTGCCTTTCATCTGCGTGCCTAGTGAAGAAGAAATGAGTTAAAACGTTTGTTTCCGCATTATTATTTATCTTATATAGTTTTTTTTAACAGTTAGGCGGCTAGTTACGCCCTTGCATCGAAGGCCATTCTCCCTATCCCCTCTCGCCCGTAAATACATATGTTCAATTAACACCATTGCTGTTACGCCAATACTGTAGAAATATCGCACCTACTCATAACACAGTCGTGCGTGTTTTGTCGAAAAAAATACATGAGATTGGGATACTTCGTATTGGTAACACGAATTCCACATTTTTACCATTTATTGTGATTTTAGACTTTCAGATGTTATTTTACCGCGGATGAAAATAGGAATTCGTGAATTACCGACCTATAGACATGTCGCAACGTTCTTCTTCCTTATTTTTTTCTTTCCTAGGAGATCTTCCTCTGTAATGTTCGTTTAAATTGTCTTTTACAAGGAAAAAATAGGATCCGAGGACACCATCAATATAAAAAATAACGATGCATGTCAAATATGCGACCTACACGTGAGCTGTTATCAACGTCGTCTAATATGCGATGTACACATGTGAGGTGTAATCTACGCACGGAAAACATTCCTCATGAAGCACTATTTGCAATCTAAGGATGAATTAATAACTTTATTAATGTTGCTATCTCGTCGGTTCCCGAGACTATACAAATAAATAAAAATAAAATATTCTTCGTTCGCCATTGAAAAAGTTGATGCGGGAGTTTTATGAGAGATTTGGTTGGGTGAGATCTTGTGGTGTACAATTGAAAGATGGATTGCAAGTACGTACCACGGTTGGAAGCGAAGGGGTACTCCGTGGGACAACGATGTGGTGAACAAGACGTAGGAACAATTATAGTTAATGGTTTCAGGCGTCACTTGGTGGAATTTCTACATAATGTAAAATAAAGAGACTTTTTGTAATTCTGCATAAATTTGATTAAAACTACCTTGGTTTCGTTGCAATGCAACATCACCATGTGCGTTTCTCAAAACTATTTCAAGTTTAATGGAAGTTTTTATAAATTAGATGGACTAGCCATGGGCTCTCCTTTGTCGCCACTACTTGCAGACATTTACATGGTCAATGTTGAAGGTAATTTATTTTCTTCAAGATAACACCTGACGATGTTGCATTACGACAAAACCTAGGTCGTTTTAAATAAATTTATGTGGAATTACAACAAGTCTCTTTATTTTACATTCCGTAGGAACAAAGCATGAGGCAGCTACCCTAGGGTGACCAGGCGACCCGGAAAATCCGGGACTGTCCCGGAATTTTACTTAACGTACCATTGTCCCGATAAAGTTCTTCGGGGCACCCATTTGTCCCGGATTTTTTGTTTCTGCCTTGCAAAACCTCCTCGCCACGAAAATGTCATAAATGTCTTTAATCCGAATCGCATTCATTATATTGGAAAATACAGAAATTACTTATTAAATCTTGTTACAATCTGTGCTATTCCTATATTCCAGAGCAGACCGCATAGATGAAGAAATTGTGTAGTTTTGGTTTGTGTTTCGGGAGCATGATGCGCATGTAGAAAGAATTTTGTATGATTTGACAAACAAGACAGCCTTGACGTGAAAACAATCAATACCATTATATTATGCGCGTTTAAATTAAATATAAATTTTCAAGTTTTTTCCGATGATTAAAAGTAATAAAAATTTGAATGACGCAGGCAGGCATAGTCTAAAAATTAATGAAAAATTATATAAATTTACATAAAATGAAATAGAAGCCATGTTGTGTTATTCAATCTTCTACGCTATTTATATACATATTTAACTTCATTATTTGCCCTATTGTTACCTATAAATCGTGATATCTTGTGTTGTAAGTTTCTTACATATTCATTTAATTGAAATTCTTTGTTAATACATTAAACAAAATTGTGCTCTGTATTTGCGAAGCTTATCTACTTGAAATTTAAGTACATATAACTAAAAAGATTCGAAAATTCAGGTTGTCCCGGATTTTTCCCGATTATATCCCGGATTTTCATGTTCAGATCGTGTTATGTCCCGGTTGGTTTTTGAGTGTGAATCGAATATTAGACATGATCGCATGCTAGACCGTGACCTAAAAGGTAATTAATCCACTCCAAGGTTTTAGCAAGAGTGTTAGGAGGTTTCTGTATTGTTCGACTTTGATAGGAACAAGCTGTACACAACTCGAGTTCAAACATAAAATTCCATACCAAACTCCCTATTTCACGAAATTAAATATCTTCTCACAACGGAAGGACCTTTTTAATGCATCAGTATTTTTACATGCCGATATATTCCTACAGGTATGTTGTTGACATCGGTACATTATATTTTTTGCCATCCTAATTTCAATAAAACCTTGCCGTTCGCGTATTTGATGGTTCGCGATGCGTGCGTACGTGTCAGTCAGTCGAGATGGTAATTTCGCGGAAAATGAGAAATATTCAGCGAGAACTCTCGCAATTCATTATCTTACACACATGTGTTCCGCTTGGCTCAAATGATGTTGACTTGGAGATCGCGTTACTTTAATTACGAGTTATCTTCGTACAGACCCTCCCCGGTTGACGCAAAACTCGACCGACGTTAATGCCACTTTACGTGAAAACATCCGAGTTAGGAAATTGAAGTTAGCAGGCAAGCGGAAAAATTTACGTGTTGGAATACACATGGGTGCGTATCGCGGTCGACTTCCTCGCATAGCGTGAGTGTGTTCTGCTTGGTCTTCATGCCTTGTTGTGCTGATTGTGCGTAGCTCGTGTAATTTCCGCAAAATACGTGACTTTTGCATCCCCAGTCATGGCTGATAAGAGAAAAATTGATGTGAAGGTGCCAGTGCTACGAAGAAGAGACGCACGATAAATCGCGAGGACAATCTCGACATTGCGAAGCGATATGAAACCGACCAATAACTGAATATAATGTGACATATCGTGCTGTAATTTTCGACTTAGGCAAGGGCTTGCGCAACCGAACCCTTATGAAGGTCGGAGACCGTGTGTATATGGTGTTTTTTAGGCGCTGCAGGGCCCACCGACAAGTCATACACTAAATGATATGTTAAGGAAATTGTAACTCAGCACCTGGAGCAAAAAAAACTTGAAATAATATATCTTTAAGGAGATTATGAGGAAGTGTGCAGCTTAGTCTTAGTTTCATTAAAATTAAAATTTATTTAGAATCTTCCTCAAATAACTTCATAGCTATATAATTACGTTAACTCATCTTGTTCTTTTCTTGTTCAGAGTGAAGAACAATACACCCATGCCCCGAAAGGGATTCTCAAAAAGCCTGATGGAAAAAGGGCCAAGCTACACGTGAGTGTTTTTCGCGATGCTCTGATTTTTCTGTATTCTAATTACTTTGATGCCTGAATGCAATTTTATAGTGCTAATCATAGAAAAAAAGCTTTTCCTCTCCCAAAGATTTTTATGTGCATATTGAATTATTGTAACTACCCACTACTTATCCTATTGTCAGGTCTGGCTACAGATGTGATGTGTGTGTTTTTGAGAGATAGATAGATGGAAAGATATACGGATTATCGTCTTTATTCGGACGAAATTTGGACAATAAGGTCCATTCTTACTTTTAACCCTTCGTCTATATAATGAATATTAAAAATAAAAGTATTGCAATGGAGAGTATATACAAAACCTAAAGAGATATAAGTGAAGACAGATATAACTTTGAGGGGAAAACCTAGGCTTGTTCTTCCTAGTAAATTCCACGCAGGAAAACATCCACAGATAAGGGGGTGCGAAAATCCTACATAGTGTATATATCACAATGAAAAACTGCAACGAAATATTGCCAGTCGAAAAGTCACTTCCTGACGGCCCGATAGATATTGAATGTTGAGAGTTTGCAGTTGTTATTTTTAACCTTGTGTATAATAATTTTGAACCATAATGAGGCTGTGTATGGTATCAAAATTCAAACATATATCCAGTATGCCAAAGGACATGAAAAAGACTGAAAACACGAGAGACCCAAAGTGAGCAGAATGCGAATATTTGAAGTCAGTGATTTAATTCACACGTAGGGAACAGAGAGCGAAAAAGAGGAAACAAAATTGGTCAAGATAATGAAAGGTTGGATGTTTTTTCTTATAAACGTTGATAGTTTCAAGGTTTCCGAATCCATTTTTAATCTGAGCGACTTTTCCCGATGGCCACTGCATTGTATCCAAATAAAAATTGGTGTACAGGTTTCCCTCTCTTTATGCAGGGGTTGCGTTCTAGGAAAGTGACGCATCAAGTGAAATCGCATAAACAGAACCCATATTTACATGTAAATATAGGGATACATTCCTCAATTAATCCTACATCCCCTCCAAGATGCTCTTCTTTCGCTCCATCAGGACTTCTTATGCGCTGGTTACAAAATTAAAACAATTAACACTAAATTATACTCGCCAATAAAAGGAAGCAGGCGAGCACAAGTGGTGTCTGCTGTGAGTGACATAATAGTGGTTGGCTTGGCCCAATGCAAGTTCCGCGGGCAAGGAGACGAAAATTCTCAAGTGTGCTCAGACAGTATCACACGAAATCTCCCTCTCCACGCTACGATATCCACTCCACTCTCATCTCTTTTACTGTAGTACTAATACGCGCACCATAAGAGACAATGAGAAACTCAATGGTCGCCTTGTGGTGAAGTGCAGAACTTTCTTTCATTTGTATTGCACTGGCCGCGTAACCACATAAGAGCGAATAAAAGGCGCATAAAAAGAAATTCCGGTAGCAATAAGTTTGTCGCTTAATAACGAATTCTCATATAGCAACCAGCATAAAGAGAGGGAAACTTGTATTTAAATTGCTCTACATATTGTATTTGGTTACTCCCTTCATAATTCCAACTACCGGTAGTGGTTCTCCTCTTCCTTACCCAGATCCACAATAAAATATTGTATTTCCTCAAAATGAAAAGGTGAAATTCCTTGAAAGTTTCCTTTTTTCCAATTCCAGATACAAAATGAGTATAATTTACTGATTCATTATTAAAGGAGCCTAATAAGGTAAAATTATCAATCATAGATAAGAGAGGTCAAGGGTACGATAATGGTTCAGATATGAATATACGAAATATAAACTTCAGAGCGTTTTTAATCCCTGTAGGGCTCTTTCTTTAAATTTACTTGTGAATAACGGTGCAAAAATTCAGAGGAAAGAAATTGGTTTCATTTCTGCTGTGCAAGGATTTTATATTTTCTCCTTTGAGTCTACAAAACAGTGGGAAGTGTCGAAAAAGTATGTTTTCAGAATGACCTTAAAAAGCAACGACAACTAGTACTATAAATTAATAACTGAACCCTTACGTAAGTCTGAGGATCTCTGTTTATGGTGTGTTAAGTGATTGCAGAATGCAGCGACAACTCACAAACCAAATATATTACACATTAAGTACTCAGACGTGACTCAGAACATGGGAAAAATAAATATTTAATGGAACTGTAAAATAAAATTATTTTTCTGAGATTATTTATAAATTTGCAGCTTTGTCTTTCTTCTTTGATTAAATTGTACATTTTTCGTGAAACTTCATAAACTTCATGTCACGACTAAATATTTGAGCTACTGAACAAACAGAAAAACAAATGAGTTTTTTTCATGTAGCAATGGTTTCATAATGATGTTCCTGCATTCTGTTTTTTCTGAAGCCTGTGGCATATAGTAGAAGAAAAGCTTTTTTTCTCCCAAACATTTATACGTACAAAATCATTGGCACTTACTTTCATTGCTAATTTTTCCCTTTCGTTTTTGATTGCTACAACACTCCCCCTTCATCACCCAATGTCCCGGTTTGGTTCTTTACTATTGTAATATAATACTTGCATATATTCAGTAAAACCCCTTATTTAGACTTAAAATAACGTTTGTTTAAAAACTCGCTAAGTTAGGCTCAATGAATACGCCGACGAACTGATAGCTTCAATTTAATGACTAAAGAGCCGCCGACTGAACTCGATCTATTCTCGCCTCAGACGCTTTTCAAGTACTCTGTAACATTTACGCTTAATGTGTCTACAATGCAACAAGAATCATGTACCACTGAAAGGACGTGCGGAATGTACGGTGATTTTTCGAAACACGATTTTATAATCTTTTAAAATCACTAGTACTCGAATATAACGCGGGGACTACTTTTAAGGTTTCATTTTTTGGAAAAAGAACATCGCGTTATATTCGGGGCAATACGGTAATTTAAATTACAACAAACTACAAATTAACTTAAATTTAATTTCAAACTTTGGTGAGCCAAATATAGTGGAAAGTGTTAAAACATGATAGCGCCCAACTTTCACGTCTTTTCAGTGGCATTCATAATTGGCTCAAAGAGTAAATAGCATCAATAGTATTTCTGTATCTAGGTGCGCTGTTTATGCTCTGCTAGTGTGATTTACGTATGAGGTTTTGAATATTTCACCCAAAAGACTTCACACGTAAGAATTTCCGTATCTAAGTACGCTGTTCCTGAGAAGCACCTCCTAAAGCAGGGGTCGGCAACCTACGGCCCGCGGGCCACGTGTGGCCCTAAAGAACGCTTTATGCGGCCAGTAAAGCTGTAATGCAAAAGTGATCGGGAAAATTTCTCATGGGCAATTTTATATTTTTTGACTAAAATTATGTTCTCAAAGCCTTTTCGGGTGAAGTTTTAACGCTAGTAAATTATGTAGACATGATTTAGCTCATATGAAATCACAGAATCTCTAAAAAACTTCTGATTTATTCGCTCATTTGCTTACATTGGAATAATAGGGAAATTGATGGGGTGGACAGGTCAGTGTTTTTTCATGGTTAGACTTGGTTTTCCATATACTCCTATTTTCCCCTGTCCTCTTCATATCTTTGTAACTCTCTTTCCCATTTATATCATCTATCTGCTGAAACATTTTTCTACCTTTTTCCATCTAGATGTTATATAAATATATATATATATATATATATATATATATATATATATATATATATATATATATATGCCCTGGTTTGGTACCCTGGATATATGGTATGCCTAATTATGTAATAATAAAACAATAAATACATAATTATATAATTTCAAAAACAAAACATTATTTCGCCTATTACAAGATTGAAAATTTAAATCAAAATTATCTGCTGAATTTCCATATATATTTTATAATGTTTAGATGTTTTTACCAGTTTCCTTACTTTACCAAATTTTTTCCCAGGTCAGATTCAGATTCAACATAGATGATGAGAAATCCTCCCAGACAAATGGTGGCATGGAATTGGTAAATCCCATTTTTATTAAAATATCTTATATGGTCTGCCCGTATCTCCATCTCGAATCAACCATGTATTGAGGTTTGACTCAGGTTAAATGGTTTCTAACTTTTTGACTGCTTCACAAACCAATTTAACTTTACCAAAATTATATAATCAAGTTTAGTAAGTCAAAATTTATTATTTACATTTTAGTCAAAAGCATAAAATTTATCTTTAAATAATTTATTTTAAATTATTTTAATACCATGGTAGGCTACATTAATTAAAGTCTCAGAGGTTTCAATGGGACATATCAGATTTAATCCTCTGAAGAATTCGCCCAGAAATTTTTAACAAAGAGTCACGCATGGCCATTTTGACATGTATAGCACTTGGAGCAGGTGAAAACTGCTTGGGAAGCAAGGCACTGGGTTGTGCACCATCGGTGCCAGGGATAATATATAAAACTAAAAACACATGTAAAAATTTGCCCCAGTACCATGTGGAAAGAATTGGTATAAAGTCTTATGTTGATTATGGAACTAGTAAAATAACTTGCCAAAAAACCCTCAACGTTTTGAGATGATTCAGATCAACTTTAGGAGTCAAATAACAATAAGTTTTACTTGAAACTGAAAGAAGATATAGAAAACTTTTATGGCAATGTGGGAGAACTATTGAGAATAACTTATAATCAGAAGGGTTTACCAGAAAAAAATAAATTATAAACACATCACCTATGGAACTTATTCAGTTAATATCCAAGTGAATAATGCAAAATATTTGGCATATGGCACTTAATCAAAATATTAATAAGTGATTACTTTATTGTTAAGTGCTCACTGGCTCCTTCTTATCCTTCTGAAACTGTCATTGATTTTTATTTTAATATATTATATCTTATTTCCATTTTGTTATGTATATTTATCATATGGAATGAAAAAGCTATATAGTATAGATCAGTGATTCTCAAACTTTCAATTGTCGCATCCCCCTTGAATATCATACAGCCGCCTTTGAATTGAAAATAACAAAAATAAGAAAATGTATTCATTTTATATAACTGTCAATAATTATATATCACATTATTTTTCCAAAAATTTCCTGAAAAATTTTGTTTTCAGAGAAAACTTTATTTTATTGACACTTCACCTTGCATCGAAAACATTTTATGGCCCACAGTTTGAGAAACACATGTACAGTCATTAATAAAAAGAGAAGATTTAGTATGAAATGGATAAAAATTTTAGTAGCTACAAGAGACCAAACCAAATAATGAATGAACTGCACTAATATGCTCAAGAGCACACCTATCCGTGAACTAAATATTAATTTTTGATTGAACCATGAATCAAGCCAAATTCTTTCAAATAATGGTTCGATTCAAGGAATTTTTAAATTCAAAATCCACCAAATTTTCTGCTCAGATTAGGGTTGATTCAGCTACTGGAGAAGTTAATGAGAATAAAAAATAGCGTAAATGCTTCAATGTTAGTAAGATCTGAAGAAAATTTTCAGGTTGAATCATTGTTGAATTCAGTTCAAAAGTTGTTAGAATTAGCAGGGAAGTGTATTCTGCAGTATTCATCATCATCATGAGGTGTTCTGCCTCTAGGCAGGTCCCTGGCACTAGCGTTGTCTCCACTCATTTCTGTTCCTTGCCATTTTTTTCATTTCCTGATACCCTCCCCTTTCTTTCAGATCGTCAAACATTTTTATTCTTCTACGTCCCCTTTTCCTTTCCCCTTCTACTGATCCTTCCAACACCATCAATAATAAACCTTCTCCTCTCAAGATATGCCCTAACCAGTTACTTTTCCTCCTCTGAATTGTTTCAAGTAATCTTCTCTTCTCATTCACCCTTGTTAGTATTGCTTCATTCCTTATCCTATCCGTCCACTTAACCTTCTCCATCCGCCTCCACACCCACATTTCAAATGCCTCTAGTCTTTCTTTCTCTCTTTTCTTTAGCGTCCATGTTTCACACCCATAAAGCAATACACTCCAAACATAGCACTTCACAAGACGTTTCTTCAGATTTAAATCCATTTTACCACATAGTACCTGTTTTTTCTTATTAAATGTTTCTTTTGCCATTGCTATTCTTGTTCTTATTTCTTTTTCACTTCTCCAGTCTTCAGTTAGCATGCTTCCCAAATATCTATACTGTTTTACTTGCTCCACTCTTCCATCCTTTATTGACACATTCATAATCTCTCTATCCCCTATTCTCATCACCTTTGTTTTCTTTATGTTCATTTTCATTCCATATTCCATCATCCTGTCTTCTAGCTTTGTAACCATTTCCTGAATATGCCTCGTTTCATCTGCCAAAATTACCATGTCATCAGCAAACCTTATACAATTTATTATTCTACCCCCAATACTAATTCCTTTATCATTCCCTATTCCATTGTCAATCATTTCTTCAGCATATATCTTGAACAGGGTTGGCGATAAGCAGCACCCTTGTCTTACTCCTCTTCCTAGATCATACCATTCGGTCTGTGCATCTTTTATCCTCATAGCTGCTTTATGTTTCATATACAGCTCTTTAATTAACCTTCTATCTTTCCAGTCTACTTTTTTTTGCTTTTAGTATTTCCATCAGTTTTTCCCAGTTCACTCGGTCGAATGCCTTCTCCATATCTATGAAGCACAGACTAATTCCTTTACCCCTTTCTATATATCTCTCTCCACTCATTCTTATCAATCCTATTGCATCTCTTGTACCTCTACTCTTTCTAAATCCAAACTGTTCCTCTGCAATATTTTCTTCCATTTTGCTAATTAGTCTCCTGTTCATAACCCTAAGTAGAACCTTTGCTGCATGTGTAATTAAACTGATTGTTCTGTGTTCACTGCATTTTCTTGTTCCTTGCTTTTTCGGAATTGGAATCATAATTGTTTTGACGAAATCCTCTGGCCACATCCCCTTGTCATAGATTGCATTACACAACTTCACTATTTCTTCCAGTCCTTCCTCATTAAGACACTTAAATAATTCTATCGGTATCTCATCTACCCCCATTGCCTTCCCATTCTTCATATCCTTTATTGCTTGTAGCACCTCTATTTTCAATATCGAAACCCCTGTTTCGTCATTATTTATTTCATCCTGCTCTTCAATACGGAGATCCTTTGGTTTTTCATTTGATTTGTACAACTCCTCCATGTATTCTCTCCATCTATTAAGAACCTCCTCTTCCTTATATAGAACTTTATCTTCTTTACTTGCAATCTCTTTCACACATGCACTTGTTCTCCATCTATCCCACGTTACATTTTTTACTTTCTTATACATCAAGTCATACATTCCTTTTCTCTCTAGATCTTCTATATCTGAGCATTCCTCCTCTAGCCATTTCTCCCTTGCTTTTTGGGTTTCTCTTCTTAGTTCATTATTCAGTTTCCTGTATTTCCTTTTTCCATCTTCATCAGTCCTGCTTTTGTATTGCCTTCTTTCTTCCATCTTTTCTATCATTTCCTTTGTCACCCATGGCTTTTTTATTCTTTTTCCTTTGACAAACCCAATAGCCTGTTCTGCTGTTTTCCTTATAGCCTTCTTTATCCTATTCCATGCTTCATCCACATTTTCCTCTGACACGTTTTCTCTTTTGATTGCCTGAGCTAATTTTTCTCCTATTCTTTCTTTTCCTACTGTGGCTATATTCTCTAAATCCCATTTCCTAACTATCTTAGCCTTCTTAACCTTCTTCAAGGCTAGTTTTATTTTGGCCATGAGGAGCACATGATCACTGTCAATGTCTGCTCCTGGAAGTCCATATGCCTTTTTTACTCCATTTCTATATCTTTCTTCCACTAGAATATAATCTATTTGATATCTGGCTCCATCTCCTGGTGATTTCCACGTTTATAGCCTTCTCTTATGATTTTCAAACCAAGTATTTGATATAAACATCCTCTTCTCTTTACAGAACTCAACAAGTCTTTCACCTCTTTCATTTCTTTTCCCTAGTCCAAATTTTCCTACTACTTGGTCTTCTCTTCCCTCTCCTACCACAGCGTTCCAATCGCCCATCACTATCTTGCAACAGTTTTTACCTTCCTCCTCCATAATATTTTCTATCTTCTTGTATATTTCTTCAACAGCCTCATCTTCATGTTGGCTGGTCGGCATATAAACTTGTATCAACAGTAGATCTTTCGGGTGCATTCCTATTCTAAGACCAATTGCTCTATCATTTACAAATATCACCCTCTGTACACAATTTGCTATTTCCTTATTCAAAATTACCCCTACTCCATTCGTTCCTCTAGTACCTCCTGAATAGTACACTGTGATGTCATCACTTTTTATTTCCCCTCTTCCTTCCCATCTCATTTCACTTAAGCCAATCATATCCATTCTATTTATTTTCATCTCTTTCTTTAAATTTTCCAACTTCCCTGCTCGTAGGAGTGTTCTAACATTCCACGTGCCAATTCTCAACTTCTTTCCAGCATCCTTCCTTCCTTGTGTTAAACGGAACCTCTCATGTTGTCCCCCCCAGAGATCCGAGCGGGGGACCATTTTGCCTCCGGAATATTTAACAAGAGAAGACTCCGTCATGATGCCTCTACATGGGATATATTGTGGCGGTGGTTTCCCATTGCCTTCCGCCTATATATTCAGCCGTCCCTAACATGGGGAACAGACGCTGTTTGCAGCCGCCCCTAATATGGAGAACAGACGCTGCTGCCTGTTGGTCCGCGGGAGGTATTTTATTTCCCTCCTACCCTACATATCTGTAGAGCATTCCCCTATCCGCCACCCGGGGACGCGCCCTCTAGAGGTTACAGGCTCCTCCGAGGGTCTGCAGTATTAGGAAACACAAATATACAATCAGCAACAACTCCCAACTATTGCTACTCAGGTTACAGTTGCAATTTAAAAATGTGATTTGTCTTGATCCAATTTAGAGCATAACCTTTTAAAAATAGTCATGCGAAAAAATTGTCCTGTTTTTCTTCGCATTTCCACCTCACAATGCAAATGTAGAAAGAGCATTTTCACTAATGCAGTCAGTGGACAAATGAAAGGAATAGGTTTAATGCTAAGTCTGTGAAAGGTGTTCTGTTTTTGCAGTGCAATTTCAAACATATGTAATGCAATGTTACGTACTTGAGAGGCAATCCAGAGATAATGAAAGAAATTATTTCACAAGACAAATAAGAATGGGCTAATCCAAAACATTAGTAAATAATGTTTACACTGTTTTTGTTTCCATTAATAAATTTGTCCTCTTTTATGTCCTCTTCTTTAAATTCCGGATGACCTTTTTGTCATCTTTTTTCCCCCAAAAACATGGAAAAGTCCTCCATTTCTGTGTACAGAAGATGTTAACCTTAGCTTACCTACATGACAAACCTTGTGGTAGAAGATATTACCATAGTGAAATGTTCGAAAAACAAACTTCTTCCTTTCCCCAGCCTAGTTTTAGTGTAAAAGTATTGTATGAAAATGTGGAGCAATTGAATGAGTAAATTCGATACTATTTAAGGTATTTTTACAATTTGCATATTATCTACTGCAGTACCTAACTTAAAAGTATTTACCTATATTGTGTAATTTTGGTAACCAACTGAAATATTGTATTTCTGTATATTTTTTAGTGGCTATTTTTAGTATTTTGATTTTTCATAGCTATTTGTATATTCTACAAATCAGTAAATATTTAGCTATTCATTCTTTAATTGATTCATTCTGGCATTTATTTCAGGTGGAGGAGAAGGCCAAGGTAGGAGAGGAGGGGGAGAAGGTGGAAGTGGTGGAGGAGGTGGATGGTGTGGAGGAAGCAGAGAGGCTGGAAGGGCCAGAGGGGTTGGGGGGTGAAGAGGAGGCAGAGGGGGTGGGGGTGTCGGAGGGGATGGAGAGGGAGGAGGAGGCGGGGGGGGGCAGATGGTTTGGAGGAGGTGGAAGGGGCAGAGGGTGCAAAGGGATCGGAGGGGGCAGAGGAGATGGAGGGGGAAGAGGAGGTGGAGGGGGCAGACGGTTCGGAGGAGGTGGAGGGTAGGGCAGGCTGAAGGGGCGTAGGGAGAAGAAGGGTGGGAGGGGACAGAGGGGTCGGAGGGTGTGGATGGGGTCGGAGTGTGTGGATGGGGTCAGAGGGTGTGGATGGAGTGTCAGAGGCTGCCTTCTCACCTGTTGCCTTGTTGGCCAACCCATCATCTTGCAATGGCATTCACCAGGTGTCAAGGTGAGGAAAAGTGGTCAGATGCGCTGTAGGAAGATGGTTTATGATCATTGATATGCCATATGGTTGGGTTGAAGGGGTTGCTTGGTCAGGTCATAGGTGATGACTCTGTCGTGAGATGTTATTGACCCTCGGTGAATTTTTCATGCAACGAATTTATGCATGATGAACGGACTGCGACAAGTTGTCGTAGAGCTTTAGGAAGTATTGTTACCTGTTTTATCAATGTTTTTTCTTAAATGAAGGAATCCTAAGATGAAGTTATGGTATCTACCCAAAATTTTCACTGCAAATGTACGATCTGGCTTTTAATTAATACAGTATTAATATTTAGAATACATTTTAAAATTTCTTTTTTCTCACAAACAAAAATTTGTAGCATAATGTGTATTTATGCTCAATCTGCAGAATTTCCTCATAACTTTTTTATATTCTCTTTGTTAGTGCTAAACGGATATCACTGCATTTTGTGTAGTTCTGAAAATGATATTTACTGGATTTCCCAAGGGTTTGATTTTTGCATTCTTTGGTCTTCAATATTTCTTAAATGTGTTTTTTTCTGATGTTGCTAAGTCACTCAGGGTGCTATCAAAAGACGAGATATTAAGAGGATATAACTTTACTGTAGAAGTGAATGCCATAGCTATTTACAAGCCCCATTATTCACAGTGCTTTACAGTAGAACAGTTTGAATGTGTAAAGATCCTTTATTTTCAGAGCAGATATGTGATAATAGCAAGAAAAATAATGCAATAAAACGGTCAAGAAATGGGTGGGAGTTTTCTAAATTATTTGAATGTAATGTGTGCATGTGTATTTTTGGCTAATCAACCTCTTGGATTATTATAGGCATAGCTCCTTCCACACCAAACACACTCACAAGGAAGGGGGAAAACCCTGTGCCGGCATTAGCCAATCCTTAATGAAGACCATCAATGGAGCCAATGGCCTAACCTCCCTTCCGAAGGAGTCCCCTCAAACCACACAAAAAGGGGGCCGGGTGACCTTGGAAAAAATCCTACTTTCGTAGAATTCGTGCACGCTGTCCTTTCGAGCAGCAGGTGAATAGCAGCCAGCTGCCTAACCACTACATAACCAGCACTCCCTATATATGAATGAATAAAATGTTTATTGTATGCATAGTTCAATGTTGTTATTTCATAGAATTTTACTCTCTAATGTCATGGTGATTGGACAACACTTATCCAGTCACTCCTGTGTACGTAATGTAGAGTAGGCATGTTTTAGCAAGAAATGGCATAATGTCAGTGTGGATTGGAACTTACAAATAAAAGTGGCTGTATCTTATATAATATTACAGTAATGTCTGTTTCCACCATTGTGATCTGGTGTACTACCAAACTGATTTTAAAAAAATTGACATTTTTAGAAAGCTTAGGCCTCGGCATCGATGCAAAAGTTCTTTCATTAAAATTGAACCCTTACCAAAGGGAAGCTTTTAACATTTTAAGTTCATCCCAGTTGTGCATACAACCCACATAGTTCTTGGCGGCAACTTAGACTGATCCTTCCTGGGCGAACATCTATACCCTATGGAGTTTTTGAACAGTTTGTCACCATCCGGTTTGCCACCGCATAGACTACATCTGGAACTCATCACTATTGTGATGTTGATCAGAAATTTAAACTCCAGTAAAGGATAAGTTAATGGAACACAAATGATTGTAAAAGGCTTTCAAGAACACTGTATAGCAGGGAAAGTTATCGGCACTGGAAATACTGGTCCCATACCAAGGATTAAATTATGCCCATTAGTCCCTACAATTCCTTTCAAACTGTGTAGAAGACAATTTCTGATCAAAACCGCATTTTCAATGACAATCGTCGAGGATCAAGGACAGATGATTACATGTGTTGGAATTTACCTAACATCGCCCGTTTTCTCCCATGATCAGCTGTATCTGGATTTTCCCGAGCTTCATCATGCAAGGGCATCACTGCTACCATCATTGAAGGACCTCAACAGTTTTTGGACAATGATAAAATGATAACGTCAAATTATGTATTCATAGAAATGTTGTAAATATAAAGGAAGAAAATCTTAATAAAATATTGTATATTAAAATACTTTGTTTGATTTTTCGTGCAAATTATTCGCACCGGCACAGCTAGTACATACATAAATATAATATGTGTCCTTCGCTTTGGGAGGCTTAGTGATCTCATCTTGAGATTTATAATTATTGCCAGCTCTCATTGCATGATTGCAGTACATTTTTTAAAAATAATTAATGGTTAAGGGATTGATTCTTGCCATGCACGCTTTGAAGGATTTGTCCCCCAACATTCCAAACCAGTAGTAGGAAATATGTCATTTTTTAAAATCTGATTGTAGCCTTTTTACTGATGTTTATCATGCTAGTGTATTATAATGAAAATTGTATTATAACTTGGGAGATGTCCATTGAAATTCAACCGGAAAGCATTTTGTGAAAATAAATATGAACATAAATATAGCCTGACTTTATTTGAATGGCAAGAAAACAAACTTTCATTATTTTAGGCATTCGTTGTTTCAAGTTTCGAACATCTACGATGATTCTAAATACCTGATTTTAATATGTGAATGATTAATGTTCCACATTCATATGTATTTCTTCTTGTAAATGACGCAATGAATGTTGCTTACATTGGATGCTATGAAAATATTTTCTCTCTCCTTTTCCCTCTCGTACTGATTGTAAGAGCATTCAAAGAATGCTTTCACCCATATGGATTGAAATAAAAATATGATTTTGAGGTTTAACAACGCAATTGGTTTGCATGGAATCATCCCGTTAAATGGCAGGATTTCCCAAAAATATATCAATTAAACTTATAACATGAGGAATTTCGAACTTTAAGCGGGAAAAGATTAACAGAAAAAGAAACATCATAGTTTTTTCTTTTAAATGGGCTAGATCCGAAAATCGTAGGTTAATTTCTTCTAATTTAGATCTCAAAAAGAATAAAATCCTGCAAACCAAAAGGTGTTATCATATGAGAAATCGAATGCCCTACCTTGGAGTCGAAACTAGAAATTTTTTTGAGATTTCATTTTGTCATCATCTTACAATATGTGAATCAATCATTCCTGCCAAAAATAAAAAGTGAATCTTGTTCCATTATCGAGCTATTTGCATTTTTATAGTGGTAGAGAGGGAGCCACAAAGGGACAGAAATAGCCTTTTATTATCGTAAGATTGTAAGATGTAAACATTATTTATTTATTTCTATGATGTTTCTCAGGATAATTCTTGTAAATATTCATCTTTATGTCAAAATCTATGGCTTCTTTTGAAATGGAGCACCGAATTTTTATTTGATTTTCGGAATATATACTTGTGGTGGAACCTGGAATGCAACACAACATGCAAACCTGTTCTGTTTTCGGAAAATGGACGCTCCTATAAATAGTACGCTAGTCATTTCTATAGATAAAATTTTCAGATTTCAACCGGACTTATTTATTGTACACTTTCAGTAAATATGCAAAATATAAAATGCATTCACAATCCTATTTTATTATCCCAGATTGTCCGTTTCCCTAAATCCTCTGTTCCTGAGCTCATCAAGCAACGCATGACTTGTAAAAAAGTTATCAGAATATATGTTATAACAACTGGGTGGGTCATCAATTACTGAAAGCATTTTGTTCACCACTTGAGTACCTAGGGGTGCAGTACTTTGGTTGTTGGAGGATTCTTTACCGCAATACAGAGAAAAATTGTAGCAGTAACCATTTTCTCCACACATTACCCATAATTTGTTACCGAGCCTTATCAGTATACCCCTAATAAGTTGTTTTAATTAATGTTGCCCATAGTATCTGACAATCATCTCATCTATAGATAAATTTCTGCACCACCTGCTGTATATTACATGAAAGGTACTTCTAACTCATCATCATTTCCTTCCTTTCCATCGGTAAGCTCATCAACTTCAGGTGGATGTGCAGCTATATCTGCTTCTATGTGTTCGGAAAATAAATATTCACAAGCCTCTTCTAGGGCTCTAAATACTTTACAACTCTTTGTTGGAGCTGATTAGTGAAAAAAATTTCACAACATATCATACCTACAGGAAAAATCTACACAATGCCCAGCATCCTATTTATAGGAAAGTAAAGATTATCACTATTTTTTATATCATCCATGGGAAATATATTACTAATAACTACCATAATGTGTTGTTACTCTCATATACAAAGGGATTCAATGGAAATATTCATCACTCACTGTTTGTAGATAAAGTATATTTCGAAATGTATACTCAAGACCACACTGCACGTGGAAAGCTTAGTTTTGCAGATATGTAAATATCTGAGAACCAAATCTCCGAAGTGAATAACATGAAAAATGCTTCACCAGTCCCTGGCGTTTACTATTGATACAAAGTAGTCATTTTTGTTTAAAATCTAGATCGGATAATCCAAGAAAACTAAGCGCACTATAAACAGGACGTTGGGCACTAATGAGATAAATTGTGATTTCTCTGCTATGAAGAAATATAGTACCAATAGTGTTGTTTCTAATGTCACTGTTTAATATTTGCGGATAACATTATATATTAATAAAAATTATGGACAATTATGCTCAGTAAAGCGTTTTTATTTAACAATGAGTACTTATTTAACCTTTAAACAGGCAAGCTTAATTTGTACCATAACCGGGCAAGTGACCCCATATATTTAAATAGCTAGTAACTTAACTAAACAGTATGGATTATTTTTTAAAAAATTTTGCAAATGAAATTGTTGAGAAATTTAACTGTTGCATACAATTGTAAACATTATATTTGTTTATTGTTTATTTTGATAATTCATTTATTTCCTTACAGTGAGGCAAATTCAATATAATTGTATGAAAATTACTACAAAATACAACTACAATTTTTATGTAACCTTTATTTACACTTACAATAATAGGTAAGTATATATAATCTCCACAATTATACAAGTATACTGTAGCTATTTAAATTTCTTACACCCATTACATATAGTTAGTTTCTCACTGTGCTGCTCACATATAAATTGATTGCATGCTGTACACTGTATCAGCTATTTCCTATCTCTTTTCCTGTCACACATACATCTTTAGCAGATAATATATTTAGAATTAAAAAAAGAGCCATAGGGATCATTGTTGGTAAACATCCTAGAGCCCCTTCTTGTCCCATATTTCAAGATCTACATATTCTTCCACTCCCCTACCTATATATCCTTTTCTTATTATGTCTTATTAACTCAAACATTAAGGAATACCCAAACAACTCATACCATCATGACCACAACATCAGAGCTAACAATGACGTTCACATCTACAGTTATAGAACCCAAATTTGTAGTCATGGACCTAAGGCAATATCCTACCAAACCCTTATAAAAATATTCAAAACAACAAAACTTTCAAAACAACGATTAAACAATAGCTCCAAAGGAAACTTTTCTCTGCAGTAGAGGTATATCTCAACAACTCTTGATGTCCTAGTCTTAACACTGTCGATTGCCTTTTTGCATGTAACCCATTGCTTACCCTGAGATAATATAAGGGTAAATCATTGAAATGTTTTTATTAATTTTACTTTTATTTTCTTTTTGATGTACATGATTTTTTTAATTCTGACCTGTCCAATATCAATGTAACTGATCCAAGGACCAATAAACATAATTATCATTAAAGATATGGGTGTAGTAGGGCATACCTGCACGACCGTCAATATGAGATTAGAACTGTGGTTAAAATGAAGAAGGACCTTACCATACATGAAGAAATGTGAATATTTGCTACATTAGTGAATGTTCAAAGATCACATTGTTTCGCCAATAAGTTAAGTTCATTTCTGCCCTTCTGAAATTGTAGTGGCTACTATGGAAACTTTCAGAGGTGCTTGGTATACAAATTTAATCTTTTCCAGGCATGATGTTTGAAGATATTGTTCAGGTAAGATAAGAACAGGAATAGAGACATCAACATAAAGAAAGTAAAATACTTAGTGTTTCATTTAAAAAAATAGCAATTTTTTGCAAGTAATAACTAGTCATAAATTTCTTCGTTTTATAGAGACAATAATTGTTATTTATATTTCTTTCTGACAATGGAAAATCAAAGAATAACAAACTCCAGCATCAATTACAAAAACACCAGAAAAATACCATTGCAAAGCATTTTAATGCTCTTTAAAGCACATTGAGGAATATCTTTTAGATTAAACATGGTAAACTTTTGTTTACCGAAAAGAATTCTAATGTTGGGCGAAACACGGGTAACGAACAGGTGGAAGCTTGCTGTGGACGGGTTGTCATGACACATAAATCGCATGGAAAGAGTAAAGAATTTCTTAGATAAACAATCTTGCATAAGAATTGGTCATGCTCCCTTTCCCTCTAATGGGGTTATTTACAGGTGCTTAGCTACCTAATGTCCCATATGAAAAGATGTTCTTTGAGATATTTCCATATGACAAGCCAGGTGTTTCTATGTAAAATAAAACGCATACATATTTGTGTTTTTCTGTTTCAGTATCTTTGATTAGATTAAATATTATTCATCATCCTTAAGAAAGCGGGGTTCAGGAGGCGGAGCCCACATTGCAAAATAAAATGTTCATTTTTAGCATTTTTACTGCCCGCCCCATAATTCTTGCGATTTTTTTATTTTAAATAAAACAACAACGTTTTTAATGTTTTTTATTTAATAATTTTTCATTAAGACAACTTTTATGGCAAAGGATCTGTTATTTGTGAAACTAAATGGTATAGACTTATACTCGGTACTCGAAAATTTCTTCGCCAAATAAATTCTCCTATGTAGAAATTTAGGTGATTTCTCTTTGTTCCAAATTCTTTCTTATGGCGCACCTTAAACTTCTGCCTGTGCTTTCAATAGTTTGCGTGTGTGCATCATTTTATTTTGTTGGTCCACAAAATTTTCGCTGTGATTCACTTTCCAGTGTTTGTACCTGGAAGGATGTTAATTTATCCTTTCGTAAGCTTTCCAGCAATCCGATATTGTTTTAGTTCCGGGAAGAACGTACTTTTCACTTAATGGTAGTAAAGTATCGGCGTTTCCTTTTTAACTATTTCGAGAAAACACATCTGCGTTCCTCTTTCATTCCGAAAACCCACTGTTGATCAATGACAACAAATCCTCGATTGCTTTTCCTCTTCGTAATGACTGTCCCATCTATTTCCACTATTTCTCCAGGTCCTTCAAGAGTTTGTTGGCTGTAAAAAAAGATAGGCAACCAATATCCCTGAAGAAGTTGTTACAATCAACAATATTCTTTTGACTTACAGTTGATCCGTCACATTTACACATTTACACTCCCAGCGGAAATCTGCTAACATAATTCCCATTCATAAGTCTGGTTCAAAATACGATGTAACTAATTACCGTCCTATATCTATCCTCCCTATTGTCTCTAGTATCTGTGAAAGAATCATCCTTAACCGACTTTACTACTTTACATCCCCTCACCTATCAACTAGGCAACATGGTTTTCTTACTGGCCACTCTTGCCTAACGAATTTAGCAGTTTATCAACACCATGCTGTTGATGCCATAATAAATAGGGCTCAGCTAGATACTGTCTATTTGGACTTCTAAAAAGCTTTCGACTCTCTAGATCATAAATTACTCACTTATAAACTTAGTCAACAGTACAATATCCATGGTAATTTTCTTAATTTGTTAAAAAGTTTTTTAAATAACCGCATACAACGTGTTGTCTTAGCTGGAATTGCCTCGGATTGGTTGACTGTTACTTCAGGAGTCCCACAAGGGAGTGTCTTAGGACCTTATTTATTTAACTTATATGTTGATGATCTGGCTACCCTCATCCCTTCTCCCACAGCAGATATATTGCTTTATGCTGATGATTGCAAAATTTTTAAAGTGATCTCCAGTATGGCTGATTGTGTGTCTTTCCAATCGGCACTTAATCTGGTAGTTAATTGGTGTGATTTCTGGAAACTTAAATTAAATTCAAATAAATGTAATGTAATGTCCATCTCTCTTCTTAAAAATGTTATAAATTTTAATTATACACTAAATGTTGTTCCATTGGTTAGAGTGTCCAAACAGAAAGACCTTGGCGTAGTCTTTGATACTAAACTTGGCTTCTCTGATCATATTTTGAAAATAAAAAATAAAGCAATGTCTCTCCTGGGAATTTTATATCGTTTTACAGACATTACTGATCCACTGGCTCTTAGATTGTATTTTTCTTCTTTTATTTTACCTGTGGTTAACTACTGTTCTCCTATTTGGTCAATGTCTTCTGTTTCCAACCTTGCCTCTTTGGATTGTGTCATTAATTTTTTTCTGAGAATTGTTAAATCCCGTGTGCCCTCCTTTCGCCAACTCTCTAATAGTAAGATCTTATCTTCCCTTTTTTTGTATTATCCCTCTGTTCATCGAACTAAGTCTGATCTTTCTTTTATATACAATATACTAAACTCTATTACTGACTGTCCTGAGTTACTTGCTCAATTTAATTTCCGTGTTCCTAATAGATCTACTCGCTCTTCTTTCTTATTTTACTACCCCACCCCCAGAATTTCACTTGCTAAACATTCTCTTTTCTTTCGTCTCCCCTCCCTTTTAAACTCACTTTCCCCTAATGTAGATCCTTTTTCAATGTCCAAAGAGTCTTTTCTTAAAAACGGAATGTCATGTTGTCGCACAACCTAATTTTATTGACTGCTCCTGCATACACTTATATTATATTGTATTTCATTATATTTTATTTGTACTTTATTTTGGTTGTTATGTTGTTAATTTTTGAATGTTTAATTTTCACTGTAAATTGGCGGTATCGCTGTATGTGAAAAATGATTAAATAAATAAATAAATAAATAAATGTCAAACGTTATTTCCGCTACGTTGTGCATTTTTTAGAGCAGTAGTAGGTTAAGTGAAGTGCTTCTTTTGTTGTTATTTTTACGCCCTCAAAAAAGGATCTCTTCATAAATCCTTCAGTTTTGTTACAACTATGACCAACACTACATAAAATATGGATGTTTCCAATAACAGTGATCCTCCTTTAGCACTGTGTGTTCTTTGTCACCAAACATTGTCAAACAATAGTATGAAACCATTTCTCTTGCATGACATTTATTTACAATACATCCAGGCTCTCAAAATAAAACTGTTAATTATTTTATGAGAAAGGATGAGGATATAAGTAAAAATGTAAATAAGCTTTACATTTTCACACAGTCATCAAAGTTGACTTTGGAAACCTCATACGAATTAACATTGCTCACTGGGAAAGTTAGGAAATCGTACACGACCTGGTGCGCTGTTGATAGCTGAAAAGATGTTAGATGCCAAGTTTATTACTGCTATTAAGTCGATTCCCTATTCAGACACCACTGTACTTTGTAGAGTACATGAAATTGTGGAAGACGTTCTCCAGCAGATTGTGGCAGAAACTTCAGTTGATAAAAGATATGCCTTAGAGATTGATGAATCTACGGAAGTTGCCATTCATTCCCAGTGAATAATTTATGTTCGCTATTACAGCGAAGAAAACGGCATTACTGATGAGATTATGACATGCAAAGACTTGACTAGGATTGCAAGTGGTGAAGAGATTTTCAAAACTTTAGATACTTTTATTCGAGTGGACTCAGGCATACTTTAGGAATGGTGCATATGAATCTCTATGGATGGGGCTGCTGCAATGACTGGGCACAAGAGCAGCCTTATTGCTCATACCTGCTCTTTAAACCCTAAATTAATTTGGAACACTGTTTTATTCATAAGCAAGCTTTGGTTGCAAAAATATTGAGCTCAGATTTGCACGGAGCATCGGATGTTGCCATTAAAATGGTAAATTTGATTGAGTCTATGGCGTTAAACTCGCGTCTTTTTAAAGTGATGTGTGAGGAAATGGGATCAACTCATACCCAGCTATTGTTACATTCAGAAGTGAGATGGTTGTCACGGAGACGCATATTTACACCTTTATTTGAATTGAAAAATGAAATCAGACTTTTTCTGACAGAAAGTAAGTCTGATTTGGCTGATTGGTTTGAAAATGAGGACTGGATTTGCCAATTAGGTTATATGGTGGACATTTTCCATAAATTGAATGCGCTAAATCTACATCTCCAAGGTTTTGACAAAAATGTATTTAAGATGTGTGATAAGTTAAAGGCATTCTATCAAAAAATATTGTATTGGCAAAGTTGTATGGAAATTAACAATATTTTGATTTTCCCATCCCTTTCTGAGCATATTGGGTTAAACAAGGTGCCTCTAAGTGAAAGAGTATCAGGTATAATTAACAGTCATTTGATAAATCTTGGTAAAGCCTTTTTGGTATACTTTCCAGAAATTGAGAAAGGGAATGGCTATGATGACTGTGTAACAAATCCTTTTGCAAATCAGGTTGTTTCCAATTCTTTGCTTTCAACGAAATTGAAGGAGGACCTAATCGAGTTGTTAGCTGACAGGTCATTAAAAATAATTTTTGATGGTAGATCACCACATGACTTTTGGCATATAACCCGGAAGGAGTTCAAAGAATTGGCTGACATTGCTGTAACAAAATTCCTTTCATTCCCATCTACCTATTTATGTGAACAAAGTTTCTCAACACTTACATCAATAAAAACGAAAAATAGAAATAGAATTGATGCTGAACCCTGTCTCATTCTAGCAATAAGTAATACTCATCCACGGATACATAAACTAATTGAAAAAACAGCCCCCCCCCCCCATCCATCTCATTAAGAAATACATTGCCAATAAAATTTTACTTTGTATGATTAATAATTGTTTAATAAAATTTGTAATATATTATATTGTTTTGCTCAATTGTGTACTAATAATAATTGTATATACTAATAATAATTGTATAATTACATCCTTGTAAAACAAAGATTCAGGAACAGCATAAAGAACGCCAAGGCATTGCAAGGAGCAGACATTGATTCAGATCACAGCCTTCTAATAATTTACGTGAATACAAAGCTCAAACAAATAAGAAAGACGAGAAGAGAAAGACAGACGTTGGACCTAGAAAAACTGAAAGGAAGGCAGGATGTAGTCAGCATGAAGTTGGAAGAAAACCTAAGAAAGTTGGAAAACAAACCGAAGACCGTTGATATAGAATGGGATGAAATTAAAACCAGTATCAAGGATACCTTGGATAAAGAGATTGGAAAACAAAAGAAGAAAATCAGAAAACCATGGCTCACGAAGGAAATGCTGGAGAAAATGAATGAGAGACGAAAATGGAAAAACGTTAACAGTGAAGAAGGTAGAGCCAACTATAGGCGTATAAACAATGAGTTGAGAAGGGTAACAGATAAAGCTAGAGAAAATTGGATAAAAGGAAAATGTGATGAAATAGAACAAATGGAGAAGTTAGGACGGTACGATATGATGTACGCTAGGGCACTGGAATTAGAAGATAAGAAGTATAATGGAATTTGTGGTAAAGGAATTATGAATACGGATGGGAAGATAGTCTCAGAAACAAAGGATGTAGCACAGGTATGGGAAGAATACATTAAGGAATTATACAGCAAACAGGCAGGAGCGGCAAAAATAGAACTAGAAAATGAGGAAAACATTGAAGAAGACAACTTAGGACCAAGTATTATGGAGAGCGAAGTAGAAAAAGCGATAGTGGAACTAAAGAAGGGGAAAGCCACGGGCAGCGATGGAATACCGGCTGAGATACTTAAAGTCATAGGATCAGAAGGACTCAAAGCGATCATGAAATTAATTAATAAGATTTACGACACGGGAGAGTGGCCTCAGGATTTCCTAGAAGTAACAATGATCCCTCTAAAGAAGAAGCCAAAGGCAATGCAGTGTAAAGATTACAGAACGATAAGCCTTCTGTCACACACATCGAAGATCATCACGAGGATTCTTAATAAAAGGCTGGAGAAAAAGGCAGAAGAAATAATAGGGGAAGATCAATTCGGTTTCAGAAAAGGACGAGGAACTAGAGATGCTATAGGAGTAGTTAGAATCATATCAGAAAGGGCAATAGAATACAGTCAAGATATCTGCGCATGTTTCGTAGACTGGCAGAAGGCCTTTGATAGAGTAAATTGGGTAAAGTTGATGAAGATATTAAAGGATATAGGTGTAGACTGGAAAGACAGGAGACTGATTAGGAATCTATATGAGAATCAAGTTGTAAAGGTCAGGTTTGAGAATGTGGACACCTGCGGAATAAATATCGGTAGAGGAGTAAGACAAGGCTGCTGCCTATCGCCAACCCTATTCAATATATATGGAGAAAGTCTAATGCAAGAAGCTTTAGAAGGCACAGGGGATTTCAAAATTGGAGGAAGGATTATAAGAACAGTGAAATACGCAGATGATCAAGTACTTCTAGCAAGAAAGGAAGAGGAGCTACAAAAAATGATAAATGGACTAGTGATAACAGGTAGAAAATACGGTATGGAAATAAATACAGAAAAATCCAAGGTCATTCGAATATCGGGTAAAGAAGAGAATCTGAACATAACTATTGGGGGAAAGCCATTAGAACAAGTTTCAGAATATAAATACCTTGGAAGTATCATAACACGAGAGGCAAAATGTACGGATGAGATCAGAAATAGAATAGGAAAAGCAAAAGCGGCTTTCAGGAGAAAGAAACAACTACTTACAGGGAATATAAGGGAAGATATCCGCAAGAAGTTGATAAAATGCTACGTATGGAGTATAGCATTGTATGGGGCAGAAACATGGACGCTAAGGAAAAATGACATCAAATACTTGGAAAGCTTTGAAATGTGGACTTGGAGGAGAATGCTGAAGATAAAATGGACAGATAGGATGAAAAACGATGAAGTGCTACGAAGAATAGGAGAGAAGCGAATGATTATACAGACTATCAGAAAGAGGAAGGCTAACTGGGTTGGACATTACCTGAGGAGAGAGAGTATGATTAAAGACGTGTTAGAAGGAAAACTAGATGGGAAAAGGGAAAGAGGTAGGAAAAGGTTTCAGCTGATAGACGATTTGAAAGGGAAAGAGAGTTATCAAGATATAAAGAGGACAGCGGAAAATAGGAGTATATGGAGAACCAGGTTTAACCAAGAATAATCACGGACCTGTCTACAGACAGACTACCTATGATGATGAATAATTGTAATGATAACTCAATCCAAAAGAAAACTTCAAAATTAGAGCCTTATGGTCACATAAAATAAAAAAATTAAAAATTTTTAAGATATATTTAAAAATTTTGCAGAGATGTGTAATCAGTAAAACACTTTCAAGCATGGAAATATATTACTTTAGGGTAAAATTTTGTGGGGAAAGAGGAATGTAAATACGAGTTCAAGGAGAAAAAAGAACGTGTAAAATTTCCGATTGTTAAAGCGATTGTTCTTGTACTTCTTAAATGGATGATGGTTCATGTCAAATCACTATGGTATTTAAATTCCAATGGATACATTTAAATGAGAGATATAAGTGTTTCATTTAAAAATGTCAATATTTATAATACGCTGAAAATTATATCCTTTGCAACTATTTAAACTTATGGTGAAAAATATTAGATGTTAACTTAAAATGGTGTGAGGGGATACATAGATCTTCAAAATTCTTTTAGGGGGTACGCGAGCGAAAAAGTTTGAAGACCACTGTTTTAGAGTGCTAAATTATAGACATTACTCTATTCAGTATTTTAGAGTGCTAAATTATGAATAATATTTTATTCATTATTTTAGCGTGCTAAATTAAGGAATCTTTAGAAATATTAGAAAGTGGTCTTTTTAGAAAAGAATCAGCTACAGTAGACATAATTATATTTATTTAAATGAAACACCTTAATAAAAAAACAGGGTGCTTGTCGGTTATACTGGACCACTTTTCAAAATCGGGCAAATGGTGATACTTGATAGGCATTGTAATGCAAACTAATGTAGAGGATGAATACTCGCTCAACCCAAGGCAAGGGAAATGACACAGTGTACGAGGGGAGAAACCATACCTTTAAAGCAAACCACCCCAACCCGAGGGAAAGAACACATTGAAAGTGGAGTAACAGCGTTGAAGAGTTGGCAACATTACCTTTATATTTCCATTGATTGAATATGGAGGATTCGTTAGCGTCTATACAGTACTATAAAAACCTGACTTTATCCATAGGTATACCGTATTAATTATTATATTATTTAATTATAACAGTATTATAATTAATATTAATTAGTTTATAAAGGATATTCTCGTAGGGGAATCAGATATAAGAGAATTACGTAAGAGAGAAAAGAAATCCACAACAATGCAATTCATCATGACAAACAAAATTTGTTACGAAAAAATAATGTCGAATTTTTCCGTTCAAAATGAATTTGTAACAAGAACTGAAGCGGATTCAAAAATCGATGCTAGGAAAGTGAAATACCATTGCTTCATGCGTCCTATGTTTCAAATGCCAAATTTGTACGATTATTGTAAATAATTTTAAAATGCTAAATGCTGAACCCTTTTCTTTCCCGTTAAATTCTGTCATATCTTATTTCCCCGAGGTGTTACCCTGTTAATTCGGAAATTACGAAAACAATCTTCTAAATAATACATTCTACGAAAATTTGTTAAATACAAACATTTTAGAGAATAATATTTTATATAACGTTTATAATAAGTAACATCTATATTAAGGAAGATTTTCAATAGTTATTTGCCGAAAACGAAACAATGACAAGAGTAAACATCCAATGCCCGTTAACCGATTTCAGCCAAAACTTATAATAAAAATTACAAATATACATTGTTATATTGATCTGACCATTATTTTATGAGTTTGAGCGCTCAGAAAAAAAAACTATCACACATATACACACCGACATCATTGAGAAAATAGTCTAAACGTGTCCAGGGGACCGTGTATTTCCGTTCAAATCTCGAACTCGATATTTTTACAAAAACAATACTTTCTCTGCACTACGTATATGGAGAAAGTAAAAGATAAAATTAAGATTAACTATTCGTTATGTTTTCTCATCAATATAAGTATACAAGTTTCATGGTTCGCTTAAGGGTTTTTACCTTTGAGTAACTTCTCCCAGATTCTCTCGAAATTTCCTACTCATGGAGTGGAAATCTCCCGGAATCAATTCCTCATGAGTTGGCAACCCTAGTCACTAGGTGACCCAAGAGTGTCGAGAGCTAACATGGGCCCGGTGAAAAATGTATGTCGGACCCCCCTTGTGTGTATATGTGTTTGTGTGTGCGTGTGTGCCCACATGTAGATATGAGAGTAAAACAAGTCCCTTCTGAAAAAAAATTGGCTATATTTATTGAAAAATAATGTGTTAATCTTAAATAGCCAAAACAATTTAATGAATATAACAAAAATGAAACAACTATAACGAGTACATGAGTAAATATGGTATTTAACTTATGAGTAATTATCAATTAAAATATTGTTGCTTAAGTAAATATAACTAAGGATATAAATAAATAGCTAGCGAATACTTACCTTTATTGTTAATCCCAACTAAACGACTTGAAAATATAAGTCCATATAATTTATGCTGATTGCACTAAAATATTGAATACATAAATAGTACATATTTATACCATATAAATGACCATGATAATGGATGTTAACACCAGGAATATTAGGAAGCCACTGAGATCTCTATTTCCAGCCACTCTAATATTTGTTGTCTTTCCCCGCATGTCTACTTTGTCAACAATACAAGTATACAACATAATGGTATACTTGGCTGGGCCCCTTGAAGAATTGTGGGGCCGGGTACTGTAGACCCCCTCTCCCCTCTCGTTGGGCTTGAGGTGACCTGCAAGTAACAGGTTGTCGACAATGGTTCCATTGTAACAAATGATTCAACTTTGTGCTTTCGATGCATTGTGCCCACAAAGCAAGTTTTCTAATGAAAACCTGGACTTTATCGTTTGCATTAAATGTAGTTATTGCCGGCCCTTGAAGCTGTTGATTTAATTTATTCAATTTTGAAAATACATCAGAGAGATATGCCAGTCTAATGAGCCATTTTTCATCAGTAAGGCAACCAACGTGCTCAAAATTAGAATTTGTTAAGAAAAGCATTACTTCTTGATGAAGATTAAATATTATTGTAATTTACCCCTGGAAAGCCAGCGAACCTCTCTGTGCAAAAGAAGTTGTCGGTGTTCGCTTCCCATTTCCTCACAAAGAGCAGCAAAACCGGCTATTCATGGGTCTTGATTTGATAAAATTGACTATTTTCATTGCTACATCTAATATGTCTTTGAATTCGTTAGGTATATGTTTACAAGCCTAGGTTTATCTGTGAATGATGCAGTGCACTGATTAGTTTTTGGTAAAAATCGGTCAACCGGAAGTGGGTGTTTACACTTGTTACTTATCCATTATTATAAAATATCTTCTCTAATATTTGATAAATGTAAACATGTATTGGAATAAACGTTGTAGGTAATTTAATTTTGTACAACCATTGTTTGAAACATTTTTCCATATAATGGACTGTTTAAGAGATATCTTATATTTTTAGCTGCCACCACCATGCCACCTACCGATGACTATTGTTAACAATTGATGCTTAGTTATGTCTTAGTAATGCTCCCTTTTCTTTTACTCAATTGTTGGAGCTTTGTGGATATATCCAATATCAGAAGGCTATGGTTTGAGTTTATTTCGGTTCTTTGTAAGTTCTAAAGGGGAGGAGGGGTGGGTGGGGGTAGGGGAGGGGGAGGTGGGTGGGCGATAGTGGGGTAGGGGGAGATGTGGAGGGGTGGGGCATCATAATGCGGATTCTCGATGCCGACGGCGTGAGAGCGGAATGCCCAAAAGAATGTTGAATAACTCAAGAACGCTGAATCTATTTAACAATTCCTCTAGTTTTAAAGAGACCGACGTCTAAGGAAGATTATGGATAAAATCATTTAAAATAGTGGCTCGAGTTCGATTGCAAGACGGTTTCATTCGTCCATTTGAATAACTGTGAAATGTGTGCAGCGTATTTTTTATTTTCACTATAAAATTACTCAAAATAATCATTCAACCTAGGGACTTGAACCTAAGAACGCCTAAAAGAATGATAACTCATTTTCTTACCCTGGATTTTCAAGTACGTGTCGATTTACACAATCATTTTGAGCAGAAAATTTTTTGTTTTTTGATGTGAGAACCTTTCTATTCATACCCGTCACTATAGACAACAATACAAAATAATGTGAACTAACTATAAGTGAATATAACATATACAAATTAAAATCAAGGTGTCGGAGAGAAGCTGAAGGCAGCAGGGGCAGAACACCTGGTATATTGAAGCAAAAAAGTTTTCCGAGCCAGTGAGACGACACTTAAAAATGGTTCCTAATTTCAAGAGTACTCCAGGAGTAAACGAATGGAATTTCAACGTACTTGTTGTGGGAGATGTCCAAATGGGTGACGGTCGGTAAATTGTGCAGTTGCAGTTTGCCTGACAGTCGACGGTTGGACATCAGCCACCAATGTGAGCTACTTAGCAGTCACTGCTCACTATTTGAGCACCAACCCCGAGTTGAGCTTGTCATCTGCTCTTCTCAGTTGTTCGCAGTTTAGAGAAAAACGTACTGCACAAAACATATCTGATTGGCTACTAAAAACTACAAAGGAATGGGAAATCCACAATAAAGTTTCTGCTGTTGTTACTGACAATGCTCCAAACATAGTTGCGGCAGTTCGTCAGAGCAATTGGCATCACATTCCATGTTTTGTCCATTCTCTAAACCTGGTTTACAGGAAATTGGGGAAGTCGTTTCCAAAGTTAAGGCTGTAGTTCAGTTCTTTAAACAGAGTGCACATGCTACAGCCAAACTCGAGGAAATGCAGAAGAAAATGGGTTTTCCTCAATTAAAGTTAAAGCAAGACATTCTTACCAGATGGATTTCAACGTTTGACAAGTTGAGTAGATTTTTCAAAAATAGAGATTGTATAGTCTCAACAATAGCTCTTTTAGGCCTGGATGAAAAATTTCAAATTTTAAATAGGGAATGGACTATAATTCAAAACTCAATATATATTTTGCTAATATTTGATGAAGTCACCAAAGAAAGGAGTGCTGAGAAGTCAGTTGCAATATAAAAAGTACCTATTTTGTCTACAATTATAATTAGAAAATTAAATAATGCCAAGGATTCCACGCCTGAGTTAGCCAAAATGAAGACAACTCTGCTACGTGAAATGCCTGCTAGATTAGGTGGTCTTGAGGGCCATCCCTTGGTTGCTCAGGCAATCCTGCTAGATCCTAGGTTTAAAAAACAGGGGTTTACAAATGGTGACAAGTGTAAAGAAGCATGTAGGGCTCTTAAAGAAAAATTAAAGAGTGTTGCCAATACATCTACAGCGCCTCCATCTACAACTCACGATCCTGTCAGGACAGCTCTGTCAACATCAAAATCTTTTCTGTGGGTTGAGTTTCACGAGTCTGTTCAGAAGGTAAATCACAATAATATTATGAAAATTATAGCTCGTTTTTTCTTATTAGATTAGACTCCATTAACTTGCCAGGATATTTATTTCTTTGATTGCAGCACAACTTTTGCATGGCCTAACTGATAGAGCTTTCATCCTGTCTTTTCCAAATTTTACATCATTTTAGTCTGCTTTGATAGCAAAACTTTTTTTAAATTTATTTATTCACTTATTCTTGATCCAATACATACTGAACTGGGGTTAAGATAATTAAATGTAATTCTTAAATATATTTTTTCAGCTCACTGGGGACTCAAATCCCATGGCAGCAAGCATAATTGAATTTGATAAATATATGGCAGAGCCATTGCTGTCCCGGCATTTGGATCCACTGCATTGGTGGAGTGAGCGACAGACCATCTATCCATTACTGTACCAGTTAATGTTAAGGAGATTGTGCCTGTCTGCCACGTCGGTGCCATGTGAGAGGGTTTTCTCTAAGGTGGGATATACATTAAACAATAAAAGAACTATGCTAAAATCATCAAAATTGTCAATGATAATGTTTTTGAATAAAAACTTACAATAAGATTATGTGTTTAATTATTAATTAGTAGATATGTGCATTTTTGTAATTTTTATATTTTGTAGTAGGTACTATTATTTAGTTATAGTTCATTTACTTAGAATAGAATAGAAGTTTATTGGTCCATTATTATTAGTATATACTATTTGTAAATATTCCTGTAATTTGTAATATACATATTCATTGCTTATTTTTAATTTGTATTTTAATAAACCAATAGTAAATATAGCGAGATTACAGTATGTTCTCCGTTTAAAAGAACGCAAGTAATGTGTTCGTTTCCATACGGTCGCGACACTCAATGTTATAAAACGAGAACAATACCCCTCCATTTCCCGTAAGATAACACGTAAAAAAAACAACTTTTTAAGTGCAGGCTTTTATTCTTTTGAAAAATTAAAATTAGAAGGAATTGGCGTATCTTTGAATTTGAACAATGTTTTGAAAAATAAACTTAGTGTATTATTCTTATCGTCGGTCTTTCCTTTCGCTTCGAATTTGTTCAAATTTCACTCTAACTTGAGAAAAATCTTCAAAGTTTTGACTTTTCATTAAATGGTTCCCCTGACAACTGATGTGCTCGAGGTTTCCGTTATTGCCTCGCTTCGCATATGGATCAACTAACCCATCCCCAGTCAGCTATAGGATTAATGAACGATTCAGTGAACGAATCATTTATGTGATTCAGACAGACTAATAAATGATTCCAGAATCTTAATTAAAGGTTTAGTATTATTGTCATAAAAACCGATGTTATATGATTACCTTCAATTATGCTAGGAACAGCATCTCTTTTGAGGAGGGGTTGAGGTGACTTGGTCTTAAAATCACTGTCCTTGAAATGGTCCCTACACAACTTCAAAAATTTCAAGGTATGGTATGGTATGTCATGACCAAGTAAATCCTCTCTCAAGGTGAACTTAACACACTCTTTCGCTCTACGGTAACAATGAATGAATCAGCGATGGAGTTATTGGAATTCACAGAAGAAATAAAAACAGCAGTCAATATGTTTACAACGTATTGTATAAAAAGTAATTAGTAGAGTTATCAATTAAAATTTTTGGTAAGCTAAAAAACTAATAGTTATATCCAACCGGCACCCGGAATAATTATTGCACCAACTAGCAGCACAGTAATGGCATCCGGGAAGTCTTCTAAACCCCTCAATTTTGACAGAAATAATAACAGTAAATTACGCAATTTGCTTGATAGTTACGTTCAGTTACGTTGTTACTTGCTTGGTAAGATTTGAATTTTGTCATAAACATGTGACAACCTCGAGCAATATGATTGGACTGAAATTAATTCAAAGTTTTCAGGCTAAAATATTATTATATTTCATTAATGTTTTATGTTCATGTTATTAGAGGTATAATAATTTATATTTTTGTTGTGGAAGGAAATAGTTTATAACTTTTGCAAAAGGTGCACACGTTTGAACCGAGTTCCGCCAGAGCCGGTAATCTTGAACGTATATGATATTTCGCTTGAGATATGAGCGATGGCGTGATGGGCAAAAGTGGACCGAAGTAGAGGTGGGAATATCGATTCACCTAAATTAATGAAAGTTAAAAACTCCAGCCAAAAAACAAGTAGTAATAGCCCGATGCATTTCGCCCACTAAGTGGGCATCTTCAAAGGCGGCGTTCCTTCGACAGCGACCAAAGTCGACTGTGCCGGAGTGCCGGAGTGGAGAGACCAAGGGTGGAGAAAGAACGAAAGGCAAAAGAAAGACAAAAAGCACGGGTGGAGTGAGAACAAAAGAAAAACGAAACAAAGAGGCGCATGTGTATTATCTCTGGTCAATAAGTTAGAGGTGGGAATATCGATTCAATTCACTGAATCGATTCAGTCGATTCAGTTCACCTAAAGGAATCGATCAAAAGAACGATTCAGTGAATCGGTTGATTCAGTGAATCTGTTGATTCAGTGGTTCATTGTGATTTACTGATTCATCTTAGGAAACCGATTCAGTTGCCTAGATGATTCAGTGAGTCAATAACATATAGGAGGATACTAATGTTTAGGCACTTCCAGATGAGCTGGGTATTCGAAATTTTTTCCTTAGGTGGGACAATGTGCAAAACCGATTAGAAAAATCGAAAATCTAAAAAAGTGCAACAATTCTACCGCTAAAAATTTCAATTGTTTAAACAAATTATCATTGTTTATGTATTTCCAATGTGCTACGGAGCTGAAATTTTTTCTAGAGGTAGGATTTCTAAAAAACCGAAATAGGGATTATAGAAATTTTTATATTTTAATTTGTTTTGCCGTTAAAAATTCTTAAAGTTTAAACAAATAGATAACTGTTTAGGTACTAAGACATGAGCTAGGATGCTGAAATTTTCAAGTTATTTACAGATCAATCCATTTGGACAAATAAACTTTTTAATCTCTCCATAAATTTATTGCGGCGGCCGTTAAAAATGTTTAAAATTTAAACAAATTGATAAATGTCGAGAGACTTGAGGGGCCAGCTAGTAACCTGAAATTTTCATGTTATTTAGATAATAGTGCATATGCACATATAAACATTTGCCAGTCTCCAGGATGTTATTGCAGTCGTTAAAAATATTTAAATTTTAAACAATTAGAAAAAAGCTTCACTTCTAGATGTGATATAACTTTAAAATTTGGCTGATGTGTGTGGAGTTAGTAACCTACAGTGGATAAGTAATGTTCTTTAAGGTGAAACAAAATACTTGCAGAATGCAAGCACCAAACTACTTGTGTGTGTGTATATATATAGAGAGAGAGCTTTTTTGGTGAAACAAGAGCACTAGCACTATTAAAGGATCACAACAGAAGCAACACCTGATAGCAGTGAAGGTAAAACATGGAAAGTATTTTAATGTTGTGTTTCCAAATGCATGCTAAAGGCATGGATGATAAATAAAATAGGTGAAAATTAATAATGAAATACCAAAACTACAGCAATGTTTTCACATTAAGGTATGGAGAAGTGGGCCAAAGGAACCTCAGTTTACAGTAGTGCTTTTTTCAATGTCAGATTAATAAAGTTGTGCTATATTGAGAAATTGTCTTAACTAATGAGACAGAGAAACAATTTCAGGAGTTATCCAATAAGTCGTTATTTTGTCTTTCTGCATAATATATTTTTATAGGAAAGCTATGATCAAGGTATGAAATTTGTATGAGAAGTATAAAAAAGAATTTTTTAAAAACATGTATTATGATGAATTTCAAGCGTGGCAGGAAAAGGGAATTCTGAAATTTGGGCAGTATGATCAGTGAGACAGTTATTGAGTGCATAGCTATTATTAGCATTTACAATATAAAATATTTTTAATAGTCATGGGAGAAGTAGGTATTAGTAACTTCTCTGTATTGATGTATAGATTACCTATATACCCTAGGAATTATCTATATTATACACTAGGAAAATATCCAAAAGTGGTGATTGCATATACCTGACTTTTGGTTCTAAAATCAACATTAAAATGCCGTTCTATTTATTCTTATAAAATTTATAAATAATATCTATAAGAAAATTATATTTAGATGGACTTCTGAGAATGAAGAACTCTTGCTTTGTTTATTTAGTTAGGGATGATTTTCTCTCAACCTCTGGAGGTAATTACCAGATGTCCAGTTTTTCACAGGCATGACCTGCCCGGGGAAATGCGGGAGAGATTTTAACACTTGTCCTGAGCTTCATTATTTCCTTCTATTGCACGTTTTTTTGTTACTTATGTTAATTTTTGAGAAATATGTTTAGAATTAGTAGTTACATTCAAGATTTCATCTGCACAATTTGGGTCGGTATTGCAGTTTGTAATTTTAACGTTTTATTCCTAATTATATCGTTTATAATTTATAATCATAGTAACGCATGACATTTTAGGTATTATTCCGTTATATTTTTATGCATAAATGTTGAAGTAATAACATCATTTACATTCGAATTTTTACTTGAATAATATTTAAATATATTTCCTTCACTGATATAACACCACACTACAATTTTTGTGCTTAAAAAGATAAATTTTAAAAGACCAGGTTTTGTCGTTTTTGTGTTTTGTCCGCGAAAATTAAAAATAAGGTAATCCTATCTGGAGGAATAATTTATAGTTTGTTTCTTATATTTTCAGTTAATTTACCAAATGTATACAAATTATAACTTGCCATACTAAATTGTAATACTTTAGTTACAGTTTATTTGATTCCATTTCCTTCAATGCGTGTTCACATTTCATAAACCATCATAATTTAATAATTTTGTTTAAAGGAATTTATAATATACTTATTCTATTTTTCGAAATAATTATGCCCTACTAATTTTCACAATAGTCATGATCATTAAAACAAGGTAGGTTAGCGGCTGAATAAATTTAACAATAATATAACACTCTCTAGAACTAAACATGGCGCACCATACTTGGGCGATAAGATTCCTCTTTTTGTGTGAAACACCGATTCATTTGGTTCACCGATTCAGTGAATCGGTTGATTCTTCAATTCAGTGAATCAGTTGATTCTTAACGATTCAGTGAATCACTTGATTCTCCGATTCGTGAATCGGTGAACCAGTAAATCGTTTACTTGGTCAGAGGTGAATCGATTCACTCGATTCAGTACACTGAACGATTCATTTAGATCGATTCATTCATGAACTACCCATCTCTAGACCGAAGCTTGACCAAGATTGCCGAAGATGCTCGTTTGGTTTACGACGTACCTCTTCAGCCAGTTTGAAATAATCAAAAGGTTCATGTGAAATGGTCTTATGTGCACATGTTGAGTTTAATTTTGAGTCTATTCATCTTGCTGATATAATTCTGAGTTGCCTTATTGGAAAGTATTTGGTTGGAAGTATGGTCTTCAGAAATTTTGATAATAACATGTTATGTTACTGGTAGCTTGGATTCCCTAACGCGGTGCTGGAATATTTTTTGTTCAATTCATTTAGTACATGTATTGGTATGTATACATTACCTGTATCGTCGATTCTTTTCTGTATGGACAATGTGTTATTTGGAATTTAAATTTTTTTTAGGACACGGAATGGAGCAATTGCATCCCTTGTAGGAAAGTAACCAACCTTGAATTAATATTGATAATTATTATTGAGTAGTCCTATGTTATATGGATTTTAGTTTGGTATTTATTTTTTATTATGGTCCATCAAATGTTATATAGTTTTGTAATCGAAATATAACTAATTTGTCATAGAACAATTTCAAAGTAACTTGCATGAGTATTATTCTTATGCTTGTAAATATGTTATATAGTTTTGTAATTGAAACGGACCAATTTGTCATAGAACAATTCCAAGGTAACTTTCATGAGTACTCTTATGCTTGTAAATATTGTTATCAATTTCGTTCTTAATGTGGCCAATGCCATGTTTTTTGCGCAATTTTTACAATGTGTGATTCAAAATTGCTATATGTTACCCATCTAAAGCGAGTACCATCGAATTTATACAATGTAAAAGGTTATTAGAGATTTTAATTGAATAATATTATTTTAAACAATTGTCTTAGTGAAGCTTTCAAATTGCGAGAAATTGACTATTTTGGGTAGTATAAGTTACTGGTTTATGTAATTTAATTTCTTCTAACCTCTCGGATGCCATTTCATGCGAGAAATTTATTAACTTAATGTGTTCTGTATGGGCAAATACTCGAGAATAATATGTTATAGAGCTTTGATTTCACTGATCAAGAAACTTTTTGAACAGATGTGCTATCGAATAGTATTGGTATTTGGTGTCAAGGAATTCCTGGTCGGGTATACTTGTAATTCTAAGGTAACTTGAGCCCCAGCGTTCACCTGTCTTTAGTAATAAAGTAGCTCAGCATATTTTATTTGAATGTTGAAATGAGTAAATGTAATTAAGTTGTGCCCAGATAGTAGTAGTGAGATCAAGATTAGGGATATGTTCAAAAGTACAATTATTTCTGAAAGATATGATCTACTAGTAGAAGGTGCTTGCATACTGCAAGCATTTCATCTCACCTTGAAAAAACATTCATTTTTCAGACAGACATTTCATCATTACAAATAGTCTTTTAATTCTAAAGATTTCACCTCCGCAGAGATTTCCGTTTTACCCAAATGTAAAAATAATAGTTTTAAACAATCTCCAAATGTTGCAATTTAAAATTTTTTACACTTTTTCCACTATGGGGTACTAATGGTACACAATTTAACAAAATTTTAAAGTTGTAGCACTTCTAGAAGTCAAATAATTTTCTAATTGTTTAAATTTAAATAATTTTTAACGGCCGCTGAAATTCATGTATGGTAAAAATTGAAATTTTTTTTGTGCTAGTTTATTACTTTGTACATAACTTGAAAATTTCAGCTCCCTAGCTCATCCCGTAATGTCTAAACAGTTATCTATTTGTTTAAACTTTTAATTCTTTTAATTCTAAAGATTTAAACTCTGCAGCGATTTTCGTTTTTCCCACATATAAAAACAATTGTTTAAAAAAATCCACAAATGTTGCAATTTTAAAAATTTTATACTTTCTCCATTATGGGGTACTAAGGCAACACATTTTAGCCAAATTTTAAAGTTGTAGCATTTCTAGAAGCAAAATAATATTTTTCTAATTGTTTAAATTTAAATAATTTTTAGCGGCCGCCAGAATTCATTTATGGTTAAATTGAAATGCTTATTTGTGCAAATTTGCTACTCTGTAAATAATTTGAAAATTTCAGCTTCCTAGATCATTTCTTAGTAGCTAAAGAGTTATCCAATTGATTAAATTTTAAGAATTTTTAACTGCCAAAAAAATTAAAATATCAAAATTTGTATAATCCCTATTTCGTTTTTTTAAGAATTCTACTTACAAAAAAAATTTCAACTCCGTAGCACATGCGGAAATACATAAACCTTGACAATTTGTTTAAACAATTGCGAATTTGTAGCAACCGTTTTCTTGCACTTTTTCAAGATTTTAGTTTTTTCTAGTCGATTTTGCACAAAATCCTACCTAAGGAAAAAATTTCGAATCTCCAGATCATCTGGAAGTGCCTAAACATTAGTATCCTACTATATGTTATATATATGTTATCTATATGTTACTAGTAGTTAGTGCTTGCATACTGCAAGCATTTCATCTCAACATAAAAAAAAATTCATTATTCATCTTTCATCATTACACATATATTTTTAATTGTAAATATTTCACCTCTGCAGCGATTTTCGCTTTTTCCACATGTAAAAATAATAGTCTAAAACAATCCCCAAATGTTGCAATTTTAAATATTTTACGCAATTTTCATTATGGAGTATTCATGCTACACATTTTAGCCAAATTTTAAAGTTGTAGCACTTATAGAAGTAAAATAATATTTTTCTAATTGTTTAAATTTGAATAATTTTTAACGGCCGCCGCAATTCATATATGGTAAAATTGTAATGTTTATTTGTGTAAATTTACTACTCTGTAAATAATTTGAAAATTTCAGCTTCCTAACTCATCCCATAGTACCTAAACAGTTATCTATTTGTTTAAAATTTGAGAATTTTTAACTGCCAAACAAATTAAAATATCAAAATTTGTATAATCCCTATTTCTTTTTTTTAAGAATTCTAATCATAAAAAAAATTTCAACTCCGTAGCACATGCGGAAATACATAATCCTCGAAAATTTGTTTAAACAATTGCGAATTTTTAGCGGCCGCATTGTTGCACTTTTTCAAGATTTTCGTTTTTTCTAGTCGCTTTTGCACAAAATCCTATCTATGAAAAAAAATTTCGAATCTCCAGTACACCTGGAAGTGCCTGAACATTAGTATCCTCCTATATGTTATATGTTATCATTCTATATAGACGTTCCTTACAGAGGAGGAGAAGGAGGATATAACATACTAGTAAAAGGCGCTTGCATTCTGCAAGCATATCATCTCACCTTGAAAATACATTAATTTTTCAGAGAGATATATCATGAGAAATATTTCATTATTTTAAAAGATTTCTCCTCGGGACCGATTTTCTTTTTTTCCTTATTGAAAAATAATGGAGTAAAACAATCGCTAATTTTTGCAAATTTATAAATACTATACGTTTTCCAAATTGGGTTAATAATGACACACATTTCTGCCAAATTTTAAATTTGTAGCACAATAAGAAGTGAAATAACATTTATCGAATTGTTTAAATTTAAAAAATTTTTAACGGGCGCAATAAGAATTTTATAACTACTGAGAGATGTTTATTTATTTACAATAACTAAACTTTATATAACTTGAAAATTTCAGCTCACTAACTCGATCGGTAGTACCTAAACTGTTATCTAATTGTTTAAACTTTAGGAATTTTTTACTGCCAAACTAATTAATATATCAAAATTTGTATAATCCCTATTTCGTTTTTTTTACAAATTCTACCTCTAAAAAAAATTTCAGCACCGTAGCTTATTCGGAAATACATAAACCTTGAAAATTTGTTTAAACAATTGCGAATTTTTAGCAGCCGCATTGTTGCACTTTTTCAAGATTTTCGTTTTTTCTCTTCGGTTTTGCTCAATTTACTACCTATGAAAAAAATTTCGAGTCTGCAACTCTTCTGGAAGTGCCTAAACATTAGTATCCTCCTATATGTTATATATCATTATATATCGACGACTCTTACAGAGGAGGATATAACATCATCTTTCTATATAGACGTTCCTTACAGAGGAGGAGGAGGAGGATAAAACATACTAGTAGTTGGTGCTTGCATACTGCAAGCATTTCATCTCACCTTGAAAAAACATTCATTTTTCAGACAGACATTTTATCATTACGAATATTCTTTAATTGTAAATATTTCAACGCAGCGATTTTCCTTTTTCCCACATGTAAAAATAATAGTTTAAAACAATCCCTAAATGTTGCAGTTTTAAACCTTTTTCACTTTCTCCATTATGGGGTACTAATGTTACACATTTCCGCCAAATTTAAAAGTTGTAGCACTTCTAGAAGTAAAATAATATTTTTGCAAATGTTTAAATTTAAATAATTTTTAACGGCCGGCGCAATTCATATATGGTGCAATTGAAATGTTTATTTGTGCAAATTCACTACTCTGTAAATAATTTGAAATTTTGAGCTACCTAGCTCATCCCGTAGTACCTAAACAGTTATCTATTTGTTTAAATATTAAGAATTTTTAACTGTCAAACAAATTAAAATATCAAAATTTGTGTAATCTCTATTTCGTTTTTTTTTAAGAATTCTACTTATAAAAAAAATTTCAACTCCGTAGCACATGGGGAAATACATATACCTTGAAAATTTTTTTAAACAATTGCGAATTTTTAGCGGCGGCTTTGTTGCACTTTTTCAAGATTTTCGTTTTTTCTAGTTGGTTTTTCACAAAATCCTACCTAAGAAAGAAATTTCGAATCTCCAGCTCATCTGGAAGTGCGTAAACATTAGTATCCTCCTATATCCTCCTCCTCCTCTGTAATAAACGTCGATATATAATGATAACCCCTCGGAGGAGCCTGTAACCTCTAGAGGGCGCGTCCCCGGGTGGCGGATAGGGGAATGCTCTGCAGATATGTAGGGTAGGAGGGAAATAAAATACCTCCCGTGGACCAACAGGCAGCAGCGTCTGTTCTCCATATTAGGGGCGGCTGCAAACAGCGTCTGTTCCCCTTGTTAGGGGCGGCTGAATATATGGGCGGAAGGCAATGGGAAACCACCGCCACAATATATCCCATGTAGAGGCATCATGACGGAGTCTTCTCTTGTTAAATATTCCGGAGGTAAAATGGTCCCCCGCTCGGATCTCCGGGGGGGACAACACGAGAGGTTCCGTTTAACACAAGGAAGGAAGGAAGCTGGAAAGAAGTTGAGAATCGGCACGTGGAATGTAAGAACACTCCTACGAGCAGGGAAGTTGGAAAATTTAAAGAGAGAGATGAAAATAAACAGGATGGACATGATTGGCTTAAGCGAAATGAGATGGGAAGGAAGAGGGGAAATAAAAAGTGATGATACCACGGTGTACTATTCAGGAGGTACTGGAGGAATGAATGGAGTAGGAGTAATTCTGAATAAGGAAATAGCAAATTGTGTACAGAGGGTGATATTTGTAAATGATAGTTAAGTAAAAGAGAGCGAGCTACACTGGCAAATATATAAAATGTAAGCGAAGGAAATTCTCCAAAGCCAGTCAAACTGATAAAACCCGGTTAAAAGGCCGGATAAAAACAGATGAACCCGGATAAAAACCCATTACGTATTTCGGCTCTCTCTCAAGTCCCCCTTCCCCCCTTTTTTTAACCCCTGATGATGGTTACTTTGTAGCCGAAATACGTAATGGGTTTTTATCCGGGTTCATCTGTTTTTATCCGGCCTTTTAACCGGGTTTTATCAGTTTGACTGGCTTTGGAGAATTTCCTTCGCTTACATTTTGAAAATGATTGAGCAATTGGTCTTAGAATAGGAATGCACCCAAAAGATCTACTGTTGATACAAGTTTATATGCCGAGCAGCAAACATGAAGATGAGGCTGTTGAAGAAATATACGAGAAGATAGAAAATATTATGGAGGAGGAAGGTAAAAACTGTTGCAAGATAGTGATGGGAGATTGGAACGCTGTGGTAGGAGAGGGAAGAGAAGACCAAGTACCTAGTAGGAAAATTTGGACTAGGGAAAATAAATGAAAGAGGTGAAAGACTTGTCGAGTTCTGTAAAGAGAAGAGGATGTTCATATCAAATACTTGGTTTGAAAATCATAAGAGAAGGCTATACACGTGGAAATCACCAGGAGATGTAGCCAGATATCAAATAGATGATATTTTAGTGGAAGAAAGATACAGAAATGGAGTAAAAAAGGCATATGGACTTCCAGGAGCAGACATTGACAGTGATCATGTGCTCCTCATGGCCAAAATAAAAGTAGCCTTGAAGAAGGTTAAGAAGGCTAAGATAGTTAGGAAATGGGACTTAGAGAATATAGCCACAGTAGGAAAAGAAAGAATAGGAGAAAAATTAGCTCAGGCAATCAAAAGAGAAAACGTGTCAGAGGAAAATGTGGATGAAGCATGGAATAGGATAAAGAAGGCTATAAGGAAAACAGCAGAACAGGCTATTGGGTTTGTCAAAGAAAAAAGAATAAAAAAGCCATGGGTGACAAAGGAAATGATAGAAAAGATGGAAGAAAGAAGGCAATACAAAAGCAGGACTGATGAAGATGGAAAAAGAAAATACAGGAAACTGAATAATGAACTAAGAAGAGATACCCAAAAAGCAAGGGAGAGATGGCTAGAGGAGGAATGCTCAGATATAGAAGATCTAGAGAGAAAAGGAATGTATGACTTGATGTATAAGAAAGTAAAAAATGTAACGTGGGATAGATGGAGAACAAGTGCATGTGGGAAAGAGATTGCAAGTAAAGAAGATAAAGTTCTATATAAGGAAGAGGAGGTTCTTAATAGATGGAGAGAATACATGGAGGAGTTGTACAAATCAAATGAAAAACCAAAGAATCTCCATATTGAAGAGCAGGATGAAATAAATGAAGATGAAACAGGGGTTTTGATATTGAAAATAGAGGTGCTACAAGCAATAAAAGATATGAAGAATGGGAAGGCAATGGGGGTAGATGAGATACCAATAGAATTATTTAAGTGTCTTAATGAGGAAGGACTGGAAGAAATAGTGAAGTTGTGTAATGCAATCTATGACAAGGGGATGTGGCCAGAGGATTTCGTCAAAACAATTATGATTCCAATTCTGAAAATGCAAGGAACAAGAAAATGCAGTGAACACAGAACAATCAGTTTAATTACACATGCAGCAAAGGTTCTACTTAGGGTTATGAACAGGAGACTAATTAGCAAAATGGAAGAAAATATTGCAGAGGAACAGTTTGGATTTAGAAAGAGAAGAGGTACAAGAGAAGCAATAGGATTGATAAGAATGAGTGGAGAGAGATATATAGAAAGGGGCAAAGGAATTAGTCTGTGCTTCATAGATATGGAGAAGGCATTCGACCGAGTGAACTGGGAAAAACTGATGGAAATACTAAAAGCAAAAAAAGTAGACTGGAAAGATAGAAGGTTAATTAAAGAGCTGTATATGAAACAGAAAGCAGTTATGAGGATAAAAGATGCACAGACCGAATGGTATGATCTAGGAAGAGGAGTAAGACAAGGGTGCTGCTTATCGCCAACCCTGTTCAATATATATGCTGAAGAAATGATTGACAATGGAATAGGGAATGATAAAGGAATTAGTATTGGGGGTAGAATAATAAATTGTATAAGGTTTGCTGATGACATGGTAATTTTGGCAGATGAAACAAGGCACATTCAGGAAATGGTTACAAAGCTAGAAGACAGGATGATGGAATATGGAATGAAAATGAACATAAAGAAAACAAAGGTGATGAGAATAGGGGATAGAGAGATTATGAATGTGTCAATAAAGGATGGTAGAGTGGAGCAAGTAAAACAGTATAGATATTTGGGAAGCATGCTAACTGAAGACTGGAGAAGTGAAAAAGAAATAAGAACAAGAATAGTAATGGCAAAAGAAACATTTAATAGGAAAAAACGGGTACTATGTAGTAAAATGGATTTTTTATTATTATTTCAATATACAATGCAAGTGGGCGCCTGGCCCGGTGGCAAGGTTACAAAATTAACATATAAAAAAAAACATATTTAAAACATATTCAGAAGATTCAGTTTACAATTTTCACATACCACATACAGTATTCTATTCATATATTTTTCCTGTTAGGAGCTTCGAGTTCGAGCTCCTTCGTTAATTAATTCATCTTACAATATTATTTAACAATAAATTAACTAAAAGTAATGAAAATCGTTCCCAGTGATATTTTTTACTCTTGATTTAAAGGTTTTAACATTTCTAGGGAAGGGTACACAAATGGAAACATCACGTATCACTCAAAAGCTCGTCTTTAGAATTACCCATAATTATTATGCATTTTAAATGGTATTTAACTTCGCTTTAAAGAGACCTATGCGGGAAGGGAATGGCTTGAAGACCTCTGCAGGTAATGCGTTCCAATGCTCAATCCCTCTATTAAGAAACGAGAATTTTCCCCAGTTTGTTTTTTGTGGAGGAGGCTCCATCTTGTGCTCATGATCCCAGCGTCCATGATAAGAAGGTTTTTTAATCCTATCACAAATATCTGCCCAAGCTGGCTTTTCCGTATATGCATTAAAAAGTCCCCCTAGCCTTGCTATGCTTCTTCTATGTTCTAGCGATTCCCACTCTAGTTTTTTTAACATTTCTGTTACGCTCTCGGTTCTTCTAAAATCTCCTAAGACATAGCGCGCTGCAGTTCTCTGCACCATCTCAAGCTGCTTTATCTGACCCACTGAGTGAGGATCCCACACTATTGCAGCATATTCCAGAATAGGCCTAACTAACGATTTATAAGCCATTTCCTTTGTGGCGGCACTACTCTTTCCTAAGACCCTAATTATAAAATGCAGTGCTCCGTAAGCTTTGGCTACAACTCTGCCTATCTGCGGTCCCCACTGAAGGTCCTTCGTGAAAGTTACCCCTAGATACTTACACTCATCGTCCTCCGTTAGGACGCTACCCTCTAAAACGTACTCCCAGTTAAATGCACTTCTTCCTCTACAAAAACGTATTAGTTTTGTTTTTTCTGCATTTATTTTCATTTTATTTACTTCTGCCCAACGTACAAGTTCATCTAAGTTATTTTGTAATGATCCGCAATCTTCAGTATTCTCGATTAATCTGTAAATTAAACAGTCATCCGCAAATAACCTAACGTTACACCCCAAAGACTCAGTTAGGTCGTTTATGAATATCAAAAACAACAACGCTCCGAGGACACTTCCCTGAGGAACGCCCGAAGTGATATCCGCATCATTCGAAAGTTCACCGCCTACTCGAACCTTTTGCTTACGTTTTGATAAAAATTCCCCAATCCATCTAACCACTCTTTTGTCCATTCCCATTCCAGATATTATATCCATAAGTAACCTATGGTTTACTCTGTCAAAGGCCTTGGAAAAATCTATGAGAATTGCATCTATCTGTTTCCCCTTATCTAGCGTCTCTGCAATATCCTGTACTAGTGCGGTTGTCTGGCTGTCACACGAGTATTCTCTACGAAAACCGTGCTGTGCTTTACTTAGCCAGTTCTTCGCCTTCCAAAATTCTCTAATATAGTGAGACACTAAGTGCTCCATTTGCTTGCAAACTACACTTGTCAAGCTTATCGGGCGATAATTATTCAAATTGGAACGAGAACCTCCTTTATAAATAGGGACTACAATTGCGCTCTTCCACTCTTTCGGTATTTCCCCGTTATTCAACGATACTGTGAATAATACTCGCAGATAGCTTCGCCCCCCAGTTTCAGAACTTCTCCCAAAATTCCGTCTGGACCACAAGATTTATGCTTCTTAATGCTGAGTATGCTCTTTAAGATGTCGCTGTCTCTTATTTTTATATATTCAAACTCGTTGCTGGCTATCGAGAGCACGTTTAAATCTGAAGAAACGTCTTGTGAAGTGCTATGTTTGGAGTGTATTGCTTTATGGGTGTGAAACATGGACGTTAAAGAGGAGAGAGAAAGAAAGGTTAGAGGCATTTGAAATGTGGGTGTGAAGGAGGATAGAGAAGGTTAAGTGGATGGATAGGATAAGGAATGAAGCAATACTAACAAGGGTGAATGAGAAGAGAAGATTACTTGAAACAATTCAGAGGAGGAAAAGTAACTGGTTAGGGCATATCTTGAGAGAAGGTTTATTATTGATGGTGTTGGAAGGATCAGTAGAAGGTGAAAGGAAAAGAGGACGTAGAAGAATAAAAATGTTTGATGACCTGAAAGAAAGTGGAGAGTATCAGGAAATGAAAGAAATGGCAAGGAACAGAAAGGAGTGGAGACAACGCTGGTGCCAGGGACCTGCCTTGAGGCAGAACACCTCATGATGATGATAATGATAACAGGAGGATACTAATGTTTAGGCACTTTCAGCTGAGCTGCATATTCTAAATTTTATTCATAGGTAGAATTTTGTGCAAAACCGACTAGAAAAAACGAAAATCATGAAAAAGTGCAACAATGCGCCCGCTAAAAATTCGCAATTTTTTAAACAAATTTTCAAGGTTTATGTATTTTCCCATGTGCTACGGAGTTGAAATTTTTTTTATAAGTAGAATTCTTAAAAAAACGAGATAGGGATTATACAAATTTTGATATTTAAATTTGTTTGGCAGTTAAAATTTTTTAAAGTTTAAACAAATAGATAATTGTTTAGGTACTACGGGATAAGTTAGGAAGCTGAAATTTTCAAATTATTTACAGAGTAGTGAAATTGCATAAATAAACATTTCAATTTTACCATATATTAATTGCGGCGGCCGTTAAAAATTATTCAAATTTAAACAATTAGAAAAATATTATTTTACTTCTATAAGTGCTACAACTTTAAAATTTGGCTAAAATGTGTAGCATGAATACTCCATAATGAAAATTGCGTAAAATATTTAAAATTGCAACATTTGGGGATTGTTTTAAACTATTATTTTTACATGTGGAAAAAACGAAAATCGCTGCAGAGGTGAAATATTTACAATTAAAAATATATGTGTAATGATGAAAGATGAATAATGAATGTTTTTTTATGTTGAGATGAAATGCTTGCAGTATGCAAGCACCAACTACTATCATTATATATCGACGACTCTTACAGAGGAGGAGGAGAACGAAATAGGGATTACAGAAATTTTGATTTTTTAATTTGTTTGGCAGTTAAAAATTCTTAAAGTTTAAACAAATGGATAACTGTTTCGGTGAAATATTTAGAATCAAAAGAATGTTTGTAATGATGAAAGGTCTGTCTGAAAAATGAATGTTTTTTCAAGGTGATATGAAATGCTTGCAGTATGCAAGTAACAACTACTAGTATGTTATATCCTCTTCTGTAAGAGTCGTCGATTTATAATGATATATAACATATAGGAGGATACTAATGTTTAGGCACTTCCAGAAGAGCTGGAGATTCGAAATTTTTTCTTAGGTAGGATTTTGTGCAAAACCGACTAGAAAAAATGAAAATCTTGAAAAGTACAACAATGCGGCTGCTAAAAATTTGCAATAGTTTAAACAAATTTTCTAGGTTTATGTCTTTCCAAATGTGCCACGGAGTTGAAATTTTTTTATAAATAGAATACTTAAAAAATCGAAATAGGGATTATACAAATTTTGATATTTTAATTTGTTTGGCAGTTAAAAATTCTTAAAGTTTAAACAAATGGATAACATTTTAGGTACTACGAGATGAGCTAGGAAGCTGACATTTTCAAATTATTTACAGAGTAGTAAATTTGCAAAAATAAACATTTCAATTTTACCCTATATGAAATGTGGCGGCCGTTAAAAATATTTTAAATTTAAACAATAAAAAAAATAGTCTTTTATTTCTAGAAATGCTACAACTTTGGCTAAAATGTTCAGAATTAGTACCCTATAATGGAGAGAGTGTTACATTTTTTAAATTGCAATATTTGGGGATTTTTTTAAACTATTATTTTTACATGTGGGAAAAACGAAAATCGCTGCGGAGTTGAAATCTTTAGAATTAAAAGAGTATTTCAATGATGAAATGTCTGTCTGAAAAATTAATGTTTTTTCAAGGTGAGATGAAATGCTTGCAGTATGCAAGCACCAACTACTAGTATGTTATATCCTCCTCCTCTGTAAGGAACGTCTATGTATAATGATAGGAGGATACAAATGTTTAGGCACTTCCAGATGTGCTGGAGATTCGAATTTTTTTTCATAGGTGGGATTTTGTGCAAAACCGACTAGAAAAAACGAAAATCATCAAAAAGTGCAACAATGCGGCCACTAAAAATTCGCAATTGTTTAAAGAAATTTTCAAGGTTTATGTATTTCCGCATGTGCTACGAAGTTGAAATTTTTTTATGAGTAGAATTCCAAAACAAACGAAATAGGATTATTATTTACAGAATAGTAAATTTGAAGAAATAAACATTTCAATTTTACCATATATAATTTGTGGCGGCCGTTAAAAATTATTTAAATTTATACAATTAGAAAAATATTATTTAACTTCTAGAAATGCTACAACTTTAAAATTTGGCTAAAATGTGTAGCATTAGTACCCCATAATGGAGAAAGTATAAAATTTTTAAAATTGCAACATTTGGGTATTTTTTTAAACTATTGTTTTTACATGCGGGAAACACGAAAATCGCTGCGGAGTTGAAATCTATAGACTTAAAAGAATATTTGTGATGATAAAATGTCTGTCTGAAAAATGAATGTTTTATCAAGGTGAGATTAAATGCTTGCAGCATGTAAACAATTAGAAAAATATTATTTTACTTCTAGAAGTGCTACAACTTTAAAATTTGGCTAAAATGTGTAGCATTAGTACCCCATGATGAAGAAAGTGTAAAAATATGTAAAATTGCAACATTTGGGGATATTTTTAAAATATTATTTTTACATAAGGGAAAAACGAAAATCGCTGCGGAGGTAAAATATTTAGAATTAAAAAATTAATGATAATGTTGAAATATCTGTCTGAAAATGAATACATTTTCAAGGTGATATGACATGCTTGCAGAATGCAAGCACTAACTACTAGTATGTTATATCCTCCTCTGTAAGAGGCGTGAATATATAATGATAACAGGAGGATACTAATGTTTAGGCACTTCCAGATGAGCTGGAGATTCGAAATTTTTTTCTTAGCTAGGATTTTGTGCAAAACCAACTAGAAAAACCGAAAATCTTGAAAAAGTGCAACAATGCGGCCGCCAAAAATTTGCAATTTTTAAATAAATTTGAAGGTTTATGTATTTCCAAATGTGCCACGGAGTTGAAATTTTTTTATAAATAGAATTCTTAAAAAATCGAAATAGGGATTATACAAATTTTGATATTTTAATTTGTTTGGCAGTTAAAAATTATTAATGTTTAAACAAATAGATAAATGTTTATGTACTACGGGATGAGCTAGGAAGCTGAAATTTTCAAATTATTTGCAGAGTAGTGAATTAGCACAAATAAATATTTTAATTTTACCATGTATGTATTGCGGCGGCCGTTAAAAATAATTTAAATTTAAACAATTAGAAAAATATCATTTTACTTCTAGAAGTGCTACAACTTTAAAATTTGGCTAAAATGTGTAGCATGAATACCCCATAATGAAAATTGTGTAAAATATTTAAAATTGCAACATTTGGGGATTGTTTTAAACTATTATTTTTACATGTGGGAAAAACGAAAATCGCTGCGGAGATTAAATATTTAGAAATTAAAGAATATTAGTAATGATGAAATGTCTGTCTGGAAAATGAAAGTTTCTTCAAGGTGAGATGAAATGCTTGCAGTATGCAAGCACCAACTACTAGTATGTTATATGATGTTATATCCTCCTCTGTAAGAGTCGTCGATATATAATGATAACAGGAGGATACTAATGTTTAGGCACTTTCAAATGAGCTGGAGATTCGAAATTTTTTTCATATGTAGTATATTGTGCAAAACCACCTACAAAAAACGAAAATCTTCAAAAAGTGCAACAATGCGCCCGCTAAAAATTCGCAATTGTTTAAACAATTTTTCAAGGTTTAAGTATTTCCAAATGTGCTACGGAGTTGAAAATATTTTTATAAGTAACATTCTTAAAAAACCGAAATAGGGATAATACATATTTTGATATATTTAATTTGTTTGGCAGTTAAAAATTCTTAAAGTTTAAATAAATAGATAACTATTTAGGTACTACGGCCAAATTTTAAAGTTGTAGCACTTCTAGAAGTAAAATAATATTTTTCTAATTGTTTAAATTTAAATAATTTTTAACGGCCGCCGCGACTCAGTTATGGTAAAATTGAAATGTTTATTTGTGGAAATTCACTACTCTGTAAGTAATTTGAAAATTTCAGCTTCCTAGCTCATTTCTTAGTACCTAAACAGCTATCTATTTGTTTAAACTTTAAGAATTTTTAACTGCCAAACAAATTAAAATATCAAAATTTGTATAATCCCTATTTCGTTTTTTTAAGAATTCTACTTATAAAAAAAATTTCAACTCTGTAGCACATGCGGAAATACATAAAGCATGAAAATTTGTTTAAACAATTGCGAATTTTTAGCGGCCACATTGTTGCACTTTTTCACGATTTTCGTATTTTCTAGTCGGTTTTGCACAAAATGCGACCTAATAAAAAAATTTCGAATCTCCAGCACATCTGGAAGTGCCTAAACATTAGTATCCTCCTGTTATATGTATGTTATATCCTCCTCTGTAAGAGTCGTCGATATATAATGATATATAACATATAACAGGAGGATACTAATGTCCAGCCCAAACTACAAGAGCTAGAGAGCTGAAAGTTTTGGTTTTTGTAGATATGATGGAGAAATCTTCAGATAAAATGAGACTTCTTACCTAAGTGACATGAGTTCGACTCCAGAAATTTCGAAATTTGCGTTTTTTCCCATAAGAAAAGCATTGCACCATTTTTGTAAATTAATTATGGGCACTTGCCGGTAAGCTAGAAAGATGAAATTTCCAGTGTTGCTAGATGGTCGCAATATCTATTAGGAATTATTGTCACTTTTGCTTACAGTGTCTTGGGTTCGACTCCAGAGACCCCGGAATATCTCCCATATGTTAGCATGGGAAAACGGAATCCAGTGTGTAGACCAATCTAATAAGTTTAGGAAGCTGAAATTTTGCAAGATTATAGAACTTTTCTCATAACCAACTATAAAAATCGAAATTTTTAAAATTGTGAAATTTAGGGGTTTTTTTAAACCCATTTGAACATTCAAGTTTAATAATTTTTTAGGTACTACGGGATGAGCTAGAAAGCTGCAATTTTCAAATTATTTACAGAACAGTGTATTTTCACAGATAAAAATTTCAATCTCTCCATATATATATATTGCAAAAACCGTTAAAAATGTTTAAATTTTAAACAATTAGAAAAATATTATTTTACTTCTAGATGTGCTAAAACTTTAAAATTTGGCTGAAAGGTGTAGCAATAGTACCCCATAATTGAGAAAGTGTAAAATGTATAATATTGCAACATTTGGGGATTGTTTTAAACTATTATTTTTACATGTGGGAAAAACGAAAATCGCTGCGGAGGTGAAATCTTTAGAATTAATAGAATATTTGTAATGATGAAATATCTGTCTGAAAAATTAATGTTTTTTCAAGGTGAGATGAAATGCTTGCAGTATGCATGCACCTTCTACTAGTATGTTATATCCTCCTCCTCTGTAAGAGTCGTCGATATATAATGATATAACAGTAGGAGGTGCTTGCATTCTGCAAGCATTTCATCTCACCTTGAAAAAACATTATCAGTGAGATACTTCTAAATTAGAAATTTTTTTTTCATTTAGAAGATGCCACCTCTACTCCGATTTTTGATCTTACTTTATGGAACATTACCAGAGTAAAACAATTCCTAAAAATAATCTTTTTGGAATACTATACTTATTCCATTTAAGGGTACTAATGCCACACATTCCTCCAAAATCATAAAGTTAAAGCAAATCTAGAAGTGAAATAACTTTTATTTTTTTAATTAAAAATTTTTTACACCTGTCTTATCATCTTTATGAAGATTTTTAAATGTTTATTTTTGCATATGCACTAATCGCTAATGACACTTTATTAATAAATTATAATTATTAATTCCATGGTATGTAATTTGTTAACAGGTTATTACTATTATTTTAATAAAGATGCTTAAGCAAGTCTTCTTTAGCATCCCATTTCCAACTTACTTGGTCTCACCAGTTATTACAAAGTATGCATTGCCTATGAATGTTGATACATTGGTTGGACTACTATTTGTCTGGCCCCTCCCTACAGATCTTCCTGGCACGAGTAACCCCACCAGGAGCATTTGCTCCAGCCAGTATAGCTCTCTAGATCCGTGGGACACACAAACCCTCTCGCCATGGTAAGGCTGTAAGTCTTAGTTAGAGAGGGAAACTAACTACAATTTACATTTTTTTATTGTTTTTTATTTTTAAAAAAGTATTTAATAATATATAACAAAGAACACTTATATCATATTTATTGGACTAAACAACTACAAATATGCATATGTTATTCCAGATTTTAATCAATGCTATAAATTAAAATGAAAAGTATTAGTGGAACCAAATAAAATAAAAAAGGACTTGTCTTCTCAATGCAACTTCCAGCTCTTTTGGTAGTTTTCTGTTGCCATGTGGATGACTGGGTTCCAATGTTAATGAACTGAAACAGTAAACAATACTGTTAGACCATATCAGTGACATTTTTTTAAAAAATCTAAAGAAATTACTTATTCCTTTTCATTATATGAAAATAAAGAATAATGGGATATAATAAAATCCAAAATAATAAACTCATATGATATATATACATTATGTACAATCTAAGTATAGAATAGAGAATCTCCTTTATTACCTGTGTAAGATGTGAATGTAAATTAAGGAAAAGCTATCTAAGTATGCTAAAGAAGGGAGTGGTATACAATATTAACTGTGTGACCTATTACATCTCCCGATATTCTGTTACTTGGGACTAAAGCGCATATGTGGTCACGATTTCTAACTCGACCTAATGCTACGTACAACTGTCCATGTGCAAAAACATCATTTCTCAAATCTATGCCTACTATTTCTATTGTCTGCCCCTGAGATTTATTAATCGTCACTGCATATGCTAACTTTAGGGGAAATTGCCTACGCAGTATTCTTATGCCCGAGGGAATTGCCTGAAATTTAAAACAAATCCGTGGGATAAAAACACTGGCTGATTTATCCTTTCCTGGAATATAAGCCTCAATTAATCTTTTTGAAATATTTTTCACAACTATTTTGGTACCATTGACTAAACCATCATTAAATGAAAGATTTCTAATCAAAATACATACTGCACCTCTCTTAAGCACTATTCTATGATCTGGTATACCTGGCTCTGTTAATACATGCAACAAATTTGAATTTAACAGCTCAGCCTGCCGACTGTCATCTGAACCCTCGCATCTATCTGCACTATATAATTCTACCGGTTCACCCTGTAATTTCCCTAGGACTAACCAATTGATTTCATCTATACAACTATTTGTCCCAGCTAAGATAGCCCTTCTGCTACAAATGGCATGATCTGATAAAATGTCCTCAGGATAAACAAACTTAATCAAGTCTTCCAATTTATTTATACTTCTAATTAGATGTAATGGAATTACCTCATCTCCATTCATAACAATCCTATTGACTCGATCCTCCCCAACCTTAAGAATAAACTCAGAATAATCTTTATCAGCACGTGACCTAATTGGGCTAGTAAAATTAAACATATGTACGTTCTGCCACAACTTGGATTGTTTCAAACTGGATGATACAGAATCCATCACTGACCCTCCTTTAACTATTGGAGCTACTTGCCTAAAATCTCCAGCTAGCAATATTATTTTCCCCCCAAACAGGTCATCTAATTGACAAATATCCCTGAATGACCTCTCTAATGTTTCTAAGTTATTTTTAACTGCCATTGGGGCCTCATCCCATATAATTAAGCTAGAAGATCTGATTAATTCTGCCCTCTGTTACCTTTGATGTCACAGTGACTGGGGATCCTGATTCTCAATAGGCAGCCTAAACATTGAGTGTGCAGTCACTCCTCCATCATGGTTTAAGGCTGCTATGCCGGTCGAAGCTGTGCATAAAACAATATGGCCCTGCCTACGTAAACCTGCAGTTATTGTCTTTAAAAGAATAGTTTTGCCTGTACCACTTGGTCCATCAATGAAAATGAAATTTTTTCTAACACTTGCTTTACCCTGAACCATCTCAATGACAAAATCAAAAACTCTCCTCTGATCATCATTTAAGCATGGCAACCACTCATCTAAAAAATGCTGTAGTTCCTCACCTGACCATCTAACTGATTCCCTACCAACTTCTGTAGAATCATCTGTTGCTGGTGGTAAACCAACTTCTTCTAGTGTCCTACCATGACTTCTCAACCTACTCTCAATGTCAAGCAATGCAGAATTGTATGCCCTATTTTCATCACCTGAAAATTTATCCAAAAAATCCTCAAAAAGCTCACTTTTGAATTCACTCCATAAAATCCCTGCAGGTGCACCTGCTATTGTTAAACATGAAAATAATAACCTAATCCCACTGCCAGTTTTAAAAACCATTGCTTCCTTAATGGCCTCCCTATATTCATTTTCATTTTCCAATAATCCTAATGCATTAGCAGCTTCCTGAAAAGACTCGTACACTACCCCATCCACTCTCCTTAGATCCTCATAACTGTAAGCAGGGAATTTCATTAACAACATTCTTAAATAATATACCTCACCTAATGTTGGCAACAACCACTGTAATCTAGCTACACACTGACGTAGAACTTTCTTCGTTATCCAGTGGCAACCTGAAGTATGCTCAATAACTGGAACTCGGCTTCTTTCACGTTGCCTAGTGTCAACATTGTAATTCTCAAAGAAATCTAAATATGTTAGATGCTCAAACTCGGCTTCTTTTGGTCTTTCAAAATACAGCATCAATTTACTCTTACTAACTCTCAAGGCTAGCTCCTCCTCACCTGGCCTAAAAACTACCTGGTCTCTATTACGTAAGTGTACTGGCAGCATAATTACACTGGGGGATGAATGAGAAATATCAAATTCTAGTATGCGCCACATGGTCTCGGATGCACTAATATATCTTAAGGATACATAGTCTTCTATTTCGTCTATTTTTTCTGCATTTTCTGTCACTACAGCAACTCGAGCATGGTCTGGTCCTTTATGAATGTACTTAAAAAGATATTTAATGATTTTAACTGAACTCGCTATCTCTACTGTTCATGCATATGCATCCCATCCTTATTTTTTGAAGAAAATATGACTACATACTACCTTTCAGGTTAATATGGCCTCTATGTCTGATGAAATATCTTCAATAAGAAGAATCTGAAAAGAAATGAACAGGGTATACAACATCATAGAAAATAAAACATTTGGCATTTGAGGACAATTTTTTATTCACACAATTCTCCTCATATGAGCACTTCGGCTACCGTGGCCCATAGACCTACTTGATTTTTTGTGACCCTCAGAGATAGCCTTAGTGTATAAGTCAAGTCACATACTAAAATATTTCTTTAAAAATAATCCCTTTATATCATGGCATGCATTCACAATATTATCATTAGGAAAAGCATTGCATAAATACTCAACAATATTGCTCTTTAATGAAGACAGGACATTTTTATTAATATGAAAAATAATGTCAGCCTCCTTGGCAAGGTCCCAACACCACTTGCTGCTTTACACCAATGAAAATTCATTTTTTTCTTTTAAACTAAGTAAGTGTGTATCTCTTGGATCAATGTCAGTTCCATCACCACACAACACATTTTCACAGGCAGTGCACTGCAACTTCCTGTGCAATTGGTGTGCAATATACCCACATAAATAATACAGTAAAACCTCTCATTAACGAATATCAAGGGACCCAATTTTTCGTCTATTCGTTATTCGGAAATTCGTTGATCGGAGGTTATTGGGCGTTAAATAACTTCAGGGGCACATTGCCTGTTAGATTATACGGGAGCAACAGGGCTATCCAAATGAATGCATATGCTCAGAAACGGAGTAACTCTACTAAATTATGCCCATTACATCTTTTCAGGAAAAAGTATCACATAAGTGGACGATATTCAAAACGCGCCCTCAATGTTTAATAATCGGCCATATTGATTTGAAGCTCCGACGATACAATGCTTTCTTATGGGAAAAAGGGCCACTTTCATTCATCTCATTTTGCAATGTTTGACAGTGGCAAGCACCAAATAACTCGGAAATGCAATGTTATTTTTTCTAGCATTGATTGGCAGGTTCTGCACGAAAACATCCTCTGCAATTTTTTATTATGCGACTTTTTTCGAGGTTGCAATGCGTGATACTCGCTGAGCCTATCCTAAAGCATCTGTTGAGTCGCTAAATTTATAAAAAATATTGACAGCAACGCCACTTCTTAACACCAATTAATAAACTAGTATTTAACCACCACGGCACGGGTTGCAAATATTTCAAAACGAAATGAATGAAAGCAGCATTTTCCTCATAAGAAAGCACTAACTGTCATTGGCACTCCAAATTAAGACTCCAATCAATATTTTTCACTAACCTTCTTAACAACACTCCAGCTCCGTCTCTGACGAATAAATTAACTATCACAAAAAAGTGTATAGGAACCACCTCACCACGATACATACCTCATTGCTACGATCTTTCGTTAAAATTCCCTTTAAATGGATTAGGGGATTAATTTAATCGGGAATGATTTCAAATACAACACTTTTTTAAAAGATCTATTTAAAATACATCAACATTTTATAATAAACGAATCTATTTTTTTGTTTCAAATTCTTTGTGAATTCTCGGGAAACGGCAGACTCCACTTCCCTAAAAGCATGCATAGCGGCATCACTACAACTCTCAGACGAGATTGTCACTGGCGCGAGAATGCCGGAAACACAGGAAATACGTCATCATGATAGAAAACGTGCTATGATTGGCTTGTTGTAAGCTTAATGCTAATTTGCGCGTTGGAGACTGTTTTCAATCGTTTTCCGTACGTAAAAAAATGTTTAGCGAGCAAAATTTCGTTCTAAAGAGGTAAATATAAACGGAAGTGACGTCTTTTTCTTTCGTTGTTCAGAAGTTTTCGTAGTACGGAAGTTCGTAGTAAAGAGGTTATAATTAGGGATTTTGTATACAAGTTTGGCGGGACCCCGTCAATTGTTCGTTATTCGGAGGTCTTCGCTATAAAGGGGTTCGTAAGGTAGAGGTTTTACTGTATAAGGAATTGGTATGAAAAAGGTCCATATCAACAAACATGCTGTCAATGGAGGATAATGGCTCCTCTGACTCTTCCTCTCCTATTCTTGAGCCTGTCACATCTAAAAATTCTGCTAACAGACTTCCTTCATCAGACTCACAATTGCTTTTAGAGGGAATAATCATAAATTGTCCTATGCTTATAATGGGATGGGATTTTTTACTCTAACTGTGGAAAACAAATTTTCCAGCGAGTCTTGGCAAAACCTGGATATATATCCAAAGGAGCAGTTGTTAAGAAGGAAATCTTGCAGGTCTAGGACTGATGCAGTAGTCAGTTTAATTCCAGTTTGTATGTGTTTCCATTTGCCATCTCCTACCTTAATATTTTTAAAAATTTCAACAAAACATTTTTTTAAATTGATAGATTTTTCATATACATCTATTTGGTGCTTGCTGATGGCCATAACTGGGTATCTTGAGCAAATCAATCTAAACCATTTAGCCACAAGCTCAAAAAACCAAGCTGTGGTCATGTACTCTGGATTCCATCTATGATGTTGAACACAGTATTTAATTCCCGCAGCCACATCATAACTGATGAGGTCACATGCTGTACGAACCCTCATTTTCTGGTAGTGCTTTAAAACGATATGCTGTTCAGTCAACTTTGGCACAATCTTAATCTCTCTATCAGCCTGTAAGTCCACCAATTTCTGAACTGGCTCCAAAAACATTTTCCACTTATCAAACCATTTTTGTTAACCACTTCATTTGGCAAGTACAAACATTTCCCATCTAAAAGATGGTTTTGAATATTTTTCAATACATCTGCCATAAAATAGAAGAGGATGCCATTACCTGACTACGCATAGATCACTGTTGGTGGACACACAGTTACCTATTGCGATCTGAGGAAGCCCCAGTTTGTGAGACATGTGATACTGCACTTACAGTGTCACATATTTTATTGGACTGTATTCAATTCAGAAATGAGAGAGAGGGTGCATCTACCTATGAACCTTTCTGTTGCTCTGGGAGATGATCCGCAAGTGGTAAATAGAACCATCTCATTTCTGAAAGAGTCCAGAATTTTATCTTTTATATAGTTTTACAAAATTGTTTTTAAATGAATTTAATTGTGATAGGATGTGGCCTGTGCATAACTCTCCCATCTATTTTATATAAGTATAAGATTTTAGCAATCATAACAGGTCATTTCACATCCTTGTTTAAATTTTATTTATTTTATTATTGTTGGGAGACCCTTATACAGCCTCGCCGACATTTAATTTCACAGATTGTGGGAGGCCTTTTTACAGTCTCTCTCAATCTGGTTTTAATGAATTTATTTATGTCATAGATGAGACATGGGGATAGTGTTATTTTATTGTATTTTGTATCATCCAAAAAATTTGTGTTGTGTGGAACATATATGTTGCAAAAATGAATGAGTCATGACGGTAAGGGTATGGCGATAATAGCCCATGAGGCTGATTCGCCATTCAACACACACACACAATTCCCTCTTAAGTTAGCCTATGCTATGACAATTAACTAATCGCAGGGGCAAACTATTGATATTGTAGGATTTGATTTACGGAACGATGTATTTGCACATGGACAGTTATATGTAGCTCTTGGGCATGTAAGAAACCATAAGGACATACATGTTTTACTGCCTAGCCATAGAATATCTCAGGATAAAATTGGTCACATGGTTAGTATTGTACACAAACCTCTCCTATAGAAATTGACAATTTACTATTACCATTACTTATGGACCTTAATTATAGCTTCTGAACTTCTCAAAACATTTTAAATTGGGTTAAATTGAATTATGAACAGTAAACGATAGTGGTTGTAAATCTTAAATAATTAAGTTTATATTTCTTGCCAAGTAAAATGAAATCAATGCTGTGTTAGTTTAATGAATGTTTGTAACCAGAAAAAAAAAGAAAAAATTTCCCTATAAACAGAAACCACCCATGGGAGTTAAAAGTTTTATTGGGAAGAAGGTGGTAAAAAGTTTTTTGCTATAGTTTAATACGTTTATTTAAATATGATCCCAGGCCAAGCCTGGTGTTATAAAGAAAATTACATAAAACCCCCGTGGATGATGCTTACCCGCATCGGGGGAGGAGAATGACATTATAAACAGGGTCATGCCGAGGGTGTTTGCCGCCCATGTGCAAAGTAGAATTCGCCGCCCCAATGAACAAAAAATATTGAAGCGAGAGAGAAATAAAACAATATTTATGCATTCTAAAATTTAATTTAACATTGTACAAAAATGTTATCATGTTATAATAAACAGTACAAATAATACAGTATCTATATTATATTGCACTAGGTGAAACGATACTTTGTTTACAGAGTTGTTATGGTTACTAAAAAAAATGTATAGTTAATTTAATTTAATAAAGTCCTGCTATGGCAGATGTCTTATCCAAAAATTAATATGGATTTGTCTCTCTGCAACAAATCAGGCACACATCCTAGTGTGTATCTCCATCGATTTATGGACATTTTGGAAAAGCACCATGATGCCACTCACATTTACACGGATGGCTCCAAGTCAGACACTGCCTGTGCGTGCGCTGTAACATCTTCCCAAAATATCATCTCCGTGGTGAAGCTGCACTCGCTGTGTAGTGTTTACACAGCAGAACTGTATGCAATCAAGACCGCCTTGGATGAAATAGAGTCACGAAACATGTCGTATTTGATACGTAGTGACTCTAAGAGCACATTTAAAACCATCCTTTCCTTTGATTCCTATTATCCTCTGGTCCAGTTTATTCATTCCCGTCTTGCCCTTTTAGAGGCCATGGGGAATATCATATTCTTTGTTTGGGTTCCAGGGCATGTGTGAATCAAGGGGAATGAGAAGGCTGACTCTGCTGCCAAGGAAGGCCTTGGCAAGCAAGAAATAGACTCGCGGTCCACGACAGCAGCAGATCTAAAAAATTTTTTAGGTTAATTGTAGCGAAACAATGGCAGGACTCATGGCTGGGTTTAAAAAACAACAAATTGCGGAATATAAAGGCTGTTACAACCTCCTCTGTCAAGAATAGTAGGCGGGAGGAAGTAGTGCTGACCCGTTTGAGGATAGGGCACTGTGCCCTTACTCACTGTTATCTGATCACACAAGAGAAGAAAGTACCGCACTGTGATCATTGTGACTCCCGTCTCACTATAAGACATATCCTGACCAAATGTACCCACTACCAAGGTATGCGAAATAGTCTTTCGATGCAAGGCCAGCTTAACGATGTTCTGGGTGATGACCCAGTTAAGATAGACGTGGTATTCAAGTTCCTCGGGGAAGCTAAATTGCTTCCATACATTTAACTAATTTTTAATATTACATTTTTCCATACACATTACCTGTGTAAAATTTCAGCAATATAATATACATATTTTATTCTGTAAGGAAATATATATAATAACTTATATAGTATTACTAGTTTGAGTACGGTGTGAAATGACCTTGCTGTCGCTGCACCTTATAAAATCAACTCTACTACTACTCAAATAAGGCATCGTAAATTTCTGGTAAGTTTAATCTTAATGGTTTAATAGCTTCAGTCCTACTTTCCCATCTAGTGTCTGACAACAGTTTCAATGTCAAATTTACATGATTTTTCATAACCTACGTTGAAGAAGAGAAAAAGTTATATAAATCTTGAATTGTACCAAATAAATTAATTCATTCATTTGTGGCTTTAGCGGCATCATTCACAACAAGGTTTAAAGTATGAACTGAACATGGAACACATAAAGCTCTGGGATTAACATCTAATATTTTTTTTGCAAGCCGTTATTTCTCCCTTTCATGTTAGTCCCATTGTCGTAACCTTGTCCCCTCATGCCCTGTATATCTAGATTAATTTCATTTAAAAATTTCATCAAAAAATAACTTAAACCACAACCATTTGTATCAAAAATAGGGCACAATCCTAAGAAATGCTCTCTAATTTCAACTTTTTTGTTTTCATATTCAACAGGACAAAGCGAAATATTATACTTATTTGTTCTGTATGACTCCTGTCTGGAGTACAATCTAAAATTATTGAGTAATATTTACAATGTTTCAATAAATGAATTATTCTTTCTCTTTGTTTTGTTGAGATAATTGCAATGATTTTGTTTTGAATTTTAATGCCAAGGTAATGCAGCATAACTGCTATACTTTTTTATATTTGACTTATGTGTTCTGCTATAACAGCATCAAATTTACTTAGCTTTTCCACCAGTTTTAAAAAGTTACCATTGTTTGAGTCATAGAATGTACTGGAAGTTCCCCGTAAAGCAAGATTTAGTCTAGATAAAAATTGTGTGACGCAAACAATCCTTTCGACAACTGCGTGCCACCGCATTTTCGTGATCGATAATACGTTGATTTACATGGTCAATACTGGTATGATTTTTTAAATCTCTGGAAAGCTGAATCCAATCCCTGTATGATTTCATATGTTGACCACTTTTTTCATGTCTGCTTAAAATTTGTGATAGATGTTGCCAGTCATTACAGCAAAAGAAGTTAGATAAATTTGAATTGACTCCAAATATTTTACAACAAAAACAATAAACAGCTTTTCTATACATAGAATAAATTAGCCAATTTCTTGCTACTTTTTCACCATTGTCTAAAATTCTATAATAATAAGCATTTGAAAAACTTCTCCCATTCGTATCTTTCGAAAAACTAGAAATTAAAACTTGTACAGGACCATTTTCAATTAGTGCTTGCTGGTATTTGTCTTGTATGCATTCCGGCCACAAACCTGGATCTTCTGAAAGATTACCAGGAAAACCTCCTGAATAACATTATGCAGAATTTCATCTTCAGTGTAAACATGACTATCATTTGTATTTTTTTCAGTTATTTGGAGCCTAATGTGGTTATAATTTGTCTCAACTATTTTATGCTCTATGTTCTCCTCTAAAACCACTTAAAGATGACAAGGAGTTGATTTTAGTGGCCTGTATATTTACTGCCTTTGTTGGTTTGAATATAAAGTGGCTTTCACTTGTTTGACCCTGTTTTAAATTTCAGTGGGACACACCATGCAAATTTACAGAATACATCAATCACAGTGAGCAAGTAATTGTAATTATGATTAAACTGTTTCAGAGAGCACATATCAATGAGATCACTCTGCCAAAGGTCATCTATATTGGTCACGTGGTAATGATATCGTTCAAATTTTCTTTGAATAGGTTTATGAAGTGTGTACGAATCTACTCCTTCCAACCATTTTTAAATTTTATTTGGCGAGTGCTTTCCTTTTAGCTCCTTAATCAAGGGTGATGCGCCAGTATATTTTTTGCTTTAATCAAAATATGGTTTTATGTGAAACTAAATATAGGGTTAGTTCACATTGTAATTAACAAATGAACTGCGTCACGATAGCCAAAATAAATAAGTTTTTTATTTCATATGGATAGTTAGTAAATCAGAATGCCGATAACCATAGAGTAAGCCGTGGCTTCCATCGTGGGCGTCCATAATAACGGATTCCGCATCCGGTGCAGCCCCAATCACTACATATATCGTGACCGCTACAAACGCTGTGAATCTTCTATTATATCGTTTCCAAGGACGGTGTATGGGAAACAGTTCTTTCGTCTTTCTATAGAGACAATAATTATTATTTATATTTCTTTCTGACAATGGAAAATCAAAGAATAACAAACTCCAGCATCAATTACAAAAACACCAGAAAAATAGCATTGCAAAGCATTTTAATGCTCTTTAAAGCACATTGAGGAAAATCTATCAGATTAAACAAAGTAAACTTATGTTTACCGAAAAATCAGTTAAATACAGCGAAAAGGATTCTAATGTTGGGCGAAACATGGGTAACGAATAGGTGGAAGCTTGCTGTGGACGAGCTGTCATGACACATAAATCGCAAGTAAAGAGTAAAGAATTTCTTAGATAAACAATCTTGCGTAAGAATTGGTCATGCTCCCTTTCCCTCTAAGGGGGTTATTTACAGGTGCCTTTGGCTTAGCTACCTAATGTCCCATATCAAAAGATGTTCTTTGAGATATTTTCATCTGACAAGCCATGTGTTTCTATGTAAAATAAAACGCATACGAATTTTTTTTTTTAGTTTCAGTATCTTTGTTTAGATTAAATATTAATCATCATCCTTAAGAAAGCGGGGTTTAGGAGGCGGAGCCCACATTGCAAAATAAAATGTTCATTTCTGTTTCATTTTTAGTATTTTTACTCCCCGCCCACTACTTCTTACGATTTTTTTATTTTAAATAAAACAACAACGTTTTTAATGTTTATTTTTTAATAATTTTCCATTAAGACAACCTTTACGGCAAAGGATCTGTTATTTGCGAAACTATATGGTATAAACTTATTCTCGGTACTCGAAAATTTCTTCGCCGAATAAATTCTCCTATGTAGATGTTTAGGCGACTTCTTTTTGTTCCAAATTCTTTCTTATGGCGCACCTTAAACTTCTGCCATGTGCTTTCAATAGTTTGCGTGTGTATCACTTTATTTTGTTGGTACACAAAATTTTCGCTGTGATTCAATTTCCAGTGTTTGTATTTGGAAGGAAGTGAATTTATCCTTTAGTAAGCTTTCCAGCAATCCGATATTGTTTTAGTTCCGGGAAGAACGTACTTTTCAATTCATGGTAGTAAAGTATCGACGTTTCCTTTTATGCTTTTTCGAGAACACATTTCTGCGTTCCTCTTTCATTCAGAAAACCCACCATTGATCAATGACAACAAGTCCTCGATTGCAGTTCCTCGTCGTAATGACTGTCCCATCTATTTCCACTATTTCTCCAGGTCCTTCAAGAGTTTGTTCGTCATTCAAAAAATATAGGCAACAAATATCTCTGAAGAAGTTTTTAGAATCAACATTATTGTTTTGACTTACAGTTGATCCGTCACATTTACGCATGTCAAACGTTATTTCCGCTACGTTGTGCGTTTTCCTAGTGCAATAGTAGGTTAAGTGAAGTACTTCTTTCGTTGTTATTTTTACGCCCTCAAAAAAGGATCTCTTCATAAATCCTTCAGTTGTGTTACAATGGTTGCATTTCCAACTGATTTTTTAAAATTTTCATATGGCAAGCATAGTGATCACCATTACTTTTTTATGTTATGTACAGATATTCTTGGTTATTGTTGTCAACGAATACAATATTCGTTGTAGCTGAAGTAAACAAGATCTAATATAAATAGGTTTTATTTTCATTCGTACTCGTGGTGCACATAGTAAATGAAAGAAGATGGATTATTCGCGACGAAGAAGTGAACTTAAACACGTTTAGTTTCGTCACGTATACGTACACTCACCTTTTGCAAGTAACGAGAAATAAATAATTTACAAAAAAGGAATGAACGTGAACGTCAAAATTACTATTGCTCATCTCAAGTGAGGTATGTACGATTTAAATAATTTAATTGTCGACCGTTCTATTACCTACGGATTATAAAATAAATCGGCAAATCACAAATTCTATATTTCCTTGACATCGCTTATGATATATCCTTTAGCAGTTGATAGACTAAGCCGTTATAATTTATCTATTTTTCTAAATTGATTACTTCAAACAATGGAGGCTTTTTTACCTTTGTCGTCCAGCGGGACACCTCTGTTGGCCGTTCCCGTGGAAACCACACCATTCGGGACTAGTTCATTCTTGTTCAAGATCTCTGAACGAAAGATGGATAAAATGAGCAGTCAAGTATGTGAATTGTTTTCCGCTTAATCTCACCTCCAATCCTCTTAGTTGGCGCAGACTACAATTTTTAGGAAACATTTCTTATAAATTGTACAACCTTTTTCCTAAAGTTAAACTTAAACCTGCTTTCGACTCTCAGGTTACATTTTCCAAATTATTTCTTAACGCTAAAGACCCAATACAGTTGTCATTAAGAAGTGGTGTATATAAACTTGCTTGTGATGATTGCGGAGCGGTCTAGATAGGCCAAACGGGGAGGAGTTTTGACAAGAGGATTAAGGTGCATAAGCGATACTTCCGTTTAAATAATTTGAATTCTCTATTTGAGAAACATCTTTTAAGCCTACCTTCAACCCTAAATTCCTCCACTTTGAAATTTAAGTTCCTTTGGGAAGTTCTTAGACTGTGCCGGGTCAGGAGGAGACGGTGGTCCGTAGAGGATGGAGTCCCAGTGGCCCACAATTTCTCAGCTAGAGATAATTATTTGTGAAGACACGCTTCCCTTAAATGAACACCTTTCCCACAATCATTTGCCTCTGTTTAGCTTACCGTATATTTTCTAAATACTCTGTATCCAACCCCCACTTGGATTTTTCCTATCTAAACCTTTCCAAGTATATTTTTCTGACTTAATGTTAACTGCGTCCGTCGATGATCGACTTCATCTTTCGAAACATTCGACCTCAGTACAAACACTAGCTATTAATGCACACAGAACCAGTCAATTATATAAACTCATCTTCTACAACATCTTTCTTAGCTTGATACGATCAAAACATTTACCTTCGTAAGGAAATAGGTCGTGAATACAACTGCTCCGATCAAAATAGGTTAATGATAATAATATAAACGATAGTTTTAAGAAATTCTTTATTTGGTAATCTATGAATAGTTTTAAATGTATAAAAAAGAGCAAAGCTGTCGACGTACGTTAAATTTGAAATTCTTTTGTCATTAGCGTCTGCAGTTTTCCTCGCAGCAATTGGGTTTGCTATTTTCATTGTGAGCTGCCTCCTATGTAAGCTCGTTTGGGAAGTTCATAGACTGTGCCGGGTCAGGAGGAGACGGTGGTCCGTAGAGGATGGAGTCCCAGTGACCCACAATTTCTCAGCTAGAGATAATTATTTGTGAAGACTCGCTTCCCTTAAATGAACACCTTTCCCACAATCATTTGCCTCTATTTAGCTTACCGTATATTTTCTAAATACTCTGTATCCTATCCGTTTATTCAATTACCTTCCATCCATTCGTTTTCTTTGTAACCCCTCCCCCCGCCTTTTCCCCTATATATTGGAACGACTTTTATATTTTATCACCTGATGATGCCACGAACGTTGTGAAACCGGTCGTGCATAATAATTTTGTGGATTTGACTAAGTTCTTTCTTTTTCTCGGTGAGTCAATTTCACAGGGTTGAGACTTATTGATACTTTTCCTTCATATTCATCTGTTTCCTTCTATTAGGTACACACCTTTAACCAAGCTTCCATCCTATTCTTCTTCTTAGTATCCACTACCTTGATTTTTCATCCTATCTGACCGTATTATCTTCAGCATTCGTCTAAAATTACCACATTTTATACACATTATCTTGCGGACGTTATCGTTAATATTCACAATTGGCAGGAGATACATTCTTCCAAGTATGGCCTTTGCTTTCGCAATTCTAATCATAATTTCATCGGTACATTTCGCTCCTCTCCTTATGATGCTTGCAAGGTACAAATTTATAGTCTGAAACTGGTTCCAATGGCTTTCCAAGACAATACTTGCCTTCAAGTTTTTTCTTTTCTCGATATTCGCATGAACTTGGATTTTTCCTATCCATATGTTTCCAAGGATGTATTTGCTGACTTAATATTCACTGCGTCTGTCGAAGATCGACTTCATCTTTCGAAACATTCAACCTCAGTGCAAACACTAGCTATTAATGCACACAGAACCAGTAAATTATATAAACTCATCTTCTACAACATCTTTCTTAGCTTGAAACGATCAAAACATTTACCTTCGTAAGGAAATAGGTCGTGAATACAACTGCTCCGATCAAAATAGGTTAATGATAATAATATAAACGATAGTTTTAAGAAATTCTTTATTTGGTAATCTAGGAATAGTTTTAAATGTATAAAAAAGAGCAAAGCTGTCGACGTACGTTAAATTTGAAATTCTTTTGTCATTTGCGTCTGCAGGTTTCCACGCAGCAATTGGGGTTGCAATTTTCATTGTTCAGTGCCTTTGGGAAGTTCTTAGACTGTGCCGGATCAGGAGGAGACGGTGGTCCGTATAGGATGGAGTCCCAGTGACTTACAATTTGTCTGTAAGTAAAATATGCCGAAACCGCTAATTACTTCCTCTATTATGTAGGTCGTGAATACAAGTGCCCCGATCAAAGTAGGTTAATGAGTTGATGTAAAAGATAGTTTTCAGAAATTCTTTATTTGATAACCTATGAATAGTTTGAAATGTATAAAAAAGAGCAAAGCCGTCGACATACGTTAAATTTGAAATTCTTTTGTCATTTGTGTCTGCAGGTTTGAACGTATACGCAATGATTGGGGTGGCCATTGCAATTTTAAGTTGCCTTATTTGTAAGGGAGTTTGGGAAGTAGTAAGACGGTGCAGCGTCGGAAGGAGGAGGAGAGGGAGCATTGAGGATGGGGTCCCCGCGGCCCAGAATTCATCTGTAAGTAAAATACGCCTAAACCGGTAATTACTTCCTCTATTATGTTATAAACCCTTCTAATACGTTCTTTCATATAGTTGATTACAAAGATGTCCAATCGCCTCTGGTGAATGTGAAATTCTCGTTTTCGAAGAATGTTTTTCTTCAAATATTCATTTATTATGAACAAATACGCAACGTTTTCTTATACTTACATTCAGATTAAAATCGGAATACTGATGACCATAGACTAAGCCGTAGCCTCCATCTTGTGTCGCCACTAATCACGAATAGTCTGTCCTGCTTATCCACACCCTCAAATTTTCCGCTGGCTTACTCGTGTCTTCACAGAAATATGAGAGAAAAATGGAACAAATGGATTGCGTTTGACAGCATACATCAGCTGACGGACACCGAAAGAATTAAGCGGTCTACGATCCAGCAAGTTTACGAGTGGGTGTACATCTTTTGAAACCTTTGACCTCATTACAGAGACTGGCTATTAATGCATAAAGAACCAGTAAATTATATATTCTGATCTCCCCCAACATCTTTCTTTGTTTGAAGCGATCAATACACTTACCTCAGTAAGGAAATAGGTTGTGAATACAACTCCTTCAATCATAGTAGGTTAATGAGTAAACACAAACAATAGTTTTAAGAAACTATTTTTTTGATAACCTATGAATAGTTCAAAATGTAAAATAATGAGCAAAGCTATCGACATACGTTGAAATGGAAATTCTTTTCTCTTTTGTGTCTGCAGTGTTCAGTGACAAGAACCACCGGCTCACCAATCTTGGGGTAGCCATTTTTTTATTTGGCTGCCTCAAAGACTGGAAGACCTGGGGGCATCTTGGGCGGTATTGCAACGGGCGGAGATGGTGCATTGAAGATGGGGAGCCCGATGTGAGCGACTTGACCTTTCCTTTGCCTGTAAGTATAATACACCTAAACTGGCAATTACATGCTTCTTCTCTTATATAATAAACCCTTATATTACATTATTTTACATAGTAGATAAGAACAATGTCCAATCGGCCCTGGAAAATATGAAATGCTCATTTTCCTGTACAAATATTTATTTATTAAGAACAAATATACAATATTTTACTATACTTATATTCAGATCAATCGCTATATATTCGAGAAATCAATTGCAAAATGTCTCGTCCTAAAGACTGGAATTTAGTGCACGTTAATCCTATCCAAAATGGCGGTGTCAAAGACAACCCTGATAATAACAGGCCGGTTTCATTTTCAACATTATCATACAAAATACATGAGCATATAATATTTAGCTCTGTTATGCTTTACTTAAATGAATGTTCATATCCTTGCGGATACAATGATGGATTACAGGGTGGATGCCGCACAGTGGTCCAGACTGAGGTGAAAACCAGCTCAAAAGTAATTTTTATCAATTGAACCAATTTCAACAAATTAATAGAGATTGGAGACACAAACGATTCGATCACTACATGGAGACTCCATCAGCCATAGGTAATGAGGTATTCTGACAAAAAATTGGACGAGTTGCAGAATTTGCCGAGCCAACTGGTACACGATGCTGTGTGACAACCACGAGGAACAACACTGTGCTTGACCTACTTTGTTGATGAACGTCGAGACAGACATTCAAACTTATGCAGAACATTACACTTTTTCCTTTTTTTTAATGATGAATATGTATCAAGTATCTTTGTTTAAGCATTCCTTCGCCATTATAGCTTATCCCAAAATACATAAACAAAATTATAGATGTAGCACTACAAAGTTTTCCCCATGTGTCCACAGTCTATAATCAAATCTAAAAGGCAGAGTACAGCAGAGAGCAGCCAGTTTCCTTAATCACAAGTACGAACATATGGAAAGCATCACATCAATATTGCAGGACTTAAAATGGAGATCTCTGGAAGACCGTAGAAATAACCCAATGTTTATGCTCCAAGAGAAATACAGATCAGAATATCTAGCACAGGATGTAGTGGGAGTAATTGAGCTCCAATGTACAAAGGTAGAAACGATCATGGCGATAGGAAACGTGAGATCGATTGTAGGACGGAAAATTACGAAGGATCATTCTTTATGAAAAAATACCAGACAATAGCAGGGAAGACAAATCTGCGAGAAATAACTGTTAAGTTGACCTCGGTGCAGTGCACCCCCTACCACCCACCAATATGGTGAATTTCAGTGTAACATGCATATGTAGTTCATTTGGGTCCAGAATTGTGGCTGCTCCAGGAGACGAACTCAGATAAATCTCCGTCGCCTCTCCTAAATAGGGAATACGACTTGTATTTCAATCCGCCTATGACACGGCAGTCCACAACTATGAACACCTGGAGAAAGTTTTTTAGCATGTTGGGAAAAGATATAATTTTTCCCAGTTATGTGCAGTACAATCCATTGACACATCCCTAGTGTACAGCTGCCTTTGCTTGCTAAATGCATACTTACCACATTATGCACACATGGCAGAGGCGGTCATCATGGCCATGGAAATTGTTGTTGTATCGATCGATCGTTCAATATATTCCATCCACATCATCCTGGATTGGGTTGTACAAAAGTGACACTAGTTCATAGGAATAATTTCTCTGGTTTATCGATGGGGAACTTTCAGATGATGGCAATTTGTAAAATCACGTATATTTTTTGCTTTAATCAAAATATGGTTTTATATATCATAATAGATAGTTTAAAGGTGAAACTAAATATAGGGTTAGTTCACATTGTAATTAATAAATGAACTGCGTCACGATAGCCAGAATACATAAGTTTTTTTTCATATGGATAGTTAGTAAATCGGAATGCCGATAACCATAGAGTAAGCCGTGGCTTCCATCGTGGGCGTCCATAATAACGGATTCCGCATCCGGTGCAGCCCCAATCACTACATATATCGTGACCGCTACAAACTCTGTGAATCTTCTATTATATCGTTTCAAAGGACCGTGTATGGGAAACAGTTCTTTCGTCTTTCTATAGAGACAATAATTATTATTTATATTTCTTTCTGACAATGGAAAATCAAAGAATAACAAACTCCAGCATCAATTGCAAAAACACCAGAAAAATAGCATTACAAAGCATTTTAATGCTCTTTAAAGCACATTGAGGAAAATCTATCAGATTAAACAAAGTAAACTTATGTTTACCGAAAAATCAGTTAAATACAGCGAAAAGGATTCTAATGTTGGGCGAAACATGGGTAACGAATAGGTGGAAGCTTGCTGTGGACGAGCTGTCATGACACATAAATCGCAAGTAAAGAGTAAAGAATTTCTTAGATAAACAATCTTGCGTAAGAATTGGTCATGCTCCCTTTCCCTCTAAGGGGGTTATTTACAGGTGCCTTTGGCTTAGCTACCTAATGTCCCATATGAAAAGATGTTCTTTGAGATATTTTCATCTGACAAGCCATGTGTTTCTATGTAAAATAAAACGCATACGTATTTTTGTTTTTTAGTTTCAGTATCTTTGTTTAGATTAAATATTAATCATCATCCTTAAGAAAGCGGGATTTAGGAGGCGGAGCCCACATTGTAAAATAAAATGTTCATTTCTGTTTCATTTTTAGTATTTTTACTCCCCGCCCCCTACTTCTTACGATTTTTTTATTTTAAATAAAACAACAACGTTTTTAATGTTTATTACAGTTTGAAATGTATAAAGAAGAGCAAAGCTGTCGACGTACGTTAAATTTGAAATTCTTTTGTCATTTGTGTCAGCAGATTTGAACGTATACGCAATGATTGGGGTGGCCATTGCAATTTTAAGTTGCCTAATTATTAAGCTGGCGTGGGAAGTTGTAAGACGGTGCCGCGTCGGAAGGAGGAGGAGACGGTGGTGCATAGAGGATGGGGTCCCCGTGGCCCAGAATTTATCTGTAAGTAAAATACGCCTAAACCGTTAATTGCTTCCTCTATTATGTTATAAACCCTTCTAATACATTCTTTCATATAGTTGATTACAAAGATGTCCAATCGCCTCTGACGAATGTGAAATTCTCGTTTTCGAAGAACGTTTTTCTTCAAATATTCATTTATTAAGAACAAATACACGTTTTCTTATACTTACATTCAGAGTAAAATCGGAATGCTGATAACCATAGACTAAGCCGTAGCTTCCATCGTATGTCGCCACTAATCACGAATAGTCTGTCCTGCTTATCCACACCCTCATATTTTCCGCTGGCTTACTCGTGTCTTCACAGAAATATGAGAGAAAAATGGAATAAATGGATTGCGTTTGACAGCATACATCAGCTGACTAACACCGGAAGGATTAAGCGGCCTACGATACAGCAAGTTTACGAGTGGGTGTATATCTTTTGAAACCTATGACCTCATTACAGAGACTGGCTATTAATGCATAAAGAACCAGTAAATTATATAATCTGATCTCCCCCAACATCTTTCTTTGTTTGAAGCGATCAATACACTTACCTCAGTAAGGAAATAGGTTGTGAATACAACTCCTTCAATCATAGTAGGTTAATGAGTAAACACAAACAATAGTTTTAAGAAACTATTTTTTTGATAACCTATGAATAGTTCAAAATGTAAAATAATGAGCAAAGCTATCGACATACGTTGAAATGGAAATTCTTTTCTCTTTTGTGTCTGCAGTGTTCAGTGACAAGAACCACCGGCTCACCAATCTTGGGGTAGCCATTTTTTTATTTGGCTGCCTCAAAGACTGGAAGACCTGGGGGCATCTTAGGCGGTATTGCAACGGGCGGAGATGGTGCATTGAAGATGGGGAGCCCGATGTGAGCGACTTGACCTTTCCTTTGCCTGTAAGTATAATACACCTAAACTGGCAATTACACGCTTCTTCTCTTATATAATAAACCCTTATATTACATTATTTTACATAGTAGATAAGAACAATGTCCAATCGGCCCTGGAAAATATGAAATGCTCATTTTCCTGTACAAATATTTATTTATTAAGAACAAATATACAATATTTTACTATACTTATATTCAGATCAATCGCTATATATTCGAGAAATCAATTGCAAAATGTCTCGTCCTAAAGACTGGAATTTAGTGCACGTTAATCCTATCCAAAAAGGCGCTGTCAAAGACAACCCTGATAATAACAGGCCGGTTTCATTTACATCATTATCATACTAAATACATGAGTATATAATATTTAGCTCTGTTATGCTTTACTTAAATGAATGTTCATATCCTTGCGGATACAATGATGGATTACAGGGTGGATGCCGCACAGTGGTCCAGACTGAGGTGAAAACCAGCTCAAAAGTAATTTTTATCAATTGAACCAATTTCAACAAATTAATAGAGATTGGAGACACAAACGATTCGATCACTACATGGAGACTCCATCAGCCATAGGTAATGAGGTATTCTGACAAAAAATTGGACGAGTTGCAGAATTTGCCGAGCCAACTGGTACACGATGCTGTGTGACAACCACGAGGAACAACACTGTGCTTGACCTACTTTGTTGATGAACGTCGAGACAGACATTCAAACTTATGCAGAACATTACACTTTTTCCTTTTTTTTAATGATGAATATGTATCAAGTATCTTTGTTTAAGCATTCCTTCGCCATTATAGCTTATCCCAAAATACATAAACAAAATTATAGATGTAGCACTACAAAGTTTTCCCCATGTGTCCACAGTCTATAATCAAATCTAAAAGGCAGAGTACAGCAGAGAGCAGCCAGTTTCCTTAATCACAAGTACGAACATATGAAAAGCATCACATCAATATTGCAGGACTTAAAATGGAGATCTCTGGAAGACCGTAGAAATAACCCAATGTTAATGCTCCAAGAGAAATACAGATCAGAATATCTAGCACAGGATGTAGTGGGAGTAATTGAGCTCCAATGTACAAAGGTACATTGTAACACAACTGAAGGATTTATGAAGAGATCCTTTTTTGAGGGCGTAAAAATAACAACGAAAGAAGTACTTCACTTAACCTACTATTGCACTAGGAAAACGCACAACGTAGCGGAAATAACGTTTGACATGCGTAAATGTGACGGATCAACTGTAAGTCAAAACAATAATGTTGATTCTAAAAACTTCTTCAGAGATATTTGTTGCCTATATTTTTTGAATGACGAACAAACTCTTGAAGGACCTGGAGAAATAGTGGAAATAGATGGGACAGTCATTACGAAGAGGAAATGCAATCGAGGACTTGTTGTCATTGATCAACGGTGGGTTTTCTGAATGAAAGAGGAACGCAGAAATGTGTTCTCGAAAAAGCATAAAAGGAAACGTCGATACTTTACTACCATTAATTGAAAAGTACGTTCTTCCCGGAACTAAAACAATATCGGATTGCTGGAAAGCTTACTAAAGGATAAATTCACATCCTTCCAAATACAAACACAGGAAATTGAATCACAGCGAAAATTTTGTGAACCAACACAATAAAGTGATACACACGCAAACTGTTGAAAGCACATGGCAGAAGTTTAAGGTGCGCCATAAGAAAGAATTTGGAACAAAAAGAAGTCGCCTAAACATCTACATAGGAGAATTTATTCGGCGAAGAAATTTTCGAGTACCGAGTATAAGTTTATACCATTTAGTTTCGCAAATAACAGATCCTTTGCCGTAAAGGTTGTCTTAATGGAAAATTATTAAAAAATAAACATTAAAAACGTTGTTGTTTTATTTAAAATAAAAAAATCGTATGAAGTAGGGGGCGGGGAGTAAAAATACTAAAAATGAAACAGAAATGAACATTTTATTTTGCAATGTGGGCTCCGCCTCCTAAACCCCGCTTTCTTAAGGATGATGATTAATATTTAATCTAAACAAAGATACTGAAACTAAAAAACAAAAATACGTATGCGTTTTATTTTACATAGAAACACATGGCTTGTCAGATGAAAATATCTCAAAGAACATCTTTTGATATGGGACATTAGGTAGCTAAGCCAAAGGCACCTGTAAATAACCCCCTTAGAGGGAAAGGGAGCATGACCAATTCTTACGCAAGATTGTTTATCTAAGAAATTCTTTACTCTTTACTTGCGATTTATGTGTCATGACAGCTCGTCCACAGCAAGCTTCCACCTATTCGTTACCCATGTTTCGCCCAACATTAGAATCCTTTTCGCTGTATTTAACTGATTTTTCGGTAAACATAAGTTTACTTTGTTTAATCTGATAGATTTTCCTCAATGTGCTTTAAAGAGCATTAAAATGCTTTGCAATGCTATTTTTCTGGTGTTTTTGTAATTGATGCTGGAGTTTGTTATTCTTTGATTTTCCATTGTCAGAAAGAAATATAAATAATAATTATTGTCTCTATAGAAAGACGAAAGAACTGTTTCCCATACACCGTCCTTGGAAACGATATAATAGAAGATTCACAGCGTTTGTAGCGGTCACGATATATGTAGTGATTGGGGCTGCACCGGATGCGGAATCCGTTATTATGGACGCCCACGATGGAAGCCACGGCTTGCTCTATGGTTATCGGCATTCCGATTTACTAACTATCCATATGAAATAAAAAACTTATGTATTTTGGCCTTCGTGACGCAGTTCATTTGTTAATTACAATGTGAACTAACTCTATATTTAGTTTCACCTTTAAATTATCTATTATGATATATAAAACCATATTTTGATTAAAGCAAAAAATATACTTGATTTTATAAATTGCCATCATCTGAAAGTTCCCCATCGATAAACCAGAGAAATTATTCCTATGAACTAGTGTCACTTTCGTACAACCCAATCCAGGATGATGTGGATGGAATATATTGAACGATCGATCGATACAACAACAATTTCCATGGCCATGATGACCGCCTCTGCCATGTGTGCATAATGTGGTAAGTATGCATTTAGCAAGCAAAGGCAGCTGTACACTAGGGATGTGTCAATGGATTGTACTGCACATAACTGGGAAAAATTATATCTTTTCCCAACATGCTAAAAAACTTTCTCCAGTTGTTCATAGTTGTGGACTGCCGTGTCATAGGCGGATTGAAATACAAGTCGTATTCCCTATTTAGGAGAGGCGACGGAGATTTATCTGAGTTCGTCTCCTGGAGCAGCCACAATTCTGGACCCAAATGAACTACATATGCATGTTACACTGAAATTCACCATATTGGTGGGTGGTAGGGGGTGCACTGCACCGAGGTCAACTTAACAGTTATTTCTCGCAGATTTGTCTTCCCTGCTATTGTCTGGTATTTTTTCATAAAGAATGATCCTTCGTAATTTTCCGTCCTACAATCGATCTCACGTTTCCTATCGCCATGATCGTTTCTACCTTTGTACATTGGAGCTCAATTACTCCCACTACATCCTGTGCTAGATATTCTGATCTGTATTTCTCTTGGAGCATTAACATTGGGTTATTTCTACGGTCTTCCAGAGATCTCCATTTTAAGTCCTGCAATATTGATGTGATGCTTTCCATATGTTCGTACTTGTGATTAAGGAAACTGGCTGCTCTCTGCTGTACTCTGCCTTTTAGATTTGATTACAGGCTGTGGACACATGGGGAAAACTTTGTAGTGCTACATCTATAATTTTGTTTATGTATTTTGGGATAAGCTATAATGGCGAAGGAATGCTTAAACAAAGATACTTGATACATATTCATCATTAAAAAAAAAGGAAAGAGTGTAATGTTCTGCATAAGTTTGAATGTCTGTCTCGACGTTCATCAACAAAGTAGGTCAAGCACAGTGTTGTTCCTCGTGGTTGTCACACAGCATCGTGTACCAGTTGGCTCGGCAAATTCTGCAACTCGTCCAATTTTTTGTCAGAATACCTCATTACCTATGGCTGATGGGGTCTCCATGTAGTGATCGAATCGTTTGTGTCTCCAATCTCTATTAATTTGTTGAAATTGGTTCAATTGATAAAAATTACTTTTGAGCTGGTTTTCACCTCAGTCTGGACCACTGTGCGGCATCCACCCTGTAATCCATCATTGTATCCGCAAGGATATGAACATTCATTTAAGTAAAGCATAAGAGAGCTAAATATTATATGCTCATGTATTTTGTATGATAATGATGTAAATGAAACCGGCCTGTTATTATCAGGGTTGTCTTTGACACCGCCTTTTTGGATAGGATTAACGTGCACTAAATTCCAGTCTTTAGGACGAGACATTTTGCAATTGATTTCTCGAATATATAGCGATTGATCTGAATATAAGTATAGTAAAATATTGTATATTTGTTCTTAATAAATAAATATTTGTACAGGAAAATGAGCATTTCATATTTTCCAGGGCCGATTGGACATTGTTCTTACCTACTATGTAAAATAATGTAATATAAGGGTTTATTATATAAGAGAAGAAGCATGTAATTGCCAGTTTAGGTGTATTATACTTACAGGCAAAGGAAAGGTCAAGTCGCTCACATCGGGCTCCCCATCTTCAATGCACCATCTCCGCCCGTTGCAATACCGCCTAAGATGCCCCCAGGTCTTCCAGTCTTTGAGGCAGCCAAATAAAAAAATGGCTACCCCAAGATTGGTGAGCCGGTGGTTCTTGTCACTGAACACTGCAGACACAAAAGAGAAAAGAATTTCCATTTTAACGTATGTCGATAGCTTTGCTCATTATTTTACATTTAGAACTATTCATAGGTTATCAAAAAAATAGTTTCTTAAAACAATTGTTTGTGTTTACTCATTAACCTACTATGATTGAAGGAGTTGTATTCACAACCTATTTCCTTACTGAGGTAAGTGTATTGATCGCTTCAAACAAAGAAAGATGTTGGGGGAGATCAGATTATATAATTTACTGGTTCTTTATGCATTAATAGCCAGTCTCTGTAATGAGGTCAAAGGTTTCAAAAGATGTACACCCACTCGTAAACTTGCTGGATCGTAGACCGCTTAATTCTTTCGGTGTCAGTCAGCTGATGTATGCTGTCAAACGCAATCCATTTGTTCCATTTTTCTCTCATATTTCTGTGAAGACACGAGTAAGCCAGCGGAAAATTTGAGGGTCTGGATAAGCAGGACAGACTATTCGTGATTAGTGGCGACACACGATGGAGGCTACGGCTTAGTCTATGGTCATCAGTATTCCGATTTTAATCTGAATGTAAGTATAAGAAAACGTTGCGTATTTGTTCATAATAAATGAATATTTGAAGAAAAACATTCTTCGAAAACGAGAATTTCACATTCACCAGAGGCGATTGGACATCTTTGTAATCAACTATATGAAAGAACGTATTAGAAGGGTTTATAACATAATAGAGGAAGTAATTAGCGGTTTAGGCGTATTTTACTTACAGATGAATTCTGGGCCGCGGGGACCCCATCCTCTATGCTCCGTCTCCTCCTCCTTCCGACGCTGCACCGTCTTACTACTTCCCAAACTCCCTTACAAATAAGGCAACTTAAAATTGCAATGGCCACCCCAATCATTGCGTATACGCTCAAACCTGCAGACACAAATGACAGAAGAATTTCAAATTTAACGTATGTCGACGGCTTTGCTCTTTTTTATACATTTAAAACTATTCATAGATTACCAAATAAAGAATTTCTTAAAACTATCGTTTATATTATTATCATTAACCTATTTTGATCGGAGCAGTTGTATTCACGACCTATTTCCTTACGAAGGTAAATGTTTTGATCGTTTCAAGCTAAGAAAGATGTTGTAGAAGATGAGTTTATATAATTTACTGGTTCTGTGTGCATTAATAGCTAGTGTTTGCACTGAGGTTGAATGTTTCGAAAGATGAAGTCGATCTTCGACAGACGCAGTGAATATTAAGTCAGCAAATACATCCTTGGAAACATATGGATAGGAAAAATCCAAGTTCATGCGAATATCGAGAAAAGAAAAAACTTGAAGGCAAGTATTGTCTTGGAAAGCCATTGGAACCAGTTTCAGACTATAAATTTGTACCTTGCAAGCATCATAAGGAGAGGAGCGAAATGTACCGATGAAATTATGATTAGAATTGCGAAAGCAAAGGCCATACTTGGAAGAATGTATCTCCTGCCAATTGTGAATATTAACGATAACGTCCGCAAGATAATGTGTATAAAATGTGGTCATTTTAGACGAATGCTGAAGATAATACGGTCAGATAGGATGAAAAATCAAGGTAGTGGATACTAAGAAGAAGAATAGGATGGAAGCTTGGTTAAAGGTGTGTACCTAATAGAAGGAAACAGATGAATATGAAGGAAAAGTATCAATAAGGCTCAACCCTGTGAAATTGACTCACCGAGAAAAAGAAAGAACTTATGTTAGTCAAATCCACAAAATTATTATGCACGACCGGTTTCACAACGTTCGTGGCATCATCAGGTGATAAAATATAAAAGTCGTTCCAATATATAGGGGAAAAGGCGGGGGGAGGGGTTACAAAGAAAACGAATGGATGGAAGGTAATTGAATAAACGGATAGGATACAGAGTATTTAGAAAATATACGGTAAGCTAAATAGAGGCAAATGATTGTGGGAAAGGTGTTCATTTAAGGGAAGCGAGTCTTCACAAATAATTATCTCTAGCTGAGAAATTGTGGGCCACTGGGACTCCATCCTCTACGGACCACCGTCTCCTCCTGACCCGGCACAGTCTAAGAACTTCCCAAAGGAACTTAAATTTCAAAGTGGAGGAATTTAGGGTTGAAGGTAGGCTTAAAAGATGTTTCTCAAATAGAGAATTCAAATTATTTAAACGGAAGTATCGCTTATGCACCTTAATCCTCTTGTCAAAACTCCTCCCCGTTTGGCCTATCTAGACCGCTCCGCAATCATCACAAGCAAGTTTATATACACCACTTCTTAATGACAACTGTATTGGGTCTTTAGCGTTAAGAAATAATTTGGAAAATGTAACCTGAGAGTAGAAAGCAGGTTTAAGTTTAAGTTTAGGAAAAAGGTTGTACAATTTATAAGAAATGTTTCCTAAAAATTGTAGTCTGCGCCAACTAAGAGGATTGGAGGTGAGATTAAGCGGAAAACAATTCACATACTTGACTGCTCATTTTATCCATCTTTCGTTCAGAGATCTTGAACAAGAATGAACTAGTCCCGAATGGTGTGGTTTCCACGGGAACGGCCAACAGAGGTGTCCCGCTGGACGACAAAGGTAAAAAAGCCTCCATTGTTTGAAGTAATCAATTTAGAAAAATAGATAAATTATAACGGCTTAGTCTATCAACTGCTAAAGGATATATCATAAGCGATGTCAAGGAAATATAGAATTTGTGATTTGCCGATTTATTTTATAATCCGTAGGTAATAGAACGGTCGACAATTAAATTATTTAAATCGTACATACCTCACTTGAGATGAGCAATAGTAATTTTGACGTTCACGTTCATTCCTTTTTTGTAAATTATTTATTTCTCGTTACTTGCAAAAGGTGAGTGTACGTATACGTGACGAAACTAAACGTGTTTAAGTTCACTTCTTCGTCGCGAATAATCCATCTTCTTTCATTTACTATGTGCACCAGGCGTACGAATGAAAATAAAACCTATTTATATTAGATCTTGTTTACTTCAGCTACAACGAATATTGTATTCGTTGACAACAATAACCAAGAATATCTGTACATAGCATAAAAAAGTAATGGTGATCACTAGGCTTACCAGATGAAAATTTTAAAAAATCAGTTGGAAATGCAACCATTGTAACACAACTGAAGGATTTATGAAGAGATCCTTTTTTGAGGGCGTAAAAATAACAACGAAAGAAGTACTTCACTTAACCTACTATTGCACTAGAAAAACGCACAACGTAGCGGAAATAACGTTTGACATGCGTAAATGTGACGGATCAACTGTAAGTCAAAACAATAATGTTGATTCTAAAAACTTCTTCAGAGATATTTGTTGCCTATATTTTTTGAATGACGAACAAACTCTTGAAGGACCTGGAGAAATAGTGGAAATAGATGGGACAGTCATTACGAAGAGGAAATGCAATCGAGGACTTGTTGTCATTGATCAACGGTGGGTTTTCTGAATGAAAGAGGAACGCAGAAATGTGTTCTCGAAAAAGCATAAAAGGAAACGTCGATACTTTACTACCATTAATTGAAAAGTACGTTCTTCCCGGAACTAAAACAATATCGGATTGCTGGAAAGCTTACTAAAGGATAAATTCACTTCCTTCCAAATACAAACACAGGAAATTGAATCACAGCGAAAATTTTGTGAACCAACACAATAAAGTGATACACACGCAAACTGTTGAAAGCACATGGCAGAAGTTTAAGGTGCGCCATAAGAAAGAATTTGGAACAAAAAGAAGTCGCCTAAACATCTACATAGGAGAATTTATTCGGCGAAGAAATTTTCGAGTACCGAGTATAAGTTTATACCATTTAGTTTCGCAAATAACAGATCCTTTGCCGTAAAGGTTGTCTTAATGGAAAATTATTAAAAAATAAACATTAAAAACGTTGTTGTTTTATTTAAAATAAAAAAATCGTATGAAGTAGGGGGCGGGGAGTAAAAATACTAAAAATGAAACAGAAATGAACATTTTATTTTGCAATGTGGGCTCCGCCTCCTAAACCCCGCTTTCTTAAGGATGATGATTAATATTTAATCTAAACAAAGATACTGAAACTAAAAAACAAAAATACGTATGCGTTTTATTTTACATAGAAACACATGGCTTGTCAGATGAAAATATCTCAAAGAACATCTTTTCATATGGGACATTAGGTAGCTAAGCCAAAGGCACCTGTAAATAACCCCCTTAGAGGGAAAGGGAGCATGACCAATTCTTACGCAAGATTGTTTATCTAAGAAATTCTTTACTCTTTACTTGCGATTTATGTGTCATGACAGCTCGTCCACAGCAAGCTTCCACCTATTCGTTACCCATGTTTCGCCCAACATTAGAATCCTTTTCGCTGTATTTAACTGATTTTTCGGTAAACATAAGTTTACTTTGTTTAATCTGATAGATTTTCCTCAATGTGCTTTAAAGAGCATTAAAATGCTTTGCAATGCTATTTTTCTGGTGTTTTTGTAATTGATGCTGGAGTTTGTTATTCTTTGATTTTCCATTGTCAGAAAGAAATATAAATAATAATTATTGTCTCTATAGAAAGACGAAAGAACTGTTTCCCATACACCGTCCTTGGAAACGATATAATAGAAGATTCACAGCGTTTGTAGCGGTCACGATATATGTAGTGATTGGGGCTGCACCGGATGCGGAATCCGTTATTATGGACGCCCACGATGGAAGCCACGGCTTGCTCTATGGTTATCGGCATTCCGATTTACTAACTATCCATATGAAATAAAAAACTTATGTATTTTGGCCTTCGTGACGCAGTTCATTTGTTAATTACAATGTGAATTAACTCTATATTTAGTTTCACCTTTAAATTATCTATTATGATATATAAAACCATATTTTGATTAAAGCAAAAAATATACTTGATTTTATAAATTGCCATCATCTGAAAGTTCCCCATCGATAAACCAGAGAAATTATTCCTATGAACTAGTGTCACTTTCGTACAACCCAATCCAGGATGATGTGGATGGAATATATTGAACGATCGATCGATACAACAACAATTTCCATGGCCATGATGACCGCCTCTGCCATGTGTGCATAATGTGGTAAGTATGCATTTAGCAAGCAAAGGCAGCTGTACACTAGGGATGTGTCAATGGATTGTACTGCACATAACTGGGAAAAATTATATCTTTTCCCAACATGCTAAAAAACTTTCTCCAGTTGTTCATAGTTGTGGACTGCCGTGTCATAGGCGGATTGAAATACAAGTCGTATTCCCTATTTAGGAGAGGCGACGGAGATTTATCTGAGTTCGTCTCCTGGAGCAGCCACAATTCTGGACCCAAATGAACTACATATGCATGTTACACTGAAATTCACCATATTGGTGGGTGGTAGGGGGTGCACTGCACCGAGGTCAACTTAACAGTTATTTCTCGCAGATTTGTCTTCCCTGCTATTGTCTGGTATTTTTTCATAAAGAATGATCCTTCGTAATTTTCCGTCCTACAATCGATCTCACGTTTCCTATCGCCATGATCGTTTCTACCTTTGTACATTGGAGCTCAATTACTCCCACTACATCCTGTGCTAGATATTCTGATCTGTATTTCTCTTGGAGCATTAACATTGGGTTATTTCTACGGTCTTCCAGAGATCTCCATTTTAAGTCCTGCAATATTGATGTGATGCTTTCCATATGTTCGTACTTGTGATTAAGGAAACTGGCTGCTCTCTGCTGTACTCTGCCTTTTAGATTTGATTACAGGCTGTGGACACATGGGGAAAACTTTGTAGTGCTACATCTATAATTTTGTTTATGTATTTTGGGATAAGCTATAATGGCGAAGGAATGCTTAAACAAAGATACTTGATACATATTCATCATTAAAAAAAAGGAAAAAGTGTAATGTTCTGCATAAGTTTGAATGTCTGTCTCGACGTTCATCAACAAAGTAGGTCAAGCACAGTGTTGTTCCTCGTGGTTGTCACACAGCATCGTGTACCAGTTGGCTCGGCAAATTCTGCAACTCGTCCAATTTTTTGTCAGAATACCTCATTACCTATGGCTGATGGGGTCTCCATGTAGTGATCGAATCGTTTGTGTCTCCAATCTCTATTAATTTGTTGAAATTGGTTCAATTGATAAAAATTCTTTTCTCTTTTGTGTCTGCAGTGTTCAGTGACAAGAACCACCGGCTCACCAATCTTGGGGTAGCCATTTTTTTATTTGGCTGCCTCAAAGACTGGAAGACCTGGGGGCATCTTAGGCGGTATTGCAACGGGCGGAGATGGTGCATTGAAGATGGGGAGCCCGATGTGAGCGACTTGACCTTTCCTTTGCCTGTAAGTATAATACACCTAAACTGGCAATTACATGCTTCTTCTCTTATATAATAAACCCTTATATTACATTATTTTACATAGTAGGTAAGAACAATGTCCAATCGGCCCTGGAAAATATGAAATGCTCATTTTCCTGTACAAATATTTATTTATTAAGAACAAATATACAATATTTTACTATACTTATATTCAGATCAATCGCTATATATTCGAGAAATCAATTGCAAAATGTCTAGTCCTAAAGACTGGAATTTAGTGCACGTTAATCCTATCCAAAAAGGCGGTGTCAAAGACAACCCTGATAATAACAGGCCGGTTTCATTTACATCATTATCATACAAAATACATGAGCATATAATATTTAGCTCTCTTATGCTTTACTTAAATGAATGTTCATATCCTTGCGGATACAATGATGGATTACAGGGTGGATGCCGCACAGTGGTCCAGACTGAGGTGAAAACCAGCTCAAAAGTAATTTTTATCAATTGAACCAATTTCAACAAATTAATAGAGATTGGAGACACAAACGATTCGATCACTACATGGAGACCCCATCAGCCATAGGTAATGAGGTATTCTGACAAAAAATTGGACGAGTTGCAGAATTTGCCGAGCCAACTGGTACACGATGCTGTGTGACAACCACGAGGAACAACACTGTGCTTGACCTACTTTGTTGATGAACGTCGAGACAGACATTCAAACTTATGCAGAACATTACACTTTTCCTTTTTTTTTAATGATGAATATGTATCAAGTATCTTTGTTTAAGCATTCCTTCGCCATTATAGCTTATCCCAAAATACATAAACAAAATTATAGATGTAGCACTACAAAGTTTTCCCCATGTGTCCACAGTCTGTAATCAAATCTAAAAGGCAGAGTACAACAGAGAGCAGCCAGTTTCCTTAATCACAAGTACGAACATATGGAAAGCATCACATCAATATTGCAGGACTTAAAATGGAGATCTCTGGAAGACCGTAGAAATAACCCAATGTTAATGCTCCAAGAGAAATACAGATCAGAATATCTAGCACAGGATGTAGTGGGAGTAATTGAGCTCCAATGTACAAAGGTAGAAACGATCATGGCGATAGGAAACGTGAGATCGATTGTAGGACGGAAAATTACGAAGGATCATTCTTTATGAAAAAATACCAGACAATAGCAGGGAAGACAAATCTGCGAGAAATAACTGTTAAGTTGACCTCGGTGCAGTGCACCCCCTACCACCCACCAATATGGTGAATTTCAGTGTAACATGCATATGTAGTTCATTTGGGTCCAGAATTGTGGCTGCTCCAGGAGACGAACTCAGATAAATCTCCGTCGCCTCTCCTAAATAGGGAATACGACTTGTATTTCAATCCGCCTATGACACGGCAGTCCACAACTATGAACACCTGGAGAAAGTTTTTTAGCATGTTGGGAAAAGATATAATTTTTCCCAGTTATGTGCAGTACAATCCATTGAAACATCCCTAGTGTACAGCTGCCTTTGCTTGCTAAATGCATACTTACCACATTATGCACACATGGCAGAGGCGGTCATCATGGCCATGGAAATTGTTGTTGTATCGATCGATCGTTCAATATATTCCATCCGCATCATCCTGGATTGGGTTGTACAAAAGTGACACTAGTTCATAGGAATAATTTCTCTGGTTTATCGATGGGGAACTTTCAGATGATGGCAATTTATAAAATCAAGTATATTTTTTGCTTTAATCAAAATATGGTTTTATGTGAAACTAAATATAGGGTTAGTTCACATTGTAATTAACAAATGAACTGCGTCACGATAGCCAGAATACATAAGTTTTTTATTTCATATGGATAGTTAGTAAATCGGAATGCCGATAACCATAGAGCAAGCCGTGGCTTCCATCGTGGGCGTCCATAATAACGGATTCCGCATCCGGTGCAGCCCCAATCACTACATATATCGTGACCGCTACAAACGCTGTGAATCTTCTATTATATCGTTTCCAAGGACGGTGTATGGGAAACAGTTCTTTCGTCTTTCTATAGAGACAATAATTATTATTTATATTTCTTTCTGACAATGGAAAATCAAAGAATAACAAACTCCAGCATCAATTACAAAAACACCAGAAAAATAGCATTGCAAAGCATTTTAATGCTCTTTAAAGCACATTGAGGAAAATCTATCAGATTAAACAAAGTAAACTTATGTTTACCGAAAAATCAGTTAAATACAGCGAAAAGGATTCTAATGTTGGGCGAAACATGGGTAACGAATAGGTGGAAGCTTGCTGTGGACGAGCTGTCATGACACATAAATCGCAAGTAAAGAGTAAAGAATTTCTTAGATAAACAATCTTGCGTAAGAATTGGTCATGCTCCCTTTCCCTCTAAGGGGGTTATTTACAGGTGCCTTTGGCTTAGCTACCTAATGTCCCATATCAAAAGATGTTCTTTGAGATATTTTCATCTGACAAGCCATGTGTTTCTATGTAAAATAAAACGCATACGTATTTTTGTTTTTTAGTTTCAGTATCTTTGTTTAGATTAAATATTAATCATCATCCTTAAGAAAGCGGGGTTTAGGAGGCGGAGCCCACATTGCAAAATAAAATGTTCATTTCTGTTTCATTTTTAGTATTTTTACTCCCCGCCCCCTACTTCTTACGATTTTTTTATTTTAAATAAAACAACAACGTTTTTAATGTTTATTTTTTAATAATTTTCCATTAAGACAACCTTTACGGCAAAGGATCTGTTATTTGCGAAACTAAATGGTATAAACTTATTCTCGGTACTCGAAAATTTCTTCGCCGAATAAATTCTCCTATGTAGATGTTTAGGCGACTTCTTTTTGTTCCAAATTCTTTCTTATGGCGCACCTTAAACTTCTGCCATGTGCTTTCAACAGTTTGCGTGTGTATCACTTTATTGTGTTGGTTCACAAAATTTTCGCTGTGATTCAATTTCCTGTGTTTGTATTTGGAAGGAAGTGAATTTATCCTTTAGTAAGCTTTCCAGCAATCCGATATTGTTTTAGTTCCGGGAAGAACGTACTTTTCAATTAATGGTAGTAAAGTATCGACGTTTCCTTTTATGCTTTTTCGAGAACACATTTCTGCGTTCCTCTTTCATTCAGAAAACCCACCGTTGATCAATGACAACAAGTCCTCGATTGCATTTCCTCTTCGTAATGACTGTCCCATCTATTTCCACTATTTCTCCAGGTCCTTCAAGAGTTTGTTCGTCATTCAAAAAATATAGGCAACAAATATCTCTGAAGAAGTTTTTAGAATCAACATTATTGTTTTGACTTACAGTTGATCCGTCACATTTACGCATGTCAAACGTTATTTCCGCTACGTTGTGCGTTTTTCTAGTGCAATAGTAGGTTAAGTGAAGTACTTCTTTCGTTGTTATTTTTACGCCCTCAAAAAAGGATCTCTTCATAAATCCTTCAGTTGTGTTACAATGGTTGCATTTCCAACTGATTTTTTAAAATTTTCATCTGGTAAGCCTAGTGATCACCATTACTTTTTTATGCTATGTACAGATATTCTTGGTTATTGTTGTCAACGAATACAATATTCGTTGTAGCTGAAGTAAACAAGATCTAATATAAATAGGTTTTATTTTCATTCGTACGCCTGGTGCACATAGTAAATGAAAGAAGATGGATTATTCGCGACGAAGAAGTGAACTTAAACACGTTTAGTTTCGTCACGTATACGTACACTCACCTTTTGCAAGTAACGAGAAATAAATAATTTACAAAAAAGGAATGAACGTGAACGTCAAAATTACTATTGCTCATCTCAAGTGAGGTATGTACGATTTAAATAATTTAATTGTCGACCGTTCTATTACCTACGGATTATAAAATAAATCGGCAAATCACAAATTCTATATTTCCTTGACATCGCTTATGATATATCCTTTAGCAGTTGATAGACTAAGCCCTTATAATTTATCTATTTTTCTAAATTGATTACTTCAAACAATGGAGGCTTTTTTACCTTTGTCGTCCAGCGGGACACCTCTGTTGGCCGTTCCCGTGGAAACCACACCATTCGGGACTAGTTCATTCTTGTTCAAGATCTCTGAACGAAAGATGGATAAAATGAGCAGTCAAGTATGTGAATTGTTTTCCGCTTAATCTCACCTCCAATCCTCTTAGTTGGCGCAGACTACAATTTTTAGGAAACATTTCTTATAAATTGTACAACCTTTTTCCTAAACTTAAACTTAAACCTGCTTTCTACTCTCAGGTTACATTTTCCAAATTATTTCTTAACGCTAAAGACCCAATACAGTTGTCATTAAGAAGTGGTGTATATAAACTTGCTTGTGATGATTGCGGAGCGGTGTAGATAGGCCAAACGGGGAGGAGTTTTGACAAGAGGATTAAGGTGCATAAGCGATACTTCCGTTTAAATAATTTGAATTCTCTATTTGAGAAACATCTTTTAAGCCTACCTTCAACCCTAAATTCCTCCACTTTGAAATTTAAGTTCCTTTGGGAAGTTCTTAGACTGTGCCGGGTCAGGAGGAGACGGTGGTCCGTAGAGGATGGAGTCCCAGTGGCCCACAATTTCTCAGCTAGAGATAATTATTTGTGAAGACTCGCTTCCCTTAAATGAACACCTTTCCCACAATCATTTGCCTCTATTTAGCTTACCGTATATTTTCTAAATACTCTGTATCCTATCCGTTTATTCAATTACCTTCCATCCATTCGTTTTCTTTGTAACCCCTCCCCCCGCCTTTTCCCCTATATATTGGAACGACTTTTATATTTTATCACCTGATGATGCCACGAACGTTGTGAAACCGGTCGTGCATAATAATTTTGTGGATTTGACTAACATAAGTTCTTTCTTTTTCTCGGTGAGTCAATTTCACAGGGTTGAGCCTTATTGATACTTTTCCTTCATATTCATCTGTTTCCTTCTATTAGGTACACACCTTTAACCAAGCTTCCATCCTATTCTTCTTCTTAGTATCCACTACCTTGATTTTTCATCCTATCTGACCGTATTATCTTCAGCATTCGTCTAAAATGACCACATTTTATACACATTATCTTGCGGACGTTATCGTTAATATTCACAATTGGCAGGAGATACATTCTTCCAAGTATGGCCTTTGCTTTCGCAATTCTAATCATAATTTCATCGGTACATTTCGCTCCTCTCCTTATGATGCTTGCAAGGTACAAATTTATAGTCTGAAACTGGTTCCAATGGCTTTCCAAGACAATACTTGCCTTCAAGTTTTTTCTTTTCTCGATATTCGCATGAACTTGGATTTTTCCTATCCATATGTTTCCAAGGATGTATTTGCTGACTTAATATTCACTGCGTCTGTCGAAGATCGACTTCATCTTTCGAAACATTCAACCTCAGTGCAAACACTAGCTATTAATGCACACAGAACCAGTAAATTATATAAACTCATCTTCTACAACATCTTTCTTAGCTTGAAACGATCAAAACATTTACCTTCGTAAGGAAATAGGTCGTGAATACAACTGCTCCGATCAAAATAGGTTAATGATAATAATATAAACGATAGTTTTAAGAAATTCTTTATTTGGTAATCTAGGAATAGTTTTAAATGTATAAAAAAGAGCAAAGCTGTCGACGTACGTTAAATTTGAAATTCTTTTGTCATTTGCGTCTGCAGGTTTCCACGCAGCAATTGGGGTTGCAATTTTCATTGTTCAGTGCCTTTGGGAAGTTCTTAGACTGTGCCGGATCAGGAGGAGACGGTGGTCCGTATAGGATGGAGTCCCAGTGACTTACAATTTGTCTGTAAGTAAAATATGCCGAAACCGCTAATTACTTCCTCTATTATGTAGGTCGTGAATACAAGTGCCCCGATCAAAGTAGGTTAATGAGTTGATGTAAAAGATAGTTTTCAGAAATTCTTTATTTGATAACCTATGAATAGTTTGAAATGTATAAAAAAGAGCAAAGCCGTCGACATACGTTAAATTTGAAATTCTTTTGTCATTTGTGTCTGCAGGTTTGAACGTATACGCAATGATTGGGGTGGCCATTGCAATTTTAAGTTGCCTTATTTGTAAGGGAGTTTGGGAAGTAGTAAGACGGTGCAGCGTCGGAAGGAGGAGGAGAGGGAGCATTGAGGATGGGGTCCCCGCGGCCCAGAATTCATCTGTAAGTAAAATACGCCTAAACCGGTAATTACTTCCTCTATTATGTTATAAACCCTTCTAATACGTTCTTTCATATAGTTGATTACAAAGATGTCCAATCGCCTCTGGTGAATGTGAAATTCTCGTTTTCGAAGAATGTTTTTCTTCAAATATTCATTTATTATGAACAAATACGCAACGTTTTCTTATACTTACATTCAGATTAAAATTGGAATACTGATGACCATAGACTAAGCCGTAGCCACCATCTTGTGTCGCCACTAATCACGAATAGTCTGTCCTGCTTATCCACACCCTCAAATTTTCCGCTGGCTTACTCGTGTCTTCACAGAAATATGAGAGAAAAATGGAACAAATGGATTGCGTTTGACAGCATACATCAGCTGACGGACACCGAAAGAATTAAGCGGTCTACGATCCAGCAAGTTTACGAGTGGGTGTACATCTTTTGAAACCTTTGACCTCATTACAGAGACTGGCTATTAATGCATAAAGAACCAGTAAATTATATATTCTGATCTCCCCCAACATCTTTCTTTGTTTGAAGCGATCAATACACTTACCTCAGTAAGGAAATAGGTTGTGAATACAACTCCTTCAATCATAGTAGGTTAATGAGTAAACACAAACAATAGTTTTAAGAAACTATTTTTTTGATAACCTATGAATAGTTCAAAATGTAAAATAATGAGCAAAGCTATCGACATACGTTGAAATGGAAATTCTTTTCTCTTTTGTGTCTGCAGTGTTCAGTGACAAGAACCACCGGCTCACCAATCTTGGGGTAGCCATTTTTTTATTTGGCTGCCTCAAAGACTGGAAGACCTGGGGGCATCTTGGGCGGTATTGCAACGGGCGGAGATGGTGCATTGAAGATGGGGAGCCCGATGTGAGCGACTTGACCTTTCCTTTGCCTGTAAGTATAATACACCTAAACTGGCAATTACATGCTTCTTCTCTTATATAATAAACCCTTATATTACATTATTTTACATAGTAGATAAGAACAATGTCCAATCGGCCCTGGAAAATATGAAATGCTCATTTTCCTGTACAAATATTTATTTATTAAGAACAAATATACAATATTTTACTATACTTATATTCAGATCAATCGCTATATATTCGAGAAATCAATTGCAAAATGTCTCGTCCTAAAGACTGGAATTTAGTGCACGTTAATCCTATCCAAAATGGCGGTGTCAAAGACAACCCTGATAATAACAGGCCGGTTTCATTTTCAACATTATCATACAAAATACATGAGCATATAATATTTAGGTCTGTTATGCTTTACTTAAATGAATGTTCATATCCTTGCGGATACAATGATGGATTACAGGGTGGATGCCGCACAGTGGTCCAGACTGAGGTGAAAACCAGCTCAAAAGTAATTTTTATCAATTGAACCAATTTCAACAAATTAATAGAGATTGGAGACACAAACGATTCGATCACTACATGGAGACTCCATCAGCCATAGGTAATGAGGTATTCTGACAAAAAATTGGACGAGTTGCAGAATTTGCCGAGCCAACTGGTACACTATGCTGTGTGACAACCACGAGGAACAACACTGTGCTTGACCTACTTTGTTGATGAACGTCGAGACAGACATTCAAACTTATGCAGAACATTACACTTTTTCCTTTTTTTTAATGATGAATATGTATCAAGTATCTTTGTTTAAGCATTCCTTCGCCATTATAGCTTATCCCAAAATACATAAACAAAATTATAGATGTAGCACTACAAAGTTTTCCCCATGTGTCCACAGTCTATAATCAAATCTAAAAGGCAGAGTACAGCAGAGAGCAGCCAGTTTCCTTAATCACAAGTACGAACATATGGAAAGCATCACATCAATATTGCAGGACTTAAAATGGAGATCTCTGGAAGACCGTAGAAATAACCCAATGTTTATGCTCCAAGAGAAATACAGATCAGAATATCTAGCACAGGATGTAGTGGGAGTAATTGAGCTCCAATGTACAAAGGTAGAAACGATCATGGCGATAGGAAACGTGAGATCGATTGTAGGACGGAAAATTACGAAGGATCATTCTTTATGAAAAAATACCAGACAATAGCAGGGAAGACAAATCTGCGAGAAATAACTGTTAAGTTGACCTCGGTGCAGTGCACCCCCTACCACCCACCAATATGGTGAATTTCAGTGTAACATGCATATGTAGTTCATTTGGGTCCAGAATTGTGGCTGCTCCAGGAGACGAACTCAGATAAATCTCCGTCGCCTCTCCTAAATAGGGAATACGACTTGTATTTCAATCCGCCTATGACACGGCAGTCAACAACTATGAACACCTGGAGAAAGTTTTTTAGCATGTTGGGAAAAGATATAATTTTTCCCAGTTATGTGCAGTACAATCCATTGACACATCCCTAGTGTACAGCTGCCTTTGCTTGCTAAATGCATACTTACCACATTATGCACACATGGCAGAGGCGGTCATCATGGCCATGGAAATTGTTGTTGTATCGATCGATCGTTCAATATATTCCATCCACATCATCCTGGATTGGGTTGTACAAAAGTGACACTAGTTCATAGGAATAATTTCTCTGGTTTATCGATGGGGAACTTTCAGATGATGGCAATTTATAAAATCACGTATATTTTTTGCTTTAATCAAAATATGGTTTTATATATCATAATAGATAGTTTAAAGGTGAAACTAAATATAGGGTTAGTTCACATTGTAATTAATAAATGAACTGCGTCACGATAGCCAGAATACATAAGTTTTTTTTCATATGGATAGTTAGTAAATCGGAATGCCGATAACCATAGAGTAAGCCGTGGCTTCCATCGTGGGCGTCCATAATAACGGATTCCGCATCCGGTGCAGCCCCAATCACTACATATATCGTGACCGCTACAAACTCTGTGAATCTTCTATTATATCGTTTCCAAGGACGGTGTATGGGAAACAGTTCTTTCGTCTTTCTATAGAGACAATAATTATTATTTATATTTCTTTCTGACAATGGAAAATCAAAGAATAACAAACTCCAGCATCAATTGCAAAAACACCAGAAAAATAGCATTACAAAGCATTTTAATGCTCTTTAAAGCACATTGAGGAAAATCTATCAGATTAAACAAAGTAAACTTATGTTTACCGAAAAATCAGTTAAATACAGCGAAAAGGATTCTAATGTTGGGCGAAACATGGGTAACGAATAGGTGGAAGCTTGCTATGGACGAGCTGTCATGACACATAAATCGCAAGTAAAGAGTAAAGAATTTCTTAGATAAACAATCTTGCGTAAGAATTGGTCATGCTCCCTTTCCCTCTAAGGGGGTTATTTACAGGTGCCTTTGGCTTAGCTACCTAATGTCCCATATGAAAAGATGTTCTTTGAGATATTTTCATCTGACAAGCCATGTGTTTCTATGTAAAATAAAACGCATACGTATTTTTGTTTTTTAGTTTCAGTATCTTTGTTTAGATTAAATATTAATCATCATCCTTAAGAAAGCGGGATTTAGGAGGCGGAGCCCACATTGTAAAATAAAATGTTCATTTCTGTTTCATTTTTAGTATTTTTACTCCCCGCCCCCTACTTCTTACGATTTTTTTATTTTAAATAAAACAACAACGTTTTTAATGTTTATTACAGTTTGAAATGTATAAAGAAGAGCAAAGCTGTCGACGTACGTTAAATTTGAAATTCTTTTGTCATTTGTGTCAGCAGATTTGAACGTATACGCAATGATTGGGGTGGCCATTGCAATTTTAAGTTGCCTAATTATTAAGCTGGCGTGGGAAGTTGTAAGACGGTGCCGCGTCGGAAGGAGGAGGAGACGGTGGTGCATAGAGGATGGGGTCCCCGTGGCCCAGAATTTATCTGTAAGTAAAATACGCCTAAACCGTTAATTGCTTCCTCTATTATGTTATAAACCCTTCTAATACATTCTTTCATATAGTTGATTACAAAGATGTCCAATCGCCTCTGGTGAATGTGAAATTCTCGTTTTCGAAGAACGTTTTTCTTCAAATATTCATTTATTAAGAACAAATACACGTTTTCTTATACTTACATTCAGAGTAAAATCGGAATGCTGATAACCATAGACTAAGCCGTAGCTTCCATCGTATGTCGCCACTAATCACGAATAGTCTGTCCTGCTTATCCACACCCTCATATTTTCCGCTGGCTTACTCGTGTCTTCACAGAAATATGAGAGAAAAATGGAATAAATGGATTGCGTTTGACAGCATACATCAGCTGACTAACACCGGAAGGATTAAGCGGCCTACGATACAGCAAGTTTACGAGTGGGTGTATATCTTTTGAAACCTATGACCTCATTACAGAGACTGGCTATTAATGCATAAAGAACCAGTAAATTATATAATCTGATCTCCCCCAACATCTTTCTTTGTTTGAAGCGATCAATACACTTACCTCAGTAAGGAAATAGGTTGTGAATACAACTCCTTCAATCATAGTAGGTTAATGAGTAAACACAAACAATAGTTTTAAGAAACTATTTTTTTGATAACCTATGAATAGTTCAAAATGTAAAATAATGAGCAAAGCTATCGACATACGTTGAAATGGAAATTCTTTTCTCTTTTGTGTCTGCAGTGTTCAGTGACAAGAACCACCGGCTCACCAATCTTGGGGTAGCCATTTTTTTATTTGGCTGCCTCAAAGACTGGAAGACCTGGGGGCATCTTGGGCGGTATTGCAACGGGCGGAGATGGTGCATTGAAGATGGGGAGCCCGATGTGAGCGACTTGACCTTTCCTTTGCCTGTAAGTATAATACACCTAAACTGGCAATTACATGCTTCTTCTCTTATATAATAAACCCTTATATTACATTATTTTACATAGTAGATAAGAACAATGTCCAATCGGCCCTGGAAAATATGAAATGCTCATTTTCCTGTACAAATATTTATTTATTAAGAACAAATATACAATATTTTACTATACTTATATTCAGATCAATCGCTATATATTCGAGAAATCAATTGCAAAATGTCTCGTCCTAAAGACTGGAATTTAGTGCACGTTAATCCTATCCAAAAAGGCGCTGTCAAAGACAACCCTGATAATAACAGGCCGGTTTCATTTACATCATTATCATACTAAATACATGAGTATATAATATTTAGCTCTGTTATGCTTTACTTAAATGAATGTTCATATCCTTGCGGATACAATGATGGATTACAGGGTGGATGCCGCACAGTGGTCCAGACTGAGGTGAAAACCAGCTCAAAAGTAATTTTTATCAATTGAACCAATTTCAACAAATTAATAGAGATTGGAGACACAAACGATTCGATCACTACATGGAGACTCCATCAGCCATAGGTAATGAGGTATTCTGACAAAAAATTGGACGAGTTGCAGAATTTGCCGAGCCAACTGGTACACGATGCTGTGTGACAACCACGAGGAACAACACTGTGCTTGACCTACTTTGTTGATGAACGTCGAGACAGACATTCAAACTTATGCAGAACATTACACTTTTTCCTTTTTTTTAATGATGAATATGTATCAAGTATCTTTGTTTAAGCATTCCTTCGCCATTATAGCTTATCCCAAAATACATAAACAAAATTATAGATGTAGCACTACAAAGTTTTCCCCATGTGTCCACAGTCTATAATCAAATCTAAAAGGCAGAGTACAGCAGAGAGCAGCCAGTTTCCTTAATCACAAGTACGAACATATGGAAAGCATCACATCAATATTGCAGGACTTAAAATGGAGATCTCTGGAAGACCGTAGAAATAACCCAATGTTTATGCTCCAAGAGAAATACAGATCAGAATATCTAGCACAGGATGTAGTGGGAGTAATTGAGCTCCAATGTACAAAGGTACATTGTAACACAACTGAAGGATTTATGAAGAGATCCTTTTTTGAGGGCGTAAAAATAACAACGAAAGAAGTACTTCACTTAACCTACTATTGCACTAGGAAAACGCACAACGTAGCGGAAATAACGTTTGACATGCGTAAATGTGACGGATCAACTGTAAGTCAAAACAATAATGTTGATTCTAAAAACTTCTTCAGAGATATTTGTTGCCTATATTTTTTGAATGACGAACAAACTCTTGAAGGACCTGGAGAAATAGTGGAAATAGATGGGACAGTCATTACGAAGAGGAAATGCAATCGAGGACTTGTTGTCATTGATCAACGGTGGGTTTTCTGAATGAAAGAGGAACGCAGAAATGTGTTCTCGAAAAAGCATAAAAGGAAACGTCGATACTTTACTACCATTAATTGAAAAGTACGTTCTTCCCGGAACTAAAACAATATCGGATTGCTGGAAAGCTTACTAAAGGATAAATTCACATCCTTCCAAATACAAACACAGGAAATTGAATCACAGCGAAAATTTTGTGAACCAACACAATAAAGTGATACACACGCAAACTGTTGAAAGCACATGGCAGAAGTTTAAGGTGCGCCATAAGAAAGAATTTGGAACAAAAAGAAGTCGCCTAAACATCTACATAGGAGAATTTATTCGGCGAAGAAATTTTCGAGTACCGAGAATAAGTTTATACCATTTAGTTTCGCAAATAACAGATCCTTTGCCGTAAAGGTTGTCTTAATGGAAAATTATTAAAAAATAAACATTAAAAACGTTGTTGTTTTATTTAAAATAAAAAAATCGTAAGAAGTAGGGGGCGGGGAGTAAAAATACTAAAAATGAAACAGAAATGAACATTTTATTTTGCAATGTGGGCTCCGCCTCCTAAACCCCGCTTTCTTAAGGATGATGATTAATATTTAATCTAAACAAAGATACTGAAACTAAAAAACAAAAATACGTATGCGTTTTATTTTACATAGAAACACATGGCTTGTCAGATGAAAATATCTCAAAGAACATCTTTTCATATGGGACATTAGGTAGCTAAGCCAAAGGCACCTGTAAATAACCCCCTTAGAGGGAAAGGGAGCATGACCAATTCTTACGCAAGATTGTTTATCTAAGAAATTCTTTACTCTTTACTTGCGATTTATGTGTCATGACAGCTCGTCCACAGCAAGCTTCCACCTATTCGTTACCCATGTTTCGCCCAACATTAGAATCCTTTTCGCTGTATTTAACTGATTTTTCGGTAAACATAAGTTTACTTTGTTTAATCTGATAGATTTTCCTCAATGTGCTTTAAAGAGCATTAAAATGCTTTGCAATGCTATTTTTCTGGTGTTTTTGTAATTGATGCTGGAGTTTGTTATTCTTTGATTTTCCATTGTCAGAAAGAAATATAAATAATAATTATTGTCTCTATAGAAAGACGAAAGAACTGTTTCCCATACACCGTCCTTGGAAACGATATAATAGAAGATTCACAGCGTTTGTAGCGGTCACGATATATGTAGTGATTGGGGCTGCACCGGATGCGGAATCCGTTATTATGGACGCCCACGATGGAAGCCACGGCTTGCTCTATGGTTATCGGCATTCCGATTTACTAACTATCCATATGAAATAAAAAACTTATGTATTTTGGCCTTCGTGACGCAGTTCATTTGTTAATTACAATGTGAACTAACTCTATATTTAGTTTCACCTTTAAATTATCTATTATGATATATAAAACCATATTTTGATTAAAGCAAAAAATATACTTGATTTTATAAATTGCCATCATCTGAAAGTTCCCCATCGATAAACCAGAGAAATTATTCCTATGAACTAGTGTCACTTTCGTACAACCCAATCCAGGATGATGTGGATGGAATATATTGAACGATCGATCGATACAACAACAATTTCCATGGCCATGATGACCGCCTCTGCCATGTGTGCATAATGTGGTAAGTATGCATTTAGCAAGCAAAGGCAGCTGTACACTAGGGATGTGTCAATGGATTGTACTGCACATAACTGGGAAAAATTATATCTTTTCCCAACATGCTAAAAAACTTTCTCCAGTTGTTCATAGTTGTGGACTGCCGTGTCATAGGCGGATTGAAATACAAGTCGTATTCCCTATTTAGGAGAGGCGACGGAGATTTATCTGAGTTCGTCTCCTGGAGCAGCCACAATTCTGGACCCAAATGAACTACATATGCATGTTACACTGAAATTCACCATATTGGTGGGTGGTAGGGGGTGCACTGCACCGAGGTCAACTTAACAGTTATTTCTCGCAGATTTGTCTTCCCTGCTATTGTCTGGTATTTTTTCATAAAGAATGATCCTTCGTAATTTTCCGTCCTACAATCGATCTCACGTTTCCTATCGCCATGATCGTTTCTACCTTTGTACATTGGAGCTCAATTACTCCCACTACATCCTGTGCTAGATATTCTGATCTGTATTTCTCTTGGAGCATTAACATTGGGTTATTTCTACGGTCTTCCAGAGATCTCCATTTTAAGTCCTGCAATATTGATGTGATGCTTTCCATATGTTCGTACTTGTGATTAAGGAAACTGGCTGCTCTCTGCTGTACTCTGCCTTTTAGATTTGATTACAGGCTGTGGACACATGGGGAAAACTTTGTAGTGCTACATCTATAATTTTGTTTATGTATTTTGGGATAAGCTATAATGGCGAAGGAATGCTTAAACAAAGATACTTGATACATATTCATCATTAAAAAAAAAGGAAAAAGTGTAATGTTCTGCATAAGTTTGAATGTCTGTCTCGACGTTCATCAACAAAGTAGGTCAAGCACAGTGTTGTTCCTCGTGGTTGTCACACAGCATCGTGTACCAGTTGGCTCGGCAAATTCTGCAACTCGTCCAATTTTTTGTCAGAATACCTCATTACCTATGGCTGATGGGGTCTCCATGTAGTGATCGAATCGTTTGTGTCTCCAATCTCTATTAATTTGTTGAAATTGGTTCAATTGATAAAAATTACTTTTGAGCTGGTTTTCACCTCAGTCTGGACCACTGTGCGGCATCCACCCTGTAATCCATCATTGTATCCGCAAGGATATGAACATTCATTTAAGTAAAGCATAAGAGAGCTAAATATTATATGCTCATGTATTTTGTATGATAATGATGTAAATGAAACCGGCCTGTTATTATCAGGGTTGTCTTTGACACCGCCTTTTTGGATAGGATTAACGTGCACTAAATTCCAGTCTTTAGGACGAGACATTTTGCAATTGATTTCTCGAATATATAGCGATTGATCTGAATATAAGTATAGTAAAATATTGTATATTTGTTCTTAATAAATAAATATTTGTACAGGAAAATGAGCATTTCATATTTTCCAGGGCCGATTGGACATTGTTCTTACCTACTATGTAAAATAATGTAATATAAGGGTTTATTATATAAGAGAAGAAGCATGTAATTGCCAGTTTAGGTGTATTATACTTACAGGCAAAGGAAAGGTCAAGTCGCTCACATCGGGCTCCCCATCTTCAATGCACCATCTCCGCCCGTTGCAATACCGCCTAAGATGCCCCCAGGTCTTCCAGTCTTTGAGGCAGCCAAATAAAAAAATGGCTACCCCAAGATTGGTGAGCCGGTGGTTCTTGTCACTGAACACTGCAGACACAAAAGAGAAAAGAATTTCCATTTTAACGTATGTCGATAGCTTTGCTCATTATTTTACATTTAGAACTATTCATAGGTTATCAAAAAAATAGTTTCTTAAAACTATTGTTTGTGTTTACTCATTAACCTACTATGATTGAAGGAGTTGTATTCACAACCTATTTCCTTACTGAGGTAAGTGTATTGATCGCTTCAAACAAAGAAAGATGTTGGGGGAGATCAGATTATATAATTTACTGGTTCTTTATGCATTAATAGCCAGTCTCTGTAATGAGGTCAAAGGTTTCAAAAGATGTACACCCACTCGTAAACTTGCTGGATCGTAGACCGCTTAATTCTTTCGGTGTCAGTCAGCTGATGTATGCTGTCAAACGCAATCCATTTGTTCCATTTTTCTCTCATATTTCTGTGAAGACACGAGTAAGCCAGCGGAAAATTTGAGGGTCTGGATAAGCAGGACAGACTATTCGTGATTAGTGGCGACACACGATGGAGGCTACGGCTTAGTCTATGGTCATCAGTATTCCGATTTTAATCTGAATGTAAGTATAAGAAAACGTTGCGTATTTGTTCATAATAAATGAATATTTGAAGAAAAACATTCTTCGAAAACGAGAATTTCACATTCACCAGAGGCGATTGGACATCTTTGTAATCAACTATATGAAAGAACGTATTAGAAGGGTTTATAACATAATAGAGGAAGTAATTAGCGGTTTAGGCGTATTTTACTTACAGATGAATTCTGGGCCGCGGGGACCCCATCCTCTATGCTCCGTCTCCTCCTCCTTCCGACGCTGCACCGTCTTACTACTTCCCAAACTCCCTTACAAATAAGGCAACTTAAAATTGCAATGGCCACCCCAATCATTGCGTATACGCTCAAACCTGCAGACACAAATGACAGAAGAATTTCAAATTTAACGTATGTCGACGGCTTTGCTCTTTTTTATACATTTAAAACTATTCATAGATTACCAAATAAAGAATTTCTTAAAACTATCGTTTATATTATTATCATTAACCTATTTTGATCGGAGCAGTTGTATTCACGACCTATTTCCTTACGAAGGTAAATGTTTTGATCGTTTCAAGCTAAGAAAGATGTTGTAGAAGATGAGTTTATATAATTTACTGGTTCTGTGTGCATTAATAGCTAGTGTTTGCACTGAGGTTGAATGTTTCGAAAGATGAAGTCGATCTTCGACAGACGCAGTGAATATTAAGTCAGCAAATACATCCTTGGAAACATATGGATAGGAAAAATCCAAGTTCATGCGAATATCGAGAAAAGAAAAAACTTGAAGGCAAGTATTGTCTTGGAAAGCCATTGGAACCAGTTTCAGACTATAAATTTGTACCTTGCAAGCATCATAAGGAGAGGAGCGAAATGTACCGATGAAATTATGATTAGAATTGCGAAAGCAAAGGCCATACTTGGAAGAATGTATCTCCTGCCAATTGTGAATATTAACGATAACGTCCGCAAGATAATGTGTATAAAATGTGGTCATTTTAGACGAATGCTGAAGATAAGACGGTCAGATAGGATGAAAAATCAAGGTAGTGGATACTAAGAAGAAGAATAGGATGGAAGCTTGGTTAAAGGTGTGTACCTAATAGAAGGAAACAGATGAATATGAAGGAAAAGTATCAATAAGGCTCAACCCTGTGAAATTGACTCACCGAGAAAAAGAAAGAACTTATGTTAGTCAAATCCACAAAATTATTATGCACGACCGGTTTCACAACGTTCGTGGCATCATCAGGTGATAAAATATAAAAGTCGTTCCAATATATAGGGGAAAAGGCGGGGGGAGGGGTTACAAAGAAAACGAATGGATGGAAGGTAATTGAATAAACGGATAGGATACAGAGTATTTAGAAAATATACGGTAAGCTAAATAGAGGCAAATGATTGTGGGAAAGGTGTTCATTTAAGGGAAGCGAGTCTTCACAAATAATTATCTCTAGCTGAGAAATTGTGGGCCACTGGGACTCCATCCTCTACGGACCACCGTCTCCTCCTGACCCGGCACAGTCTAAGAACTTCCCAAAGGAACTTAAATTTCAAAGTGGAGGAATTTAGGGTTGAAGGTAGGCTTAAAAGATGTTTCTCAAATAGAGAATTCAAATTATTTAAACGGAAGTATCGCTTATGCACCTTAATCCTCTTGTCAAAACTCCTCCCCGTTTGGCCTATCTAGACCGCTCCGCAATCATCACAAGCAAGTTTATATACACCACTTCTTAATGACAACTGTATTGGGTCTTTAGCGTTAAGAAATAATTTGGAAAATGTAACCTGAGAGTAGAAAGCAGGTTTAAGTTTAAGTTTAGGAAAAAGGTTGTACAATTTATAAGAAATGTTTCCTAAAAATTGTAGTCTGCGCCAACTAAGAGGATTGGAGGTGAGATTAAGCGGAAAACAATTCACATACTTGACTGCTCATTTTATCCATCTTTCGTTCAGAGATCTTGAACAAGAATGAACTAGTCCCGAATGGTGTGGTTTCCACGGGAACGGCCAACAGAGGTGTCCCGCTGGACGACAAAGGTAAAAAAGCCTCCATTGTTTGAAGTAATCAATTTAGAAAAATAGATAAATTATAAGGGCTTAGTCTATCAACTGCTAAAGGATATATCATAAGCGATGTCAAGGAAATATAGAATTTGTGATTTGCCGATTTATTTTATAATCCGTAGGTAATAGAACGGTCGACAATTAAATTATTTAAATCGTACATACCTCACTTGAGATGAGCAATAGTAATTTTGACGTTCACGTTCATTCCTTTTTTGTAAATTATTTATTTCTCGTTACTTGCAAAAGGTGAGTGTACGTATACGTGACGAAACTAAACGTGTTTAAGTTCACTTCTTCGTCGCGAATAATCCATCTTCTTTCATTTACTATGTGCACCAGGCGTACGAATGAAAATAAAACCTATTTATATTAGATCTTGTTTACTTCAGCTACAACGAATATTGTATTCGTTGACAACAATAACCAAGAATATCTGTACATAGCATAAAAAAGTAATGGTGATCACTAGGCTTACCAGATGAAAATTTTAAAAAATCAGTTGGAAATGCAACCATTGTAACACAACTGAAGGATTTATGAAGAGATCCTTTTTTGAGGGCGTAAAAATAACAACGAAAGAAGTACTTCACTTAACCTACTATTGCACTAGAAAAACGCACAACGTAGCGGAAATAACGTTTGACATGCGTAAATGTGACGGATCAACTGTAAGTCAAAACAATAATGTTGATTCTAAAAACTTCTTCAGAGATATTTGTTGCCTATATTTTTTGAATGACGAACAAACTCTTGAAGGACCTGGAGAAATAGTGGAAATAGATGGGACAGTCATTACGAAGAGGAAATGCAATCGAGGACTTGTTGTCATTGATCAACGGTGGGTTTTCTGAATGAAAGAGGAACGCAGAAATGTGTTCTCGAAAAAGCATAAAAGGAAACGTCGATACTTTACTACCATTAATTGAAAAGTACGTTCTTCCCGGAACTAAAACAATATCGGATTGCTGGAAAGCTTACTAAAGGATAAATTCACTTCCTTCCAAATACAAACACAGGAAATTGAATCACAGCGAAAATTTTGTGAACCAACACAATAAAGTGATACACACGCAAACTGTTGAAAGCACATGGCAGAAGTTTAAGGTGCGCCATAAGAAAGAATTTGGAACAAAAAGAAGTCGCCTAAACATCTACATAGGAGAATTTATTCGGCGAAGAAATTTTCGAGTACCGAGTATAAGTTTATACCATTTAGTTTCGCAAATAACAGATCCTTTGCCGTAAAGGTTGTCTTAATGGAAAATTATTAAAAAATAAACATTAAAAACGTTGTTGTTTTATTTAAAATAAAAAAATCGTATGAAGTAGGGGGCGGGGAGTAAAAATACTAAAAATGAAACAGAAATGAACATTTTATTTTGCAATGTGGGCTCCGCCTCCTAAACCCCGCTTTCTTAAGGATGATGATTAATATTTAATCTAAACAAAGATACTGAAACTAAAAAACAAAAATACGTATGCGTTTTATTTTACATAGAAACACATGGCTTGTCAGATGAAAATATCTCAAAGAACATCTTTTCATATGGGACATTAGGTAGCTAAGCCAAAGGCACCTGTAAATAACCCCCTTAGAGGGAAAGGGAGCATGACCAATTCTTACGCAAGATTGTTTATCTAAGAAATTCTTTACTCTTTACTTGCGATTTATGTGTCATGACAGCTCGTCCACAGCAAGCTTCCACCTATTCGTTACCCATGTTTCGCCCAACATTAGAATCCTTTTCGCTGTATTTAACTGATTTTTCGGTAAACATAAGTTTACTTTGTTTAATCTGATAGATTTTCCTCAATGTGCTTTAAAGAGCATTAAAATGCTTTGCAATGCTATTTTTCTGGTGTTTTTGTAATTGATGCTGGAGTTTGTTATTCTTTGATTTTCCATTGTCAGAAAGAAATATAAATAATAATTATTGTCTCTATAGAAAGACGAAAGAACTGTTTCCCATACACCGTCCTTGGAAACGATATAATAGAAGATTCACAGCGTTTGTAGCGGTCACGATATATGTAGTGATTGGGGCTGCACCGGATGCGGAATCCGTTATTATGGACGCCCACGATGGAAGCCACGGCTTGCTCTATGGTTATCGGCATTCCGATTTACTAACTATCCATATGAAATAAAAAACTTATGTATTCTGGCTATCGTGACGCAGTTCATTTGTTAATTACAATGTGAACTAACCCTATATTTAGTTTCACATAAAACCATATTTTGATTAAAGCAAAAAATATACTTGATTTTATAAATTGCCATCATCTGAAAGTTCCCCATCGATAAACCAGAGAAATTATTCCTATGAACTAGTGTCACTTTTGTACAACCCAATCCAGGATGATGTGGATGGAATATATTGAACGATCGATCGATACAACAACAATTTCCATGGCCATGATGACCGCCTCTGCCATGTGTGCATAATGTGGTAAGTATGCATTTAGCAAGCAAAGGCAGCTGTACACTAGGGATGTTTCAATGGATTGTACTGCACATAACTGGGAAAAATTATATCTTTTCCCAACATGCTAAAAAACTTTCTCCAGGTGTTCATAGTTGTGGACTGCCGTGTCATAGGCGGATTGAAATACAAGTCGTATTCCCTATTTAGGAGAGGCGACGGAGATTTATCTGAGTTCGTCTCCTGGAGCAGCCACAATTCTGGACCCAAATGAACTACATATGCATGTTACACTGAAATTCACCATATTGGTGGGTGGTAGGGGGTGCACTGCACCGAGGTCAACTTAACAGTTATTTCTCGCAGATTTGTCTTCCCTGCTATTGTCTGGTATTTTTTCATAAAGAATGATCCTTCGTAATTTTCCGTCCTACAATCGATCTCACGTTTCCTATCGCCATGATCGTTTCTACCTTTGTACATTGGAGCTCAATTACTCCCACTACATCCTGTGCTAGATATTCTGATCTGTATTTCTCTTGGAGCATTAACATTGGGTTATTTCTACGGTCTTCCAGAGATCTCCATTTTAAGTCCTGCAATATTGATGTGATGCTTTCCATATGTTCGTACTTGTGATTAAGGAAACTGGCTGCTCTCTGCTGTACTCTGCCTTTTAGATTTGATTACAGGCTGTGGACACATGGGGAAAACTTTGTAGTGCTACATCTATAATTTTGTTTATGTATTTTGGGATAAGCTATAATGGCGAAGGAATGCTTAAACAAAGATACTTGATACATATTCATCATTAAAAAAAAAGGAAAAAGTGTAATGTTCTGCATAAGTTTGAATGTCTGTCTCGACGTTCATCAACAAAGTAGGTCAAGCACAGTGTTGTTCCTCGTGGTTGTCACACAGCATCGTGTACCAGTTGGCTCGGCAAATTCTGCAACTCGTCCAATTTTTTGTCAGAATACCTCATTACCTATGGCTGATGGGGTCTCCATGTAGTGATCGAATCGTTTGTGTCTCCAATCTCTATTAATTTGTTGAAATTGGTTCAATTGATAAAAATTACTTTTGAGCTGGTTTTCACCTCAGTCTGGACCACTGTGCGGCATCCACCCTGTAATCCATCATTGTATCCGCAAGGATATGAACATTCATTTAAGTAAAGCATAAGAGAGCTAAATATTATATGCTCATGTATTTTGTATGATAATGATGTAAATGAAACCGGCCTGTTATTATCAGGGTTGTCTTTGACACCGCCTTTTTGGATAGGATTAACGTGCACTAAATTCCAGTCTTTAGGACGAGACATTTTGCAATTGATTTCTCGAATATATAGCGATTGATCTGAATATAAGTATAGTAAAATATTGTATATTTGTTCTTAATAAATAAATATTTGTACAGGAAAATGAGCATTTCATATTTTCCAGGGCCGATTGGACATTGTTCTTACCTACTATGTAAAATAATGTAATATAAGGGTTTATTATATAAGAGAAGAAGCATGTAATTGCCAGTTTAGGTGTATTATACTTACAGGCAAAGGAAAGGTCAAGTCGCTCACATCGGGCTCCCCATCTTCAATGCACCATCTCCGCCCGTTGCAATACCGCCTAAGATGCCCCCAGGTCTTCCAGTCTTTGAGGCAGCCAAATAAAAAAATGGCTACCCCAAGATTGGTGAGCCGGTGGTTCTTGTCACTGAACACTGCAGACACAAAAGAGAAAAGAATTTCCATTTTAACGTATGTCGATAGCTTTGCTCATTATTTTACATTTAGAACTATTCATAGGTTATCAAAAAAATAGTTTCTTAAAACTATTGTTTGTGTTTACTCATTAACCTACTATGATTGAAGGAGTTGTATTCACAACCTATTTCCTTACTGAGGTAAGTGTATTGATCGCTTCAAACAAAGAAAGATGTTGGGGGAGATCAGATTATATAATTTACTGGTTCTTTATGCATTAATAGCCAGTCTCTGTAATGAGGTCAAAGGTTTCAAAAGATGTACACCCACTCGTAAACTTGCTGGATCGTAGACCGCTTAATTCTTTCGGTGTCAGTCAGCTGATGTATGCTGTCAAACGCAATCCATTTGTTCCATTTTTCTCTCATATTTCTGTGAAGACACGAGTAAGCCAGCGGAAAATTTGAGGGTCTGGATAAGCAGGACAGACTATTCGTGATTAGTGGCGACACACGATGGAGGCTACGGCTTAGTCTATGGTCATCAGTATTCCGATTTTAATCTGAATGTAAGTATAAGAAAACGTTGCGTATTTGTTCATAATAAATGAATATTTGAAGAAAAACATTCTTCGAAAACGAGAATTTCACATTCACCAGAGGCGATTGGACATCTTTGTAATCAACTATATGAAAGAACGTATTAGAAGGGTTTATAACATAATAGAGGAAGTAATTAGCGGTTTAGGCGTATTTTACTTACAGATGAATTCTGGGCCGCGGGGACCCCATCCTCTATGCTCCGTCTCCTCCTCCTTCCGACGCTGCACCGTCTTACAACTTCCCAAACTCCCTTACAAATAAGGCAACTTAAAATTGCAATGGCCACCCCAATCATTGCGTATACGTTCAAACCTGCAGACACAAATGACAGAAGAATTTCAAATTTAACGTATGTCGACGGCTTTGCTCTTTTTTATACATTTCAAACTATTCATAGGTTATCAATTAAAGAATTTCTGAAAACTATCTTTTACATCAACTCATTAACCTACTTTGATCGGGGCACTTGTATTCACGACCTACATAATAGAGGAAGTAATTAGCGGTTTCGGCATATTTTACTTACAGACAAATTTTAAGTCACTGGGACTCCATCCTATACGGACCACCGTCTCCTCCTGATCCGGCACAGTCTAAGAACTTCCCAAAGGAACTGAACAATGAAAATTGGAACCCCAATTGCTGCGTGGAAACCTGCAGACGCAAATGACAAAAGAATTTCAAATTTAACGTACGTCGACAGCTTTGCTCTTTTTTATACATTTAAAACTATTCCTAGATTACCAAATAAAGAATTTCTTAAAACTATCGTTTATATTATTATCATTAACCTATTTTGATCGGAGCAGTTGTATTCACGACCTATTTCCTTACGAAGGTAAATGTTTTGATCGTTTCAAGCTAAGAAAGATGTTGTAGAAGATGAGTTTATATAATTTACTGGTTCTGTGTGCATTAATAGCTAGTGTTTGCACTGAGGTTGAATGTTTCGAAAGATGAAGTCGATCTTCGACAGACGCAGTGAATATTAAGTCAGCAAATACATCCTTGGAAACATATGGATAGGAAAAATCCAAGTTCATGCGAATATCGAGAAAAGAAAAAACTTGAAGGCAAGTATTGTCTTGGAAAGCCATTGGAACCAGTTTCAGACTATAAATTTGTACCTTGCAAGCATCATAAGGAGAGGAGCGAAATGTACCGATGAAATTATGATTAGAATTGCGAAAGCAAAGGCCATACTTGGAAGAATGTATCTCCTGCCAATTGTGAATATTAACGATAACGTCCGCAAGATAATGTGTATAAAATGTGGTCATTTTAGACGAATGCTGAAGATAAGACGGTCAGATAGGATGAAAAATCAAGGTAGTGGATACTAAGAAGAAGAATAGGATGGAAGCTTGGTTAAAGGTGTGTACCTAATAGAAGGAAACAGATGAATATGAAGGAAAAGTATCAATAAGGCTCAACCCTGTGAAATTGACTCACCGAGAAAAAGAAAGAACTTATGTTAGTCAAATCCACAAAATTATTATGCACGACCGGTTTCACAACGTTCGTGGCATCATCAGGTGATAAAATATAAAAGTCGTTCCAATATATAGGGGAAAAGGCGGGGGGAGGGGTTACAAAGAAAACGAATGGATGGAAGGTAATTGAATAAACGGATAGGATACAGAGTATTTAGAAAATATACGGTAAGCTAAATAGAGGCAAATGATTGTGGGAAAGGTGTTCATTTAAGGGAAGCGAGTCTTCACAAATAATTATCTCTAGCTGAGAAATTGTGGGCCACTGGGACTCCATCCTCTACGGACCACCGTCTCCTCCTGACCCGGCACAGTCTAAGAACTTCCCAAAGGAACTTAAATTTCAAAGTGGAGGAATTTAGGGTTGAAGGTAGGCTTAAAAGATGTTTCTCAAATAGAGAATTCAAATTATTTAAACGGAAGTATCGCTTATGCACCTTAATCCTCTTGTCAAAACTCCTCCCCGTTTGGCCTATCTAGACCGCTCCGCAATCATCACAAGCAAGTTTATATACACCACTTCTTAATGACAACTGTATTGGGTCTTTAGCGTTAAGAAATAATTTGGAAAATGTAACCTGAGAGTAGAAAGCAGGTTTAAGTTTAAGTTTAGGAAAAAGGTTGTACAATTTATAAGAAATGTTTCCTAAAAATTGTAGTCTGCGCCAACTAAGAGGATTGGAGGTGAGATTAAGCGGAAAACAATTCACATACTTGACTGCTCATTTTATCCATCTTTCGTTCAGAGATCTTGAACAAGAATGAACTAGTCCCGAATGGTGTGGTTTCCACGGGAACGGCCAACAGAGGTGTCCCGCTGGACGACAAAGGTAAAAAAGCCTCCATTGTTTGAAGTAATCAATTTAGAAAAATAGATAAATTATAAGGGCTTAGTCTATCAACTGCTAAAGGATATATCATAAGCGATGTCAAGGAAATATAGAATTTGTGATTTGCCGATTTATTTTATAATCCGTAGGTAATAGAACGGTCGACAATTAAATTATTTAAATCGTATATACCTCACTTGAGATGAGCAATAGTAATTTTGACGTTCACGTTCATTCCTTTTTTGTAAATTATTTATTTCTCGTTACTTGCAAAAGGTGAGTGTACGTATACGTGACGAAACTAAACGTGTTTAAGTTCACTTCTTCGTCGCGAATAATCCATCTTCTTTCATTTACTATGTGCACCAGGCGTACGAATGAAAATAAAACCTATTTATATTAGATCTTGTTTACTTCAGCTACAACGAATATTGTATTCGTTGACAACAATAACCAAGAATATCTGTACATAGCATAAAAAAGTAATGGTGATCACTAGGCTTACCAGATGAAAATTTTAAATAATCAGTTGGAAATGCAACCATTGTAACACAACTGATGGATTTATGAAGAGATCCTTTTTTGAGGGCGTAAAAATAACAACGAAAGAAGTACTTCACTTAACCTACTATTGCACTAGGAAAACGCACAACGTAGCGGAAATAACGTTTGACATGCGTAAATGTGACGGATCAACTGTAAGTCAAAACAATAATGTTGATTCTAAAAACTTCTTCAGAGATATTTGTTGCCTATATTTTTTGAATGACGAACAAACTCTTGAAGGACCTGGAGAAATAGTGGAAATAGATGGGACAGTCATTACGAAGAGGAAATGCAATCGAGGACTTGTTGTCATTGATCAACGGTGGGTTTTCTGAATGAAAGAGGAACGCAGAAATGTGTTCTCGAAAAAGCATAAAAGGAAACGTCGATACTTTACTACCATTAATTGAAAAGTACGTTCTTCCCGGAACTAAAACAATATCGGATTGCTGGAAAGCTTACTAAAGGATAAATTCACTTCCTTCCAAATACAAACACAGGAAATTGAATCACAGCGAAAATTTTGTGAACCAACACAATAAAGTGATACACACGCAAACTGTTGAAAGCACATGGCAGAAGTTTAAGGTGCGCCATAAGAAAGAATTTGGAACAAAAAGAAGTCGCCTAAACATCTACATAGGAGAATTTATTCGGCGAAGAAATTTTCGAGTACCGAGTATAAGTTTATACCATTTAGTTTCGCAAATAACAGATCCTTTGCCGTAAAGGTTGTCTTAATGGAAAATTATTAAAAAATAAACATTAAAAACGTTGTTGTTTTATTTAAAATAAAAAAATCGTATGAAGTAGGGGGCGGGGAGTAAAAATACTAAAAATGAAACAGAAATGAACATTTTATTTTGCAATGTGGGCTCCGCCTCCTAAACCCCGCTTTCTTAAGGATGATGATTAATATTTAATCTAAACAAAGATACTGAAACTAAAAAACAAAAATACGTATGCGTTTTATTTTACATAGAAACACATGGCTTGTCAGATGAAAATATCTCAAAGAACATCTTTTCATATGGGACATTAGGTAGCTAAGCCAAAGGCACCTGTAAATAACCCCCTTAGAGGGAAAGGGAGCATGACCAATTCTTACGCAAGATTGTTTATCTAAGAAATTCTTTACTCTTTACTTGCGATTTATGTGTCATGACAGCTCGTCCACAGCAAGCTTCCACCTATTCGTTACCCATGTTTCGCCCAACATTAGAATCCTTTTCGCTGTATTTAACTGATTTTTCGGTAAACATAAGTTTACTTTGTTTAATCTGATAGATTTTCCTCAATGTGCTTTAAAGAGCATTAAAATGCTTTGCAATGCTATTTTTCTGGTGTTTTTGTAATTGATGCTGGAGTTTGTTATTCTTTGATTTTCCATTGTCAGAAAGAAATATAAATAATAATTATTGTCTCTATAGAAAGACGAAAGAACTGTTTCCCATACACCGTCCTTGGAAACGATATAATAGAAGATTCACAGCGTTTGTAGCGGTCACGATATATGTAGTGATTGGGGCTGCACCGGATGCGGAATCCGTTATTATGGACGCCCACGATGGAAGCCACGGCTTGCTCTATGGTTATCGGCATTCCGATTTACTAACTATCCATATGAAATAAAAAACTTATGTATTTTGGCCTTCGTGACGCAGTTCATTTGTTAATTACAATGTGAACTAACTCTATATTTAGTTTCACCTTTAAATTATCTATTATGATATATAAAACCATATTTTGATTAAAGCAAAAAATATACTTGATTTTATAAATTGCCATCATCTGAAAGTTCCCCATCGATAAACCAGAGAAATTATTCCTATGAACTAGTGTCACTTTCGTACAACCCAATCCAGGATGATGTGGATGGAATATATTGAACGATCGATCGATACAACAACAATTTCCATGGCCATGATGACCGCCTCTGCCATGTGTGCATAATGTGGTAAGTATGCATTTAGCAAGCAAAGGCAGCTGTACACTAGGGATGTGTCAATGGATTGTACTGCACATAACTGGGAAAAATTATATCTTTTCCCAACATGCTAAAAAACTTTCTCCAGTTGTTCATAGTTGTGGACTGCCGTGTCATAGGCGGATTGAAATACAAGTCGTATTCCCTATTTAGGAGAGGCGACGGAGATTTATCTGAGTTCGTCTCCTGGAGCAGCCACAATTCTGGACCCAAATGAACTACATATGCATGTTACACTGAAATTCACCATATTGGTGGGTGGTAGGGGGTGCACTGCACCGAGGTCAACTTAACAGTTATTTCTCGCAGATTTGTCTTCCCTGCTATTGTCTGGTATTTTTTCATAAAGAATGATCCTTCGTAATTTTCCGTCCTACAATCGATCTCACGTTTCCTATCGCCATGATCGTTTCTACCTTTGTACATTGGAGCTCAATTACTCCCACTACATCCTGTGCTAGATATTCTGATCTGTATTTCTCTTGGAGCATTAACATTGGGTTATTTCTACGGTCTTCCAGAGATCTCCATTTTAAGTCCTGCAATATTGATGTGATGCTTTCCATATGTTCGTACTTGTGATTAAGGAAACTGGCTGCTCTCTGCTGTACTCTGCCTTTTAGATTTGATTACAGGCTGTGGACACATGGGGAAAACTTTGTAGTGCTACATCTATAATTTTGTTTATGTATTTTGGGATAAGCTATAATGGCGAAGGAATGCTTAAACAAAGATACTTGATACATATTCATCATTAAAAAAAAAGGAAAAAGTGTAATGTTCTGCATAAGTTTGAATGTCTGTCTCGACGTTCATCAACAAAGTAGGTCAAGCACAGTGTTGTTCCTCGTGGTTGTCACACAGCATCGTGTACCAGTTGGCTCGGCAAATTCTGCAACTCGTCCAATTTTTTGTCAGAATACCTCATTACCTATGGCTGATGGGGTCTCCATGTAGTGATCGAATCGTTTGTGTCTCCAATCTCTATTAATTTGTTGAAATTGGTTCAATTGATAAAAATTACTTTTGAGCTGGTTTTCACCTCAGTCTGGACCACTGTGCGGCATCCACCCTGTAATCCATCATTGTATCCGCAAGGATATGAACATTCATTTAAGTAAAGCATAAGAGAGCTAAATATTATATGCTCATGTATTTTGTATGATAATGATGTAAATGAAACCGGCCTGTTATTATCAGGGTTGTCTTTGACACCGCCTTTTTGGATAGGATTAACGTGCACTAAATTCCAGTCTTTAGGACGAGACATTTTGCAATTGATTTCTCGAATATATAGCGATTGATCTGAATATAAGTATAGTAAAATATTGTATATTTGTTCTTAATAAATAAATATTTGTACAGGAAAATGAGCATTTCATATTTTCCAGGGCCGATTGGACATTGTTCTTACCTACTATGTAAAATAATGTAATATAAGGGTTTATTATATAAGAGAAGAAGCATGTAATTGCCAGTTTAGGTGTATTATACTTACAGGCAAAGGAAAGGTCAAGTCGCTCACATCGGGCTCCCCATCTTCAATGCACCATCTCCGCCCGTTGCAATACCGCCTAAGATGCCCCCAGGTCTTCCAGTCTTTGAGGCAGCCAAATAAAAAAATGGCTACCCCAAGATTGGTGAGCCGGTGGTTCTTGTCACTGAACACTGCAGACACAAAAGAGAAAAGAATTTCCATTTTAACGTATGTCGATAGCTTTGCTCATTATTTTACATTTAGAACTATTCATAGGTTATCAAAAAAATAGTTTCTTAAAACTATTGTTTGTGTTTACTCATTAACCTACTATGATTGAAGGAGTTGTATTCACAACCTATTTCCTTACTGAGGTAAGTGTATTGATCGCTTCAAACAAAGAAAGATGTTGGGGGAGATCAGATTATATAATTTACTGGTTCTTTATGCATTAATAGCCAGTCTCTGTAATGAGGTCAAAGGTTTCAAAAGATGTACACCCACTCGTAAACTTGCTGGATCGTAGACCGCTTAATTCTTTCGGTGTCAGTCAGCTGATGTATGCTGTCAAACGCAATCCATTTGTTCCATTTTTCTCTCATATTTCTGTGAAGACACGAGTAAGCCAGCGGAAAATTTGAGGGTCTGGATAAGCAGGACAGACTATTCGTGATTAGTGGCGACACACGATGGAGGCTACGGCTTAGTCTATGGTCATCAGTATTCCGATTTTAATCTGAATGTAAGTATAAGAAAACGTTGCGTATTTGTTCATAATAAATGAATATTTGAAGAAAAACATTCTTCGAAAACGAGAATTTCACATTCACCAGAGGCGATTGGACATCTTTGTAATCAACTATATGAAAGAACGTATTAGAAGGGTTTATAACATAATAGAGGAAGTAATTAGCGGTTTAGGCGTATTTTACTTACAGATGAATTCTGGGCCGCGGGGACCCCATCCTCTATGCTCCGTCTCCTCCTCCTTCCGACGCTGCACCGTCTTACAACTTCCCAAACTCCCTTACAAATAAGGCAACTTAAAATTGCAATGGCCACCCCAATCATTGCGTATACGTTCAAACCTGCAGACACAAATGACAGAAGAATTTCAAATTTAACGTATGTCGACGGCTTTGCTCTTTTTTATACATTTCAAACTATTCATAGGTTATCAATTAAAGAATTTCTGAAAACTATCTTTTACATCAACTCATTAACCTACTTTGATCGGGGCACTTGTATTCACGACCTACATAATAGAGGAAGTAATTAGCGGTTTCGGCATATTTTACTTACAGACAAATTTTAAGTCACTGGGACTCCATCCTATACGGACCACCGTCTCCTCCTGATCCGGCACAGTCTAAGAACTTCCCAAAGGAACTGAACAATGAAAATTGGAACCCCAATTGCTGCGTGGAAACCTGCAGACGCAAATGACAAAAGAATTTCAAATTTAACGTACGTCGACAGCTTTGCTCTTTTTTATACATTTAAAACTATTCATAGATTACCAAATAAAGAATTTCTTAAAACTATCGTTTATATTATTATCATTAACCTATTTTGATCGGAGCAGTTGTATTCACGACCTATTTCCTTACGAAGGTAAATGTTTTGATCGTTTCAAGCTAAGAAAGATGTTGTAGAAGATGAGTTTATATAATTTACTGGTTCTGTGTGCATTAATAGCTAGTGTTTGCACTGAGGTTGAATGTTTCGAAAGATGAAGTCGATCTTCGACAGACGCAGTGAATATTAAGTCAGCAAATACATCCTTGGAAACATATGGATAGGAAAAATCCAAGTTCATGCGAATATCGAGAAAAGAAAAAACTTGAAGGCAAGTATTGTCTTGGAAAGCCATTGGAACCAGTTTCAGACTATAAATTTGTACCTTGCAAGCATCATAAGGAGAGGAGCGAAATGTACCGATGAAATTATGATTAGAATTGCGAAAGCAAAGGCCATACTTGGAAGAATGTATCTCCTGCCAATTGTGAATATTAACGATAACGTCCGCAAGATAATGTGTATAAAATGTGGTCATTTTAGACGAATGCTGAAGATAAGACGGTCAGATAGGATGAAAAATCAAGGTAGTGGATACTAAGAAGAAGAATAGGATGGAAGCTTGGTTAAAGGTGTGTACCTAATAGAAGGAAACAGATGAATATGAAGGAAAAGTATCAATAAGGCTCAACCCTGTGAAATTGACTCACCGAGAAAAAGAAAGAACTTATGTTAGTCAAATCCACAAAATTATTATGCACGACCGGTTTCACAACGTTCGTGGCATCATCAGGTGATAAAATATAAAAGTCGTTCCAATATATAGGGGAAAAGGCGGGGGGAGGGGTTACAAAGAAAACGAATGGATGGAAGGTAATTGAATAAACGGATAGGATACAGAGTATTTAGAAAATATACGGTAAGCTAAATAGAGGCAAATGATTGTGGGAAAGGTGTTCATTTAAGGGAAGCGAGTCTTCACAAATAATTATCTCTAGCTGAGAAATTGTGGGCCACTGGGACTCCATCCTCTACGGACCACCGTCTCCTCCTGACCCGGCACAGTCTAAGAACTTCCCAAAGGAACTTAAATTTCAAAGTGGAGGAATTTAGGGTTGAAGGTAGGCTTAAAAGATGTTTCTCAAATAGAGAATTCAAATTATTTAAACGGAAGTATCGCTTATGCACCTTAATCCTCTTGTCAAAACTCCTCCCCGTTTGGCCTATCTAGACCGCTCCGCAATCATCACAAGCAAGTTTATATACACCACTTCTTAATGACAACTGTATTGGGTCTTTAGCGTTAAGAAATAATTTGGAAAATGTAACCTGAGAGTAGAAAGCAGGTTTAAGTTTAAGTTTAGGAAAAAGGTTGTACAATTTATAAGAAATGTTTCCTAAAAATTGTAGTCTGCGCCAACTAAGAGGATTGGAGGTGAGATTAAGCGGAAAACAATTCACATACTTGACTGCTCATTTTATCCATCTTTCGTTCAGAGATCTTGAACAAGAATGAACTAGTCCCGAATGGTGTGGTTTCCACGGGAACGGCCAACAGAGGTGTCCCGCTGGACGACAAAGGTAAAAAAGCCTCCATTGTTTGAAGTAATCAATTTAGAAAAATAGATAAATTATAACGGCTTAGTCTATCAACTGCTAAAGGATATATCATAAGCGATGTCAAGGAAATATAGAATTTGTGATTTGCCGATTTATTTTATAATCCGTAGGTAATAGAACGGTCGACAATTAAATTATTTAAATCGTACATACCTCACTTGAGATGAGCAATAGTAATTTTGACGTTCACGTTCATTCCTTTTTTGTAAATTATTTATTTCTCGTTACTTGCAAAAGGTGAGTGTACGTATACGTGACGAAACTAAACGTGTTTAAGTTCACTTCTTCGTCGCGAATAATCCATCTTCTTTCATTTACTATGTGCACCAGGCGTACGAATGAAAATAAAACCTATTTATATTAGATCTTGTTTACTTCAGCTACAACGAATATTGTATTCGTTGACAACAATAACCAAGAATATCTGTACATAGCATAAAAAAGTAATGGTGATCACTAGGCTTACCAGATGAAAATTTTAAATAATCAGTTGGAAATGCAACCATTGTAACACAACTGAAGGATTTATGAAGAGATCCTTTTTTGAGGGCGTAAAAATAACAACGAAAGAAGTACTTCACTTAACCTACTATTGCACTAGAAAAACGCACAACGTAGCGGAAATAACGTTTGACATGCGTAAATGTGACGGATCAACTGTAAGTCAAAACAATAATGTTGATTCTAAAAACTTCTTCAGAGATATTTGTTGCCTATATTTTTTGAATGACGAACAAACTCTTGAAGGACCTGGAGAAATAGTGGAAATAGATGGGACAGTCATTACGAAGAGGAAATGCAATCGAGGACTTGTTGTCATTGATCAACGGTGGGTTTTCTGAATGAAAGAGGAACGCAGAAATGTGTTCTCGAAAAAGCATAAAAGGAAACGTCGATACTTTACTACCATTAATTGAAAAGTACGTTCTTCCCGGAACTAAAACAATATCGGATTGCTGGAAAGCTTACTAAAGGATAAATTCACTTCCTTCCAAATACAAACACAGGAAATTGAATCACAGCGAAAATTTTGTGAACCAACACAATAAAGTGATACACACGCAAACTGTTGAAAGCACATGGCAGAAGTTTAAGGTGCGCCATAAGAAAGAATTTGGAACAAAAAGAAGTCGCCTAAACATCTACATAGGAGAATTTATTCGGCGAAGAAATTTTCGAGTACCGAGTATAAGTTTATACCATTTAGTTTCGCAAATAACAGATCCTTTGCCGTAAAGGTTGTCTTAATGGAAAATTATTAAAAAATAAACATTAAAAACGTTGTTGTTTTATTTAAAATAAAAAAATCGTATGAAGTAGGGGGCGGGGAGTAAAAATACTAAAAATGAAACAGAAATGAACATTTTATTTTGCAATGTGGGCTCCGCCTCCTAAACCCCGCTTTCTTAAGGATGATGATTAATATTTAATCTAAACAAAGATACTGAAACTAAAAAACAAAAATACGTATGCGTTTTATTTTACATAGAAACACATGGCTTGTCAGATGAAAATATCTCAAAGAACATCTTTTCATATGGGACATTAGGTAGCTAAGCCAAAGGCACCTGTAAATAACCCCCTTAGAGGGAAAGGGAGCATGACCAATTCTTACGCAAGATTGTTTATCTAAGAAATTCTTTACTCTTTACTTGCGATTTATGTGTCATGACAGCTCGTCCACAGCAAGCTTCCACCTATTCGTTACCCATGTTTCGCCCAACATTAGAATCCTTTTCGCTGTATTTAACTGATTTTTCGGTAAACATAAGTTTACTTTGTTTAATCTGATAGATTTTCCTCAATGTGCTTTAAAGAGCATTAAAATGCTTTGCAATGCTATTTTTCTGGTGTTTTTGTAATTGATGCTGGAGTTTGTTATTCTTTGATTTTCCATTGTCAGAAAGAAATATAAATAATAATTATTGTCTCTATAGAAAGACGAAAGAACTGTTTCCCATACACCGTCCTTGGAAACGATATAATAGAAGATTCACAGCGTTTGTAGCGGTCACGATATATGTAGTGATTGGGGCTGCACCGGATGCGGAATCCGTTATTATGGACGCCCACGATGGAAGCCACGGCTTGCTCTATGGTTATCGGCATTCCGATTTACTAACTATCCATATGAAATAAAAAACTTATGTATTTTGGCCTTCGTGACGCAGTTCATTTGTTAATTACAATGTGAATTAACTCTATATTTAGTTTCACCTTTAAATTATCTATTATGATATATAAAACCATATTTTGATTAAAGCAAAAAATATACTTGATTTTATAAATTGCCATCATCTGAAAGTTCCCCATCGATAAACCAGAGAAATTATTCCTATGAACTAGTGTCACTTTCGTACAACCCAATCCAGGATGATGTGGATGGAATATATTGAACGATCGATCGATACAACAACAATTTCCATGGCCATGATGACCGCCTCTGCCATGTGTGCATAATGTGGTAAGTATGCATTTAGCAAGCAAAGGCAGCTGTACACTAGGGATGTGTCAATGGATTGTACTGCACATAATTGGGAAAAATTATATCTTTTCCCAACATGCTAAAAAACTTTCTCCAGTTGTTCATAGTTGTGGACTGCCGTGTCATAGGCGGATTGAAATACAAGTCGTATTCCCTATTTAGGAGAGGCGACGGAGATTTATCTGAGTTCGTCTCCTGGAGCAGCCACAATTCTGGACCCAAATGAACTACATATGCATGTTACACTGAAATTCACCATATTGGTGGGTGGTAGGGGGTGCACTGCACCGAGGTCAACTTAACAGTTATTTCTCGCAGATTTGTCTTCCCTGCTATTGTCTGGTATTTTTTCATAAAGAATGATCCTTCGTAATTTTCCGTCCTACAATCGATCTCACGTTTCCTATCGCCATGATCGTTTCTACCTTTGTACATTGGAGCTCAATTACTCCCACTACATCCTGTGCTAGATATTCTGATCTGTATTTCTCTTGGAGCATTAACATTGGGTTATTTCTACGGTCTTCCAGAGATCTCCATTTTAAGTCCTGCAATATTGATGTGATGCTTTCCATATGTTCGTACTTGTGATTAAGGAAACTGGCTGCTCTCTGCTGTACTCTGCCTTTTAGATTTGATTACAGGCTGTGGACACATGGGGAAAACTTTGTAGTGCTACATCTATAATTTTGTTTATGTATTTTGGGATAAGCTATAATGGCGAAGGAATGCTTAAACAAAGATACTTGATACATATTCATCATTAAAAAAAAGGAAAAAGTGTAATGTTCTGCATAAGTTTGAATGTCTGTCTCGACGTTCATCAACAAAGTAGGTCAAGCACAGTGTTGTTCCTCGTGGTTGTCACACAGCATCGTGTACCAGTTGGCTCGGCAAATTCTGCAACTCGTCCAATTTTTTGTCAGAATACCTCATTACCTATGGCTGATGGGGTCTCCATGTAGTGATCGAATCGTTTGTGTCTCCAATCTCTATTAATTTGTTGAAATTGGTTCAATTGATAAAAATTACTTTTGAGCTGGTTTTCACCTCAGTCTGGACCACTGTGCGGCATCCACCCTGTAATCCATCATTGTATCCGCAAGGATATGAACATTCATTTAAGTAAAGCATAAGAGAGCTAAATATTATATGCTCATGTATTTTGTATGATAATGATGTAAATGAAACCGGCCTGTTATTATCAGGGTTGTCTTTGACACCGCCTTTTTGGATAGGATTAACGTGCACTAAATTCCAGTCTTTAGGACGAGACATTTTGCAATTGATTTCTCGAATATATAGCGATTGATCTGAATATAAGTATAGTAAAATATTGTATATTTGTTCTTAATAAATAAATATTTGTACAGGAAAATGAGCATTTCATATTTTCCAGGGCCGATTGGACATTGTTCTTACCTACTATGTAAAATAATGTAATATAAGGGTTTATTATATAAGAGAAGAAGCATGTAATTGCCAGTTTAGGTGTATTATACTTACAGGCAAAGGAAAGGTCAAGTCGCTCACATCGGGCTCCCCATCTTCAATGCACCATCTCCGCCCGTTGCAATACCGCCTAAGATGCCCCCAGGTCTTCCAGTCTTTGAGGCAGCCAAATAAAAAAATGGCTACCCCAAGATTGGTGAGCCGGTGGTTCTTGTCACTGAACACTGCAGACACAAAAGAGAAAAGAATTTCCATTTTAACGTATGTCGATAGCTTTGCTCATTATTTTACATTTAGAACTATTCATAGGTTATCAAAAAAATAGTTTCTTAAAACTATTGTTTGTGTTTACTCATTAACCTACTATGATTGAAGGAGTTGTATTCACAACCTATTTCCTTACTGAGGTAAGTGTATTGATCGCTTCAAACAAAGAAAGATGTTGGGGGAGATCAGATTATATAATTTACTGGTTCTTTATGCATTAATAGCCAGTCTCTGTAATGAGGTCAAAGGTTTCAAAAGATGTACACCCACTCGTAAACTTGCTGGATCGTAGACCGCTTAATTCTTTCGGTGTCAGTCAGCTGATGTATGCTGTCAAACGCAATCCATTTGTTCCATTTTTCTCTCATATTTCTGTGAAGACACGAGTAAGCCAGCGGAAAATTTGAGGGTCTGGATAAGCAGGACAGACTATTCGTGATTAGTGGCGACACACGATGGAGGCTACGGCTTAGTCTATGGTCATCAGTATTCCGATTTTAATCTGAATGTAAGTATAAGAAAACGTTGCGTATTTGTTCATAATAAATGAATATTTGAAGAAAAACATTCTTCGAAAACGAGAATTTCACATTCACCAGAGGCGATTGGACATCTTTGTAATCAACTATATGAAAGAACGTATTAGAAGGGTTTATAACATAATAGAGGAAGTAATTAGCGGTTTAGGCGTATTTTACTTACAGATGAATTCTGGGCCGCGGGGACCCCATCCTCTATGCTCCGTCTCCTCCTCCTTCCGACGCTGCACCGTCTTACAACTTCCCAAACTCCCTTACAAATAAGGCAACTTAAAATTGCAATGGCCACCCCAATCATTGCGTATACGTTCAAACCTGCAGACACAAATGACAGAAGAATTTCAAATTTAACGTATGTCGACGGCTTTGCTCTTTTTTATACATTTCAAACTATTCATAGGTTATCAATTAAAGAATTTCTGAAAACTATCTTTTACATCAACTCATTAACCTACTTTGATCGGGGCACTTGTATTCACGACCTACATAATAGAGGAAGTAATTAGCGGTTTCGGCATATTTTACTTACAGACAAATTTTAAGTCACTGGGACTCCATCCTATACGGACCACCGTCTCCTCCTGATCCGGCACAGTCTAAGAACTTCCCAAAGGAACTGAACAATGAAAATTGGAACCCCAATTGCTGCGTGGAAACCTGCAGACGCAAATGACAAAAGAATTTCAAATTTAACGTACGTCGACAGCTTTGCTCTTTTTTATACATTTAAAACTATTCCTAGATTACCAAATAAAGAATTTCTTAAAACTATCGTTTATATTATTATCATTAACCTATTTTGATCGGAGCAGTTGTATTCACGACCTATTTCCTTACGAAGGTAAATGTTTTGATCGTTTCAAGCTAAGAAAGATGTTGTAGAAGATGAGTTTATATAATTTACTGGTTCTGTGTGCATTAATAGCTAGTGTTTGCACTGAGGTTGAATGTTTCGAAAGATGAAGTCGATCTTCGACAGACGCAGTGAATATTAAGTCAGCAAATACATCCTTGGAAACATATGGATAGGAAAAATCCAAGTTCATGCGAATATCGAGAAAAGAAAAAACTTGAAGGCAAGTATTGTCTTGGAAAGCCATTGGAACCAGTTTCAGACTATAAATTTGTACCTTGCAAGCATCATAAGGAGAGGAGCGAAATGTACCGATGAAATTATGATTAGAATTGCGAAAGCAAAGGCCATACTTGGAAGAATGTATCTCCTGCCAATTGTGAATATTAACGATAACGTCCGCAAGATAATGTGTATAAAATGTGGTCATTTTAGACGAATGCTGAAGATAAGACGGTCAGATAGGATGAAAAATCAAGGTAGTGGATACTAAGAAGAAGAATAGGATGGAAGCTTGGTTAAAGGTGTGTACCTAATAGAAGGAAACAGATGAATATGAAGGAAAAGTATCAATAAGGCTCAACCCTGTGAAATTGACTCACCGAGAAAAAGAAAGAACTTATGTTAGTCAAATCCACAAAATTATTATGCACGACCGGTTTCACAACGTTCGTGGCATCATCAGGTGATAAAATATAAAAGTCGTTCCAATATATAGGGGAAAAGGCGGGGGGAGGGGTTACAAAGAAAACGAATGGATGGAAGGTAATTGAATAAACGGATAGGATACAGAGTATTTAGAAAATATACGGTAAGCTAAATAGAGGCAAATGATTGTGGGAAAGGTGTTCATTTAAGGGAAGCGAGTCTTCACAAATAATTATCTCTAGCTGAGAAATTGTGGGCCACTGGGACTCCATCCTCTACGGACCACCGTCTCCTCCTGACCCGGCACAGTCTAAGAACTTCCCAAAGGAACTTAAATTTCAAAGTGGAGGAATTTAGGGTTGAAGGTAGGCTTAAAAGATGTTTCTCAAATAGAGAATTCAAATTATTTAAACGGAAGTATCGCTTATGCACCTTAATCCTCTTGTCAAAACTCCTCCCCGTTTGGCCTATCTAGACCGCTCCGCAATCATCACAAGCAAGTTTATATACACCACTTCTTAATGACAACTGTATTGGGTCTTTAGCGTTAAGAAATAATTTGGAAAATGTAACCTGAGAGTAGAAAGCAGGTTTAAGTTTAAGTTTAGGAAAAAGGTTGTACAATTTATAAGAAATGTTTCCTAAAAATTGTAGTCTGCGCCAACTAAGAGGATTGGAGGTGAGATTAAGCGGAAAACAATTCACATACTTGACTGCTCATTTTATCCATCTTTCGTTCAGAGATCTTGAACAAGAATGAACTAGTCCCGAATGGTGTGGTTTCCACGGGAACGGCCAACAGAGGTGTCCCGCTGGACGACAAAGGTAAAAAAGCCTCCATTGTTTGAAGTAATCAATTTAGAAAAATAGATAAATTATAAGGGCTTAGTCTATCAACTGCTAAAGGATATATCATAAGCGATGTCAAGGAAATATAGAATTTGTGATTTGCCGATTTATTTTATAATCCGTAGGTAATAGAACGGTCGACAATTAAATTATTTAAATCGTATATACCTCACTTGAGATGAGCAATAGTAATTTTGACGTTCACGTTCATTCCTTTTTTGTAAATTATTTATTTCTCGTTACTTGCAAAAGGTGAGTGTACGTATACGTGACGAAACTAAACGTGTTTAAGTTCACTTCTTCGTCGCGAATAATCCATCTTCTTTCATTTACTATGTGCACCAGGCGTACGAATGAAAATAAAACCTATTTATATTAGATCTTGTTTACTTCAGCTACAACGAATATTGTATTCGTTGACAACAATAACCAAGAATATCTGTACATAGCATAAAAAAGTAATGGTGATCACTAGGCTTACCAGATGAAAATTTTAAATAATCAGTTGGAAATGCAACCATTGTAACACAACTGATGGATTTATGAAGAGATCCTTTTTTGAGGGCGTAAAAATAACAACGAAAGAAGTACTTCACTTAACCTACTATTGCACTAGGAAAACGCACAACGTAGCGGAAATAACGTTTGACATGCGTAAATGTGACGGATCAACTGTAAGTCAAAACAATAATGTTGATTCTAAAAACTTCTTCAGAGATATTTGTTGCCTATATTTTTTGAATGACGAACAAACTCTTGAAGGACCTGGAGAAATAGTGGAAATAGATGGGACAGTCATTACGAAGAGGAAATGCAATCGAGGACTTGTTGTCATTGATCAACGGTGGGTTTTCTGAATGAAAGAGGAACGCAGAAATGTGTTCTCGAAAAAGCATAAAAGGAAACGTCGATACTTTACTACCATTAATTGAAAAGTACGTTCTTCCCGGAACTAAAACAATATCGGATTGCTGGAAAGCTTACTAAAGGATAAATTCACTTCCTTCCAAATACAAACACAGGAAATTGAATCACAGCGAAAATTTTGTGAACCAACACAATAAAGTGATACACACGCAAACTGTTGAAAGCACATGGCAGAAGTTTAAGGTGCGCCATAAGAAAGAATTTGGAACAAAAAGAAGTCGCCTAAACATCTACATAGGAGAATTTATTCGGCGAAGAAATTTTCGAGTACCGAGTATAAGTTTATACCATTTAGTTTCGCAAATAACAGATCCTTTGCCGTAAAGGTTGTCTTAATGGAAAATTATTAAAAAATAAACATTAAAAACGTTGTTGTTTTATTTAAAATAAAAAAATCGTATGAAGTAGGGGGCGGGGAGTAAAAATACTAAAAATGAAACAGAAATGAACATTTTATTTTGCAATGTGGGCTCCGCCTCCTAAACCCCGCTTTCTTAAGGATGATGATTAATATTTAATCTAAACAAAGATACTGAAACTAAAAAACAAAAATACGTATGCGTTTTATTTTACATAGAAACACATGGCTTGTCAGATGAAAATATCTCAAAGAACATCTTTTCATATGGGACATTAGGTAGCTAAGCCAAAGGCACCTGTAAATAACCCCCTTAGAGGGAAAGGGAGCATGACCAATTCTTACGCAAGATTGTTTATCTAAGAAATTCTTTACTCTTTACTTGCGATTTATGTGTCATGACAGCTCGTCCACAGCAAGCTTCCACCTATTCGTTACCCATGTTTCGCCCAACATTAGAATCCTTTTCGCTGTATTTAACTGATTTTTCGGTAAACATAAGTTTACTTTGTTTAATCTGATAGATTTTCCTCAATGTGCTTTAAAGAGCATTAAAATGCTTTGCAATGCTATTTTTCTGGTGTTTTTGTAATTGATGCTGGAGTTTGTTATTCTTTGATTTTCCATTGTCAGAAAGAAATATAAATAATAATTATTGTCTCTATAGAAAGACGAAAGAACTGTTTCCCATACACCGTCCTTGGAAACGATATAATAGAAGATTCACAGCGTTTGTAGCGGTCACGATATATGTAGTGATTGGGGCTGCACCGGATGCGGAATCCGTTATTATGGACGCCCACGATGGAAGCCACGGCTTGCTCTATGGTTATCGGCATTCCGATTTACTAACTATCCATATGAAATAAAAAACTTATGTATTTTGGCCTTCGTGACGCAGTTCATTTGTTAATTACAATGTGAACTAACTCTATATTTAGTTTCACCTTTAAATTATCTATTATGATATATAAAACCATATTTTGATTAAAGCAAAAAATATACTTGATTTTATAAATTGCCATCATCTGAAAGTTCCCCATCGATAAACCAGAGAAATTATTCCTATGAACTAGTGTCACTTTCGTACAACCCAATCCAGGATGATGTGGATGGAATATATTGAACGATCGATCGATACAACAACAATTTCCATGGCCATGATGACCGCCTCTGCCATGTGTGCATAATGTGGTAAGTATGCATTTAGCAAGCAAAGGCAGCTGTACACTAGGGATGTGTCAATGGATTGTACTGCACATAACTGGGAAAAATTATATCTTTTCCCAACATGCTAAAAAACTTTCTCCAGTTGTTCATAGTTGTGGACTGCCGTGTCATAGGCGGATTGAAATACAAGTCGTATTCCCTATTTAGGAGAGGCGACGGAGATTTATCTGAGTTCGTCTCCTGGAGCAGCCACAATTCTGGACCCAAATGAACTACATATGCATGTTACACTGAAATTCACCATATTGGTGGGTGGTAGGGGGTGCACTGCACCGAGGTCAACTTAACAGTTATTTCTCGCAGATTTGTCTTCCCTGCTATTGTCTGGTATTTTTTCATAAAGAATGATCCTTCGTAATTTTCCGTCCTACAATCGATCTCACGTTTCCTATCGCCATGATCGTTTCTACCTTTGTACATTGGAGCTCAATTACTCCCACTACATCCTGTGCTAGATATTCTGATCTGTATTTCTCTTGGAGCATTAACATTGGGTTATTTCTACGGTCTTCCAGAGATCTCCATTTTAAGTCCTGCAATATTGATGTGATGCTTTCCATATGTTCGTACTTGTGATTAAGGAAACTGGCTGCTCTCTGCTGTACTCTGCCTTTTAGATTTGATTACAGGCTGTGGACACATGGGGAAAACTTTGTAGTGCTACATCTATAATTTTGTTTATGTATTTTGGGATAAGCTATAATGGCGAAGGAATGCTTAAACAAAGATACTTGATACATATTCATCATTAAAAAAAAAGGAAAAAGTGTAATGTTCTGCATAAGTTTGAATGTCTGTCTCGACGTTCATCAACAAAGTAGGTCAAGCACAGTGTTGTTCCTCGTGGTTGTCACACAGCATCGTGTACCAGTTGGCTCGGCAAATTCTGCAACTCGTCCAATTTTTTGTCAGAATACCTCATTACCTATGGCTGATGGGGTCTCCATGTAGTGATCGAATCGTTTGTGTCTCCAATCTCTATTAATTTGTTGAAATTGGTTCAATTGATAAAAATTACTTTTGAGCTGGTTTTCACCTCAGTCTGGACCACTGTGCGGCATCCACCCTGTAATCCATCATTGTATCCGCAAGGATATGAACATTCATTTAAGTAAAGCATAAGAGAGCTAAATATTATATGCTCATGTATTTTGTATGATAATGATGTAAATGAAACCGGCCTGTTATTATCAGGGTTGTCTTTGACACCGCCTTTTTGGATAGGATTAACGTGCACTAAATTCCAGTCTTTAGGACGAGACATTTTGCAATTGATTTCTCGAATATATAGCGATTGATCTGAATATAAGTATAGTAAAATATTGTATATTTGTTCTTAATAAATAAATATTTGTACAGGAAAATGAGCATTTCATATTTTCCAGGGCCGATTGGACATTGTTCTTACCTACTATGTAAAATAATGTAATATAAGGGTTTATTATATAAGAGAAGAAGCATGTAATTGCCAGTTTAGGTGTATTATACTTACAGGCAAAGGAAAGGTCAAGTCGCTCACATCGGGCTCCCCATCTTCAATGCACCATCTCCGCCCGTTGCAATACCGCCTAAGATGCCCCCAGGTCTTCCAGTCTTTGAGGCAGCCAAATAAAAAAATGGCTACCCCAAGATTGGTGAGCCGGTGGTTCTTGTCACTGAACACTGCAGACACAAAAGAGAAAAGAATTTCCATTTTAACGTATGTCGATAGCTTTGCTCATTATTTTACATTTAGAACTATTCATAGGTTATCAAAAAAATAGTTTCTTAAAACTATTGTTTGTGTTTACTCATTAACCTACTATGATTGAAGGAGTTGTATTCACAACCTATTTCCTTACTGAGGTAAGTGTATTGATCGCTTCAAACAAAGAAAGATGTTGGGGGAGATCAGATTATATAATTTACTGGTTCTTTATGCATTAATAGCCAGTCTCTGTAATGAGGTCAAAGGTTTCAAAAGATGTACACCCACTCGTAAACTTGCTGGATCGTAGACCGCTTAATTCTTTCGGTGTCAGTCAGCTGATGTATGCTGTCAAACGCAATCCATTTGTTCCATTTTTCTCTCATATTTCTGTGAAGACACGAGTAAGCCAGCGGAAAATTTGAGGGTCTGGATAAGCAGGACAGACTATTCGTGATTAGTGGCGACACACGATGGAGGCTACGGCTTAGTCTATGGTCATCAGTATTCCGATTTTAATCTGAATGTAAGTATAAGAAAACGTTGCGTATTTGTTCATAATAAATGAATATTTGAAGAAAAACATTCTTCGAAAACGAGAATTTCACATTCACCAGAGGCGATTGGACATCTTTGTAATCAACTATATGAAAGAACGTATTAGAAGGGTTTATAACATAATAGAGGAAGTAATTAGCGGTTTAGGCGTATTTTACTTACAGATGAATTCTGGGCCGCGGGGACCCCATCCTCTATGCTCCGTCTCCTCCTCCTTCCGACGCTGCACCGTCTTACAACTTCCCAAACTCCCTTACAAATAAGGCAACTTAAAATTGCAATGGCCACCCCAATCATTGCGTATACGTTCAAACCTGCAGACACAAATGACAGAAGAATTTCAAATTTAACGTATGTCGACGGCTTTGCTCTTTTTTATACATTTCAAACTATTCATAGGTTATCAATTAAAGAATTTCTGAAAACTATCTTTTACATCAACTCATTAACCTACTTTGATCGGGGCACTTGTATTCACGACCTACATAATAGAGGAAGTAATTAGCGGTTTCGGCATATTTTACTTACAGACAAATTTTAAGTCACTGGGACTCCATCCTATACGGACCACCGTCTCCTCCTGATCCGGCACAGTCTAAGAACTTCCCAAAGGAACTGAACAATGAAAATTGGAACCCCAATTGCTGCGTGGAAACCTGCAGACGCAAATGACAAAAGAATTTCAAATTTAACGTACGTCGACAGCTTTGCTCTTTTTTATACATTTAAAACTATTCATAGATTACCAAATAAAGAATTTCTTAAAACTATCGTTTATATTATTATCATTAACCTATTTTGATCGGAGCAGTTGTATTCACGACCTATTTCCTTACGAAGGTAAATGTTTTGATCGTTTCAAGCTAAGAAAGATGTTGTAGAAGATGAGTTTATATAATTTACTGGTTCTGTGTGCATTAATAGCTAGTGTTTGCACTGAGGTTGAATGTTTCGAAAGATGAAGTCGATCTTCGACAGACGCAGTGAATATTAAGTCAGCAAATACATCCTTGGAAACATATGGATAGGAAAAATCCAAGTTCATGCGAATATCGAGAAAAGAAAAAACTTGAAGGCAAGTATTGTCTTGGAAAGCCATTGGAACCAGTTTCAGACTATAAATTTGTACCTTGCAAGCATCATAAGGAGAGGAGCGAAATGTACCGATGAAATTATGATTAGAATTGCGAAAGCAAAGGCCATACTTGGAAGAATGTATCTCCTGCCAATTGTGAATATTAACGATAACGTCCGCAAGATAATGTGTATAAAATGTGGTCATTTTAGACGAATGCTGAAGATAAGACGGTCAGATAGGATGAAAAATCAAGGTAGTGGATACTAAGAAGAAGAATAGGATGGAAGCTTGGTTAAAGGTGTGTACCTAATAGAAGGAAACAGATGAATATGAAGGAAAAGTATCAATAAGGCTCAACCCTGTGAAATTGACTCACCGAGAAAAAGAAAGAACTTATGTTAGTCAAATCCACAAAATTATTATGCACGACCGGTTTCACAACGTTCGTGGCATCATCAGGTGATAAAATATAAAAGTCGTTCCAATATATAGGGGAAAAGGCGGGGGGAGGGGTTACAAAGAAAACGAATGGATGGAAGGTAATTGAATAAACGGATAGGATACAGAGTATTTAGAAAATATACGGTAAGCTAAATAGAGGCAAATGATTGTGGGAAAGGTGTTCATTTAAGGGAAGCGAGTCTTCACAAATAATTATCTCTAGCTGAGAAATTGTGGGCCACTGGGACTCCATCCTCTACGGACCACCGTCTCCTCCTGACCCGGCACAGTCTAAGAACTTCCCAAAGGAACTTAAATTTCAAAGTGGAGGAATTTAGGGTTGAAGGTAGGCTTAAAAGATGTTTCTCAAATAGAGAATTCAAATTATTTAAACGGAAGTATCGCTTATGCACCTTAATCCTCTTGTCAAAACTCCTCCCCGTTTGGCCTATCTAGACCGCTCCGCAATCATCACAAGCAAGTTTATATACACCACTTCTTAATGACAACTGTATTGGGTCTTTAGCGTTAAGAAATAATTTGGAAAATGTAACCTGAGAGTAGAAAGCAGGTTTAAGTTTAAGTTTAGGAAAAAGGTTGTACAATTTATAAGAAATGTTTCCTAAAAATTGTAGTCTGCGCCAACTAAGAGGATTGGAGGTGAGATTAAGCGGAAAACAATTCACATACTTGACTGCTCATTTTATCCATCTTTCGTTCAGAGATCTTGAACAAGAATGAACTAGTCCCGAATGGTGTGGTTTCCACGGGAACGGCCAACAGAGGTGTCCCGCTGGACGACAAAGGTAAAAAAGCCTCCATTGTTTGAAGTAATCAATTTAGAAAAATAGATAAATTATAAGGGCTTAGTCTATCAACTGCTAAAGGATATATCATAAGCGATGTCAAGGAAATATAGAATTTGTGATTTGCCGATTTATTTTATAATCCGTAGGTAATAGAACGGTCGACAATTAAATTATTTAAATCGTACATACCTCACTTGAGATGAGCAATAGTAATTTTGACGTTCACGTTCATTCCTTTTTTGTAAATTATTTATTTCTCGTTACTTGCAAAAGGTGAGTGTACGTATACGTGACGAAACTAAACGTGTTTAAGTTCACTTCTTCGTCGCGAATAATCCATCTTCTTTCATTTACTATGTGCACCAGGCGTACGAATGAAAATAAAACCTATTTATATTAGATCTTGTTTACTTCAGCTACAACGAATATTGTATTCGTTGACAACAATAACCAAGAATATCTGTACATAGCATAAAAAAGTAATGGTGATCACTAGGCTTACCAGATGAAAATTTTAAATAATCAGTTGGAAATGCAACCATTGTAACACAACTGATGGATTTATGAAGAGATCCTTTTTTGAGGGCGTAAAAATAACAACGAAAGAAGTACTTCACTTAACCTACTATTGCACTAGGAAAACGCACAACGTAGCGGAAATAACGTTTGACATGCGTAAATGTGACGGATCAACTGTAAGTCAAAACAATAATGTTGATTCTAAAAACTTCTTCAGAGATATTTGTTGCCTATATTTTTTGAATGACGAACAAACTCTTGAAGGACCTGGAGAAATAGTGGAAATAGATGGGACAGTCATTACGAAGAGGAAATGCAATCGAGGACTTGTTGTCATTGATCAACGGTGGGTTTTCTGAATGAAAGAGGAACGCAGAAATGTGTTCTCGAAAAAGCATAAAAGGAAACGTCGATACTTTACTACCATTAATTGAAAAGTACGTTCTTCCCGGAACTAAAACAATATCGGATTGCTGGAAAGCTTACTAAAGGATAAATTCACTTCCTTCCAAATACAAACACAGGAAATTGAATCACAGCGAAAATTTTGTGAACCAACACAATAAAGTGATACACACGCAAACTGTTGAAAGCACATGGCAGAAGTTTAAGGTGCGCCATAAGAAAGAATTTGGAACAAAAAGAAGTCGCCTAAACATCTACATAGGAGAATTTATTCGGCGAAGAAATTTTCGAGTACCGAGTATAAGTTTATACCATTTAGTTTCGCAAATAACAGATCCTTTGCCGTAAAGGTTGTCTTAATGGAAAATTATTAAAAAATAAACATTAAAAACGTTGTTGTTTTATTTAAAATAAAAAAATCGTATGAAGTAGGGGGCGGGGAGTAAAAATACTAAAAATGAAACAGAAATGAACATTTTATTTTGCAATGTGGGCTCCGCCTCCTAAACCCCGCTTTCTTAAGGATGATGATTAATATTTAATCTAAACAAAGATACTGAAACTAAAAAACAAAAATACGTATGCGTTTTATTTTACATAGAAACACATGGCTTGTCAGATGAAAATATCTCAAAGAACATCTTTTCATATGGGACATTAGGTAGCTAAGCCAAAGGCACCTGTAAATAACCCCCTTAGAGGGAAAGGGAGCATGACCAATTCTTACGCAAGATTGTTTATCTAAGAAATTCTTTACTCTTTACTTGCGATTTATGTGTCATGACAGCTCGTCCACAGCAAGCTTCCACCTATTCGTTACCCATGTTTCGCCCAACATTAGAATCCTTTTCGCTGTATTTAACTGATTTTTCGGTAAACATAAGTTTACTTTGTTTAATCTGATAGATTTTCCTCAATGTGCTTTAAAGAGCATTAAAATGCTTTGCAATGCTATTTTTCTGGTGTTTTTGTAATTGATGCTGGAGTTTGTTATTCTTTGATTTTCCATTGTCAGAAAGAAATATAAATAATAATTATTGTCTCTATAGAAAGACGAAAGAACTGTTTCCCATACACCGTCCTTGGAAACGATATAATAGAAGATTCACAGCGTTTGTAGCGGTCACGATATATGTAGTGATTGGGGCTGCACCGGATGCGGAATCCGTTATTATGGACGCCCACGATGGAAGCCACGGCTTGCTCTATGGTTATCGGCATTCCGATTTACTAACTATCCATATGAAATAAAAAACTTATGTATTTTGGCCTTCGTGACGCAGTTCATTTGTTAATTACAATGTGAATTAACTCTATATTTAGTTTCACCTTTAAATTATCTATTATGATATATAAAACCATATTTTGATTAAAGCAAAAAATATACTTGATTTTATAAATTGCCATCATCTGAAAGTTCCCCATCGATAAACCAGAGAAATTATTCCTATGAACTAGTGTCACTTTCGTACAACCCAATCCAGGATGATGTGGATGGAATATATTGAACGATCGATCGATACAACAACAATTTCCATGGCCATGATGACCGCCTCTGCCATGTGTGCATAATGTGGTAAGTATGCATTTAGCAAGCAAAGGCAGCTGTACACTAGGGATGTGTCAATGGATTGTACTGCACATAACTGGGAAAAATTATATCTTTTCCCAACATGCTAAAAAACTTTCTCCAGTTGTTCATAGTTGTGGACTGCCGTGTCATAGGCGGATTGAAATACAAGTCGTATTCCCTATTTAGGAGAGGCGACGGAGATTTATCTGAGTTCGTCTCCTGGAGCAGCCACAATTCTGGACCCAAATGAACTACATATGCATGTTACACTGAAATTCACCATATTGGTGGGTGGTAGGGGGTGCACTGCACCGAGGTCAACTTAACAGTTATTTCTCGCAGATTTGTCTTCCCTGCTATTGTCTGGTATTTTTTCATAAAGAATGATCCTTCGTAATTTTCCGTCCTACAATCGATCTCACGTTTCCTATCGCCATGATCGTTTCTACCTTTGTACATTGGAGCTCAATTACTCCCACTACATCCTGTGCTAGATATTCTGATCTGTATTTCTCTTGGAGCATTAACATTGGGTTATTTCTACGGTCTTCCAGAGATCTCCATTTTAAGTCCTGCAATATTGATGTGATGCTTTCCATATGTTCGTACTTGTGATTAAGGAAACTGGCTGCTCTCTGCTGTACTCTGCCTTTTAGATTTGATTACAGGCTGTGGACACATGGGGAAAACTTTGTAGTGCTACATCTATAATTTTGTTTATGTATTTTGGGATAAGCTATAATGGCGAAGGAATGCTTAAACAAAGATACTTGATACATATTCATCATTAAAAAAAAAGGAAAAAGTGTAATGTTCTGCATAAGTTTGAATGTCTGTCTCGACGTTCATCAACAAAGTAGGTCAAGCACAGTGTTGTTCCTCGTGGTTGTCACACAGCATCGTGTACCAGTTGGCTCGGCAAATTCTGCAACTCGTCCAATTTTTTGTCAGAATACCTCATTACCTATGGCTGATGGGGTCTCCATGTAGTGATCGAATCGTTTGTGTCTCCAATCTCTATTAATTTGTTGAAATTGGTTCAATTGATAAAAATTCTTTTCTCTTTTGTGTCTGCAGTGTTCAGTGACAAGAACCACCGGCTCACCAATCTTGGGGTAGCCATTTTTTTATTTGGCTGCCTCAAAGACTGGAAGACCTGGGGGCATCTTAGGCGGTATTGCAACGGGCGGAGATGGTGCATTGAAGATGGGGAGCCCGATGTGAGCGACTTGACCTTTCCTTTGCCTGTAAGTATAATACACCTAAACTGGCAATTACATGCTTCTTCTCTTATATAATAAACCCTTATATTACATTATTTTACATAGTAGGTAAGAACAATGTCCAATCGGCCCTGGAAAATATGAAATGCTCATTTTCCTGTACAAATATTTATTTATTAAGAACAAATATACAATATTTTACTATACTTATATTCAGATCAATCGCTATATATTCGAGAAATCAATTGCAAAATGTCTAGTCCTAAAGACTGGAATTTAGTGCACGTTAATCCTATCCAAAAAGGCGGTGTCAAAGACAACCCTGATAATAACAGGCCGGTTTCATTTACATCATTATCATACAAAATACATGACCATATAATATTTAGCTCTCTTATGCTTTACTTAAATGAATGTTCATATCCTTGCGGATACAATGATGGATTACAGGGTGGATGCCGCACAGTGGTCCAGACTGAGGTGAAAACCAGCTCAAAAGTAATTTTTATCAATTGAACCAATTTCAACAAATTAATAGAGATTGGAGACACAAACGATTCGATCACTACATGGAGACCCCATCAGCCATAGGTAATGAGGTATTCTGACAAAAAATTGGACGAGTTGCAGAATTTGCCGAGCCAACTGGTACACGATGCTGTGTGACAACCACGAGGAACAACACTGTGCTTGACCTACTTTGTTGATGAACGTCGAGACAGACATTCAAACTTATGCAGAACATTACACTTTTCCTTTTTTTTTAATGATGAATATGTATCAAGTATCTTTGTTTAAGCATTCCTTCGCCATTATAGCTTATCCCAAAATACATAAACAAAATTATAGATGTAGCACTACAAAGTTTTCCCCATGTGTCCACAGTCTGTAATCAAATCTAAAAGGCAGAGTACAACAGAGAGCAGCCAGTTTCCTTAATCACAAGTACGAACATATGGAAAGCATCACATCAATATTGCAGGACTTAAAATGGAGATCTCTGGAAGACCGTAGAAATAACCCAATGTTAATGCTCCAAGAGAAATACAGATCAGAATATCTAGCACAGGATGTAGTGGGAGTAATTGAGCTCCAATGTACAAAGGTAGAAACGATCATGGCGATAGGAAACGTGAGATCGATTGTAGGACGGAAAATTACGAAGGATCATTCTTTATGAAAAAATACCAGACAATAGCAGGGAAGACAAATCTGCGAGAAATAACTGTTAAGTTGACCTCGGTGCAGTGCACCCCCTACCACCCACCAATATGGTGAATTTCAGTGTAACATGCATATGTAGTTCATTTGGGTCCAGAATTGTGGCTGCTCCAGGAGACGAACTCAGATAAATCTCCGTCGCCTCTCCTAAATAGGGAATACGACTTGTATTTCAATCCGCCTATGACACGGCAGTCCACAACTATGAACACCTGGAGAAAGTTTTTTAGCATGTTGGGAAAAGATATAATTTTTCCCAGTTATGTGCAGTACAATCCATTGAAACATCCCTAGTGTACAGCTGCCTTTGCTTGCTAAATGCATACTTACCACATTATGCACACATGGCAGAGGCGGTCATCATGGCCATGGAAATTGTTGTTGTATCGATCGATCGTTCAATATATTCCATCCACATCATCCTGGATTGGGTTGTACAAAAGTGACACTAGTTCATAGGAATAATTTCTCTGGTTTATCGATGGGGAACTTTCAGATGATGGCAATTTATAAAATCAAGTATATTTTTTGCTTTAATCAAAATATGGTTTTATGTGAAACTAAATATAGGGTTAGTTCACATTGTAATTAACAAATGAACTGCGTCACGATAGCCAGAATACATAAGTTTTTTATTTCATATGGATAGTTAGTAAATCGGAATGCCGATAACCATAGAGCAAGCCGTGGCTTCCATCGTGGGCGTCCATAATAACGGATTCCGCATCCGGTGCAGCCCCAATCACTACATATATCGTGACCGCTACAAACGCTGTGAATCTTCTATTATATCGTTTCCAAGGACGGTGTATGGGAAACAGTTCTTTCGTCTTTCTATAGAGACAATAATTATTATTTATATTTCTTTCTGACAATGGAAAATCAAAGAATAACAAACTCCAGCATCAATTACAAAAACACCAGAAAAATAGCATTGCAAAGCATTTTAATGCTCTTTAAAGCACATTGAGGAAAATCTATCAGATTAAACAAAGTAAACTTATGTTTACCGAAAAATCAGTTAAATACAGCGAAAAGGATTCTAATGTTGGGCGAAACATGGGTAACGAATAGGTGGAAGCTTGCTGTGGACGAGCTGTCATGACACATAAATCGCAAGTAAAGAGTAAAGAATTTCTTAGATAAACAATCTTGCGTAAGAATTGGTCATGCTCCCTTTCCCTCTAAGGGGGTTATTTACAGGTGCCTTTGGCTTAGCTACCTAATGTCCCATATCAAAAGATGTTCTTTGAGATATTTTCATCTGACAAGCCATGTGTTTCTATGTAAAATAAAACGCATACGTATTTTTGTTTTTTAGTTTCAGTATCTTTGTTTAGATTAAATATTAATCATCATCCTTAAGAAAGCGGGGTTTAGGAGGCGGAGCCCACATTGCAAAATAAAATGTTCATTTCTGTTTCATTTTTAGTATTTTTACTCCCCGCCCCCTACTTCTTACGATTTTTTTATTTTAAATAAAACAACAACGTTTTTAATGTTTATTTTTTAATAATTTTCCATTAAGACAACCTTTACGGCAAAGGATCTGTTATTTGCGAAACTAAATGGTATAAACTTATTCTCGGTACTCGAAAATTTCTTCGCCGAATAAATTCTCCTATGTAGATGTTTAGGCGACTTCTTTTTGTTCCAAATTCTTTCTTATGGCGCACCTTAAACTTCTGCCATGTGCTTTCAACAGTTTGCGTGTGTATCACTTTATTGTGTTGGTTCACAAAATTTTCGCTGTGATTCAATTTCCTGTGTTTGTATTTGGAAGGAAGTGAATTTATCCTTTAGTAAGCTTTCCAGCAATCCGATATTGTTTTAGTTCCGGGAAGAACGTACTTTTCAATTAATGGTAGTAAAGTATCGACGTTTCCTTTTATGCTTTTTCGAGAACACATTTCTGCGTTCCTCTTTCATTCAGAAAACCCACCGTTGATCAATGACAACAAGTCCTCGATTGCATTTCCTCTTCGTAATGACTGTCCCATCTATTTCCACTATTTCTCCAGGTCCTTCAAGAGTTTGTTCGTCATTCAAAAAATATAGGCAACAAATATCTCTGAAGAAGTTTTTAGAATCAACATTATTGTTTTGACTTACAGTTGATCCGTCACATTTACGCATGTCAAACGTTATTTCCGCTACGTTGTGCGTTTTCCTAGTGCAATAGTAGGTTAAGTGAAGTACTTCTTTCGTTGTTATTTTTACGCCCTCAAAAAAGGATCTCTTCATAAATCCTTCAGTTGTGTTACAATGGTTGCATTTCCAACTGATTTTTTAAAATTTTCATCTGGTAAGCCTAGTGATCACCATTACTTTTTTATGCTATGTACAGATATTCTTGGTTATTGTTGTCAACGAATACAATATTCGTTGTAGCTGAAGTAAACAAGATCTAATATAAATAGGTTTTATTTTCATTCGTACGCCTGGTGCACATAGTAAATGAAAGAAGATGGATTATTCGCGACGAAGAAGTGAACTTAAACACGTTTAGTTTCGTCACGTATACGTACACTCACCTTTTGCAAGTAACGAGAAATAAATAATTTACAAAAAAGGAATGAACGTGAACGTCAAAATTACTATTGCTCATCTCAAGTGAGGTATGTACGATTTAAATAATTTAATTGTCGACCGTTCTATTACCTACGGATTATAAAATAAATCGGCAAATCACAAATTCTATATTTCCTTGACATCGCTTATGATATATCCTTTAGCAGTTGATAGACTAAGCCGTTATAATTTATCTATTTTTCTAAATTGATTACTTCAAACAATGGAGGCTTTTTTACCTTTGTCGTCCAGCGGGACACCTCTGTTGGCCGTTCCCGTGGAAACCACACCATTCGGGACTAGTTCATTCTTGTTCAAGATCTCTGAACGAAAGATGGATAAAATGAGCAGTCAAGTATGTGAATTGTTTTCCGCTTAATCTCACCTCCAATCCTCTTAGTTGGCGCAGACTACAATTTTTAGGAAACATTTCTTATAAATTGTACAACCTTTTTCCTAAACTTAAACTTAAACCTGCTTTCTACTCTCAGGTTACATTTTCCAAATTATTTCTTAACGCTAAAGACCCAATACAGTTGTCATTAAGAAGTGGTGTATATAAACTTGCTTGTGATGATTGCGGAGCGGTGTAGATAGGCCAAACGGGGAGGAGTTTTGACAAGAGGATTAAGGTGCATAAGCGATACTTCCGTTTAAATAATTTGAATTCTCTATTTGAGAAACATCTTTTAAGCCTACCTTCAACCCTAAATTCCTCCACTTTGAAATTTAAGTTCCTTTGGGAAGTTCTTAGACTGTGCCGGGTCAGGAGGAGACGGTGGTCCGTAGAGGATGGAGTCCCAGTGGCCCACAATTTCTCAGCTAGAGATAATTATTTGTGAAGACTCGCTTCCCTTAAATGAACACCTTTCCCACAATCATTTGCCTCTATTTAGCTTACCGTATATTTTCTAAATACTCTGTATCCTATCCGTTTATTCAATTACCTTCCATCCATTCGTTTTCTTTGTAACCCCTCCCCCCGCCTTTTCCCCTATATATTGGAACGACTTTTATATTTTATCACCTGATGATGCCACGAACGTTGTGAAACCGGTCGTGCATAATAATTTTGTGGATTTGACTAACATAAGTTCTTTCTTTTTCTCGGTGAGTCAATTTCACAGGGTTGAGCCTTATTGATACTTTTCCTTCATATTCATCTGTTTCCTTCTATTAGGTACACACCTTTAACCAAGCTTCCATCCTATTCTTCTTCTTAGTATCCACTACCTTGATTTTTCATCCTATCTGACCGTCTTATCTTCAGCATTCGTCTAAAATGACCACATTTTATACACATTATCTTGCGGACGTTATCGTTAATATTCACAATTGGCAGGAGATACATTCTTCCAAGTATGGCCTTTGCTTTCGCAATTCTAATCATAATTTCATCGGTACATTTCGCTCCTCTCCTTATGATGCTTGCAAGGTACAAATTTATAGTCTGAAACTGGTTCCAATGGCTTTCCAAGACAATACTTGCCTTCAAGTTTTTTCTTTTCTCGATATTCGCATGAACTTGGATTTTTCCTATCCATATGTTTCCAAGGATGTATTTGCTGACTTAATATTCACTGCGTCTGTCGAAGATCGACTTCATCTTTCGAAACATTCAACCTCAGTGCATATACTAGCTATTAATGCACACAGAACCAGTAAATTATATACACTCATCTTCTACAACATCTTTCTTAGCTTGAAACGATCAAAACATTTACCTTCGTAAGGAAATAGGTCGTGAATACAACTGCTCCGATCAAAATAGGTTAATGATAATAATATAAACGATAGTTTTAAGAAATTCTTTATTTGGTAATCTAGGAATAGTTTTAAATGTATAAAAAAGAGCAAAGCTGTCGACGTACGTTAAATTTGAAATTCTTTTGTCATTTGCGTCTGCAGGTTTCCACGCAGCAATTGGGGTTGCAATTTTCATTGTTCAGTGCCTTTGGGAAGTTCTTAGACTGTGCCGGATCAGGAGGAGACGGTGGTCCGTATAGGATGGAGTCCCAGTGACTTACAATTTGTCTGTAAGTAAAATATGCCGAAACCGCTAATTACTTCCTCTATTATGTAGGTCGTGAATACAAGTGCCCCGATCAAAGTAGGTTAATGAGTTGATGTAAAAGATAGTTTTCAGAAATTCTTTATTTGATAACCTATGAATAGTTTGAAATGTATAAAAAAGAACAAAGCCGTCGACATACGTTAAATTTGAACGTATACCCAATGATTGGGGTGGCCATTGCAATTTTAAGTTGCCTTATTTGTAAGGGAGTTTGGGAAGTAGTAAGACGGTGCAGCGTCGGAAGGAGGAGGAGACGGAGCATAGAGGATGGGGTCCCCGCGGCCCAGAATTCATCTGTAAGTAAAATACGCCTAAACCGGTAATTACTTCCTCTATTATGTTATAAACCCTTCTAATACGTTCTTTCATATAGTTGATTACAAAGATGTCCAATCGCCTCTGGTGAATGTGAAATTCTCGTATTCGAAGTATGTTTTTCTTCAAATATTCATTTATTATGAACAAATACGCAACGTTTTCTTATACTTACATTCAGATTAAAATCGGAGTACTGATGATGATGATGATGTATTTGCTGACTTAATATTCACTGCGTCTGTCGAAGATCGACTTCATCTTTCGAAACATTCAACCTCAGTGCATATACTAGCTATTAATGCACACAGAACCAGTAAATTATATACACTCATCTTCTACAACATCTTTCTTAGCTTGAACGATCAAAACATTTACCTTCGTAAGGAAATAGGTCGTGAATACAACTGCTCCGATCAAAATAGGTTAATGATAATAATATAAACGATAGTTTTAAGAAATTCTTTATTTGGTAATCTAGGAATAATTTTAAATGTATAAAAAAGAGCAAAGCTGTTTGAGCGTATACGCAATGATTGGGGTGGCCATTGCAATTTTAAGTTGCCTTATTTGTAAGGGAGTTTGGGAAGTAGTAAGACGGTGCAGCGTCGGAAGGAGGAGGAGACGGAGCATAGAGGATGGGGTCCCCGCGGCCCAGAATTCATCTGTAAGTAAAATACGCCTAAACCGCTAATTACTTCCTCTATTATGTTATAAACCCTTCTAATACGTTCTTTCATATAGTTGATTACAAAGATGTCCAATCGCCTCTGGTGAATGTGAAATTCTCGTTTTCGAAGAATGTTTTTCTTCAAATATTCATTTATTATGAACAAATACGCAACGTTTTCTTATACTTACATTCAGATTAAAATCGGAATACTGATGACCATAGACTAAGCCGTAGCCTCCATCGTGTGTCGCCACTAATCACGAATAGTCTGTCCTGCTTATCCACACCCTCAAATTTTCCGCTGGCTTACTCGTGTCTTCACAGAAATATGAGAGAAAAATGGAACAAATGGATTGCGTTTGACAGCATACATCAGCTGACTGACACCGAAAGAATTAAGCGGTCTACGATCCAGCAAGTTTACGAGTGGGTGTACATCTTTTGAAACCTTTGACCTCATTACAGAGACTGGCTATTAATGCATAAAGAACCAGTAAATTATATAATCTGATCTCCCCCAACATCTTTCTTTGTTTGAAGCGATCAATACACTTACCTCAGTAAGGAAATAGGTTGTGAATACAACTCCTTCAATCATAGTAGGTTAATGAGTAAACACAAACAATAGTTTTAAGAAACTATTTTTTTGATAACCTATGAATAGTTCTAAATGTAAAATAATGAGCAAAGCTATCGACATACGTTAAAATGGAAATTCTTTTCTCTTTTGTGTCTGCAGTGTTCAGTGACAAGAACCACCGGCTCACCAATCTTGGGGTAGCCATTTTTTTATTTGGCTGCCTCAAAGACTGGAAGACCTGGGGGCATCTTAGGCGGTATTGCAACGGGCGGAGATGGTGCATTGAAGATGGGGAGCCCGATGTGAGCGACTTGACCTTTCCTTTGCCTGTAAGTATAATACACCTAAACTGGCAATTACATGCTTCTTCTCTTATATAATAAACCCTTATATTACATTATTTTACATAGTAGGTAAGAACAATGTCCAATCGGCCCTGGAAAATATGAAATGCTCATTTTCCTGTACAAATATTTATTTATTAAGAACAAATATACAATATTTTACTATACTTATATTCAGATCAATCGCTATATATTCGAGAAATCAATTGCAAAATGTCTCGTCCTAAAGACTGGAATTTAGTGCACGTTAATCCTATCCAAAAAGGCGGTGTCAAAGACAACCCTGATAATAACAGGCCGGTTTCATTTACATCATTATCATACAAAATACATGAGCATATAATATTTAGCTCTCTTATGCTTTACTTAAATGAATGTTCATATCCTTGCGGATACAATGATGGATTACAGGGTGGATGCCGCACAGTGGTCCAGACTGAGGTGAAAACCAGCTCAAAAGTAATTTTTATCAATTGAACCAATTTCAACAAATTAATAGAGATTGGAGACACAAACGATTCGATCACTACATGGAGACCCCATCAGCCATAGGTAATGAGGTATTCTGACAAAAAATTGGACGAGTTGCAGAATTTGCCGAGCCAACTGGTACACGATGCTGTGTGACAACCACGAGGAACAACACTGTGCTTGACCTACTTTGTTGATGAACGTCGAGACAGACATTCAAACTTATGCAGAACATTACACTTTTTCCTTTTTTTTTAATGATGAATATGTATCAAGTATCTTTGTTTAAGCATTCCTTCGCCATTATAGCTTATCCCAAAATACATAAACAAAATTATAGATGTAGCACTACAAAGTTTTCCCCATGTGTCCACAGCCTGTAATCAAATCTAAAAGGCAGAGTACAGCAGAGAGCAGCCAGTTTCCTTAATCACAAGTACGAACATATGGAAAGCATCACATCAATATTGCAGGACTTAAAATGGAGATCTCTGGAAGACCGTAGAAATAACCCAATGTTAATGCTCCAAGAGAAATACAGATCAGAATATCTAGCACAGGATGTAGTGGGAGTAATTGAGCTCCAATGTACAAAGGTAGAAACGATCATGGCGATAGGAAACGTGAGATCGATTGTAGGACGGAAAATTACGAAGGATCATTCTTTATGAAAAAATACCAGACAATAGCAGGGAAGACAAATCTGCGAGAAATAACTGTTAAGTTGACCTCGGTGCAGTGCACCCCCTACCACCCACCAATATGGTGAATTTCAGTGTAACATGCATATGTAGTTCATTTGGGTCCAGAATTGTGGCTGCTCCAGGAGACGAACTCAGATAAATCTCCGTCGCCTCTCCTAAATAGGGAATACGACTTGTATTTCAATCCGCCTATGACACGGCAGTCCACAACTATGAACAACTGGAGAAAGTTTTTTAGCATGTTGGGAAAAGATATAATTTTTCCCAGTTATGTGCAGTACAATCCATTGACACATCCCTAGTGTACAGCTGCCTTTGCTTGCTAAATGCATACTTACCACATTATGCACACATGGCAGAGGCGGTCATCATGGCCATGGAAATTGTTGTTGTATCGATCGATCGTTCAATATATTCCATCCACATCATCCTGGATTGGGTTGTACGAAAGTGACACTAGTTCATAGGAATAATTTCTCTGGTTTATCGATGGGGAACTTTCAGATGATGGCAATTTATAAAATCAAGTATATTTTTTGCTTTAATCAAAATATGGTTTTATATATCATAATAGATAATTTAAAGGTGAAACTAAATATAGAGTTAGTTCACATTGTAATTAACAAATGAACTGCGTCACGAAGGCCAAAATACATAAGTTTTTTATTTCATATGGATAGTTAGTAAATCGGAATGCCGATAACCATAGAGCAAGCCGTGGCTTCCATCGTGGGCGTCCATAATAACGGATTCCGCATCCGGTGCAGCCCCAATCACTACATATATCGTGACCGCTACAAACGCTGTGAATCTTCTATTATATCGTTTCCAAGGACGGTGTATGGGAAACAGTTCTTTCGTCTTTCTATAGAGACAATAATTATTATTTATATTTCTTTCTGACAATGGAAAATCAAAGAATAACAAACTCCAGCATCAATTACAAAAACACCAGAAAAATAGCATTGCAAAGCATTTTAATGCTCTTTAAAGCACATTGAGGAAAATCTATCAGATTAAACAAAGTAAACTTATGTTTACCGAAAAATCAGTTAAATACAGCGAAAAGGATTCTAATGTTGGGCGAAACATGGGTAACGAATAGGTGGAAGCTTGCTGTGGACGAGCTGTCATGACACATAAATCGCAAGTAAAGAGTAAAGAATTTCTTAGATAAACAATCTTGCGTAAGAATTGGTCATGCTCCCTTTCCCTCTAAGGGGGTTATTTACAGGTGCCTTTGGCTTAGCTACCTAATGTCCCATATGAAAAGATGTTCTTTGAGATATTTTCATCTGACAAGCCATGTGTTTCTATGTAAAATAAAACGCATACGTATTTTTGTTTTTTAGTTTCAGTATCTTTGTTTAGATTAAATATTAATCATCATCCTTAAGAAAGCGGGGTTTAGGAGGCGGAGCCCACATTGCAAAATAAAATGTTCATTTCTGTTTCATTTTTAGTATTTTTACTCCCCGCCCCCTACTTCATACGATTTTTTTATTTTAAATAAAACAACAACGTTTTTAATGTTTATTTTTTAATAATTTTCCATTAAGACAACCTTTACGGCAAAGGATCTGTTATTTGCGAAACTAAATGGTATAAACTTATACTCGGTACTCGAAAATTTCTTCGCCGAATAAATTCTCCTATGTAGATGTTTAGGCGACTTCTTTTTGTTCCAAATTCTTTCTTATGGCGCACCTTAAACTTCTGCCATGTGCTTTCAACAGTTTGCGTGTGTATCACTTTATTGTGTTGGTTCACAAAATTTTCGCTGTGATTCAATTTCCTGTGTTTGTATTTGGAAGGAAGTGAATTTATCCTTTAGTAAGCTTTCCAGCAATCCGATATTGTTTTAGTTCCGGGAAGAACGTACTTTTCAATTAATGGTAGTAAAGTATCGACGTTTCCTTTTATGCTTTTTCGAGAACACATTTCTGCGTTCCTCTTTCATTCAGAAAACCCACCGTTGATCAATGACAACAAGTCCTCGATTGCATTTCCTCTTCGTAATGACTGTCCCATCTATTTCCACTATTTCTCCAGGTCCTTCAAGAGTTTGTTCGTCATTCAAAAAATATAGGCAACAAATATCTCTGAAGAAGTTTTTAGAATCAACATTATTGTTTTGACTTACAGTTGATCCGTCACATTTACGCATGTCAAACGTTATTTCCGCTACGTTGTGCGTTTTTCTAGTGCAATAGTAGGTTAAGTGAAGTACTTCTTTCGTTGTTATTTTTACGCCCTCAAAAAAGGATCTCTTCATAAATCCTTCAGTTGTGTTACAATGGTTGCATTTCCAACTGATTTTTTAAAATTTTCATCTGGTAAGCCTAGTGATCACCATTACTTTTTTATGCTATGTACAGATATTCTTGGTTATTGTTGTCAACGAATACAATATTCGTTGTAGCTGAAGTAAACAAGATCTAATATAAATAGGTTTTATTTTCATTCGTACGCCTGGTGCACATAGTAAATGAAAGAAGATGGATTATTCGCGACGAAGAAGTGAACTTAAACACGTTTAGTTTCGTCACGTATACGTACACTCACCTTTTGCAAGTAACGAGAAATAAATAATTTACAAAAAAGGAATGAACGTGAACGTCAAAATTACTATTGCTCATCTCAAGTGAGGTATGTACGATTTAAATAATTTAATTGTCGACCGTTCTATTACCTACGGATTATAAAATAAATCGGCAAATCACAAATTCTATATTTCCTTGACATCGCTTATGATATATCCTTTAGCAGTTGATAGACTAAGCCGTTATAATTTATCTATTTTTCTAAATTGATTACTTCAAACAATGGAGGCTTTTTTACCTTTGTCGTCCAGCGGGACACCTCTGTTGGCCGTTCCCGTGGAAACCACACCATTCGGGACTAGTTCATTCTTGTTCAAGATCTCTGAACGAAAGATGGATAAAATGAGCAGTCAAGTATGTGAATTGTTTTCCGCTTAATCTTATAAATTGTACAACCTTTTTCCTAAACTTAAACTTAAACCTGCTTTCTACTCTCAGGTTACATTTTCCAAATTATTTCTTAACGCTAAAGACCCAATACAGTTGTCATTAAGAAGTGGTGTATATAAACTTGCTTGTGATGATTGCGGAGCGGTCTAGATAGGCCAAACGGGGAGGAGTTTTGACAAGAGGATTAAGGTGCATAAGCGATACTTCCGTTTAAATAATTTGAATTCTCTATTTGAGAAACATCTTTTAAGCCTACCTTCAACCCTAAATTCCTCCACTTTGAAATTTAAGTTCCTTTGGGAAGTTCTTAGACTGTGCCGGGTCAGGAGGAGACGGTGGTCCGTAGAGGATGGAGTCCCAGTGGCCCACAATTTCTCAGCTAGAGATAATTATTTGTGAAGACTCGCTTCCCTTAAATGAACACCTTTCCCACAATCATTTGCCTCTGTTTAGCTTACCGTATATTTTCTAAATACTCTGTATCCAACCCCCACTTGGATTTTTCCTATCTAAACCTTTCCAAGTATATTTTTCTGACTTAATGTTAACTGCGTCCGTCGATGATCGACTTCATCTTTCGAAACATTCGACCTCAGTACAAACACTAGCTATTAATGCACACAGAACCAGTAAATTATATAAACTCATCTTCTACAACAGCTTTCTTAGCTTGAAACGATCAAAACATTTACCTTCGTAAGGAAATAGGTCGTGAATACAACTGCTCCGATCAAAATAGGTTAATGATAATAATATAAACGATAGTTTTAAGAAATTCTTTATTTGGTAATCTATGGATAGTTTTAAATGTATAAAAAAGAGCAAAGCTGTCGACGTACGTTAAATTTGAAATTCTTTTGTCATTAGCGTCTGCAGTTTTCCTCGCAGCAATTGGGTTTGCTATTTTCATTGTGAGCTGCCTCCTATGTAAGCTCGTTTGGGAAGTTCATAGACTGTGCCGGGTCAGGAGGAGACGGTGGTCCGTAGAGGATGGAGTCCCAGTGACCCACAATTTCTCAGCTAGAGATAATTATTTGTGAAGACTCGCTTCCCTTAAATGAACACCTTTCCCACAATCATTTGCCTCTATTTAGCTTACCGTATATTTTCTAAATACTCTGTATCCTATCCGTTTATTCAATTACCTTCCATCCATTCGTTTTCTTTGTAACCCCTCCCCCCGCCTTTTCTCCTATATATTGGAACGACTTTTATATTTTATCACCTGATGATGCCACGAACGTTGTGAAACGGGTCGTGCATAATAATTTTGTGGATTTGACTAACATAAGTTCTTTCTTCTTCTCGGTGAGTCAATTTCACAGGGTTGAGCCTTATTGATACTTTTCCTTCATATTCATCTGTTTCCTTCTATTAGGTACACACCTTTAACCAAGCTTCCATCCTATTCTTCTTCTTAGTATCCACTACCTTGATTTTTCATCCTATCTGACCGTATTATCTTCAGCATTCGTCTAAAATGACCACATTTTATACACATTATCTTGCGGACGTTATCGTTAATATTCACAATTGGCAGGAGATACATTCAGAAAATGAGAGGATGTGGATTTACCCTCAATAATTGCTTGGATGGAGAAAAGTGATGAATGATCGACTTGAGAAGAAATATTGGCCTTTGGAGAAACTACAAAATCGTATTTGGCGCAATGGAAGTCCTTGAGGCTGAAGGATGGGTTGCTGTTACGAATCTGGGAGTCTCCCGATGGGAAGACCCAGATAGAGCAAATCACGATCCCTAGGTCAATGGTTGAAGACATGTTGAATGAATTACATGCAGGATGTAGCAAAGGACAGTTTGGAGTAGCCAATACATTAAGAAAGGTGCAGGAGTATCTATTGGCCCGACGAGTAAGGGTCTGCAGTTGCGCACTCGCAGATCTATGAGGAAATATAATGTGGGGTGACCATTTGAGTGAGTAGCCGTTGATATCGTAGGTCCATTTCCAATTACTAACAAGGGTAACCGATATTTAGTAGTTGCTATTGATTATTTCATGAAATGGCCTGTGATAGCAGGACCCAATCAGGAGGCTCCGACTATAGCAGAAGCACTGGTGACAACTATGTTCTGCCACTATGGTGTCTCTTTTGAACTACATTCAGACCAGAGACGACAGTTTGAATCCCAAATTTTCTCTGTGGTATGCAAGCTGTTGCGTATCAAGAAAACGCACATGATACCATTACATCTGCAGTCCGAAGGTCGAACGTTTTAACAGGATGCTCGAGACCAATCTACGGATGCATGTCAACGAGCACCAGATGGACTGGCACCACCACATACCTTTCCTGCTCACAGCATACAGATTATCCATACATGAAACTACCGGGAGAAGTCCAGCATCCTTGGTATTTGTACAGACATCTGACTACCTGCAGATCTAATATTTGGATTGTCACCAGGCCAGCCTATATCCACTTCGGATTACGCGAGGGACTTAGAGGAACGGATCTATACAGCCCACACTTATGTGCGAAGAAGATTGAAAAAGGAGAGCGATCGCATGGAGGCCAGGTACGACCAGCTGGCAAACAGCGGAGGTTTCAGTGAGGGCGATCAGGTATTGCTATTCAACCTATCCCGAAGGAAGGGTCGATCCCCAAAACTACTGAGGGATTGGGAGAGGCCATACACCGTTATGAAGAGGATCAACGACCTGACAGCGTCAGCAACCCGTGACCCCCAACTAAACCAATAATCCTCTGGGAAACATTAACGAGGAGCCATTAGTACCAGCTGGTATGGCAGCCTCCTCTTCTCCCACCAGGCCGCAACGGATCCATTCTCCATCATTGTTTTCTGAAGACCCACGGTTTCAACAAGCCATGGAACGCATAGAAACTTTGTCACAACAGATGTCCGTCTTTTTGGACACGAGGTCTTCACACAATAGCACCACCGCCTCCGCGGTCCTGGTGCCTCCCCTGCTTTTCTGAGCTAGTCTTCGTAAAGCGGATCCAGTAACATCTGACTTACCCCCGGACTCTGAAGTCCTTCAGCTAGCGGGCTTGGTAGCCACCGCAGTCTCTTCCAACAAATTTCTTGCCCGTGACCTGCATGAGGCGACGCTACTACTTAATCTTGCCTCCACATGGGAACAACTACCACTACCAGCCAAGGCCTATCTGTACCAGCGCCTTCGAGTTTTGGGGGTCGCAGCCCGGCATGGCTGGGAGGTGGCGGCCCGTCTCACGACTCCAGCCGACGATGAGCTGCTGCATATCCCACCTGGAATTTTACCAGCTCCCAGGCCCCAGGTAGTGGTTGTGAACCAGCAACCGTCTACGTCCGGCCTATTTTACCCCCGAACCCACGGGGGGATGGAAGAGGTAGTTCGGCCAGAAATCTTCCTCACATTTTCCCACACCTCAGAGACTGGGGTGGAACTTGTAATGCTCGATACATATTTCCTCCAAGATTCCTTCTTACATTTCCTGATTATCCTGCGTGCCAATGCCTTCAATCTCAGGTACCGCAACATATTCCCTTCCGTGGGATTAGCACGAAGGAAGCGAAACGCCCGTCGCTTGTCAAGGATCGCCTCATGGCATTCCTCGCTCCACCATGGAACTGGGACACGCTTTAGTCGGGAGTGGGATTTTGGAATGCTTACATTAGCTGCCTCTATTAGGGCTTCTGTGAAATGACTGACGTGCTCGTCTACCAAGGGAAACCACTCCTTCGTGAGTTGTACGGCACCTGGAAACTTGCACCAATCTGCTTTTTTTATGGCCCACTTGGGGCAACGCATCTCCGAAACGCTGGCAGATAAGCATTTTAGGATAATCGGGAAATGATCACTGCGACATAGATCTTCGTACACCTCCCACTCAAACAATGGAGAGACCGTGCTAGAGCAGATAGTTAGGTCGATAGAAGTAAATGACCTACTACTAGCACTGAAGTGTGTGATGCTGCCATCATTGAGTATAACCAGATCCAGGCTAGAGAATACCTCAGACAGGCGACGTCCCCTGGGATCAGTCCTCTCTGACCCCCATTCTGAATTATGGGCATTAAAATCGCCCATAAGGATGAAGGGGTGGCAGTTGATCTATAAGGTCAAGGATTGACCTCATTGTGATGGTCTCATTAGGGGGCAAATAGATCGAGCAGATGGTCACCAGCTGAGGGAGGGCAACTTTAACTGAAACAACCTGCAGCTGTGTTAAGAGTTACCTCCTTCGAGTATCTCGAGTTATGAACCAACACAGCAACTCCTCCATGAGCTTGCTGGGCACTCACAAGGTCTTTCTTATACAAGGAGTACCCTCTGAGTGTGACTGTGTCAGTTTCCCTGAACCGTGTTTCCTGAAAGGAAACACATGTTGGCGATAACTCAGATAGGAGTATACGAAGTTCAGGCAGGTGGTATCGAAAGCCATTACAATTCCACTGAATTATTTTGTCCATTTTCTGAGGGTGAGATTAGAGGATTACCTTTTAATTGTTAATTTTTTCTGGCCTTTCCCCCTTCCTGGCGTCTTGAGGAATTTGACGCTGCTATCTGACAAGTAGTCCATATCCAAATCTTCCTGACTAGATATGGACGGCTTCAGCGGCTTTGTATTTAATTTTACAGGGGATTTACCCCATTTTTTTAGACCCTTTTAGGAGCTACTGGAGACTTGCTCATTTCCACTTCCATAGGGCTCTCATGCTTTTGTTTTTTTATTATAATTTCTTTTATTTTCTTTTCATCCTTTTCCTCACTTCCCACTTTTTTTATAGGTTCTACCTCGTCTGTCTGGGTAGCGATGGTACTCTTCTCGATAGGAGTAGCTGCCAAGGATGCAAAAGACCTTGAGAAAACTGGAGCAACAAGAGTTCTATATTTTTTCTGTGCCTCAAAGTAAGACAGTTTCTCAAGCGTCTTAAGCTCCATTACCTTCTTTTCTTTCATTAATTTTGGGCAGTCCCGAGAGAATGCCGGATGAGGACCTTCGCAGTTCGCACATGACACCGTCGCTGCGCATTCTGCTCCATCATGCTTATCCCGATTACATCGAGGGCAGACTGCTTTGCCCTTGCAACATGGAGCAGTGTGCCCAAACTTCTGGCACTGGAAACAGAGCATAGGGTTTGGTATATATGGCCGAACTGCACACGCCTCATAACCAATCATGACCTTCTCTGGTAGCTTCTTGAAGGAGAACGTAAGGACCATCGAGTTAGTATTGACTACCTCACCGTTTCTCTTTGTTGTAAATCTCCTGCAGTCAATGACCCCCTGAGAGGCCATCTCCCGCTTATACTCCTTGATTTCTACATATAGAAGGTCATAGTTGGATATGACCCCTTGACAGGTGTTGAGGGTTTTATGGGTCTCAACAGTTACCGGCATGTCTCCCAGCATTGAGATGTTTAAAATCTTTCTGCTTTGGGTCTCGTTCATGGTGGTAATAAGAAGAGTACCATTCCTATGTTTTTTAACCGGTTCTAAAGATCCAGGCACCTGTACTGACAATGACTTATATATAAAGGGAGACACTTTTGTGAAGGTCTCACCTTCAGTTGAACACTTCATGAGTAAGTACTTTGTACATTTCTTTTGATAATCTCCCCCATCCAAGTCCGGACGGGATCTTTTTGGTGGTTGAGAAAGCTTTTCTGCCATCCAAAATAATTTGTAATCATCTCCTGGTCTCCCCACCCACCACGGAGCCACAAATGGGACGCCGCACCACAAACTGATGCAGACACCAGGGCTAACCAGAGAGATATAGCACCTCCGACATGGTTGTCTGCTTCAGGTCAGATCTTCAGTGCATGGGGTCTCCAAACCCATACACTTTTGACCCCCCTACACAGACCCCCACTGCCTTGGCACTCGCCAACCAAAACGTCAAAACGTGACGGCAAGCCGATTAATCGGGTGTGCCTAGTACCCGACTCCAGTTTACAGTGAATTAGAGGCTAAAGTGGTGTGTTGCTCCCTGTACCTCTCTTGGGCATCCGACACCCAGACAGGATCCAGGAAGCTCAACCACCAGGTACCTCTTCTCCCCCTTATGGGTCTCCACGCACAGCAAACACGTGGGTGGGTCAATAGCCAGATGACGTGGCTGGACTCAGACAGCAGATCCACATACTGTCTGGACACTACCCAAAGCAAAAAATTGGTTTATTAACGAGGTTGTCTCCTCGCCCATTGGTCGCCTCTTACGACGAGAGGGGCTGTGGGAGTATTCTCAATCCCCCTACCCGCAGGGGAGTAAGTCCTCGGTGTTAACGATATTAAAGTAAGTTCCAATATTAACAGACATATCATTGTCCATAAAATTGAACGGATTAGCAAAGAATGTTATTATGGGTTCTACTTCTGACTACTGACAAAACCTAAAGTTAAACTCCTTCAGAAGAGTTTCAATGTGTTGCGAAAATGGTTGTGATAACATTTTCATTAGTCAGACTCTCAATAATATATTTTAAATTCGGGAAATGTGATCATGAAATTCCTCTCTAGGTGAGACTTCTACAATGCCAATTTACATTTGAATGCATCTACTGCACTTATCATTTTTGCAATGTGTTGATTTTTCCCTTGCATCTCCATATTCAGTTCCTTCAATTTTATAGTTATATCAACAAGAAATCCGAAATACATCAACCAAACTTTGTCATCCAACTGTGCATAATATGCATTTCTTGACATGAGAAATTCCTTTACCTCCTTGATGAGATTTATAAACCTCACAAGTATTTTGCCTCTGCTCAGCCATCTAACTTCGATATGTAAAAGGAGATCATCGAATTTGGCATCTTCACCTTGTAAAAGCAGTTTAAACAATCTGTTGCATTGGTACGGCTCTTATGGAATTTATTATTTTTGTTATTGTTTTCATGACATATTGAAAAGGAAAGAACTTTTGCACATCACATTTCTTGTTGCATAATGCAGTGATTTGAAATAAATTTTGGAAAGAGAGGGTCTTCTTTACATAGCGCAATAAATCCATTTTTACAAGCTGTCATCGAAAATGCACCATCTGTAGTAATTGCGGTCAACTACATTAATGGTATATTACTTTCTTGGACATATTTTTTAAAAGCTAAAAAATGTTTTCCTCTTGTTCGTCCCTTTAATGGAAGAATTTTAAGAAATTCTTCCTTTCCTGAAAAATCATCAAACACCATCTTCACAACCATAGCCAATTGAGAAGTGTCTGATATGTCTGTTGACTCATCCAGTTGCATCGAGAAGAAAAAATATATTTTTGGAAATCATTTGCCAACTCTTTCTCCATATTGGTTGCAATAACTTCAATTCTTCTTGTAACTGTTCTTGCTGATAACTGAATCATGTTGATTGCCGAGGTAATTTCATTTTTATTTTTAAAATCTTGGAAAGTGAGTCAGCAATTGCTAACATGGCTTCTTTTACAATCTTGCCATCTTCAAAAGGCTTTTTCCTCTTGGCCAACAAATGCAAAATTTTAAGTGATTCAATCGTTGCTCTTTTTGATTGCTGTACTGGTCTGGTAAAAATGCTCTGCTGTTTAGTTTAAATAGATTTCATATCAGAAATTTTCTTCTTCCTGATCTCAGAGTTTAACGGATAACTAGTATTAAAATTTGTGTGGACCGTATTAAACTGTCTTTCAACATTACTTTACTTTGAAAGTGCGACACAAGCATTGCACAATAAACAAACACTTTCCTTTCAAATCAATAAAACAGAATTGTTATTCCCAATCAACATTGAAGTAATAAGTCCTTTAGCTCTCAATACTCATAATGGGGATGAAATTTTCTACAAATGAATTAATAAACACAACACACTGAATATCGGGAAAATATCAGAAATATTGTGAACTGTTAGTCAATTTAAATTGATTTATGTTTAACCAATGAAGAGGGAAATGAGCTATCACTGGCTGATATTGTAAGAGATGAAGAAAAATCTCCCAAACCCTGTACTTTGTATACTAAGCAAAGAATGGAACTCCGAAACCAACGACTCACAACAATAACTCGAGCCAAGTTATGTTACAAGACGGAGGACAGTACTCCGAAACCAATGACTCACAACAATAACTCGAGCCAAGTTATGTTACAAGACGGAGGACAGAACTCCGAAACCAATGACTCACAACAATAACTCGAGCCAAGTTGTTACAAGACGGAGGACAGAACTCCGAAACCAATGACTCACAACAATAACTCGAGCCAAGTTATGCTACAAGACAGGACAGAACCGAAACCAATGACTTTTGACAAGAACCTGGGAGTTTCACACAACATAGGGAAATAGTTTTCCCATATCGAGCCCCTACCTCCAAATAGCCTGAACTGGCTATCGGAGCTATGGTACACGACGGGTTGAGAACAAGGATCTCAGTTAGCCTTGCACCCGTAATAGCGATTGAAGGCGAGAGTACACCTTCACCTAGCATAAACTAGGGGTGGAGAATTCTCTATCTTTTCGTACGAGAATGTTTGTATGAATTGTCACCACAGGCACGGCAATCACACAAACACGATAGCGGCTTCTCCTACTCTCGGCGAGTAATCTCCGAAAAACTCTGTGAAGGATGTATTTATACTAGGGCAGGGTAGGGAGAAGGGTTACAAAGTTGTATTCTTCATCTTGTTCAGCAATTTATTGGTCCTCTGAGAGTTTTCCATAATTGTTTAACTTGAGTTCCCTTTTTGGCTGGCGGGCGACACACAAATGTCTTGTGGGCGCCATGGAACCCGCGGTCACCGTGTTGCTCACCTCTGCCCTATTCCATTCGAAAATACATCTTGTAGGATTCCTTGGGCTTTGATGGAGAAAAATCCAAAAATCCTCGAGTGACAGTATAAATAGAAACATGATGCCTCAAGAAGCAAACAATATTTATGGCATCATGTTGCACTGAAGAAACAAGAACATATCTTGTATCTAAACTACACTATGAATCCTTGTCACATGCCTCGGCTCCAAATTTATAAATATTTTGCAACATGTATAATGCTAACACAATTCATGATATTAATATATGCATTACAAAATATAACAAAAAAAATTAAAAACAAATATAAAAAGTAAATGAAAATTAGGTTGCAAATAATATAAAACCTCAAATATAGATAATACATTAAAATGGTAAATCAAATTACAATTAACATCTTTATCAGACTAATATATACACTTATGAACACATTTCAGTATCCAATCCAATAACTACATTTTGATTACAAATACTGACTGAATTACAAGAACAAGTAGGCAAGTTTGCAGAAAAAAACTGCACAAGAAATTGGAGTGGCGCTTACAGTTTCATGGGTCTCATTAAATAATTTCCAAAATATTTTCCACCATCAAAACAGACATGGGCAAGTCATTGTCATTGAGGAATGACATTACTGTAAAATATTCTAAACATGCATTGAAGCATACAGGTTATACATCTACATTGCTTTACAAATTTTGCCATAAATTGCAGTCACTATATTTACCATTGCATAAAAATTAAATACAAATACTATTTCACAAAAATGTTAACAGCATTGAATGTACAGCATAAAAAAATAATTTTGAATCCATTGTTTCTTATAAAATAATTAAGAATCAATGCACAAAATGAAATACCACAGAAATTTTAAAAATACTGAATTACTTTAATCCACAACAACAGAGAAATAAAAGGTCTATACTGCAAAACTCATAATGATATCCAACATACTTCTTTTACAATCAAATCTATAAAAAACATTGCAACACAAATCATATAATTGAATAATAAAAAAATACTAATGAACACAAAGCCCACATCCACTGACGTAAATAATTCCCATAAATTTTGAAGTGTATCGATGGACAAAAATCAAGAAGGCTCAAGTACAAAAATTACATGGAAACAGAGTACGATCAGAAAAAAAGAAGACGATGCCAGAAGCCAATGGTACTTCCAGCTTAATGTAGAACTTTTGAAGGCTCTGGCACATTGTTATATTTTCTGTAAAATCTCAACCATGAAACCTTGTTGCTAAACCTTCAGCATCAAACCTTATAAACCAATGTTTTAACATAGAAGGCCAACACAATTCATGAAAAGTATTACATGCATTTTTAAGAAAATATAAAAATAAATATAATAAATGACTGTAAATGTGCCAATAACCAATATAAAACCACCATCAATATAGATAATATACTAAAATGGTAATTATAACTGCACATACCATCTTTATCAGATAGTATACACTCTCTTAAACAGGTATTTAAACCAATAAAATATTTTACAAAAAGAAAGGTTTACAGAATTTATAAGCATTGAACATACATAAACTTGCTTACAATCCATCATTTCTTCCATGAAAATCACCTTTTTGACTAAAAATACTAATCATCAATGCACAAAATGATGAAGTACTTAGGATATTAAAACAATTTGAATTCAAAGAACTGAAAAAACATTGAATATTGTCTATGCTGGAAATACTACCAAACACATGTTAACAATCTATTCAAAGAGCATGTGAATAACAAATACATCTTTAATCGTTTGATATCATTACATCAAATAGACAAAAAATAACAATGAACACAAAGCCCATGTTGGCCATCATGAATAACTCCCGTAACTTTTAAAAAGTACATTAATACAAACTTGAGGTATGACCAAGTACTACAGTTAAATATACATATGAATCACATACAGTGCATTGATTATAAATGCCTGCAACAATCAATTCCCAATTCAATTTTAAAATATCGTTATAAATAATAAAATTACTATAATTATCAAGATTGCAAATTATATCGATGCAACATAGGTCTAGTGCATTCATTGCAGATAGCCTGTACCACAAACCCAATCCATTTACTTTTAATACATTTAACAGACAACAAATCCTCTTTCCTTGATTTAAACATTTTCTTAGATACGCTACCTTCACAGGCAAATTACTTTGGATTAGGAAGTCAACTTTCACAAGAAAAATTAAATAAATTTTACCAAATTTTAATAAAATCCAAAGTGAACCATTGCAAGACAATTCCAATAATAATTTCAAACATTAGCACCTCATTAAAATATTGTACCATTCCTTAAAATTGCCTTAAATGCAAAAAAACAGAATTGTAAAAATGTCAAAACTTTGTAAATGATATTAAAAATCAACCATAAACATTTTCAGCAATCAACACAGCAAGAAAAATCAATCACTTGATTACTAACATCTGTAGTATAAATTAAACACAGCATCTCAATAAGATTATCATATCTTCTTACAAAAAGCAGACTTGGAGCACTTCAACACCATCAAAATACATAATAAGGATTGCCAAACAAGATTAACTACTATGACCTTTATATTTTACATCCAAGTTATTTTTTAAATAGTTACTATGGAGATCAACATGGCATTTCACAATACATTACCAAATTATACAATTGCATCACTCTCGTTAATTATACAACTAGCTGACAGTTTGAAAAATATGACTAAGAGCTAAAATGATGAATTAAAATACAATCGGTGCATATTTCCGTCATTACAAAGTAGTTCCTCAAACACAAACCAAAGATGTGAATGGCATGGCATTTACACTACCAAGTGCAACAATAAGCGAGAAAATGACGTCGGTACACAAAAAATGATTTGCTGGCTCCAAAATCTGACAATAGAAAAACTTGATTATGGCATAAAATCAAATAAAAGGCTTCCATTTTGCAATCATATAAGATACCTAATGGATTTTTCTTCTTTTTTTATCATCACTACAAGACATTGCACTCCCGGAACAGTTCCGATATATGTACGTAGGTATTTCTTTGTCCAAGTGACGGTTATCACGACGATGCAAAGCCGCCAAACTGTTCGAAAAAACAACCGAAAAGTCGATATTCACAAAACAATCGAATTTCCAAAGGTTTTGTACTTCGACCATTAATAATTTATGGTCGAAGGTTTTGTACATAGTCATAGAGTAACTATATAGGTAAAGCGGGTTTTGTTTTTGCGCATGCCCCAACATTGGAAACAGGTGACCATATGACTTGAGGCACGCTGCCGAAGCATCCCGTACGTTGTGGTTGAGTTTTATGGTTTTGGTGTTGAGTTTTCATATATTGAGTTATTAAAGCACTCTATATTACGCAGTATGATTGCTTCTTGTGCATATAATTGCAAAGAAAGATATGTGAAAAGAGGACCGATTACATTCCATAGGTAAGTTTAATGAAAAAGATAAATGTCTGAGACGCGTAAGGATGAGATTCTTAAAATAAGTTGTATTGATGCAGTTTTCGGTTGTAATAGTGTTTGTCAACTTATTGGCTTTATGGCTAAATAATTTGCTTGTGTAATCAGGTACTTTTAATGGATAATCGTGTTTTTCTTTTAATATGTATTAATATAAGAACATGAAGTACGTACGAATAGTATATTGGGTCGAGTGAATAAAAAATAAGCAAATGCTTAAGATTTCCCTCACTTTTTAAGCAAATGCTTAATTTGGGGTGAATAAAAAAATAGCATTTGATTTTGCTAGAAAGAATAAGCATTTGCTTATTTTTAGGAATTTTCTTAAGCATTTGCTTAAAATTGTGAGAATAAAACCAAGCTTTTGCTTAATGCTTTAAGCATATGCTTAAACTTTTTTAAGTGAGGTAAAGGGTTTGCTAAAATATTTCCAGGTACTCAATTTTCATGATAATTGATCCTAAATATAAATATGGTAATTTATGGTGACACGAAAGGTTAAAAAATACGAGAAAAGTTTCAACAACCAACGGTTATAAAAATTTATATCGTTTCTCTGAAGAAAATGTTAAGTACCTATATTTCAAATCTGTTACTCGGAGAACATCAAGAGGGACGTGGCGGGGTCCTGTCTTCCAAACAGAAGATAGAAATATTTTTAAGGTACTTAAGTGATCCCGGATTTCAAATAGGAGTCGGGGAAGATCACATACAATGCATACCTGTATGTAATACAGAAAAATTTGTGGCGTCCAAAATCACTACAAAGGCAAATGACTGGATAAAATTACTATAACTAATTGAATAAAAAACACCCATGATTTGTGATATTATCGAATTCAGTTATAAAAGAAATAGTTTTAAAAAATTATTAATTAACTTTTAAAAAAATATTACTCAATATATTTACGTTTTTAGTTTGAAATTCAACTATGTAAAACTTTAAATGTAAACAAAAACAATTGAAGGAAGAGTTGCAAAGAGCTTTCTTCCGTAAAATTTAAGCATTTGCTTAAAACTGAGTAGCAAATGCTTATAAGCTAAAGCAAACTTTTTTTCACTCAATTTGAAGCATTTGCTTATGGTTTTAGCATTTGCTTATGCTTTTACCAAATGCTTTTGCTTTTACTGTTTGCTTTAAGTATTTGCTTAATTTTTATTCACTCGACCCATTATCTTGCCGAGAAATATTTACTTAATTTTGTGCTTATAATTCCGCATTTAAAATATTTTAAGTGTATCATAATTTAATTAATATCTTTCCGGCTTTTTTAAACGCATTTGTTAATGTGTAAAAAACATAACCCACATGCTACGCAGATGAGTACTTGGAAATGTATTTATTATTGAAGATGTCGAGTCGTTTATTTATGAAGTTATTATTTTATAAAACTTTCGTATAAATACCAACGAAGTTTTTAAAGTTTCAATGTGGCTTCAAGGATGGAGTTATGATAATAGTAATTAAATATGCTGGTATACACCATACGTGGGAAATTGTGTTAACAGGGATGTTAAAGAAATTGCTGCCAAGGATTTTTTGTCGTTTGCTATATACTTACCGTTTTTGTGAGATTTTATATTATTCGATTTTTCCAAGTTCTTCAACCATATTCCCATGATATTCTCCTAGAACCATTTGCTTTTGTTACAGAAGTGTAAGGTGACCAGACGCCCTCTTTCCAAGAGGACTGCCCTCTTTCCAAGAGGACTGCCCCCTTTCCAAGAGGACTGCCCCCTTTTTGGGGATTCTGCCCTCTAAAAATAATCTCTTCCGTTCTCTTTTTACGAATTTTGTTATTTCTGTGAACGATTTTATATAAAATTCATTAAGTATTAAATTTAATTTCCTCAAAAGGTATATGCCCGAATATAAGGCGAGGTTTTTTCCGAACATTGTCCCTCAAAAAAGAGGGGGTTGCCTTATATTCGAGTCCTTACAGTGTCTCATTCAATTATTTTTATTTTCTCATTACGAAAATGGGGGGTCGCCTTATTTTCCGGCATATACGGTAATTTATAATATAAATTAACCATTTATCAATATAAATTTACATAACGTCTTATGCTTTGATGTGAATTTCTAGCAAAAACTTTTAGCACTAAATTTTAACTGTCCTCTTTTCACGTGATAAAAATCTGGTCACCTTACTTAAGTGTTATTCAAGAGGCAATGAAATGTAAGAAATTATTACAATAAAAATTTTTGCCATAAAACATTGTTGATTTCTCTGTTCCATAGTAACTAGCAACTAATTATTAAAAGTGCATCATTTCATATTTTCAATTGTATTTTTTGTCTTTTACTAATTATTTGGTACAGTAAATTTATGTGATTTTTCTTATTAGTGTAATGTCACCTGATATGATTTATGGAAGATATGGAAAAATATTATTAGACTATTGCATTGCTATGTAGTGTTAAAAATGACAATGTCAAAGTTAAAATAAGATTGCATCAAAATATATTGGTTGACCATATTTCTTGTTAATAGCTTCTATTCATTTCTGTGTTGATATTAATGAATATTGCAGAAGAATATACGTATTCTTGTGATACTGAATAATACTCTGCATTCAAATAATTCATATACATCCCACAATTATAAAATTGGCAATACATAGGAACTAAATTTTATAAATCTAATTTCGGTAATTAAAATGAACTTATAATTTAATGTAATAAAAGTGTTAAATTCTACGGTTGTATAGAAATTTCCACCTAAAGAATTTAAAAACCTATTTTTTAGCCTACTTTCCAAAATGGAAATAGGCTTATAGTTTCGTCGTGTCTGTCAGTTCTTCCCTATTAACTTTTTGAACCAATGGACCGATTTCCATGACAATTGGTGGAAATCTCTTGCTACTGGAGCCGAGATCGCGAGGATAGTGTTCGTTGCAAAGATTGAAAAATCCCTGGTTCGATTACTATCCTTGCCGTTTGATTTACATTGGCAATTTGATATCCAACGTGCAGGTTAATTTTCTCTTGCACATTAAAATATCTTAGAATAGTAATCTCGGAGCGGAATCTACACTATTCTCTGAAGAAATTAATAAAAATTTTAATTTATATGGTAGAATGTTGCTTATTAATCGTATTTCTTCGAATTCCGCGTAAATACCGGCGTTTTTGATGTTTTTATAACATACGAGTGTTGCCATCGCAACGACTATTGTTGAATTCGGTATAGTAAGTAATTTTTCCCACGCAAATACGCATGATCAATTTAGTTTTCTGTTCGAATGGAGGTATATGTAATATTTTATAACGCTAAATAATGAAATTTGGGAACAATGAGCAACTCTTCCGCGATGATTTTAGAAATATGAAAACCAATGTAAGTATTAAATATTATGTGAAAAGAAGTATCATAAGTTCCGTTTGGATCATCTTGTTATTGTTATGGATTCAAACTGGAGCCAGGGCTGAGAGAATTCCCCGGTGTCTTTCTATTATTACAACAGAAGGGAAATTTTTAAATCTTCAAAAATATCAAATTATTTGGGGTTTTTTCTTCATCCCATTGTTTCATTTTAACCTTTTTAAGGAACAGAATCTATTTTAAAACTCCTTAATCCAAATACTTCTGCGGCATTGCATGTTTGAATGGACGACAAAATCCGTCCCTTGCCTCAAGTCACATGACTCGAGCTGAGGCATATGTTGGGGCAACTTTCTCTCCACTGTGCAGGCAGTAAGCGCGCTCTATGTACATCCTTACTCTATGTACATACTATACATATATCGCAACGTGAATCGACTTAAAATACATCCATCCCTCGGTTTACGAATTCTCGATTTTATGAAGAATGGATATTTATACCTATTTTTCTATTATGAACAACATTTTTTGATTTTACGTAGAAATTTTTCGCAAACCAAAGACGCGCTATGTCATGACGCGGAAGAGAAATTCATGTTTCACTAAACAAGGGATGGGCAAAGGACCACTCCGGGGGTGTACTCCATAGAGTAAGGATACTACATAAGGATATACCCTTACTCTATGGTTTACTTGGAGCAGCGGGGCAGCGGAGAGATTGGGAACAAAGTGGAAGAATGAGAGAGGTCGCAGGGAAGGAAGGCTGTGATTGTGTAAACGTACATTTACACATGGAAAACTATTAATGGAGTTTGGAAGAAGCTATTGCCCAATTATGTTCATGATTTTGAAGGTGTTGAGGTGACCATAAAACACATTTGAAAGGACCTCGTAGATCTGTCAAACAAAAGAGGTTTTGAAGGAGTAGACGACAATGATGTGGAAGATTTGTTACAATTGCACAGTGAAGAGCTAACCAATGAAGAGTTGATTCAACTCGATGCACATTTTCCCCAGAAAGAGCTAGAGCGGTGTTTCTCGACCTTTTTTTGCTCGTGGCCCACTTCAGATTTTCATTTACCTCTGGGGCCCCCCCCCACCCCTCATAGTCGCCGTTAGTTGGTAAAAAAGATACTTTATCAACTGCACTGTTTATTTATAAAAAATAATCCCTGTTTATAACATACATATTGTTTATTTATAATATACATATGAAATATGCTCCTAACAAAAAATATTTCCATAATATTATTGTCACTTTATTTAGTGAGATCCTTGCGGCTGATGAAAACTAGCAAGCTTTTGAATTTCTGGTTGCAGCGATGTTAGAGATAATTGAAGATCACCTCTCTTTACAATACCAAGACGGTTACGAGTTTTGGATTGCAGGTGAAGAACTAGACTAAACGCAGATTCAACCAAATAAAAAGTGGGAAATTCGATAAAAAACAACTTTGCCTTCTCCCAGAGTTGTGGAAACTTATTTGCAATTTCACTACTTATCCAGAAATTCTGTTTGCCGTTTTTGAATCTAGCTTGAGCTGTTATATCACTCTGCAACTCAACCAGACATTCTTGTAATGTGATGTCAACATCAACCGCATTTACACCAAACGGATTCACCACCCAATCTGGAATATTCATCTCTAGCAGGTCGCTGAACCGAAATTGCATATAACTGTACAAATTCTTCAAATGCTCAACATATACAGCAATATCATAATCTTGAATTTCTATGTCGAGAGTGGCCAGTGATGGAAATTGTATGAACTCACAACGTCCAATATTACTCCAAAATAACTTGAGTTTTCCAAGGAAAGCAGTAATGGCCTCTTTGCAAGATATAAGATTACAATTCTTTCCTTGTAACTGTTTGTTCAACAAATTCAGCTTTTCAAATATATCAGATAGATAAAATATGTCACATTTAGCAGCAACGATCTGTTCTCCAAGCTGCTTATCACTTAGAAATGGTACAACACTGTCTCAGAGTTCAGCAAAACACCAAAGACAATTACCTTTTGATAACCATCGGACCTCTATGCATTAGTAGACGTTCAAAATCTTCTTCATTTTCCTCACAAAGTTGTCAAAAAAGACGATCTTGAAGAGCACTTGTTTTGATGAAGTTGACAGCCTTTGTGCTTTAATATTTGATATATGTAAAAATGTATTGGAGTTAAAGTTGTAGAAAATTTAATTTTCTACTGGCACCCCATAAACCCGGTTCTTCTTTATTTTTACTTATTCATCATTTACCAGGATTATGTAAGCTGAGAGCAAAAATCACAATTGAATATCTTGAAATTTTATCTTCATAAAATTCAGAAAATATCTCATTTTCTATTTATAACCCAGTTTCTTGAAATATTTTAATTTTAGCGCTTTTCATTTGAGTTGGTGAGTCAGATTTCGGCCATACTCGGGACCGCTCATATGTCTCCGCTGCTAAGAGGTGGGGTAGTGCCTCCTTGCAGAAAGCTCATGCTAGACATTGCCAACTCTACACCAGAACACAACAAAACGTTTGACGGGCATTTAAAGGGAATTCGCAAATGTAGCATCACAGCACACTTGGACACGATGTTACCACTAGGGAGACTCAATGGAGAATGAGCTTTCGAATGCTTAGGTTACCCCTCCTTCTTTCCTATTGGTTCGCTCAGTGTCTCGGCCCCGTCTACTTTCTCTTTTACCTCCTCACTCGCCATCTCATTTGAAAAGCACTATAGTTCTGGAAAAATATTTTGCGAGTTATCCAACATTTCCAAATCTGCATAGATTTTATTCAGTAAATAAATGCACTAATGAAGTGATATTTTGTGTGCATTGTTTGATTTGATTTGCTTCATCAATGATGTGTTTATTAATTAATGTAGATATGAGCCCTTAATTTCAATGCGAATACATTGCAGCCACATAGGATATTTAATGCCATAGAAATAAAATGACTTGAAAATGGAATATTTTAATAACATTTAAATGGATCAATACAATTAAACACAACCCATGATGATGAATGCTATATGGCCTTAAAAAGATTGAGAATTTTACATGTATTACAGAATACTGCTGCTTTGGAATGATTAGTCTCATAATTTATCTTAATTAATTGGACATTAAGTATGGTTCAGAATGGAGGAATTGAAGCATTCTACACATGAAATGAAGAGGAAAAACTTCAGTAAATTCCAAGTGAATTATAAAATTTATTTTAAATGTTGTAATTATTTTTCTTAATGGAGAACATTAGCCATTATATTGCTATTATTTGCAGGTGATCGTAAAGAAGATTCTATGGAAGTCCTAATGTTGAAAATAAATACAAACCTGTAAGCTCTAGCAAACCAAATTAATTTTTTAAAAATTTCCCACATGACAGAATGGGAACGATTACCTGATAGAGCTATATAATTATTAGACATGGACAGCAAATAACTTACACATTGCATGCTACCAATTGTCTCTGAAGCATTGTGGTAATTTAAAAACACCAATCCATTTTTGCTTACATATCTGACACACTGTAAATATTATAATACAGCACATTTAATTTGCCAACAAAAATGTGCAAGTCCACATATTCATATGTTTAAATTCATCGCTGCACCCATATCATTCTATAATTGGTTAGGAAATGTTTATTGCCAACTTACATTAACCAATTAAAAGTACACTTGAGAAAAAATAAAAGTGTACTGTACTGCCTCACATGTACATGATATTGAGGAAAATCCATTTAACATCTTAGTCCCTCAAGCCAGTTGTAATTTTTGCACATGCAGGACCTATTTGCAGAAGTAAATTTTTTGAAAATCACTGTGCCCGCTACGTCTCATAAAATATTTTCAATCTTCATGAAATGGGAATACAATTTTATGAAAAATTGGCACATTATAGAATGGTGTATGATAAATTAATTGCATTATTTACATACATGCTCTCTGTGTTTTATTTTTAATTTATTCTCTTCTAATTTTGGTGGATTTCTAAAAGTGTAATTGTGTGTGATAAATTTTTAAGCAAGCTTCTAAACATAGGCCAACATCACAGTCTTGGCACAAATACATACACCATGTCTTTCCTCTTACCTTTAGCTGAACACACTACACATCTACTTTGAGGCTTAGATATTTTACCCATTGGTGGTAATCTTTTAATGAAGTACCTCTCAGCTTAATGGTGTGGTGATGGATTTAGAGATGGTTGTCTGGCACACTGACTCTGAAGTGCCCCCCATATTTTTCCGAGTAGTTGTATACAATTAGACAAAAACTAAGGTGGTCCATTTTATATTTCCCACCATTGTACACTACTAATTATTGGATTAACATTGCTTTGTAGAAAATAGTTTACATAAAATAGAGGTCAGATTTAAACAAGGTTTTGCTGGTGTATGTCCAAAAATACACAATAACAGACATTCGTTAGCTGTCAGATATACAATTTATTTGAAAAAAAATAAAAGTTTTCTACATTGATGACAGATTCACTTGAGTATGTATTCCTCTTCTTTCATTGGGATTAACTCACTATACTGATCTGCTTGACGTTGATGATCACATCTACTATTCCATATACAGATGTCGGAACATTGGAGGCCACTGGTCCCAAATCCTTTCATTATAAAAAGGGTGTAGGTCATCATTGAATCTCACTTAGATGCCGATCGCCAATCTATATATTAGATAGGGAACATTAGTTATTTGAACGATATTGCACAATATATTATAAACTATAATATTTGCCTATTTGTGGATTTACATGAAGAAAGCATTGAATTAAAATGAAGCCACTTCATATTCTCCTTCCTTCACCTCCCACTCTCCCTCTGATTCTCCCTCGCTCTCTCCTCAAAATTGTACCTCTCCCTCTCTCTTTCAGCGTGATGTCTTGCATATAGTTTTCCTGTTCTGTCTGTCTGTGTGAGACGCTGACGTGATCAATGGCACTTTTAACGCGTTTTTAACAAACTTCCCGATTAGGTGAAAGTTGATATTTCGCAAGAATGTTTGATTTAAATATAAAAATTAAATGAATAAAAATATGAGATTTGGAAATCGCCCCCCTGGAGTCGAACCCGCGTATATTTTCGTAAAATAACACGTAAAACGCGACTTTTTAAAGTGGAGGTTTTTATTATTTTGGAAATTAAAATTAGAAAAAATTGACGTACGATCTTCAAATAACTATATTTTAGGAAAATTAACGATGTTTCTTATTCTATTAATCCTTTTCCGCCCACCTTTCGAAATCATTAATATTAAACATTTAAATAGCATATTTTGGGAAAATATCTGTTTTTAAACGGAATGTTGCCTTGCTGACCACCGATCATTGTTAAACTTCGTGAATCAATTCTTGTCTCAACTCGCATACGTGTAATATATACGAGTGCATTGATTTCCTTAAATTATCGTAGGATTTTTCGTAAAATTACGCAATCCTAATATAGATATAGAGTAAGAGGGAGGGAGGGAGATCTGAGGGAAGGGATACAGAATGGAAGGTACATAGAGAGTAAGGAAGGTATACAATTTGAAAAGGATGGAAGGATAGAGATAAAGAGGGAGAGCTATGGATTGGGACAGGAGGGAATGAGAGAGGTGAGACAAAAGAGAGGGAGGGAGTATTATTATTTATTTATTATTATTACTTCATTTTTGACAAGGGTCTCATCATTTAGCTTATTTTACTGATTTTTTATATCGAAATCAAATAGATTTGGAGTACTTTTATCATAATCCCGTCATATTTGATGGGCAATTACGCTAGCACCTATATAAAATCTAAAGTGACCAGATTTCAGATCAGCCAATGCGGGACAAAGTTGATTTCAGGTTAAACAGTGCAGGACAAAAACCTTTACAGATTTGCGATTACGGGATAAAAATACTTTGTAAAGGAAAATTTATTGGTCCATTTACAAAGATTATAAACATATGTGTGGAAAAGTGGCACAAGAAAAATTTTATCTATATTTTGATAATAGGTTGAATGCATGAAGGAGAAGAACTTTGAGGGCCTTTCTACTCTCAGGTAGTTCCCGGGGGAGACAAAGTGCAAATTAGATTTCAATGTCCAGAATGGCATTGTCCAGCATCTGCGTGATTTAAGTTGTATTTTTGGAGTATTTCCCTCCACCTGTCGAGAATATCGGTTAAGGGACGAAAAGTGATTTAATTGTTAAATAAACCTGACAGTTTCTCTGTGAAGGCTTATGACATTACAACGAATTTTCAACTGCAGCGGAGATAAAGCGAAATCTCCCTGATAAACTTCTTGGGCAGTCTCATTTACGAATATACAAATTTATCCAAAACTGCGGCATTCACACTTCTGTCCTTCTCAACTACGTATTGAGACAGGATTTTATATATGCACTGCCAACAAAAATAACTGCCGCAATCGACTGAATGTCACACCAGGTGTGAGACTTATTCTCTCCCCTAACATTCCACGACTTGAGACGAGAAAAAACAAAATCACTTTTCACACTGCCCATAGGTATGTAATAATTCTCTCGTTTTATTTTTACATCACGTTGGCGTTTTTTCCCGAGCATCCGCGAAAGGTTTTCGGGCGAAAACGGATCCGCGGCAGAAAAAGTCTGGGAAACTCTTGAGTTTAAAAATCACACACTAACACTTTATTTTATAGATGGATGTAGATTAATAGAGGTATGGGTTATCAACACATTAATACCATTTATGCGCATGTAACTTTTTCTGCGGTTTTGTTGTTTTTGTAGCAGAAGGATTTCCCTCCAGTCAGCATAGAATGTAGTGAGACCAGATGTATATGTAGTATATGACAAAGTTTGTGCAATGTATATATTGTACCGATTTTTAGCCTAATGGAAATAGGCTTGTGGTTTCGTCGCTGTCTGTTTATCCCCCCCCCCTATTAAATTATGAACCAATTGACCGATTTTCATGATACTTTGTTGAAATCTCTTTCTATTGTGGCCGAGCTCTAAAGTATAGTTTTTGTTGCGAAGATTGAAAGCCCCGGGTTCGATTCCAGGAACAATCCTTCCCATTTGATTTACATGATAAATGGGAAATCGTCGTGCAGGGTTATTTTCTCTGTCAAACTAAATTATGTTAGAACTGTAACATCGGAGCGGGATTTGTGCTTCTCTCTGAGGAAACGAATGGAGATTCTAATTTTTATCGTAGAATGTTGCTTATTTATCATATTTCTTCGAATTTCACGCAAATACGGGCGTTTTTGCAGTTTTTATCACTCATTACGAGAGTGTTGCCATAGTAACAACTATCGTTTGACTTGGATTCGGTATATTCTAAAGGTGCGTTTACACAATACGAGCACGAGCGAACGAATGGATTCGCTGTAATGTGAGCGGTGATTTAGAGCGAACGAACTCGTTCGTTCGGTCTTGCCGATGTTCGCTAGCACCGCGGAAACCAGCGAATGATCAAGCGAGGGAATTCGTTCGCAGTAATGCTCGCTTAGTGTAAACGCTCCTTCCACGAACGAACGTTCGTTCGCTCGTGCTCGCATAGTGTAAACGCACCTTAATACATACGCGCGTTATTTTTGCCGTACGAATACGTGTGATCAATTTAATATTCCGTTCGAATGTATTTATAATATTTTATAGCGCTAAATTATGAAATTTGGGGAAAAAAGAGTAACTCATCCGTGGTGACTTTAAAGCTATAAAGTCAATAAAAGTATTAAATAAATAATTATGTGGAAAGTGGGAATAATAAGTTCCGTTTGGATCATTTTTTTTCTTTTAAAAATGGACGTTGTCGGTGTTAGTTTCCTTAGCATAGTACCTGTTTGCAATTGAATTTTAAATTCGTGGTGTTTTGTCTTTAAAATTATCAAACGAAAAACATAAATATTTGAATAATGTTTAACTTAAAATGGATTTTGGCGGATCTTCAAACAAAACGGATGTTCATTCGATGCGCTGAGATATTCGAAATAACGGTTTCAGGGAAATGTAAATATCGATTCTCGGGTTGCTTACCTGGAGACGAGACACGTTTATGCCGTAGTTCCACTTTAAAGCAACGTGTCCATTTTTCGTTCCTTGAAAATAAATCAAAAATGCAACGTACATAAGTAGTATAATTTCATAAATACATGTATAACGATGGACCGAACCATTATTTTGCTCACCATGGCGCTCTCATCCTCCGTGTCTCTCTCCTCGGCAACGGCGGCGGAATGCGGTGCGAAAGAGGCTAGCACCAACTTCTCAATCTCCGTGATCTGGAACACCACCGGAGAATGGTTCTCCACGTTCCACGCCGAGAAGAGCATAGGCGAGAGCACAGATCGTGCAGACATGGACCACACTATAGAGAGGTGCGGGAGCCGTCGCATAGTTAGAATCAAAGGCCTTCTGGGAGGAGTCCTGTTATTTCTTTTCCTAGAATGAACTTTTGTGTGATCCTGCATTATTTGAATTCAGTACATTACGGTTACTTCGTTCAAAAGCGGTAAAATATTGCCCTTTTCGGACCAAAATATCAGTTCAATTAATGAGAGTACGATTACTACAATTATTGTTATAAATAATAATAAAAGCGTTCAAAAAACGCTAACATTTCCTTGTTCGAGGAAAAATAACGTTCTTTTTTTTAAAAGTATCTTTTTTGAAGAAAAAACGGCGGCCCAAGCACATTTAAACACCCTAAATATCCTTACACGCCATAAATGTGTAAAACTCCCTTTACGTATGATCAATACGTACTCTCAATTAACACTATTTACATCAGCAGTAACGGAGTCGATGTGCTTTGATTCGATGAGGAAAAGGAAGAAACGCAGCACTCCTTAACGATGGACTTAAAGAAAGAAATGAGTATGTGTTCGCATTCACACGTAATATATCCTCTGGATGTCACTTGGTCCCCAATGGCGTTAAGGGTTGGGTGAAGTTGCTACTACATTATCACAGTCAAAATCATGTCATGGCGGGGAGAATTCATTCACCAATATTAAGCGGTGTGTTTAGAATTCATCTCGCTTTCCGCCATTCCACTGTTAATATCCGAGTGTAGGAATAATTGCGTTTTGTTTTATTTAAATATGTCGCGGATATAAAACATAGTAATTGTGCACGCTTTTTATTGCTGCAGAGATTTTTTCTATAATGGTGTGTATTTCTATAATATAATTTATTTCTAAATAGTAATTTTCTAACATTTGGCGTTGAAAATGATAAGGAAATTTTTGAATGGAATTATATCCGCGTCAGAATTCTTGAGGAAAAAGCAAAGGAGACCAATATTTTCCCTGACTGCGAATAGAGTATGCATTGAAATTCTTTCGCGAGTACTCCATAACCCGTTTTAACTCACGGACATATTTACCTTCTTTTTAAATTACTTTTACTTTAACTTCGTCTTATTGTTTATTTTCAACAGATACATTAGTTGTATTTCGAGTTCTATAGTAGATAGGGGTTTCAAAATAAGTATGTACAGAGTGATTCTTAATTGCATACCTAAATATAAGAATCGTGTTCTATACCTACAGGCAAGCAAGAACTTTTATATAAACTTAAGGTCGCAACCACTTCGTTCGCAACATTACATATATAAACATTACATATGGCAACAATGGGGCAGCGCCGCGATACGGAGAAAACAATCATTCACTCTACACACTCGTATGAGGCAACAAGTCTCACTGTTGATGTTCTGGTGTTGCAGTGTTCACGTTACTTATCAAAGAATGGTACATAATGCTGATTATTCATTCAACGAATTGACAGATATGATTGGGCTGTACGGAGAAGCAGAGCATAACAGTGCAGCCACTGCACATCATTATGTCGAAAGTTATCTGCAACAACTGCATTCGAATCGCAGGACATTTCTCTGGGTCGTCGTCTGAGAGAAACAGGCCGTCTGCGGCCCATTACGGCAAACTCCGGTAGACCACGAAGTCGCAGGATCGCCGATGCGGAAGATGATTTTCTACATGCCGTTGATTGATCCTCTGGTACTAGTACCAGACGATGTAATACACGGGACGATCTGTGGAATGCCATTGAAGCGACTGTGACGACAATACGTAACATGCCTAACGTCTTTCAGATGACCAGGAATTCTTGGCGCAACAGGGCTCAATTTTGAATTGACTGTAATGGTGGACATTTTGAACATCTATAAACTGTTTTCAACTGACCAGATGCCTTTCTGTTCACAAGTTATAAGCATTTTATCCACAAATACGTCATTTGTCTCCTTTCCTTTCCTCGTGATTCCCATTGCCATATCTTGCTAACGAAGCGGTTGCGACCATATATTTATATGAACATTTTTGCTTGCCTATAGGTGTAGAACACGATGCTTATATTTAAGGTATGCAATTAAGAATCACCCTGTATGTTTGGCTTTTAACGAACTATTTACTTATGAACGTTTAACGATACGATTTGAGTTCGATTACAGGCACCGTGCCATTTATCCATTTGAATAATATGCGAGTGTGGGCAGCATAGATTTGATTTGCGTTTGAAAATTACCTACAACATCGTACTAATTTACACTTGAAGCAAAAATAAAAATTTATTTTCCTAAGGCCGATTTTTAATATCTCTCCAGTCTTGTTACAAATTCGTCGTGGACACGGAAATTCGAGATATTTTCAAGTTAAAATCTTTCGTCGTCATGGTGAATTGTATTGTGGTCGATTTCACGAATTGCGTATATAGATTGTATCGGATTAAACATTCGCGTCGCATTGATGCACAAAATTCAAAATTTTGATGTTAATTTGAGATTAAGTAATAGCTTGGTAACGTCAAACAACACGATGGCAACGAAAGTAAGTGAATATTCAATAAATGGAACGATACATCAGGCATTTATTAATGTCCCTTCAACTTTTAATTCCATGAGTTGTTTACAAATTTTCAAAAAATATATATATTCCCGTAATTTTCCGTTCATAAGTGAATGTATGAGTTCAATGTTATTTTTCAATAATCGCAAATATCAAATATTTTAAACATTTCTCAAAAATTCACTCAAGTACAACTATACTAGTACATATAAAAGCCCATGTCTGTTGATTGATTGGTTCGTTGGCAAGAATTCTGAGCTACGTGAAGAAAGGGGTTCGGACTTATGATGTCTCTTAGTTGTTCTTTACGTTAAGGAAGCATGGCGTATGCTGCCAAGCAAAGAGAGGGAGGGAAAGAGGTAGGGAGATGAGGGAGAGATGGAGGGAGGGAGAGATGGAGGGAGGAAGAAAGGGAGGGAGAGGAGCAAGGAAGAAATTGAGGGAAGAAGGAAGAAACAGTGGGAGGGAGGAAGACAGGGTGAGGGAGGGATAAAGAAAGGGAGGGAAAAGGGGGAGAGATGGATGAAGGAAGGGAGGGAGAAGAGGGTGAGAGGGAGGGAGAGGAGAAAGGAAGAGGGAGGGAGAGGAGAAAGGAAGAGGGAGGGAGGAAGAAAGTGGAATAAAGAAAGGGAGAGAGAGATGGATGGAGATAGAAAGGGATTGATTGATTGATGTGGTCTTTATTTGGGGCGTTAGGAGGGAGGGAAGGAGGGAGAAGAGGGTTAGAGGGAGGAAAGAAAAAAAGAGATGAAGAAAGGGAGAGAGAGGTAGAGTGGATAGAGGAGGAGAGAGGGAGGAAGAAAGAGGGATGAAGAAAGGGAGAGAGAGAGGTAGAGTGGAGGGAGATGAGGGAGGGAGTGAGGGAAAGAGTGGAAGTGAGGGAGAGAGGGGGAGGGAGGGAAGGAGGGAGAAGAGTGTTAGAGGGAGGGAGGAAGAAAGGTATGAAGAAAGGGGGGAGGTAGAGTGGAGGGAGAAGGAGAGAGGGATGAAGAAAGGGAGAGGTAGAGTGCATGGAGGAGGAGAGAGGGAGGAAGAAAGGGGGAGAGAGAGGTAGAGTGGAGGGAGTGAGGGAAGAGAGTGGAAGTGAGGGAGAGAGAGACGGAGGAATAAAGGTGCGGAGGGAGAGAGGGATAGACGGGCATACGTCTTTATTTGGGCGAGATTGAGACTAGGCAGGTGGTGAGCAACCTGTGGTTTTCAATTTTGAATTTTATTAATTATTTATTATTATTAATCGGATAACCTAACCATAAAATCACTAGGGATGAAGATAACTATCGAAAGGTGAAAAAGATGGCTTTAGAATGTAAATTCAACCAACCATAACTAATTAAATTGTCTATAATATATCGATAGTATGTTTTTAATAAATTGCGTGGCACTTCGTATATTTATCCGTGTTAGTGTGGCCCGCGATTAAAAAAGGTTGCGCATCACTGGTCTAACCCATTGTCAATTACAAATAAAAAGGAATTAACAAAGAATTAAAATTAAAAAATTGCATAAAATTAGATGTTGCATAAATACATTGTCATGTTAGCATTTTTTTAAATGAAAAGAGATGGAGTTTTCTAAGAATCTCACTTAATGAAGCCACCGTTTCATTTATAGGGGCGATTATAGCCCTTTAACATAACCATGAAACTGATTTTTTACTCAAATTCGAAATTTATAGATAAACATTTGATTCCAGCTCATCAGCCTATTGTACCACATCCCTTAGTTTTTCTGGTATTTCATATTCGCAATTTATATCTGGAATATTTCCATAACCTATTTGCAACAATAATTCCGCGAATTTACCAGCTCTATTATTTATTTTTAAATACACTCACATGTTTGTTGGTAGGTTTAATTTTTTTGCTTTCCTACGCTTTGATGACGATTTTGTAAAATAGCTACTAAGTGAAAGAAAATTCAAAATCGCGCAAAAAACAGTTTTTTACTTCGCTTTATAACATTTAGCTGACTTTTCTTGTAGACAATCTGAAACGTAGACACACGATAGAAATTTGAAACAATTAGGCAGTTTTGTAATGCTAATGTATGTAAATATCAATCATAACTATAACTCATATTATTTGTCTTTTTATGTTCCATGCTCAAGAAATATCATTTCATGCCATATTTTTATGCATTTAGACAATTGATCGGCGTACCTTCTTTCTCCATTTTATTTGGATTTCTCTAATTGTCTTAAATCGGCAACAATAGGATTGTCATGAGATTTAACCATTTTCTCGATTATGTCTGTCTGTGTGTGTCTGATAGAAATTTTGTGGGCGCTCTAGAAGGATTGCAATGATACTCACCTTCTTGGCAACTCCTTAGTTTTATTTATTGTCACATGTTCCGTCATCCAGATAATCGTCCCTTTGGCGTAGGATGAGCCCGAAACATCTATGAGAACGGAAACATATGTACATGTAATTTTTAAGTCATAGGAAAAAATCTGATGTAGCCACCACATGACTTTCTCAATACCTGAAATATTTCTAAAAATTCCAAATAGGTTAAATAATAAAAATATTTTAAAAAACAGAAAAATTTTTAGACAAAGAACAGAAATAAATTCATACCATAACCTTCTGATATTGGATATAGCCACAAAGCTCCAACAATTAAGAAAAGAAATTGGAGCGTTACTAAGATGTAACTACCCACTTCCGGTTGACCGATTTTTAACATAAATTAATCAGTTCTTCTGACTTTTATAAAAATGTTAAATATTAAATTTCGCGTTGACCTGATTAATAGTTTTTGAGTTAGAGCACCCACAAAAAGCTATCACATGCACACAACACACACAGACATCATCGAGAAAATGGTCAAAACGTGTTCAGGGGACCTCAAAACGTGTATTTCCGTTGAAATCTCGAAGTCGATTTTTTCATGAATACAATACTTTCCCCTATACTACGTATATGTAGAAAGTAAAAACCTTATTGACAAAAAAGATGCGTCTTAATAGGAGCAATCCCGAAAAATTACTTTCAACTTACCGAGGATAAACGCTAAGCGCGCAACGGGGTTGACGCGCGCAGCGCGTAGTGACGGGACCCATAATAATATTTAAATTTCGAATGATTTATATGCTACACTCAATGCGAGATAAATAAAAGATTCTGAAGCAGAAGTGTTGGTAATCATCGATATTTCAGTGCCAAAATTTCCACCTGACATATGGAGGAACCGCGTTCGATTCGCGGTCTTGGCGGAAAATGTTGTACTGCTTCCCCAGAATTATTCATGTCTAGCATTTACCTGCCAGCATATAATTTTCGCATAAAATTTTACTTGCCTTTAACTATACTCTGTAAAGAGCGGCTTAAAAGTTATAATTAAAAAAAATAAAAATTATATGGGGAAACTTCATTCTGGGAAAATAAATAAACAGGACATACCTCTCAAAATGCCCTTGGTTCTATCTGTGCGACTGCTCCCGCACTTCACTATAGTATGTCTACACGATCTGTGGTCTCGCCTATGATCTTCTCGGCGAGGAACTTGGAGAATCATTCTCCGGTGGTGTTCCGGATTACGGAGATGGAGAAGTTGGTGCTAGCCTCTTCTGCGCCGCATTCCGCCGCCGATGCCGAGGAGAGAGGCGCGGAGGATGAGAGCGCAATGGTGAATCAAAGAATGATCCGGCCCATCGTTGAAAGAGAGTCGTGCAGCGATGTTAAGATTAAAGTCCACTTCCTGCCAATGATTTCAAGCGTTCAGATTCGAGGTTTATATGCGTATTATCCGGGAGGAAGGGGATGCCCCTTCGTTGCGTAAACCTGCGTCGTGCACATGCACTCACCTAGTCTATACATTGGAGTCTCCCTTCCCTTTTCTAAGATCAAATTTCCGGGCGTGGCGTTTCTTCGTGCTTGAACTTGGACCGACCGCTATCCATTCTCAGAACTTGATAAAATGTCGAGGACCTCTTTAGCGGTTCCAGATAGACGAGCAATGGACCATAATGAAGGGCTCCAAGATTATGGATTATGATTTGATGAAACAAATATTATCCGACTGAATGCGAATCATTTTTGCGTGACATAGGGAGTGGATGAGGAATTCTAGGAACTTGAGGCTATATCACTCCTGCCACAGTGCTGGGTGACCTTTACCTCATAGAGGATGAGAAGGATAATGGAGGTGCCATTTAATCCTGAATTTCGCCCTGCAGGTGAGTTATAAAAGCGCAATGCACCTAAGAGAATCTGACGATTATAATTTGCAATTAAAAAAGACCACCCATGATCCCTCACCGTATTGTAGAATATGGACGCCGCCATCTCACCTTCTTCGTATCAAACTCGACGACGATTATTGGATTATCCCCATAAATCTCCTTTGCGAAAACTCTCCACCATAAGGCCTGTAGATGTGAGCAGATAATAAAAAAATTCTTGGAGTAAATAGTGCGGTAATTAGGCAGAAAATTCTTGATTTTTTATTAATATCTAATGATTTCCAAGCAAAATCAGTATAAATTCTCATTGGAAAAGGAATTAATTATTTCATTAGTTATTTGAAAATCGACGTTTATTTTCGCGAGATATTTTCGACGAATATCGACGCTTAAAATTACTATTTACATATATGGCTGGCAGTTTTAGGCCTTTCAATTCGATGATTTAAATTTACTTTTTATTTCAAAATTCTTAAATTTTTTAATATAAGCACCTTGCATTTCATTCATATATATTAATAGGAAATTCACGCCTTTTACTAACCGAATCTTGATGATTAAACCAAATTTGCACCTTGCATATCGGTCACGAGAATATTATTGTTGTTTTACCATACTGAAACTTAGTATATTTTTAATCTCAAATATCCTAAGCTGTTATTTCCAGATCAAGGTATTTTTGATTTCGTATAATTCTTATCGCCTCGTTGAAAAATATATTATATCGCGAATGTAGATGGTAAATTATGATTTACCTCTTTAAATTGTATAATGAAAACTAGAAAAAGATTAATTTATGAAATCCGAACAATATGATGCTGCTTTTGGCGAGAAACATTCTTTAAAAAAATATTTTGCGAGTTCAGCGTAAAGGCTTTTAGACATTCGTTGATGCCAGTTAAGGAAAAACCATTAACGATATAATAACCACAATAATATTTTAGACATCAAAAAAGAACTATCTAATACTTTGTGTCATTTGATATATGTACTTCATCACTGCACTACCTATTCTCTTTATTAAACAAAATATATAGTGAGAAAAATTAGACTTTATTGAGGGCTCGATCAGCAGTCTTACCTCAAATCATGATAAAAATGTGTTTTTCCAATCGGCAAATATTTTACAAAAAATAGAAAATAAATATTAATATTTAATCCCTCTTCAATTTTTAATAACGATTGCTAATTTATGTGCACCTTTTTTAAACCATTATATATGAATTGAAATTTACTAACCTGTAGCAAAAGACGAAGGAGTCAAAAGTACGAGAGAGGAACGATCCTGGATAACTTTAAGAAAAATACTGCCAAAAAATTGGGTTGTGCATAGGGAGAACGGGTGAAAGTGCATACAACAAGGTCATCTATAGGAGAGACCCTAAAAAGGATCGAGAGACGTTTATATCCGGAATACACTCCACGGGGTTGATGAGTGGAAGTGGTAGAGTACGATTCTTCAAACGAACACCGAAATTCCTTTCTTCCGAATCTCGTTTAACATTCTCACTTTCAATGTGGCATGAATGGAATGGAGGGTTCTTTCCGGTGGCGGCATGACTGGAATTCCTCTCATGGGTCCGTCTCTTTACAACCCTTTGGGTGAGCGACCGCCAGGCCGATGAGTTCCCCGTCTGTTTTCAGCCACCCGTTTGACTCCAACCTTCCATCGGATAAGGTCAATTTTCCAGTCGGTGACTTTTCTTCGAAGTTTCAGCCATCTCGATTGTGTTTTTCCCCATAAGAAAAGCATTGCGCCGTTTTTGTAAATTACTTTCGGACACTTGCTGATAAGCTGGGGTAATGAAAGTATCTAGAAGACCGCAATACCTATTAGGAATTGATATCATTTTGCTTAGTGTCCTTGATTCGACTCCAGATGCCCCGAAAAATCTCCCATAAATTACTATGGGGGAAAGTTATTCCAGTGGGTAGACCAATCTAAGATGTGTAGGGAGCTAAAATTTTGTACGATTATAGGATTTTGCTCACAACCAACCAGAAAATCGAAAATTTCAAAATTGTTAATTTTTAGGGGTTATTTTTACCCCATTTGTACGCTAAAATTTAATAATTTTTATCTCGGGAACTATAAGTCGTAAATACAAACTTATACAAATATTTTGTAGCAAATTCTATATAGAAAAAAGAAAATCTTGAAAAAGCTCGACAATGCGTCGCTAAAAATTCGCAAATGTTTAAACAAAATTTTCAAGTTTATGTCTTTCCAAAAGTGCTACGAAGCTGAAATTTTTTTAAAGGTAGCATTTATAAAAAAAATGAAATAGGGATTATAGAAATATTGATATTTTAATTTGTTTGGCAGTTAAAAAATCTTAACATTTAAACAAATAGATGTTTAGGTACTACGGGGCGAGCTAGGGAACTGACCTTTTTAAGTAATTTAGAGCTTAGTGCAAATGCACAAATAAATATTTGAATATCTTATTGCGGCCGCTAAAACCTTTTTAAAATTTAAACAATTACATAAATATTATTTCACTTCTAGGTGTGCTATAACTAACCTAGAGCCATTTCATTAGCATATGGCTAAGTAGGCCTAATACATACCGGTAGGTAGAATTACAAATCGAAATTCTGTTATATCACTAAATTGTATATTGTTATTTTTTCGCATCCACTGGCGTTTGAATAATGCATCGCAGGAATCTTTCGCATCACGCTAGTGCATGGAATTAGTTTACAGCAAAGGTTCATTCAGTTATCCTCTATTCGTTATCATACCTTATAATTATCCTAATTAATTTTCCTATTATAATATTTGTATCCATGCATTTGCTTTCAAAATTTCCGTAATGGAAGCAAGTCCAATCGAAAGTTGCGCGGACATTGGCGCGTGGAAGGCGTTTTTATCTCTTCGAAATGGCCGTAAAAAAAAATGAAATGGCAAGAGGCTAGACCCGATGTTCCATCACCCCAGCAGTGTCAAGCTTTCGACGGGGAAAAGGGATGGCGGGGAAGGATAATCGAGTGGCGAGCGAATGATCCGAGTTGATCGAGGTCGGAGGTCAAGGGCAGTGGGAAGGAACTGAGGAGAGATAAGAGAGTGGAGCGGAGTTTGGACACTTGGAGTGCGATATCGGGACAGGAGGAGGAGGGCGGATAAGAGGAGAGGTCCATAGAGGAGAGAGAGGGGAGTGTGTGGCGGGGAGGAGAGGACGTGAGGGGGCTGTGGGGGGGGAGGGGGTCGATATGCGTCTTAGATATTGTCTTTATTTGGGCGAGATTGAGACTAACCAGTCTCCTCTTCCATATAACCGAGAGGTTCACAACTCAAAAGTTGACACGGGCCAAAATCGACCTTGATTGGTGCTAGGCGGACAACACTATGAAAGTTTTGTGCATAAAAAATTAAGTACATACACTATTGCAGATTCAGTAATTACCGTAACAATTTATGCATGCAATTTTTATGCGCAAAAAATGAGATGACAAACAAATATAATTTAATTATTCAATGGTAGGTGTTGCATCGTTTTTCTCTCGCCATTCCACTTTTACCCGGAGTAATTCTAATAGTTTCTGATCTTAGAATGTCTCTTAAACTGCTTGCTTTCAGTGTTGAACGTAATGGAGCTTCGTTTAATTTCATAAGAGAGAATGTTTGTTTGATTGAGAATTTGCAAACGAATTTGTGTCTGTGTTTCCTTCCTAGGAAGCCTGACAGCCCTCACGGGTTGGGAGGTCGAGAGTAGTTTTTCGTTATTTTCTGCGTCTCACATCTTCGGGGAATTTTTTAGAGGCTTCAAAACTGCTTTTTAGAACAAGGCCGAGGAACCCAAAAACCATCTTTGTTAGGCATTGTATTTTTAGCTGCCCGTATATACGAAGTTTACATAACTTTCCCTTGGCTATAGTCTTAGTTGCATTCTTAACCACTCAACGTCGTTCTGCGTACTCAGGACGAAAACTTCATATGCGGTCATCCTGCGTACTGAAAAAGCTGCGGAGATCGCTAGATTTCTTTATATTATATATATTGTGCCTAATTCTGCTATTTCGCGTAGTTATGCGATTTGTGGCTTCTAAAAACCCTTATTCAATGCTGAGACGAACCAAACCTCTGTATTCTGTTAGTCCAGGTCTAAGGACGGTATTATACCGTCCTTAGACCTGGACTAACAGAACTATGAATACGGCCCACTGTGTAGTGGAAGGGGATATAGGCACTGTTTGTCTGCTCTGTGACGTCTCTTACTCTTGAGATGATTATTTTTTTATGCATCAACGCTTGAGAGCTATATGGAAAGTATTATGTAATTCAGAACGCAATGTTATATTGTTGTGTTTTTGTAAATGAAAAGCGATTTCAAACAAATTATATCTTTTGCAAATTTGTATTTGAAGAGAGGTCGGGGTCAAAGCTTTGTGACGTCATATATGGGAGGGGGTCTGAGTTTTTGTGACGAAATATGGCGAGGGTAAAAAACCGCCAAAATTGCATGACGTCGTGTATGGACGGCCCCTACGGTTCTACAACAACTCGTCGCGTGTCAGTTCGTCGCGCGTCAATACATCGTACGAAAAACTTTTTCTCGGCATCATTTTCCTTTACATTTCAGTAATACCAGAATGGAACGCAATTCTCATAGCGAGTTATGCAAGCCGAGACACATTGTATAGTGTATAGCTGGTCTCGAAAGTATAGCTAAATCCTGCTAATCGCTTGACAAAATTCACTCTACCTAAACTCATTCCGTGGTTGGTTAGGTTAAAAATCTGCTACTACGAGTATATTTCTGGAGCTCTGCCTTATAGTATTTTCATTAACAATCATAAAATTTCTATTTTTGGTTGTCATAAATTCCTTCTCCGAGTAAGAGAGTTCCATGCTTATTTTTTCTTACAATGCTGTCATAGTGTCGTTCAATGTATGTACTACTCGTTTTTTGTGCATTCACCGTCGTTAATCACTCAACAACATAAGATTTTGTCTTCAAAATATTCATTATATTATATTAACGTCATAATAATTTTGATATTGAATGGTCAGGCTTTCGTGAATAAGAGGCGCGATTTAACGAGTAAAATTTACTTGTGATTTATTCCGAAAAATTAGCTGTTCCGAGTTTGTGAGCGAAGCTAACAACAACACATTCACCAAAGTTTAGAGAGTAACAATATATATATATATATATATATATATATATATATATATAACGTTTTAGTAAAATTTAATTGCAAGAATCCAATTTATGTCATTTTTAATGATAAAAATCGATAAAATAAACGTTGATATTCGTCCTCGATTTTTAGGAAAAATAAACGATATTAGTGGTCGCTTTTTAAGAAAAATATACGTCGAAAACTACCAAGCCTAATAAAATGTATTGAAATAAACGTCGATATTCGTCGCTGATTTTTAGAAAAAATAAATGTCAAAAACTACCAGGCCTAGGTATAACTACATAAATTTTATGTAGCTTTTCCTGGAAAAGTTTTGCCATTGGCACGTTGGAGTAGCAAACATCTATTTCCGCACTTTTATAAATCAGATTACTATTTTTTTAATGCCAGATATTAGAGAATGGTTATTTGCTAATTGCATCTTGTGAATTGACTTAAGGGTCATTTCGGAAAATGAATACGTCGCACAGTGGTCGAATCGCTGAATTTAGAGGAAATTAATTCATGGAGTCCTACAAATGTGTCAGAACCAAGGACATACACTTCTAGTGTTTATGTTTTGTCGGTTAAATAATTCCGATTAAGGTTTGCGTCTCCGAATGTGTGCACAGTTGCGTCGGAATTCTTTCTTCGAAGTAAACAGCCTCAAGAGTCTCGGGATTAGGATCTCTCTGCGGTGAACAATATTTCGATTTGAAAATAAAAAGGTCTTCGAAAAATATCGCTTACATATGGTACCGAGTTGTCAGTCCAGTCATTATATCTTACAATTAGACAGCGGCTACATTGCAAGCGGATCAGACCCGAACCGACCTCCAGATCCGACTTCAGACTTGTCGGGCAGAATCATACGTATCGTTTTATGTTTGAGTGGCTACGCTAGCACCGCCCGACCGGACGTGACCCAACTTCGCACGACCACTTCAAACGGTCGGAAGGAACAAAACCAGTTTGATTTTTCGCCCGACTTCGTCAGAATTTCTGCCGCGCAGTTGAATATTGACATGGAATCCACGTTAATAAGAATAGTACAAGAGGGGTTAGAGCCGAAATTTGGCACGATGATAGGTTTTTGGAAATTTAAAAATTGTTCATTTTTAGGGGTTTTTTTTACCCCATGTGTACATTGTTTAATAATTTTTGCCTCGGAAACTATAAGTCGTAGATACAAGCTCCCGCGAGCTTTTTTGTAGCCAATGCTGTCCTCTACACCAGTGGTCTTCAAACTTGAGATACCCGAGGAACCCTTCTCAATGTGAAAAATCAGTGCGGAACCCATTAATAAATACGTTTCATGTAATACATTTTATTTGAACAAAATGTTACAGTTAATGTTGCAATAAAGATTTCATACAATGTAAACAGAAACTATGTATAAATGCATTAATGAACCCATTTATTACTTAGTAACTAAATAATACTAAATTTACTGAATGCATACTAAATTTTAATATAACATCACTAACAAATAATATGAAAAATTATAATTCATTTTAATGACTTGGATGTGCTTGTTTTTGGCCACAAAGAAAATCAAAATTTGGTGTTATTGATGACAGTTGCAAGCGCATTTCTGGTTCTGCATCCATTTTATTCCTGTATTTTATTTTGTCGCTGTATACGTGGAAAAAGCCTTTTCGCATAAATAAGTTGTGACAAATGGCAGAAGAATCTTTATTGCATGACCAGACACTTCAGGATATTCACTGTAAATTTGCAACAAAAAAATCAAGGTGTTCTTCCTGTTGGTACTTAATTTTTAAGGTCGATTCTGTAGGCATATCAATTAAATTGTTCCCTCTCTTTCATTGATAAATTTTCACTTTGAAAACGATTAAATGGGTTTTTAATCCAGTCGTATGATTCTGTTTGCGCTGGAAAATATTTTCTAATAGTTTTTTGTAGATTCACCAAATGCTCTATTATGTATTCTTGAACAATTTTATGAAGATTCAGATCATTTTGTATCAAGAACTCACTTAATTTTTCAAAACAGTTTACATTGTTTTTTCGTAAGTATGAAATCCATAAATCGAATTTTAAAATTAATGCATTTATTTTATCATTAACTTTAAATATATGAGTTTTAGTTCCTTGGAAGGATATATTTACTTAATTTAAAACTGAAAATATATCAGCAAGGTACGCCATAATCTGAATCCATATGTTGTCATGTAACTTTGAGCAATAATCATGTTTCATTTGAGTTTTAAAAAAATTTACCTGTTCTTTCAGCTCATAAAACCAGCTCAAAAAATTTCCTCGGCATATCCAGCGTACCTCTGCGTGTAGGATTAATGTTTTGTGAGAACTAGATAGCTCCTCGCAGAGTAATGAGAATAATCTTGTGTTTAGCTCACTGGATTTTCACAACGTCACCTAAAACGTCTTTTATTTTTTCTGGAATTCGTTTCACAACGAGAGCATGACGGTGCAGACAGCAATGAGAATGTTGAATATCTGGGGCTATTGTTTTTATTCTTGATATGACTCATTTTTTTGCACCCAATAAAGATTTTGCTCCGTCGGTACAAATGTGAAAACATAAATCCCAAGATAGTCCATGTTTATCCATATATATATTTATAACATCAAAAATGTTTTCACCAGTAGCTCCATCCTTAAGAGGCTTGCACCCTTTTGGACAGCTAAATTAAAAATATAGCGTACCAGAAAAATTAAAATTGCCAAACCATCAACGTCCGAAGATTCATCTAATTGCATTGTGAAACTATGGGGAGAAGATTTTAAACGAGATATTAATTCATCCTCACAAAAAAATGCCATATCGCTAATGCGTCTAGCAACCGTTGTATCAGAGAGAGGTACGCTATCAATTTCTTTGGCATATTTCTCACCAATCTTACAGGTAATTAGATCTTTGGCGCAAGGTTTTATTAATTTTTCGCCACGTGTATATGCCTCCCCTTCTTTAGCAATACGATAACTAACGAGGTAGGAAGCCTCAAGTGATTTTTCATTATCGCTGTACATAAAATTTGAAAAATATTTTTTTCTTGCTTTTGAGCTCTTCATATTTACGCTTAAAAATTTACATGCCTATCAAATGTGGGTGGTTACTCGCCATATTTATTCTTAATTTTGCGGGATTTAGACTGTTATTGCTTACAACTTTTTCACATTCGACACATATTCCGTTTGGTTCGTCTTCATTTCCGGTCCAAGTAAATCCAAAGCTTGAGTAGCTTTCATCATATTTTCTTCTTTTAGAACCACCTTCATGCCTACGCAAGGTTTTTCGGGTTTTCCTTCCGTCTTAGGGCGAATGCCAGGCAAATGCCACTCCCGGTGAAAGCAAAACGCAAATCTACCAATTGATTAAACAAAATGTAGGTTCTTGCATTATACTCATCCATCCTGAAGGGGCCATCAGCCTATAGCAGGGATTTGTCCATAGGCAGGACACAAAATGTAAATATGTCTGTGTAAAGGGCAAATTTTAAGTACCACCTGATTTATGGCAAATAAACACATTTGAAATTGAAATTTAATTGATTAGATAGTTCTTTTTTGATGTCTAAAATATTATTGTGATTATTATATCGTTTATGTTTTTTCCTTAACTGGCATCAACGAATGTCTAAAAGCCTTTACGCTGAATTCGCAAAATATTTTTTTAAAGAATGTTTCTCGCCAAAAGCAGCATCATATTGTTCGGATTTCATAAATTAATCTTTTTCTAGTTTTCATTATACAATTTAAAGAGGTAAATCATAATTTACCATCTACATTCGCGATATAATATATTTTTCAACGAGGCGATAAGAATTATACGAAATCAAAAGTACGTTGATTTGGAAATAACAGCTTAGGATATTTGAGATTAAAAATATACTAAGTTTCAGTATGGTAAAACAACAATAATATTCTCGTGACCGATATGCAAGGTGCAAATTTGGTTTAATCATCAAGATTCGGTTAGTAAAAGGCGTGAATTAACTATTAATATATATTTTTGCATATAGGTTGGTTGCCGAAATAATCATCTTTGGCAAAATTTGTGAAGAAAAGAGTGAAAATATAAAAACCAGAAATATCGTTTTATGTTCGCACAATGAACTTAAACGCCCGCGAAATCTCGTGGCCGGCTCAAATGTAATATTCTTGTTTTAAAGTTACGATTTAATTGAAAGATTTGAGGTTTTTCGGGCAAATGGCTGCAATGAAGTTTTCTCGGGTTTCCAGCTGGGTCGTGATTTGGTTTCTCAACGTTTCGATGGCTGTCTCTGCCTTAATCCTCAGGGTATCTGAGATACCGTGAGTCAGATGTCATGATCTTCCAGCCTGAGGCTGGCCACGTCGCATTTCCAGCTAAGCTGCTAATGCGAGACTACTCTTAAAAACTAGCTTAGCGCATTTCGATAGCCCATAAATGGGCATATATCCCTCCCTACAAGCGAGGACGCTTGTTTGAAGGGAGAGCATCCTGCACATCAAGGCTGGCAATGGGCCGCTTGTAACGATCCCACCACCTAGCATTTGCACCTCTTCGTGCGTCGATAATGCTACCTTGCAGTAGAATTCCTTAGACACTCTCGGCAAGAGGATGTCCAGGGGTTCCACGTTTCCGTCTAAATGCTCCGGTCGACATGGTCGTATCTACCACGACGAAGTATCAACCGAAGTGCATTATTCTGCACTACCTGCAGCCTGTAGAGGGTGGTCTTGGACACTCCAGACCAGACCGGAGCTGCATAGGTGATGATGGGCTTCACGCAGCTCAGGTAGAGGCGTCTCTTAGTGTCGGCCGTCAAGACATCCGGGCGTAGAATCGGACGGATTCTTGATAACGCCCCGAGTGCCTTGCGGCGGGCACTCTCAACCTGAGGCTTCCAGAGAAGCTTCCGGTCCAGCACAACTCCCAGGTATGTGACCTCTGGGCTCCAGGGGACGACCGTCCCCATCACCGACAGGTCGACTCCAGGCGGCGCTCCTATTACCGTGGCCTGTGGCTCATACCCTCCCGTGGTATATGTTATTTCTGAGTTGCCTTCCAATGTGGCTTTACTCAACGTCGGATATTAAATTACAGGCACCTCACCCGTGTATCATAATGGTCAGTATTAATAAAAACGTTATATTCGCCGCTTTTTAGGAGGGACCCTCTCCTCTTCACCTGTGGATGCCAATGCTCTCTTGTACTTGTCCCAGACCGACACTTTGTTTATTGCGAGATCGCGGAGAACGTCATTCGTTTTATTTTCCAGGGCGAGTTTGTATTTATTAGCCAAATCTTTGGCAAATTCCCTGATCGTGGGTATCCCTAGCATTTCATGGACATCTATGTTTCTACCCCATGTCCTGCCTACTCGGCTTAAAATTTTTCTCTCCGCGATCTCGAGTATTTTCCAGGATTTATGCATAAGAAAACCCGTCCATACTGGTGCAGCGTACATAAGTGTCGGTCTGATCATTGCCTTATATAGGTGTGTTTTTAATTCCCTGGACACGTCAATCGATTTAAAAATTGGGAAGAGTCTGGCTCTCTTCCCTGCTGCTGCAAGGTTGACCCTTTTTACGTGTTCGTCAAACCGTAGTTTCTCGTCCATCGTTACACCAAGGTATTTAATATGTTTAGCCCAGGGAATTTCAACACCTTCTACTGAGAGCTGTCTCGGCAAATCAGCATCCCTTTTTTGGAAGAGGATTGCTTGGGTCTTTTTGGGGTTTATCTCGATTCTCCATTTCTTATAGTACTTCGTGAGTTTTTCGGTTTGCCTCAGGGCGTATCGGACGGCCATTTCCGGCTGGAAGCTTCTTGTAAGTATCGCACAATCGTCCGCGTAGAGTGCAATGGTGGAATTCCAATCCCCCTCATCTGTCGGAATATCACCCGTGTAAATAGAGAATAGTAATGGCCCTAAGACACTCCCTTGTGGAACACCAGCTGCTATCCTCCTTGTCGAGCTTTCGGCACCATTCCATTTTACGGTGAATGGCCTGTCATTGATGTAAGATTTTATAAATTTCACCTGCCAAGAGGGAAATTTTGCTATAAAAAGTTTTTGCAGTAGGCCTAAGTGCCATACTTTGTTGAAAGCTTTGCTTATATTAAAAGCTACTCCAACAGATACATTCCTCCTGTTGAAGGCGTCCGTGATAAAATCTACCACCCTCTGCAGCTGATGTGTTGTGGAGTGTCCTGCCTTAAAGCCGAACTGCATTTGGGGGATCACACCATGCCCTTCCGCGTGTGTCAGTATATATGGGTAGATAATTTTTTCGCATACTTTCCCAAGGCAGGAAAGGAGGGATATTGGTCTGAAGTCAGTGGCTTTTAAGACCCTCCTTCTTACCTTGGGTATGCATATGACATTTGCATGCTTCCAGCCGGCAGGGTAATGTCCTGTCCTCACCACTGCATTGAGAATCGAGATAAGGTATTCTCCTGCAGAGATTGTCGGTCGCTTTATTAGTTCGTAGGCGATGTTGTCTTTACCTGTCGCCTTCCCCTTTGGTAGGCGTGCTATAACTTCTGCCAATTCTCTGATGGAGAACACCGGAGTGGCTTGATCCTCGATGTGCTGTACCCTTAGCATGGACTCAATCTCCTCCATTTTTATGTCTGGGGTGTATTCTGTTGCGTCATTGGGCGTGAAAACCTGTTCTAAATGAGCCGCAAGGAATTCTGCTTTGTCAGCAGGCGTGGTAAGTTTGCCTCTTGGGCTCTCCACCAGGGGATCACTCCTGGCAGAATTCATTAGGAAACGCGTATACTTCCATATGGAATTGTCGCTTATATTGAGGTCTGCCAGTCTGATGGACCATTGGTACCTCCTCAGGCGCCTCAGTTGATCCCTAATTTCTCTGTTTAATCCCCGGAGATCCCTCTTTTGGTCGGCAGTACCGTAATGGTTGTACTGCCGCCTCACCCAGTTTCTTTTCCTTATGAGATTTTTGATTTCGTCAGGGATCTCCAGGTTTTCTTTTGCTTTTCTTGCTCTTCGCGGAATAGCTTTTTCCGCTGCGTTATTGATTGCGTTCCCCAACAATTCTGCCGCTTCCTCAATTCCCTCCCTGGTGTATATCGTGGGCACATCGCTTGGTAGTGACTCCGTAATTATTTTCCTAAAATTAGCCCAATCCGCAAGTCCATAGCACATGCGGTGGTTGTCCTGTTGATAAAACAATACTTGTGTACCGATCCTCAGAACCACCGGGTAATGGTCGCTCGTTAGCTCTGGGATCGTTTTAGATACTGTCCGTTGATCAAAATTCTTGACCAGTGCAAAGTCAAGAACACTTCCTGTGTTCCTTGGTCCTGGTCGCGTCGTTGTTCTCGGAGCCACTACCCTAAATTGGTTATCTCGTGCCCATGTCTTTAAAAGATTACCACGCCTGCTATCTTTACTGCAGTTCCACGCCCAATGCGTTGCATTAAAATCACCCGCTATTATTACTCCATTGTCCATGCTAAGGAGCCCGCTTAGGTCTTGCATGCGTAATTCTTTACCTGGTGGGATATAGGTGCTTATGATAGTGAGGGTTCCCATAATTGTATCCGCTCTGACACCCACTGCTTCTATCGGGCCAGAGCTTCTGTCGTCTATTTTTGCGCATGCAATACCTTCACGGGCAAGGATCGCCACTCCACCCCCTCGAGTATTACTTTCTCGGTCCCTCCTAAATATCTCGTAACCAGGAACAGCCCAATCCTCATTCGGTTGAAGGTGCGTCTCCTGTATTAAAATAATCTTTACTGAATGTTTCCTCAGGAACTCAATGAGCTCCGGCGTCTTGTTTCTTACAGCCCCGTTTGCATTCCAGTGGGCCATGATGATCGCAGTCGCTTGGTTAACCCTAGCGTCCATTGCCGTTTTGTGCGGTTATGGCGGCTACTAGGGTCTGAATTAGCGTCATCATGGCCGTCATTTGCTGCTGGATTGTTGCAGTAAATTGGGCCATAGTCGCGACTAGTGTTTTCATATCTGAGTCGCTTTTAAAAGTTTTCTCTTCCCTATTGGGCTGCTCCTTGGTTTCTTTCTCTTCTAGCGGCGGAAATTCTTTTTCTTTTTCTTCGATCCCTTTGCCTGATTTACCTGGGAGTCCAGACTGATGGCGGTGGGGGGGGGACCTGGATGGTTTTGTGCGTCTTGTCATTTTTCTTTTCTTTAGATTTGAGCGCCTCTTCGTGTTTCAGGTAAACTGGACACCTACGAAAGAATGACACGTGCTCCCCTCCGCAGTTGCAACATTTAGCCTTGGTTTGAGCTTTGTCCCTTCGTGGGCCCCAGCGCATTTGTAGCATCGAGGAGATGCGGTGCAGTTCTGGGACCCGTGTCCATACCTATTGCAGCGGAAGCACATCTGCGGCCTCTGGTATTTATAAGGTTCTAAGTGTACCCTGTGACTGCATATTTTTTTAATTTCTGCCATAGCAGTAATCTTAAAATTTTCGTTTTTTTCGATCGTCGCGACGTATAAGTCTTTCCTCGTAGGTGCCAGTTCACGTACTGCGACGCACGGTATTCCTAGTTCTCATAATTCATCTCTGATAAAACCCAGGTCCATCCCCTCATCCAACCCTTTGATAAGGTACCTGACAGTTGTATTCGCTTTTCCTGCCCAGGTATGCATCTGGGCGCCAGCCTCTATTAGGTATTGTTTAATGATGTCGTATTCCTTCTTGGTGGTCAGTTGAAGTCTTGACCCGTCCTTCGTCTTTATAATGGTAAAATCATTATTACCAATCTTTTGTCTAATTGACTTAACAAAAGCAGTATAATTCATTATGTCGTATACAACAATGGCCGGCGGCCTCTTTTCTTTGGGACTTGGTCTAGAGGTATCTCCCGGTACGTCTATGAGCGGGTCGTACCTATTATTGGTATTGGTTCCCAATGTCGTTGACGTAGAAGTGTGCGGTTCATAGCGTCGTCGTCTTTTCTTTGCCCTCTCCACGGTTGTGAAGATGGCCGCGTCATCGTTATTAAAATCTCCGGCCGGGTCAAGCCCTACTTCATTCTGACCATCCTTATTACTTTTGGCTGGCGCAGCGTCGTCCTTTCCTTTCGTCTGGTCTCCCTTGTTACTTTCCCTATGAAATAAGACGTTCCTAATGGCAGAATGGATCGGTATCCTTTCCCCTACATGGGTTGAGGTGCCTTCTTCGCTCCGTGGAGCTGCTTCCCTATTAGGGGGCGGTGAGCGGATCATTCTGGGGTGGGGAGTTAGGCCTGTCACCTGTCAAGATAGAAAAAGGGCGAGCGGGTAAGAAGGTGGGGCAAGTTAGCCACCCCCCGCAGAAGGAGTGGGGCCGACCGTGCAGTGGTAGCCCCGGGGTTAACCCGCTCGCGTCAAGGCGTGCTGCCAACTCCCTGGTGGCACCTGGTCGAGTCCCGGAAAGCTCTAGGGAGTCCCGCAGCGACTTACGTACTTCCCCCCGAATGGGGGTTTTCCCGCACCAGGCAGACGAACTCCCACAGAGTGTTAGTTTTATCCTGTCCTATCGAAATAGAAAAAGGTCGATCGGGTGAGAAGGTGGGACAAGTTAGCCACCCCCCGCGGAAGAAGTGGGGCCGACCGTGCAGTGGCAGCCACTCGGGATTGGCCCGCTCGCGTCAAGGCGTGCTACCAACACCCTGGTGGTACCTGGTCGTGTCCCGGAAAGCCCTAGGGAGTCCCGCAGCGACTTACGTACTTCCCCCTCGTGAGGGGTTTTCCCGCACCAGGCAGACGGACTCCCACGTTAGTAACTAAAATGAGAAAAATTTTAAAAAGAATGATCCGCAATGTGGAGAGTATGAGCCGTGTTTAACTATCGGTTGTCGGTCAACCAATCCAGAGTCAGAGACCTGTGTTAGATAGGCTAGGCTCGCTAGTCATCTGCACCAATCCTCGAGTCGAGTCGAAAGAAAAGAAAGAAAAATTTGTAGAAATAGCCAAGTAAAATATTACTAAACAAATACATTTTTATCGTAAGAGTAGCCGTTTTCAATAAAATCAAACTAGGTCTTCATTCTGTTTGAATTAGAAAAGTTCACGCAAATTTTTGTCAACGAAAACAATATTAATGGTACCTAAATGAAGCAAATAAGATCTGCTATAATTACAAAAATGCGTTTAATTTCTTTACGTGTGTATGCAGAATTTCGCAAGCGAAAGGAAATGGATTATATACGACAAAGAAATTGACGTAAATACGTTTATTTTCCTTGCGTACACGAAAAGCGTTTTCTAAGTGAAACGAAATGGGCAACTTACGACGAAGGGATGAACGTGGACCTAAATATTACACTTCAACTCCTTAACACAAGTTAGGCGTGTTTAAATATTTTCGATTGTTTGATTGGTAGACGGGTGGTTAGAGTTTCTGCCAACGGATACTAAGGTCGCGGGTTCAAATCCCGCCTAGGACATGGATGTTTGTGCTTGTAACATTAGGGTTATATGTAAGAATGGACATTATTGTCTAAATATCGCCCTCAATAAAGACGGATTATTATTATTACTATTAATCACAACAAGAGAAAAGAAGTTTGGTGCAAAGGCTTTCGCGACGTTCTGATGCAAGCTGCATGGCTTTCGGTTTCACCGCGTTGTTCGTCTTTCTAGACGACGTTTCGCTGGCTTTGCAGTCGGCGTCCTCAAGTCAGAGAGGCGAAATACATCTGTGAGTAATGCTGTGATCGGACGAAAATTACAAGTAAGGAAAGAACCTGTATCTTAGTACGATTAGTCTAAAATAGTATTATGAACGTGTGCAACGAGACAGAATACTAAACCTATTGGAAAAAAACAGAATTTGCTTTCGTTTAGGAGAAGTTAGCGCGTCAGTCAGTCAGACAGACAGACGGGAAATGCGAACATAAGCCATGTGTAGTCGAGTTGATTTTAAAGAGATTTTTGGAAAGAAAAGCTATATTTTCCTAGTTGATATTAAATGCTGAGTCATGAGTGATCTTAATATATACAGGATATTCGTTCTATTAAAAAAAATTAATTCTCCTTCAAGATCAGAGACGAAGCTTGGTTGTCTGTATTTCGGTAATTTTAAAATTCATCCATATCGTCATTTTCATAGAACTGTCGTAGCATTCTGATCCTAAGAAAATCCAAGTAAAGATACGCGTTCGATTCCCGGTCATGGCAGATTTTTCCTCCTGTTTCCATTACAGCTGATGCCTACCATCATAGTGATCTTCGGATCTATTCTTTCCGTCAGATCACATATTTTGTATACATTGGTCACTACAACGATTCTATGGACAAACAATAATTAATAAAACATATTTTTCTATCCCAACCTCTTACATGCTCTGTGACTCATAGATTAAAAATTGTATTCGGAAAAAGTACAACAGTTGTCACGAAAAAATCCGCAAGAGCAAATAACTACGACGTGTAGTTTCTTTCGATACCATTTTTTATGAAAATCCTATAAATAATACCTTAGAAATCTATGTGTATTCCATTTATAGAGCATAATAGGTAAATATTTTCGTTGCCCCGATTAAGGGCTATTTTCCCTACTGTGCTTGAAAAATCTAAATTTGTATTTCTCTCGTAGTTAAATAATTTTCTCCATTTCACATATCAAGGGTCTCTTATCTGCTTCCATCATCGTATCTTACAGTCCTTATAGTGGAGAGTTTTCGCCAAGGAGATTTATTTAGATAATCCAAACTCTTATATATGTCGGAACAAACGACCAGGGCGTCCTCGAATGTTATGCTAAGAATTTTCGATGGCAGCGTCCGTATTCCTCAATACAGCGAGGAATCATAGGTGGACAAATTGCAAATTCTAGTCTTCAGAGACACTTAGGTGCATTGCGTTTTTATAAGCCACCTGCCGCGCAAAATTCACGATTAAATGCCCCCTCCATTATCCTTTTAATCCTCTTTGAGGTAAAGGTCACCAGAAACTCTGGTAGGAGTGATGGCCTAAAGTTCCTTGAATTCCTCACCCACTCCCTATGTTAAATAATAATAATGCGCGTTAAGTCGAAGAATGTTTGTTTTATCAAGTCATAATTCGTAATCTCGGCACTGTTCATTATGGTCCATTTTCCGCCTATCTAGGGCCAAAGAAGTCTGTGACGTTTTATCGAGTCCTGAAATGGGATGACGGCAGATCAGGGTTCAAGTACGCAGAAACGCTATTCCTGGAAATTTGGCTATCAAAAGCACGCACGCACGAAGCAGGTTTACGTAACAAAGGGGCACCCCCTTCCTCCCGAATAATTCACATATAAATTTTGAATCTGAACTCTCCAAATCATTGGCAGAACGTCGACTTGAATCCAAACATCGCCACACGACTCTCCTTCAACAATGGACCGAATCATTCTTTTGCTCGCCATAGTGCTCTCATCCTCCGTGTCTCGCTGCTCGGCAACGACGGAGGAATGTTGTGCAGAAGAGGCTCGCACAAACTTCTCCATCTCGGTGATAAGGAACACCACCGGAGAATGGTTCTCCCCGTTTGCGGCCGAGAAGATCATAGACGAGACCACAGATCGTGTGGACTTGGACGTGGAGCACACCATAGAACGGTGCGGGAACCGTCGCATAGTGAGAATTAAAGGCGTTCTCAGAGGTGAGTCCTGCTAATTTATTTTCCAAAGTGAAGTTTCCCACATATGGTTCCTCTTGAATTTTTTAAAATTACAACTTGTAAACCACAAAATGACCTAAATTAACGTGACCAGATGTCCTCCTTTTGAAAAGACAATCCTTCTTTTTTTCAAACATTGTCCTTCCTTTTAACTATGTTAACCAATGTAATTGTAGAATGTCAGCTGTCTTTTCGCATGCTGGTACTACTTGCCGCAGCAAAGGCAGAAGTGTTCCACCTGTGAATCGGCATCTCTCACCCTAGGTGTGGTTCTAAGTACCTAATCTAAACTTTCCCGCACGCTGCTTGTTAAAAGATTATTTTTCAGCTCTATGATCTGGTTTTTTAAGCGATATAGAACACTTGGTTTCTAGAATGAATGATTAATTTTCTAGTTTATATTCATGAGTAAAAATTGCAGTAATTTATTTTCAATCATTCTACAAAATTCAGATTCTCGAGAAGCATTCTATTTAAAAAAAATATATATGATTTGAATAAATTTTGATTCAGAAATGACAGTTTTCAAGCAATTCTACCAGTTTTCTTTAGAGTAAACTATATATTTTCCTAGTCTTGGTAGACGAGTGGTAGAGTATCTGCCTACAGATAAATAGGTCGCGGGTTTGAATTCCGCCGAGGGCATTGATGTTTGTGTTTGTCATACATTTGTCATTGGAATCAAATTTGGTCTAAAATGTGTATAACACTTGTAATTACTGAAAGTTATGTTGAAAGTTTGTGTAGTTCACTTTTGAACAGCAATAACTGAAATTTTTGTGATATGATTTATCATAATGTAAATCTGAATAAATGTGTCTTGTGATTATGAACAATTATTTATAAAATTATATGAAGGCATTCTTTTTTTCATGCAAGCATACAGTATTTTTTAAATGTACAATATCGAATTCTGTAAGCCTGTTGTAGTGCATGGACTCATTTACTATTATTATTTTATTAAAATAAATATGAAATAAGCCATGTAAATTGTTTTTATCATAAAATTTCCCCTTCTATTTCTCCTTCTATTTTGTTAAAAATAATTAAATTTGTCCTCCCACTTGGTAAAAAAGATCTGGTCACCTTAAATGAACTATCTAACATATTATAACCAATGTGTCCCTGCCTGCCTGCCTGTGTGTCTGCGTCCGAAGCCTCGAATGACGTCACCTCCCGGCATGTACGCAAATAAATCTAGAACAGTCGGTTCGATTTCGACGAATCTTTCGCCTGAATACTCGGCGCAAACTCTTGCAGGTTTTAAGTGGGTAATCGTCCCCGAAAAGGTGTGGGTTTGATACCAGGATAGTTTTATTTTTTGCATTTTATGAACACGTAATCAGTTAGAATACAATGTGCAGACCATTAGCCTTTAACATTTTAAAATATCTTACGATTGAGACTTTGACTCGAGATTTATACCATTTCAGATAAGAAAATTCGTATTCTTACAGTTGATTCAGTTGTTTAATTCGTGTTTGCTCATATTTTAAGTTTATATTCGATTTTTTCCGATTTTTTGACATATCATAAAGGAGGTTGATATGGTAGTTGGCATTGTTGATCTCGGGTTTTTGCATTAGTGGACTAGGGCTTTCAAGTGTATTTATACTAATTGTAAGCTTACAATGAAAGAAAATCATGAAGGACAAAAACCGATTGAAAATTTGTGAAAAGTTTCATGTAAATGTAAAACAAATGAACACGTAGCGTAGAATCTTTGAGTCAGAAACGACTCCAATGCACTGTAATAATGGACAACAACATTTCAATTAGGAAGATACTTCATGCGTACATTGAATATATCGTTTCGATTGAAAATTCTATTGGGCAGTTTAAAGAAAATTACTATATTGACGATTGTGATTAATTTCTTTCGATAATTAATCAAGATATTTGATGCATGGCCGGTGCATTTATGGTGATTACAAAAAAATGTTTTGTACCGGGAAGTGTTTTTCTAAATCATGTTTTTGGCTGTGAAAAGTGGTGTGAGCTATATAATTATTTTGATAGGGTCAATAAACGTGGTTCAACGAAAAACACCCAGTGTCACAATTCATTGTCGTAGGCCCTATCACATAGGTTCACTTCACGCAAGGTTCCCGAATTGTTTGCAGGAAGTACTGCAACGGGCCCCTGGTAATCACCATTTTTGTTGAGCGTTCCTCAACTCCTTTACTTTTTTGATCATTTGTTAGAAAGGAATCGAACCACGAATCAACAATCACATTTTTTCAGTTGAAATCTCTTCCAGATATTCCTAAGGACCATTATAAAAGCAAATAAAAGTTTTGGTGAAAATTTTATACTGACAGGTATACACTGTACTTGAAGAATTCCATAATAGAAGAAGAAAATTTTTGCCTACAACTCGATTCGAACGCTCCACTTGTCAGGCGCATATTTTGCCACTGAAATAGCGATGCTGACTAACACTTCTGTTTCAAAATCGGTTATTTGTCTTTCAATGAGTGCAGCATATTACTCATTTGAATTTTACTATTTTTAGAAGTATGCTAATATATATGAATGCATTAATGCATAATTACAAATTATTAATTCACTTTTAGCGCGATTATTGTCACAGAGTGATAAGGTAATTATTTTATATAGTGTAAACATTAATAAATATATTTTTGTCTTCCCACGACAGCTATAGGTAATTAAAGATAAACATATAGTATTCCATATGCTAATCGCTATGTTGCATATTATATGTAGTAGATACCAGGGCAGTTCATGAAGTGGTCTTATGAACAGGCATCAAAAATGAAAATATCCTTTTAATATGATTAATCTATTTACCTGTTAATCACATTCTTTTCTAATTAAGTAAAGTCAAGCAATGTTTACTCTACTAAAATATACATGAGCGCGCATCCGCTCTTTCAGTGCATTTTTTCATTCTATAATATGGGTGCAATTCTTGGTCTGTTAAATACTTTATATATTGTACTTCTCAAGTTAATTTTCTCAATAATGAATGAAATATTACTCAGTTACACGACTAAGGGCCTATAATAGTGCAGTATAAGAGTTAGTTATGACTCTGCAGCAGTGAATCACAACGATTAGTAAAACAACCAATCACAACGCGTAAGGCATTCCAAACTTGCGTATTATTTTATGTGTTTTCCGCTAGGCGTTGTTTGCAGTACATAACTAACATTAAATACACATTTTCTTACGCATCACACGTTACGTATATATGCTGATTTTGTGTGTCTTTTCCGTCAGCTGTGTGCTTTTTTAATATCAATAAGTAAGATTATATATATATATATATATATATATATATATATATATATATATATATCACGCTGAGAGAATTGACTTTTTTCGGAAGAGAGAATGGGGGAGAGAGGGAAGAAATTAGAAGATGGAAAGAGTGAGAATGGGAGGGGGAGAGAGAGTGGAGAAAAAGTATCGGGAAGAAAAGGAGAAAATAATGGAGAGAAAGGCGAGCCTGAGTGGGATAAGGGAGTAAGATGGAGGACGAGAATGTGGGATGAAGAGAGGGAAGAGAATGGGAGAGAGGAATGGAGAGAGGAAGGAAAATGGGAGGAAGAAAGAAATATGGAAGGAGAGATGCAGAAAAATTGGAGGGAGGAAGAAAAAGAGGGAATAATGGGAGAGAGGAAAACTAGAGCAAATAAGGCAGCCTTCCTAAATTAAGAAATATTTTCAGGATTCAGTTCTGCCTCTTTCTTTGAGGAGGGGGAAACACGCGCCGTTAGAATTTAGATCTCTACTAGTCCTTCCAATCCGTGAAACTTAACTCTTATAGGTTCAGTAGTTTGGCTATAATACCATTTCAAAGTTTCATATGTTCCGAAATTGAAGGTACCTAGCTGAAAATTTATAAATTAGTCGGAGAATCCAATCAGTGGAAAAATCTATAGGTTTGTGAGAGTTGTCAAATTCAAAAAGAATTTTCCATATATCTACAGTATTTTGGCTACAGTAACATTTGGAAATTTGGATTTACCAATTTCCAAGCCAGCTATCGGAAAATCTATTAAAAAAACTTGAAAAATCCAATTGGTGATTGATAAGAGCCATCAAATTCAAAACGAATTTTCCAAATATCTCTGAAAACAAAAGAGTTGATTGTCCACAGACGGACAAACAGACAGAATGATTACACAAGCAAGTTTTTTAAAGAAAACGTGCTAAAAATTGGACGGAGAGAGATAAGAATATGAGAGGGAGGAACGGGGAGAGGGAAAGAGAATGGGAAATGTATTAATTTTAATTTAATACTTTACTCTTATATATATATATATACTTTGTTTATGGCGTAGAATTATTCTGATTCTATTATATTTATAAAGAGATTTATGTAGGAAGGTAGTTTAAATTAACAGTGAAAAGAGTCGGATAAAATAACTCCCATGGGTTGTAGACTATTTTACAAATGTAAATAAAAGCGACTGGGTAAGGTAATTTCATATTTGGAAGATATATGTAATTGAAATATATGATTAACTGGTGTATTACCCGTTGCTAAGCAACTTCAAAATTTGGAAGTAATGGACTATATTTTGATTATGAAAAGAAATTTTTTTATTAATCAAACTCCATGTTATTAGCACAGTACATTAACCAATGAGTTACAGAAGCTAACAAACTAAGCAATTTTGGTTATTAAATCAAACAAAAAAACACAGACTTGACGGAAAATATACCTTTAAAAATACTCAAGTTAAAATGCAAATTAAAATGCCTTACACTCATTCCAGTGTTAATAAAATGGCAATACGAAATTTATTGAAAACCTGAGCATAACTTAATCTTATGATAAAATATACATCAAAATGTATTAAATGCGTACTAATTTGAAACTCCAGTTACCATAAATTAAATTATAATATTTCTCTGGAAATAAATAGTTATTTATATCCAGTTGAAATGAGAAGATTTTCCAATATGTCATTTAAACGTTAAATTTTAGCGATTTAGAATTAAAGGCAAAAAATAAGAAAATTTACATATTTTCCTTTAAAATAATCCAGATCCTAAGATCGAAGGTCATTTAATTTTTTGTAAATTGGCAAAATATTAAAAGCCTGCGCGTCAATAGATCTATTTTTACGGTTTAAATTGTGGGAAATAGAAATTATACCCTGGAGTCGAACTAGGGTCTTTTTTCGAGATTTTATTTTTGTCTTAGCCTTTTAATATCTCAATAAAGCATTCCTGCCTAATTTCATTCTTCTATCTAACTGTTAAGTATAGTAATGATTACACGTTAAAAATTGCAACCAGAGGTGACGACGTCAGCAATTTTGCCTCGGAAGGACGGATCCTCTCCAAATTATAATACACTGTAGAAACTTTTCTCGGGTACACAACCGGGTCAAAGTTTGATCTAGGATCAACGTTTCGACGGCTGACTCGGCCATCTTCGTCAGGATGTCTAAAAACGTGTTTTGTCCGCTATATATGCTATACGGAACCTGATTGGCGGGCGTATCAGACCGTTACGGCCTAAGAATTAGTATATATAGCGGACAAAACACGTTTTTAGACATCCTGATGAAGATGGCAGAGTCAGCCGTCGAAACGTTGATCCTAGATCAAACTTTGACCCGGTTGTGTACCCGAGAAAAGTTTCTACAAGCAATCCACCGGGAAAGCACCAGATCCTATAATACACTGCCCCTACGCTCTACGCGCATCACCCACATTCTTCGCTCGCTCCAGAGACCTCGGCGCTACGTGTCTCGCATTTATTCTGGCTAAGCTGAAAATAATTTTTTTTTACTGCTCTAATCAAGGCACGCTTTTTGCTCAAAAAATTTTTTTTCTAAATATAAATTTTCAGCTATTTTTTTATTTTAACTATTTTTCAAGATTACTGATGAAAATGAAAAAATGTTCGTGTGGTCTCCTATGTGATAGAAACAAAATGTCGTTAACTGCATTTCTTTATGATAAACAGTTCTTAAGTTAAAGAGGGGGACTGACGGACAGAGACTTGAGAATTATATAAGTATTGCAATGGATTTTTATTATAATATTTATGATTTAGTATTTAAAAGGGTACTATCTATTTGTAAATTTAACGAAGTGATTAAATAATTTGATGGTGTGTTAAATACCTAGAATGATCTATTTTTAGACATTAAAATGTGTTTTTAAAACAATTTATAATTTTTCCGCTGTGTTAAAGATGCTTCTACGGTTTCCCATGCTGATGAGACGATTCCCAATGGGACCAAATATGTTTCAGTAAGCAAACCCACCAGGTTGCCAAAAATGTGAGTTCTAGTGCAAAATGCAACATCTATTTACCTGATTTACTTTTTAAAACGCTTTAAATCCCTCACTTTTCGTGTGATTAACACTTGCTTTCACTTTATTTTTATTAGCTGCTGCTGTAACGAAGTGGATGTGCTGAGATTCTACGAGAAGAAAGGTAAAAACGCGGTAATCAGTAATTATGGACGCACAGCCTACAGGAAGAAGTGAGTATGTGGTCACATTCACTCGTAAATGCATCCTCTGAATGTCACCTGGGCGCAAATGGCATTAAGGGTTGGATGAGGATGCTGCTACTTCAATATCACGGTCGAAATCATGTCATGGCGGTAGCAATTAACTCGCAAATATTTCACGGTGTGCTTAGATTTAATCACACATTCCGTCAGTCCACAGTTGCTATCCGATTTTAGGAATAATTGTTTTGTTTTGGTTAATAATATCACGGAAATAAAACATGTTAATTGTACATTCCCATTTATATTTCTGCAGAGATTGTTATTATAATGTTGAGTATTTATATAGTATAATTGATTTCTAAATTGTAATCTTCTTACACTTGGTGTTGAACATATTCAGGAAAATATTAATTAGCATTATGTTTGCGTGAGAATGCAACTGGAAGTATCAAAGTACACCCATATTTCCATATATGATGGTAACTAAAGTAAATGAATATTCAATAAATGGAAACACTGATAAAAGGTAACAAATCTCCAAATGCCGTAAGGTAAAGCAATGCGCGGGATGGGAAGCTCGGTGTTTATATATAGTGCCAGAGAAGGAGAAAAAAAGGGGAGGGGGGGAAGGAGAAAAAAAGGAAAGGAGGGCACTATATATAAACACCGAGCTTGCCATCCCGCGCATTACTTTACCTTCAGGACTGAAGAGGGCTACTTGGTAGCCGAAATACGCGTATTAGTCAATACTCCCCTCCTTACGCTTTCCTCGAATCGACTTCACCGATTCTTTGTTTTATTTTGATTATTTTTCATGTTCTCTTCCACCTCCTTTCGTTTTAACTTACGACAAGGGTCACTGCACCCCTCCCCCTTTTTTCGCATACCCGATAGTTCCAATCACATTTAATTATTCTTCATAATCGGCTTCACTGAGGTTTTATTTTTTATTATTCTGACTTCGGTTGTTTTGTTTTTTATCTATGACAAGTGTCACTGCGATTTTTTCGCACACCCGATCTGTTGAGTGTGTTTGTAGGTCACTGGCGCGGAGGAATATCCCGTAAACCTTGGTTGGCTGACCTGCTGTCCCTGGCGCTGGCCTTAAAAAAGCCCCTAAACGTCAGGTGGAGTGTCTGGGTGAGGTTTCCGTGAATTTCATTTTTAATTTAAATAAATGTTTTCCCCCTTCCCTTTTCTTAGTGGAGTATCTCAACTTTAAAATTTTAGTACGGCATTTGGAGATTTGTTACCTTTTATCATTGTATATGTGCCGTGAGGCCCATTCCCATATATGTAGATAGAAACAAAACAGAAATTCATTGATGTTCCCACTTACAATTCCATTAGCAAATTTAACAATTTTTACAATGTTTAACAAAGTTTATATTTCGTAAATAAGAATAAAAATACATTTATATCACTTTGTAATGAAAACTGAAAATTATTTCACTTATAACGAAAATTAATAAAATAAAATAAGTAAAAACACATTTATGCTAAACACCTTTTCCTTTAACTAATTTTGCACCAATTAAAAAGCCGAATGTAAAAAATCTTAAGTTGACATTAGGCAGCTAAACAACTTCGTTTGTTCTTAAACTTTTAAACTGACAGAAACTATTTTTGGATTTTATACCATTTAAAGTTACTGTTAATGAAAAATTGACTGTAAAAATGTTATATATATATATATATACACACACGCAAGGATTCCAGTTGTCTTTCTAATAAATGTAATAATGTAAAATACAGAGAATAAAATTGAGTAAAACATATTATATATATATATATATATATATATATATATATATATATATATATATATATATATATATATATATATATATACTTTACGTTACTCTTTCGCTGAAGAAGGGCTTAGGCCCGATAAGCTTGCGTGTGTTTTTGTGTTCGTGTGTTTTACGTGTCTCTTCGACGCCCCCAGCAGCCTGCCAGCTTGGTCCTCAACTTGGTGAGTGTCCGCTGGGCTTCCCTCAACACCTTGTTGCCACCCTCATCACTACCTTTTCTTTTCCTTTAGTTAATATATATATATATATATATATATATATATATATATATATATATATATATATATATATATATATATATATATATATAATATAACGATACGGAAAAAGAAATAATATGATAAAATAAATGCAACGAGAGGTTGAGAGGGATAGGAAGGAGCCAGTGAACACTTACCATACGGTGGTGGACGTCCACAGCGATAGAGGAAGGCTTGTAATTTGGAGCTTTCGGGCAACACACGCCCTTCTTCAGCGAGAGAAAAACGAAGACTAAAATAAGCGTAACACTGGAGGTAGGGGTTCGGGAAAAGAGGGGTAAGGGGAAGGGGAAAGAGGGGTAAGAGGAAAGGAAAAAAAGGGGTGATTGGAGTGGGAGTGTTAGCGAAGGTTTAAACCTGGTAAGGAGAGGGAGCGGAGGATGTCAATATGGGCTAGTTCCCATTGACGGAGTTGTGGCGCGGGGAAACTACTTGGAAAAGCACGAATAGTTTTTACTGTGAAGCAGCTATTGAAGGGAAGGGAGTGGGTTAACGCATGGTCGGCCACCGGAAGGGGGCGCCTAAGAGAGACGCTATTCCGATGGCCGTTCATGCTGATGTTAAGGGGTGTGGTTGTGAGGCCTACATAGAACGCAGGGCATTGTGTGCAGGTAAGAAGATATATTACGTTTTTGGAGGTACAAGTGCTGCGGGATAAGATAGGATAGGAGATTTGGGTAACGGGGCTGGTAAATGAGGAAGAAGTATCTAAGATGGGGCAAGTGAGGCAACGTAGTCTTTTACAAGGGGAGGAATCTGCGGGGGAAGGTGGAAGACCGGTGGGGAGTTCCTTGCGCCATAGCAGGTCGCCAAGACTCCTAGGTCGGCGGAAGGATATCATAGGGGGATTAGGCAAGAGTAGCGTAGTTGTGGGTGTGTTAAGGAGAATTGGATGGGCGGCCGCGAGAATGTTATTTAGGGCTTCGTGCAGCCCCGGGTGAAAGGTTGTGGTGAGAGTCAGAGGGACTTCTGTCTTCGAGGGTGGGTTCAAGATTGGTGGGTGTCTGGAGGGGGTGGAGATGGCGCGATATATTTCATTGCGGACTAAGTCGGCAGGGTATCCTCGATTGAGGAAAGCCTTAAGGAGTAAGGCGCAATAATCGGATAGCGAGGTGCTATCCGAGCAGATTCTAAGGCCACGCCTGGCGAGGGAGTACGGAAGAGATTTCTTTGTGTGCTGTTGGTGGCAGCTGGTGTAGTGGAGGTATTGTAGGTGGTTGGTATCTTTAATGTGCACCGAGGTGCCAATGCGTCCATTACGGAAAAGGAGGTTAACGTCGAGGAACGTGGAGTGTGTTGTAGAAGAGTGATGAGTGAAAGAGAGGGTGGGATGGGTGGAAACTGTCTGAAGGAAAGAATTAAGGGATTCCGCCCCATCGGTCCACAGAAAAAATATGTCGTCGATGAAGCGGAGCCAGAGGAGGGGCTTTTGGGGAGAAGATTCAAGGAGCTGGGATTCCCATTCACCCAGGAAGCAGTTGGCGTAAGAGGGAGCCATCCGAGTGCCCATTGCGGTTCCTTTAATTTGAATGAAATGGTGCCCTCCGAACGCGAAGTTGTTTTTGGTGAGAACCATTTCCGCCAGTGAAGTGAGGAAGGCAGTAGAAGGTTTCTTCTCTCCAGACCTGTTGTCAAAGCAGGCTCGAAGAGCAGCAAGTCCATCGGTGTGGGGTATATTGGTGTAAAGGGAGCAAACATCTAAGGTAACCATGATGGTGTTTGGTGGGAGTGGGTGCTGGAGTGCTTTTAGGCGTTTGAGAAAGTGGTTAGTGTCTTGGACGAAGGAGGGGAACTGTTGGACGAGAGGCTTTAGGTGATGATCGACGAAGGCGGAGATTCGCTCAGTTGGCGAGTCGAAGCTCGCGACGATCGGGCGACCTGGATTTCCGGGTTTATGGATTTTGGGAAGGAGGTAAAAGTTGGGGGTACGGGGGTTAGGGGGCACGAGTAGAGCGGTTATATATTATATATATATATATATATATATGATTAATTGCTAAACTAATTCAACCGATAGTATTGATTTTCTCCTCTGCTCGATTTTTTTTCTTTGCTAGAATGTGCATAAATATTATTTGTATACAAAGTAATAGATCGAGATTTATAGATTTGTTTTCAAAATATACATACCTTTACCAATGTTTTTCTAGATTTCAATGGTACCTCGGAGCAAAATGTCCATCGTTTGACTTGATTGGAATAACTTAAAACGTATAAATCATGAAAGTCATATACGATATACGTATATATAATTCATATGAACATGAGGCTACAGTGATATGATGCATATTTAGAAGTAATTTTTAATAGCCAAAGCAAGTTATTTTTACCTCATATTTTGCTGAGTATGTTACCGATTAGAAACCTTAATCCTAATTCAATTCATTAACCTAAACTTAATTTGGACAATAGAGGAATTTTTTTTCATTTCGCCGACTTCCCGACTGATACATTTTTCGTCCGCTCCTGCGATCATCGCAGCCCAACGGTGGTGGGTGCATTCGCCACTCTGATCACACATCGACCTCTGAAGGAGGAAGAGCTGTTTGAAGTGGTGGTGGACAACACCATAGCCGAGTGGGAAGGATTTTCTTTTGTGATGGGAGTGATTACTTCTCCTGTCAACATCGAGTCCGTTTTCTCGTCTTTCTATAGCAAGTGAGTGAGACACCTATTTGTATTCCTTAGGCTGCCACTCCAACTAATCTTTCCTGTTCGCATTCTATGAATGGTTATCCCACGAAATCGTTTCTCGACATCTTTGTTTTATGTGCGATAACAAGCGTGCCGCTACGAATTGTTTTGCATACTCGTTGAGAAATCAGATATCACATAGCTGAATAAGCTGAAGTGGGTAATTTATACGAATACGTACGTGTGTATTTAGAATGTGCAATAAGGTGAAATTTTACGAGCAGACACAATGAGATAATTCGTTCATATAACTTTATAGGTGATTTCATTATTAAATTAGCTTTGCCCCGGGTTTACAGTTTCGAATTTTTTACGCTCATTTCACTCACTAATATTTTCCTTCAAACTCAAGGTACTCTCGAGATTAGTGACCAAAACTCTCCCTTAAATGGTATTAACAAATTAAATATAGATTCAAATTTTATATTTTGCTAAGAATATTAAAAGTACCTTGTGTATATTTACAAAAAATTATCACGGGCCTCTAGTCAGGATATAATTTGTATGACACCCCTCTTCTCAAAAATATTAAAATTCTGGCTCAACGGTGTACATCCTCAAGATCTCTTTGGTATGTGTACCAAGTTTTAAGCCTTTACGTTTCTTGGTATTCGAGAAATGCTATAGGGTATGATTTGTATGGCACCCCCAACCCCTCATTCTCCCTACAAAAATCGAAATTCTGGCATAAATGTGCACATCCTCAAGGTCCATTTAGTGGGTGTACAAAGTTTTATGACTCTAGGTTTCCTGGTTTTCGACAAATGATCCAGGGTATGATATGTGTGGCATCCCCTTCTTCTTCCCCCACCTCTAAAAATCAAAATTATGACACCCAATTACACATCCTCAGGATCTCTTTAGTAAGTGTATCAAGTTTTAGGTCTCTAAGTGTCTTAGTTTTCGAGAAATGTTATAGGCATGTTTTTTATGGCACCCTCCTTCCCTTTGTTATAGGACAGTTCGGCACGACCGATTCAGCGAACGACAATTCGGCGCGACCAATTCGACGACGGAACAATTCGGCGCCTGAATGAAAAAGCAACAACTGTTAGTGGAGTTGAGTGGTTGGGAGTTAGATTCGTTCTACTTCCTCCCCCTGGGTTGGGTTGAGAATTTCGGGGTTGAATGCGTTCTATTTCCTTCCCCCGGGTTGGGTTGAGAGATTGGGCTGAGAGTAGGGTTGGCACCTTCCCAAACCTCTCAACCTAACCCGTTGGAAGGAAATAGAATCCAATCTCCAACCACTCGACCCAACCCGGTGGAGGAAATAGAAAGAATCCAACCCCTGACTTTTTGTCCCAACTCGGGGGAATAGAATGAATCCAACCACTCAGCCCAACTAAAAGTTGTTGCTTTTTCCTTCAGGCGCTGAATTGTCCATTCGCCGAATTGCTCGCGCCGAATTGTCCGTCACCGAATCGCTCGCGCCGAACTGTCCCATTCCGCTCCCCTCCAAATACAAAAATATGGCACCAATGTACAAATCCTCAATGTCTCATTAGTAAGTGTACCAAATATTAAGTTTCTAAGATTCTTAGTTTTTGATACATGCTGTCCACACACAGACACATGCCGCCTTTTATTAATATAGATAAGTTGTGTGTTTAACTGCCATAAAACCAAAACCTAATGAAAATCGAAGATCGGTGCATTACATCTTACGAGAACTACCTTGTATTTGAGATATGCATATTGTTTTTTGTATTATGGAGTTATACTACTTATGTCGATTTTTTTCTGATTTATTTTCAAGGAACGAAAAATGGAGGCTTCTGTATGATAGGGTGAACCATGACAGTTCAACGATTAAGAGCAACTACGGCGTAGATATGACACAGCTCAAGGTAAGCAATCTGAGAATCGATATTTATATTTCCCTGTAATCGTTATTTCCAATCTCTCAAGTTAACGTGCATTTCGTTCGAAGATACGAGTACATTAGCCCAATACCGTCAAAATGCATTTTATGTTAAACTTTTTTCAAATATTTGTTTAGTAAATATTAAGCTTGCCACGGAGAGGTCTCTAAGAACTGAAATTTAGCGCAAGTGACCCCAATTCATAATGGCGGCGACAAATAGAACCCCGAAAATGACAGGCCGATTTCCCTAACTTCAATATGGCGCAATCAGTGGCGTAACTTTTGGGTTAGGGATTGCAATACCGGAGGGATTTTCTAATCCTGGGATTACGGGATTGTGATTTTTTCAATCCCGAAGTCCCGGAATCGAGGAAAAGTGGTAGGAAATAAAAAACATTCAATATTTGTAAACAATAATTTTATATCATACACAGATATGAAATCATCATATGCAGTTATGGAAGTAATATCAAGTTTACACAAAATTTAAGTAACGACAATGAAAATAACTTTTTATCAGAAGGTAAAACTAAAATAAAACACGTATTTTTGAACAAAATGTTAAGGAAATCTTAATAACTAAAGTAGTAATTGTTGTATTATCTTAAATGAAATTAAATTGGTTGCATTTATGATAATAAACGGTACTTTTCGCTAGTGATGGCACAGAAAATATATTCCCCAAATCATTATCACGAGCCTGTGACCCGTACTGAAGATACCTCAATACCCCTTATAACTTAGTTCGTCTCTTCATTATTTGATTCTGCAAGGCATTTCTCACATTATGTCCTAACTCTGTATATCACATTATTCAGTTTCTTCATCATGAATTCCAACGCTGCCTCACACGTCAAAAGATTTGCATCTCTTCGGCAAAGAGGTTCCATAGTAATTTCCACTGGATGCAGTGTTGCAAAAATAGAAGAAGCAAGTTAATGTTCACTCTCACTGGATGATATATCGGAATTCAGATCAATCAAGGCCTTCATTATGCAGATTTTAAGCAATATAAAACGTTCGATCATTTCAACCAAACTGTTGCAGCGAGTTTTCATATCCATAACATCCATAATAAACTCGGATAGAAAGCAGCATTACTCAGTGAATTCTAACGAATTATATATTTTATTATACATCAAATACAATTTAATCGTTAGCAAAAGCAAAAATGTCAATCCCGAAATCCCGGGATTTCGGGATTGAAATTTTGAATGGGATCCCGGGATTCGGGATCTCGAGATTTCAATCCCTATATAGGGTGGCGTGGGTGGCCAAATAGAAAATATTAAGATTATTAGCGATTTCTCTTTCTTAGGCTAATTTTTGAATGACTTTACGGTTGATAATTATTTTTGGGCCTACTAATTTAAAAGGGTTAAAGTTTTCAGCTTACTTTAGTTTATAATATATTGCGCAATATAGTTTAAGTACCTAAAGTTTCCTATCTAATATATAGGTGGGCGATCGAGTCGGCGTCAAGGTGAGATCCAATGGTGACCTGCACTTTTTTTTCAATGGAAAGGATATGGGACCAGCGGCCTCCAATGTTCCGACATCAGTGTATGGAATGGTAGACCTAATCAACTACGTCGAGCAGATCAGTATAGTTGCTTAATCCCAATTAAAGAAGAGGAATATGTACGCAAGTCAATCCATATTTTACTCATCCATATAGATAACTTTTAATTTCTTTCAAATAAATTGCTTATCTGACAGCTAACGCATCTCTGTTATTGCATATTTTTGGACATACATCGACAAAACCTTTTTAACTCTGACCTCTTATTTTATGTAAAAATTTTTTCTACGAAGCGGTGTTGATACAAGAGATCTTTCAATATCTATAATATTGTATACACTGAATACTTTTAGGTGATTTGAAGTAAAAAGAAAATAGACTATTTATAAACAAAGATATTCAAGGTAGTAATTGGTAATAAAAATGGCGATAAATTAAATTAAAAAGATTTGGTTATGTTTCACCTGAAGATTAAAGTTATAAGCATACTTTTCGAAAAAGATGCAATAAATTTACTGGAATCAAGTAATTTAACATTGTTTCACGAATCTACATCCTACCCTGCAATTCACCGGATTGGTCTGTGGCAGGAGCTGCATTGGACCAAATGACAACAACTGAAAATGATATTCTATGATTTACCATTAAGTTAAACAACTTTATTTAATTAATTGAATTCACAACAGAATTTTAATGAAACCATAAAATTGTTTTGGTTTTTATGCAGAATCTCCCCGCTATGGGATAATACCCATATCCAACGGCATTGAATCTATGCATACATTAATAAATCAACAGAAAACAAATATAAAACATATAGTTCAACAGATGGCTCATCAAACTACAATAATGACAATGTAAACAAGTCAACAGAACGTTTGCAATACAATGATGATAAAAAATATAAGGAATTTTAACAGAAGTCATGTGCCATTTTTTTTAACCTTTAAACGGGCAAGCGGGGTCATATTTCACCCCACTCAATTGTTTTCCGTATTATTGTGAAAAGTTTTACTTTATGCTACTTATCAAATTTTTGTATGTGTTTATTTACTACTAAGTTCCTTCTATGAGAATGAAAATTATTATAATTTGCTTCATATAACAAGATAAATAATAAATGCAGGATTGGGGTGATTATTGACCCCACTTGCATGGTAATGTTACCAAAAACTCACATGAGTTCATTGTAATTTATTATGTATTTTTCATGCAAGAGCATGTAAATAATACTTATATTCTTAGGATAAATAATAATATTGAGGTATTTTATTTTTTTAGCGATTCCGTAAATAAAATTGTGTATTTGAAATTTTATCTGTGGAAGCCTCTTGTCATTTTTCTGGTATTTTTGTAATTGATGGTGGAGTTTGTTATTCTTTGATTTTCCATTGCCATAAAGAAATATAAATAATAATTATTGTCTCTATAGAACGAAGAAATTTACTAGTACTTATTACTTGCAATAAATAGCTACTTTTTAGTGCTTTTTGTCATTGCTGAAAAGCACTATTATCTTTGTGATGTCCGTCAGTCTGCATATATCAGGGAAGAATTGGCATAACCGATTTCAACTAAATTTGGTACATAAAATATTCACATACATTAATGACCAAGATGGCATATTTCGACCGGATCCATTGCCACAATTGCAAAGTTTTCTTTACTTCTTTACTTTACTTCTTTACTTTTCGGTAACTGAGAATTTGGAAGGTTTTGGCCAAACCGATTTCAACGAAATTTTGTATGGAGGAGGTGTGTAACATAGAAAAACAAAATCAATATGTTTAGTGTAGATATGGAAATCAATGCTTCCTCAATATAAGCAATAAAAGAATTCTTTTTACGCCTGTTTGTGTTGAATTGTCCTTATCAATTTTAACGAAATTTAATACTTATAATGAACACATATATACAAAACCAAAATAGCATATTTGGACCCCATCAACCAAACAGTGGTTCCACGATTACAAATTAAACTCTTTCAGTAATAATGGATTTGGAGATAATTGACTTGATGGATTTCAGCTAAATTTTACATATATGGTTTGTACAACATACCACAATAAAATCAAAATGTTTAAAGTGGAATAAATGAGCAGGGCTAGCACACTATAAAGTAAAATAATATTTTTTAATCGTATTTCTAGAGAACTGACCTCATGGATTTTTACCAAAGATAGAATATAATCATCATATAAATATATAACCAAAATATAAATTATCAACTGGGTCGACTAAACAAGGCTACCACAATATCAAGGTTAGTATTTTCTGTAACTATAAATTTGGAAGGTATTGGCTGAACGGATTTTAAAGAAATTTTGTTTGTAGGAAAAGTATAGGATGGGAAAACGAGAAGAATATGTTCAGAATGGATAAAAAAAGCAGGACTATCACAATATAAGGAAAACTAATTTTCTGATTTCAACGCAAATACATTAGAATACTACGGTGAATTTGACGAATAGTCCATCTGTACCACGGAAAACCCATATGCATCCCTACTTGTTATAAATGAAATACTAAGTATTTTACTTTATTTATGTTGTCTCTTTTCTTGTTCTTAGCTTACCTGAACAATGTCTTCAAAAATCATGCCCAAAAAAGATAAAATTTTTATATCAGGCACCTCTGAAAATTTCTTTAGTAGCCACAACAATTTCAGAAGGGCAGAAATGGACTTCACTTATTGGCGAGACAATGCGATCTTTGAACATTCACTAATGTAGCATATCTTCACATTTCTTCACATAGTAATATGTATGGTAAGGTCCTTCTTCATTTTAACCATGCTTTTCACAGTTCAAATCTCATATTGACGGTCGTGCAGGTATGCCCTACTTTACCCATATCTTTAATGATAATGATGTTTATTGGCCCTTGGATCAGTTACATTGATATTGGACAGGTCAGAATTAAAAAAACATGTACATCAAAAAGTAAAATTAATAAAAACATTTCAATGAGGGTAAGCAATGGGTTACATGCCAAAAGGCAATCGACAGGGTTAAGACTAGGACATCAAGAGTTGTTGAGATATTCCTCTACTGAATAGAAAAGTTTCCTATGGAGGTATTGTTAAATCGTTGTTTTGAAAGTTTTGTTGTTTCGAATATTTTTATAAGGTTTTGGTATTGCCTTAGGTCCGTGACTAAATGTTTTGGTTCTATAACTGGAGATGTGAAGGTCCTTGTTAGCTCTGATGTTGTGGTCATGATGGTATGAGTTGTTTGGATATTCCTCAATGTTTGAGTTAATAAATCCTGATAAGGAAAGGATATATAGGTAGGGGAGTGGAAGAATATGTAGATCTTGAAATATGGACGAGAAGGGGCTCTAGGATGTTTACCAGCAATGATGGCTCTTTTTTTGAATTCTAAATATATTATCTGCTAAAGATGTATGCGTACGTGTGACAGGAAAAGAAATAGGAAAGCGCTGATACAGTGTACAGCATGCAATCAATTTATATGTGAGCAGCACAGTGAGAAACTAACTATATGTAATGAGTGTAAGAAATTTAAATAGCTACAGTATACTTGTATAATTGTGGAGATTGTATATATTATTGTAAATGTAAAAAATGTTACATAAAAATTGTAATTGTATTTTGTAGTTATTTTCATACTATTATATTCAATTTGCCTCATTGTAAGGAAATAAATGAATTATCAAAATAAACAATAAACAAATATAATGTTTACTATTTTATGCAACAGTTAAATTTCTCAACCATTTCATTTGTAAAAATTTAAAAAAAATAATCCATACTGCTTTAGTTAAGTTGCTAACTATTTAAATATATGGGGTCACTTGCCCGGTTATGGTACAAATTAAGCTTGCCTGTTTAAAGGTTAAATAAGTACTCATGGTAAAATAAAAATGCTTTATTTAGCTGAATTGTCCAAAAATTTTGTTAATATATAATATTATCTGCAAATATTAAACAGTGACATTAGAAACAACACTTTTGGTACTACATTTCTTCATAGCAGAACAATTTAACTCATTAGTGCCCAACGTCCTATTTATAGGGCACTTAGTTTTCTTGGATTACCCGATCTAGATTTTAAACAAAAATGTTTATTTCTGTTATTTCTCCTGATGGAAAGTTGGTGCAGGGATGGGAACTACAGCAATTTCATTCAGTACTTATTTTTATGGACACGTTTTGATTGACAAGAATGATCAGGTAAGATGCATTCAAAAGTTCCCATTGAATATAAATAATATTTTTTAATTCATTTGTTCCCTGCTTATAATTCACTTTTGAGTACATTGTAATTATTTACAATCTCAAATTTTTTTCTGTTGAAATTTCTATGGATCTTAGCTGGTTTTGAAATATTTTTTATTGATTAAAAAATTAATCATATTGTTTATGTTTATGCACGATGATTATGAATAAAAATGATACAGTCGGATACGCAATATTGGAAAAAGTGATGAAGAATTTTAGGATTTTGTACGTATTTAAAAAACTATGTAAATGACATACTATATAATTTCATCAGTGTCATATGTCAACATTACATGTAATATTTTTCATACTATTGTCAGAATTTTGAATTTTCATTATAAAATGTTAATGGGATGTTTCCTAATATCACGATTTCATTACGTATTTTCCATAGCTGTCTTTATCAGTGTCTTCATGTGAACTCAATTTCAGCATACTAAAGCGGATTAAGAATTACCACCGTTCAACAATGGGACAAGAGCAATAGGTTGGGCTCGCAATGCTTAAACTAAGACATTGCACGCAAATTAGATTTTTCATCAATAATTAATGAATTTGCAGATTCAAAAGCTAAAAATGCATATCTTGAATCAAAAATTATTCAAATAATTTAGTAGCTTATATATTTATTTATCATTTTATTCATCTAAATATCAACAATGAATGTCGAATAGGACATGTCTAAAATAAATATAAAATACGATTTTCTTTTTTTGTTCTTGCAGGACGTTCAAGTATTACGTAACCCAGCTTTCCAAGTTTTTGATAACCGATATAATCCTGCATAACCCTCAATTAGATCTCCCTCTCTCATCTTGATTATGTAACGCACAGAAATTTTCATTTTGCACTTACTTTAGAAAAAATTCTCTAGAGGGCCATTTCAATGTAGTCTGCATTATTATCAGAGTAAAAAGCACTGTAAGCAAAACATTTTTTCGGATTATATCTTATCTTTAAGGGGTCAGAAGATTTTATGAAAGGGTGCTACATAGTGCAAGCTTGAACCCCCTACCCCCATCAGCGAACCGTGACCGCAAAATTGGGTTACGTAATCAGTGGTGGCTCATAGCTAAAATTAGTGGGGGTGCTGCTCCAGAAAATTTTTAGCCTTTGTTTTAAAATTGTGTAAAAGGAAAAAAACATGTATAAAAAGAAAATTTATTCAGGAACTTGATAAAATCTTCTTCCTCACTAAGTTTCTCCTTAATACTTACGGTTCCTAAAAGTGACAGTGAAACAACATTATCAACGTGCTTCTTTGACTTCTCATGCTTTTCAGTTTTTTATTTCATTTTGTTTATATTTCTAAAACCATCTTTTGTCCACGGTACATCACCTCCAAACAGCAAACACGGGAAGCAAAACAGTACATTTTTTACTTCACAGCCGCAAAGCCAACTTTTCCATTGGTACCATTCAGAATTAAAGCTACGAATATATTTCTTGTTGTTGCTTTTGCCTGGCTGAGATATTAGAATATCAGGTGTTAAACGACCTCTTTTCTTAACTGTAACTTTCTCATGGAGAGATAGCTGTGAAAACTTAAGCTGTTGAAGTTCACTTACAGTCACAGAACTTATTTCTTGGGGATGCAAGGCCATGGTTAAAGTTTTCTGTTAAATAAAAGAACCGAAAAAAAATGAATCAAATAGAATAGCTGGAAGCAGAATAATAATCTAATTCTACACTCTTCTACACTTTATCACATTCAAGAATATGGTACACGGTTTTTAAGCACAACACACGCTGAGTAAAAAAAAACTTCCTTCCACCATCACGCCAGAGCCGGCACTGCGAGAGCAACAGTGCTCTCTCTACCTGGCAGTCCCGCCTTCCTCCCCACCCCCCTCCAATGTGCGCATGCGCACAACAGTCAAACACCACGTCGCTGGCACTGTGAAGCGCACAGTTCCATACAAAGATTTTTGTATCTTTTTCATAAACTGGGGGATGACTACTGAAGTACTGACATTAAGCTTAAGGAATATATATTGTACTACAAAAATAAAGAAAGAATTAAAGAAGAAAGGACTCATTATATTAAATGTTATCGATAATATCAAGTGGAAATAGGGGGTGCTGCAGTTCCGCAGTGCCTATACACGAGCCGCCACTGGTTTTGCTAAAATTTATCGACTGATTCCAATTTTGGTTAAAGTCGGACCATAATAACAACCACTTTACATGCAGACCTACATGTATTTTACAACGTATTTTGCAAGCATCTTGTTAAATACTCATCTGAGCGAACAAAAGTTGAAGAAAATAATTAAATTCCCATTTTTATCAAACATTTTTTCCTGTAAAAGCTAAGGTTTACGATAAATTTAAAGAAAAGTAAATTAATGCATGATTTTCTTTTGTTCATTACAAAAATTTATTTAAAATTTTACAACCCTGGAACTGCTGGACATACTACTTGAATGAAATTTGGTATTGGAGAGTTTTACAAAACTTTGTTGACAGGCTCCAATTTTGGTTAAAATCTGACTACATGAAGACCTACATGTATTTTCAACATGCCTCTGTTTCAACTTGGGAAACACTTGATGTATTTTGATGAAATTTGGTATTGGGAAGTTTTATTAAAATTTGTTGACAGCTTCAAATTTTGGTTAAAATCAGATGAAAATTATGACCTTTTTACATGAAGACCTACATGTAGTTTACAACATGCCTCTGTTTCAACTAGGGTTACCACCTTTTTTTGGAGTCATTACTGAACACTGACTAAAAACTCCCTCACAGCCCATGATTTTTTTGTAAAAAAAATTAATTTTTTTACAAATCTAAATATTGTCTAGGTATTAAACTATATAAATAGTCTTCATTTACCTGAGTAACAAATATAATGAATTGTAACATTTATTTCAATTTTTAATAATTTTTAATTTAATTTTTTAATGGTTACAATAGCATTAACTAGGATTAAAAAATCGCAAATAAAAATACATCTTCAGTGACTAGTAACCAGTTAATTTAAATAAAAAGAAACAAAATAGTCTTCATTGATAAAAACATCAAACAATTTTAGCATTTAATGTAAGACGACATGCTGCTTAGTGCAGTTGCTTGCAGCATCAATAAGATATGTGCTTATGTCCACCAGGCATGGTAAATTAATGCAATGGGTGGGTTTAATTTTAGAAATGTATTCCAAAATACCACAAACTTTTCAACTAACTCCAACGGTCCCGCATTTATATCAGTTCCATGTTCGGTCCTGGGATGGCAGTAATAGAAAGATCCATGACATAAATACTTTCTAACAAAATTTTCTGTACAAATTGTTTTGCAACAAATGCTGTTATTAGATATTCTTACTTTTTACTTTAATGTTTTTTTACGACATTAATGTAATACAATGGAAATCAAGAATGTGCATGGGTATAATTTAAAATAATGCAAGTCAAAATACTACAGTGCCACCTGGTGGAGAACACTTAAATTATCTCTGATGGTCCCACATTTTAGGTTATATCTGTTTGTTTAACTGCCAAGAGATGGTAGTATGGTAAAATTGAATGTCAATATTATTTTCTATCAAAATCTTCTTTTCAAATCAGGTTTTCCAACAATTGCTTTTATTAGATACTCTGTGTTTTATTTTTAGGCCATATTTGCAACCAAAAAAGAAGTATAAATACTTTTAATGGAATTTCAATAATGTAGTTAACAGGCCATGGATCAGTGTTGTCCAATAACCATTCACAGACAAAGACAATGGTAAATTGCACATCATTGACTGGAGATGTTCGCAAATGATAGATGCTCAAATTTTTTAATGGAGATATCAGTAATGATTTACCTAGATAGCAATATATTCAACTGCCCTTTCATAAAGCTCATTGAATCCATTTAATTTTCTACCAAGTGAATGTAATAGACATCTTAATCCTGCATTAGCTTTGAAACCATAAAATTCATCATTTTTCTCTGATTGAATTGATCAATTAAATCTTTCATAATGTGTTATAAGATTGGAGAAGTACAAGATTTGCTTTCTAATGACAAAACTTTCTCATGAAAAATGCCGGATGCATGGTGAACCAAATATAAATAAATCTTTGATACAGATGCCTCATCATTATTGCCAATTTCTGCATTGCCATCATAGGCAACAAATTTCCATACTAATTGATGACAGTTTTTTTACCTTGTATTAAGAAATACACTTTTAAAGAGCAGGCCATTTTTCTGCAAGTCTGCAAACAGCTGGATAGAGACAACCATCTAGTTAGAACATGATTAAGAATCTGCATCCATTCAAATTATACAAATTTTGAAGTGATTCTACATTATGGATAAAGAAAATTCATTATAAATTTTAATTGTTAATGTATTGAGATCCATATCCAAACATGTTGATGTAAATCTAGCAGCACTGTTAATTATGTAGCAGTTACAATTTGCAGCAATTAGATTTGGAATGGATTTTTTCAGGTGTACAAATACAGAATGGTGTTTACCGTAATTTACAGAGGCATTTTTGGCAGAATTTGAAGATATATTAGATAGCTTTAAATTGAATTTTTCTAAAATTGTGGTAACTTTTTGATAAATAGAGAGTGATGTTTCATTTGAGTCTTCATAAAAATCCAACATGCGATCTTGTACTCCTAAACTAGGATTAAAATAACGAATGCGGGATGGAATTAATTTATCTTTTATTTGAAGCATCACTTGTGATTGAAAAGTTAACTGATCCAAGTTCTTCAAGCAAAACATCTACAGAAAAAGGAGCTAGTACATTTTGGCAAATGGCAACACCTTTAGTTCTTCCGCATGCCATTTTTTGCGATTTCTGAATCGGAATAAATTTTTTGAGCTGCTTTTGTTCCACACTCCATTGATAAATAAGGTTGATGTTGATTTCAATGGGAAACATTTGTTATTTCTGCCAATACAGCACTTTTTTCATCAGAAGTTTCAGAGATAAAAAATGACATTAATAATGTTTTTTTGTGCGATACCTTCCTTTTGCTTATGAATTGTCGAAGCTGAATGATTTTTGAGTGATTTTAAGCCATCCCATTTGATTATGAAAGTGATTAAACAAATAGAGCAAAATAAATGGTCAGGTTGATTGTTAACTTGTCTGAGCCACTCGTAATGTTTTTTCCCATTCCTTATTCTAGCAGCATAATCTTCCTTTTTTGCTGAATTTGCTGTCGCATTCGCTCATATTCTAAAAATGGGTCAAATCAAAATTTATAAATAATTATACCTGTGCACAATTAAAATTAATAATATTTGTATTTACCTTGAGTTCATCTTTTTCTAATTCGATAACTTGCAAGTACCAATAAACTTCACATGACAGATGACAGTGCATGACAGGGTGACTGTGGCACTATAGTTGTTAGTAGGGATAGGGAAGTACATGCGCGAATTTAAAAGATTCGATATTGTTAATCGATTTGAATAGTCAATTCAGTTAATAATCGAAATGCAAAATATCTATTCCAATTTCATGGCATCAATCAGTAAAAAAGAAAAACTTTTCAAATTGTATGAAGCTGAAATTTGATAAAAATGCGTTTAATAAATTTTACAAAACATTTCTGGTCAAATCGAACACCGAACTAATAATTTGATTACCGAACTGTTCAGGTGAAAACCGAATGGGTGGTAACTCTAGTTTCAACTCGAAACCACTGGACCTATTTTGATGAATTTTGGTATTCTACTAAAATTGGTTGATCTGAAAGAACGCATTTGGAAACTGTGTACTCGGGCATGGAGTTCACCTTTTCATATTTGTTTGTTTTTAACCTAAAGAAGCTTAGTATCAACTCAAGTAAATAATATTGCTATGATTAAATAATATATAATTCCCATTTGTGCACACAGCATTTAGTACATGAAAGGAAATGATTATCTATGACAAAGAAATAAACAAATGTTTGTTTTCCTTTCATCTGCAAAGATATGGATAATAATATAAAATTATCAGGAATCAGTAAGTACTTTCTTCTTTTTGTTAAACAAAAAACCATATAAACCAATTTATTTCAGTGTATTTATTTTATATGTAACTTACAACATTCTCTTTAAAAAATAAAACTTTTAATATTATTCTTTTAGTGCTGCTCAAGTATAATTGTTCAGTTAAATCACTTGTTTAATAATAGGAAACATTACAGGTAAACGAGTAATTTATTTAACAAATAATATATAATTCTAGGTTTTCATCAAAGATTTTGATTCTGAAGGCCAGTTTAGTTTTCCAATAGCAGTTTTTGAAGCTTGTGCATAACATTTAACAAACAGCACTTCAAAACAGTTTTTCAGAATTTAACTACAGGTTCTTGCAAACTGACCCCAGCTCAGCACTGCCTTACCTGTCACTACTATGACTTGGTGTATGCACAATGTTTTATTATTTTGAGGTATTTAATTAAAGTTCCTAATTTGGCTCTCTTGGAATTTTTGTATTATGCCATTAATTACTATTGATAAGAAAATAAATTGGTAAATCTAAAATTTAACATTTCAATAGCATCACTTCTGATGAGTAATGCTGAGTTTAGCCATAAATATTTTCTTTTTTGGTGTGAATAAATTACTTGTAAAGAATGCCTTAGTCTTGCATGGATATATGCATGAAGTGTGCTTCTTTTCTCGTGTTTTTCTTGTCAAGTCTTATTAAGAACCGCTGTAATGCTATCTTGAATTTTTCGCAAGAATGCTTCTGCATCTCTGCTTCTGAATTACAGTATTTTCTCATCGATAACGTGCACGTTATATATGCAAAAAAATTCCAAATCTGGTAAAAATTATCTTGCGCGTTATAAAAGGGAAAAATTAAATTTTGAAAAATGACTTTTTTCAAGTTTATTAATGGCTATTGTTATGTATCTTTGATTTCTATGTCCCAATGACAAAAACTAGCCTAATACCTAACAGAAAAAATTATTAGAATACAGCTAATGAAGTCCGAAAACATTTTCTACGTCAAAATTTATTATCTCGTATTTATATTTTAACTAGCATATAACAAGTGCTAATGCAGGAATCGAGAAAATAGTTTCACACAATACAATTTCAATCATCAATTTTATAGTAATGAAATTTCACTTACCTTTCCTTCGGCGAAAACCACGGGAATTACATAACAATAGGATTTTTTAGGTCTAACAACGTAATTAATAGGCAAGGCAATAACCCCGTTAAAATGACTAATTTCTCAAAATTTGCAAATTAAGTGTTTAACATGAGCGGTTTTGAACTGTAGGATAAAAAAAGGAATTGTTAAGAAACTTTATTTTGTATTCTTTAAAATGATTCAAATCCTAAGGTCTTTGGTTAATTCTTTTTAATTTTATCTCAAAATGAATGAAAGACTGCACTTGGAAAAATCGAATTTTACGTGTTATCTTCCTAGAAGTCAATCTCCCGACTTTTTTTGAGATTTTTTTCATCTATCCCTTACAACTGGCTAAGAGCAGGTAATGTATCAATTTTCATGATATTCTTGCCATTCAAACTCGTGGAAATCGATTCTGAATGCATTTATGATAGACCTTATATCTTCACACAATTACAGTATGATATCGAGACAAAGTTATGGATTTACATTGCTTATTATTATTATGATTTTTGCAATCTTCGATTAAAATAAGGGGTACTATTGTAAAATGAGACAAAATTGACCGAAATGAGTAAAATTATAAATATTTATTGCATACATTAAAATCAAATTACTCAAAACCATAAAAATCGTCACCTGATTTTCGTTGTAAACTCTTTTTGTTTTTCATAGTTAGTTTTCTCAAAGGCAAATTTCAACAGATAAACTACGAATATTGTGTAGACATGGCTTAGGTTGACAATGCTGAATGTTATCAACCACTTTCTCCTTTCTACTGCATGCCTTTCACTGCGATCCTTAATTATCACCAAGCTAATTCTGAGCTTTTGAATTCTCATTTACTACGTTTGGTTACTCTTCCCATTTTTCATACTTCCTTGATAAGGCAGTCAATTGGAAAGTGACATTTTAACTAAATTAGTGGAACTTACAATTTACTGTATTTACTCGTGTAATATCTACACTTTTTTCCCCAAAAGTTCCCATCGAAAATTGGTGGTGCGTATATTATTAGAGATTTTCCCAATCATCTGTTGAGGGCAGGCCACCTGCGAAACCCCACAGTATTCTGCGCCTGGCGTGAGAAGGCTTCTTTTTCAGTAGACGCAATATGCCGTGCATTTTATTTACCCGATTTTTAACCAAGGTATTTTTCAAATATGCATGGAATAATATAATAACACGATATTTATCAGGTATTTTAAAAATTCTTTGCCAGCTGTCAATAGTAAACCTAAATCACGTAAATATTCTATATAAATAGACATGTCATACAGAGTTCATTCTCATAGAAAAGATGATGTAAGAGAAATAAACAACTGAATTGCATATTTTTCATTAAATACAAATGCATTGTTAGATTGTCTTGTAATTTGTGATATGATCAAATAATATTTTACTGTAACTGCATTTTTTTGTTTCTTTTCCGTTATGCAATCCTAAAAGAATATACTTTTATTACTCTGTATAAAAGCAAAGAACATTCTGTGATGAAAATGTCACTAAATAGCTGTTGGAGTTGTTCGTTTGTGCTTTCTGAAAGCTGTAAGTGATAATATATTTATCTGCAGAAAATTAAGAAATGCTTCTATGTAACCAAGTCATATTTCGTCTAGTGACAGGTTTATTTTTGGTATTGTGTGAGGTTTGGGGGATTTATTTACATTTACTTTCATAAAATTCACTAGTGTTCTAGGTGAAAAATATCTGAGTTAGCGTGATTTCACAAAATTAGTGAAAATTACTCATTTTAAATGAAATAACTTGAGAATGCGCAATGGCTCAAAATTGAACCCATCTTCGAGATTAAGGAGCTCGACTTGAAAATAGGTTTCAGAGTTGTCTCAGTGTAATATAATGGCAATGGATGCCAATTTTTCATCATCACATACGTTAAAGCACTAAAAATCACTTTTAGAAGTCACTTCTTAAATATTTGCTTTTTGCAGTAATTGTATTATCAAACTCGGCTCCAGATAGATTATTCAAACGATGTTGCCGTAAAATATCAACATCAAAATTTCGGAAGTGCAGACATAACAGACTTATAGATCTAAAATTGGGGGTGTGGGCATTACATTGATTTTTGCAAATTTTAATAAGAACTGTTGAAAATTAATTGGTCAAATAATAATTAGAGGTGCTGGGTGAATACATGAATATTTTTTTTCTTTCTTGAAGGCGATTGCACTTGATGCTGTGCCAAAATGGACAAGGTTGAGCAGAGCAAGTTGAGGTGCATAGTGTTGAGCAGAGTGGAACTGTGATGTGAAGAGTCATGCTGTTCAGCAAGTGGAATATAGACATCTGGGTGTGAGAGTAGAGAAATAGTGGCTGGAAACTATGGGATGGGAGAGAGTATTACCTGGCAGTTGCAAATTCTGGTTTTTTCTCAACAGCAGAAAATTGTGATAAATGGAATGAGTATTAATATTAATATTAAATTAATATTCCCATTGGGAATCGAACCCGGCATTTTTTTCAACCTTCTTCCATTAAAAACTCTTGCTACTAGAGGAGACAAGTGCCATGGTGGAAAGAGAAGTAAAGATAGGATAACTGCACTTTTATGTGCAAATTCAGATGGCAGTGAAAAGTTGACGCCTCTAATAATAGGTAAATTTGCCAAGCCAAGGTGTTTTAAAAATGTCCGGGCATTGCCATGTAAATATGCCAGTAATAAAAAAGCATGGATGACAACGGATATATTTAAAACATTTTTGAAATCATTAGATGCAAAGATGGGTGGTGCAAATAGAAAAATTCTTCTATTTATTGATAAATGTCCGGCCCACCCTCCAGATACTGATTTTCTTCACAATATAAAAGTGGTGTTTTTTCCAGCTAATTGTACTAGCCATCTGCAGCCACTTGGGCATTATTCACTCCATGAAAGCAAAGTACAGGAAGGCTTTGGTGCAGAAAGCAGTATCCTACATCGAGATGAATAAGCATTTGAAACTGAGCATCCTTCAGGGTATGCATATGGTAACAGCTGCATGGAATTCAGTTACACCTCAAACAATATCAAACTGTTTTCATAAGGCTGCGTTCAATTGCAAAAATGCTATGGAAATTGATGTAGATATCGATGTGATTGACCACGAAAATTGGTTGAAAATTGCACCTGACATGGACACAAATTTTGAAGAGTTTGTCAGGTGTGATGATCTTGAGAGTACGTCTGGTCCTCCACAAGATGTGGAAGAAATCTGTGATGCCAAAGAGGCAGAGGAAGAAGAAGAAGAGGCAGTAGAAGAAGAAGAGGCAGTACAAGAAGAAGAATCAGTTCCCACACTTGGTGAAGCGGTTCAGGCACTTGAAGTGGTGCGAAGATATTTAACTTCTTTTGATGTGGACAGCACTACTATATCAAAAGTAAATTCTTTGGAGTGAGAAGTTCTGAATGTTCACAGCACCCGCCAGAAGAAGCAAACATGTTTGCTGGACTATTTTAATAAATAATTTTCTTGTAGCTTTTTCTGTATGCTTGGTTTTTGAATAATTTTGATATTTTTTTATGTGAAATTCCAAATATATTTTAATATTTTCTATTTAATGTTGTATGATGAAGCTTTTTAAAGGAGGGATGAAAAATTGTTTCAAGATTTATGTCAATTTTGAAAATACTTTTAAAATTTTGAAATTATTTTTTGTAATCATATGAATGATTCATTACAGAAATTTTCATATTCAATAGCAATAAGGCTTGTTTGTCACTGGAATTTGTTTATAAATGTTTATTTTGAAAGTATTAATATAAGTATTTTGCATACAATATTGAAAAATGGATTTTTATTATAGAGACCATTTTCAGTGTCCTTATTCTGGTATTGTATAATGGAACTAATACACAAGCAAAAAAGATAAATTTAACTCATTTTAATTGAAAACCTCCATTTAATGAAAACCTTGATTTAGTGAAATATATTCTAATCCCCCAGCGATTCATTAAATAGGGGTTTTACTGTATATCTATTTGATCTTACATGCAATTTAAAGTGATGCTAATATATTATGAAAGCATGATGTAAAGGAAATTATAGCACCGTTAAAGGAACATTTTGTGAATTCAAAGAAACATGTCACTAGTACTTATTCTTGAAGCAACATTCTCATATCCAGGTAAATACAGTAAATGCTTGAAATTTGACAATATCATCATCCTCCCTGCCGACAAGGGCACCACCACGGTTGTGATGGATCGCGCAAAATATAACGAGGAAGCAGAGCGCCAACTTTCTGACGAAACCTTTTACCATCATCTTACTTCCAACCCCACAGACAACCACTCCTACCAAATTGCATCCTATCTTCATTCCTCAGGAAGGCCTTCCCGATTCCGCCATTGCTCTAATGATCCCTAACAAACCCTGCACACCCACATTCTACCTTCTCCCTAAAATCCATAAACCCAACATCCCCGGCTGCCCCATTGTTGCCAGCTTTAATTCCCCTACAGAATGCATCTCTGCCTTCGTTGACTCCCACCTACAACCTCTCATTCGTCAATTCCCTTCCTTCATCCAAGACACTAACCACTTTCTCAAATGCCTCAAACACCTCCCCTTTCCTCTCCCACCCAATACCATTTTGGCCACTATCGTTGTCTGTTCCCTCTACACAAACATCCCCTACGATGATGGACTCTCTGCCCTTAATAAACTCCTGGACTCAAGACCACCTGACGCAAGACCGTCCTCCCATTTCTTATTATACTTGGCAGAAATGGTGCTCAAAATGAACAACTTCTCCTTTGGTGGACATCACTCCCTTCAAATTAGAGGTACTGCGATGGGCACCCAAATGGCGCCTTCTTACGCCAGTTGTTACCTTGGAGAATGGGAGAGAGACTTCCTCAACGTACCACTCAGACCACTTTTGTGGCTGAGATACATCGACGATGTCTTCCTCATTTGGATGCATGGACCTGACTCTTTCCTTTCCTTTCTCTCACACCTCTCCTCCCACCCTACACTCTCCTTCACCTCCCACATCACATTCCTGGATGTCGATCTTTACCTCCGAGACAGCAAAATCCACACCTGTGTTCATATCAAACCCACCAACAGCCTCCACTTTGTTAGCTGCCATCCCCTTCATACCAAAACCTCTATCTCCTATGCCCTTGCTTGATGAGGATGGAGGCTTTGCTCCGATATAGCATCCCTTCTACAGTATTACACTGTCCTCGAGGACGCTCTTCTCAAGCGTGGCTACCCTCCAGTCTTAGTCCGCCAACAGATCCATAGGGTGATGATGCCTGCCCACAATAGATCTCATCCTCATACACCCACTATCCCTGTATCAACCCCTCCACTCACTCTTACGACACTATTCCTTCCTGGTATTCACAAAGCCCTCAAAACAATCCTCCATGCTGCCCACCCAATTCTTACCTCTTCCTCCTACCAGTCCCTCTTGACCAACCTTTTTGCCAATCCCCCACTCCTCTCCTTCTGCCGGTCCCCCCAATTTCGGAAATATCTTGTGGATGAAGGAACTTCCCACTTCTACCATGCCTCTTGCCTTAGGGTATCGCCCCTGCGGCAAACCTTGCTGCCTCACTTGCCCTATCCACCTACCCTCATCTTCTTTCTCGAGTACCTCCACCAACATCACCTACCCCATTACCCCTAGAAGCAACTGCACCACCAGTAACGTCATTTACCTCCTTACCTGCACCCTTTGTCCCACATTTTACATAGGCCTCACCAGCAATTCGTTAAACATCCGCATGAACAGTCACCGGAATAGCATTTCTTTCAGACACCCCCTCCCAGTTGCATTGCACGCCAATGCCCACAATGTCCCCTTCAATAGTTGCTACAATATAAGGGTTATTCGCGCCTTACCCAATGACACTCCTGCCCCCCTTCTCCATCACTGGGAACTAGCCCATATACATCTTCTTGACTTTCTCCCCGCCTTGCCTCAACCTCCGCTAACCCTATTAACCCCCTTACAATGTCTCCTCTGTTACATTGTAGCTATTCGCGCTTTACCTTACCACACTCCCTCCTTATTGGCTAACCACCCTTCCCACTCCCCACCTCCTCCAGTCATCAACCTTCCCACATCACCCTGTCATTCCCCGCCCAGTGTGTCACTTGCAGATACTCTTTCGCTGAAGAAGGGCATAGGCCCGATAAGCTTGCGTGTTTTTTGTCTTATATATAGAAAATAACTTCACTATACCATTTTAATTGCTCCTCAGAACAAGCCTCATCCAAACTCTCAACTGATGCTTCTCCATTAGAATACATCCCTGACCTTAGCATTTAACTCTGTGAGTGCCAGAAAAATATATATAGTCATTCATGTAGAAATGTAAAATAGTTCAAATAATTTGCCCAAGATTTAACATACAAAAATACTTAAGGTATATTTTTTACAGATAAATATAAATGGCTTCGTCAAAAAGGCATGTTATATGTGATATTTTCCAAGCATGTATTTAATTAACCACCAACTATGAAAAAAAACAATGTATTTCTCAGAAGCTTATAAGGCAAGTTTCTTTGCTGAGAAATTAGCTATTCCTTCATTTTTTAAACTAAAAGTTATCAAATGAATTTTTTCAAAACAAAATTATTTCTAAATTGACAATTTTTTGCAATAAATGCATGTAATATAGTACTTTCTAGATAAGAAAAAATTATAGGTTTAAATCTTGAAATTTTAGAAAAATATTTGTGGTTAAAAGAAACCCCATGTATAATACTTGGGCAAAACTGGTCATTGAGAGACTTGACACTCAAAAGGTTAAAACTCCACAATACCATTTCAATTGCTCCTGTGAATATGCCTCACCCTAACTCGCAACATATGGTCTCTCTCCTTTAGAACATCAAAACATTCAAAACGATATCACAAAAATCAAGAATCCGAAAACTAAAACTTAACAGAAATACTCGGTAGTATAGGAGAAACATCTGGCCTGGTCAACTCTTTCTGTTACATCAGATGTTACTGATGATCTATTGACCGAAGTGAGTTGAATGAATTACTTAAAAATGTATGCATATACAGTATACCCTTGAGTATTCTTGTACTTGATACCATAAAACTGATTTTTCACTACTTTGATGAAAGGCTTTTTCTTATGCTTATTTAACTGCAATGTATCAGCTGCAAAAGAAGGCCTACCATCTGGGCAAATAACAAGTACATGACCTACCCAATGCTGTACATATGTGATACATATTTAATAGAGAAGTTCAACTTAGAGGGTAGAAACTAATAAATAGTCATAGAAAACTTAAGTCAGGGAGGCATGAAGTTGATATACAAATTTACACAATACAGTGGAGAAAAAAATCCAAGTAAGCTGTATATTTTAACTCCCAGTAAAATTTGATAGGAATATCATTAGAATTGTGGGAATTACCAGAATGCAAAAGGCTGCATTTTTAATTTTAACAGCATTAGCATTGAATGGGGGTCAGAAATAGCTTTAGCATTAGCCTTCGTAAAAAGGTGATTAGCATGTCTAGTGAAAAATGTAATATCAACATGTATCTGACTCACAATGGTTACTGAATTATGGACATTTGATTTGTAGCACACTTGAAGTTATCAGGAAAAAATTGTAATTGAAAACAGATTGTATCACATTGTAATGAGCATGCGCAGATGTGTTAATGTGAGCTAGTGCATGAACAGTGCGTGGGCTAGTAATCAAAGAGTATGCAGATATTCACTTTGTGTATGGATTTTGCAAAGGAAATGCCAATGCTGCTGTTCAAGAATATCAGCAGCGATTTCCTGAACGAAGAACCCCAACTCAATGTGCGTTTATTAGAGTTCACCGAAACAGTTAGTTAGACCATACATCTTCCCGCAATGTCTGACTGGAGACATTATGCTGACTTTTTACAAAATGAACTGTCATTTTTATTAGAAGATGTTCCTCTGTGAAAACAAGCACAAATGTACTACCAGCATGATGGAGCACCTCCACATTACAATAGGAAAGTTACACAGTGACTGAATCATCAGTATCCTGACCAATGGACGGGCCATGGCGGTACGCAAAAGTGGCCTCCACGTTCACCCGATCTGACTCCACTAGATTACCATGTATGGGGTCACATAAAAACGATTTTGTATGAATGAAAAGTAAACAAAAGAGATGAACTACTTAAGCAGATTTTAGATGTTGCAAGTTCACATTAACAATGCTGCTATTCTAAGTAAGGTTACACGTTCCCTAGTTTTATGATAAGCTTTTCATAATGAAAGGAAAATGCAATATGAAACAAAAGTATAAATGCTATAATGGACACTGTCCCACAAACATTAAATTTCTGATATTTTCAATTAATATTATTAATTGATATCTTATAGTGCACAACTGCATATTCATGATTATAAAATTATATAATAATTGATTGCAAGCAAACAACTCTTTGTTAAAAAATAAAAGTATATGTTGCATTTTTATGCACTGCAAGTATTACTGGCTGCATTTATCAATACCAAATTATTGTTAGGTAAAAAACCTATTTCTAAACATCTTCAACTTCTGCCTTTATACCCCAAATCTATTGCTTCTGCATGAATAAATGCATAGATTAATAGGATACATTGAAATGTTATTAGACAACATGCAGGATGCAAACAAGAATATCAACGATCAACCTAAATACGACGTAAAGTGAGAAGCTCATTCATTCTACTTTGTAACACAAATTGATTGCTCTCACCCATATGCTTTCTTGGTAGTATCACAAAAGAGAACTGGTTTAGGCAGATCCAGGATGTCAGCTGTGTGGTAGATTGCATGATCAGAATCTCTTGGAGTCACACTTCTGAAACAACAACAGAATCAATTCAGAGGTCTTGCACCACAGGATATCATGCTGACATTTGGAGACTGTGATATTCTTACTTCCCTAATGTTAAATCATCCTACTATTTTTCAGAATTCAACTTCCTAACCAAACCAACACAAATGGCAGTGATTACAAGTAAATAAAAATTTGTAATTATAATGGTTAAAGATGTTGTGCAAAGTAATTCATCAGTAATATTCTTGTTGTCATAAATATGTCATTGTTAATATGTTTGAAATTTATTGAAAAGACTAGGTAATGTCATTTGAAAAGATTTTCATTTTGATAAGTTGCCAGCATGATCTACTAAAAGAAGCACTAAAGCCATAGGGAAGGGGAATAAAAGCAAAGCTAAGCCTTATATATAAAAAACCTCGTTCCTAAGTTGCTCAGGTAAATTACAGTTTTTAGTTCAAAGACACTTCAAACTTAGAACCTTCCAAATCCAGAATATATAATTTTAAATTAATTTAAAAATGAATATTATTAATGTGCTACACTCATACCCAATAGAAAAATAAATGCTTCTGGAATGGAACCAATGATAGACGATAGCATGCCTAAAAGATATGCTGTGTAATGAGAAAAATCTGTAGAATTTTACATGCCGTTCTTGAGTTATTCACACTCATTTCACAGGCTACTAAAATATTACTCCATATAAATAAATGCAAGAATTAGCCCATACTTATAAAGAAAGAAAGAAGAAAAATGAACAAGCTTTATTTGAGGCAAAGGCACAAGAGACCAAAAATAGCATCGGACAGATCATCGAGAAAGCACAAGTAATGCAATGAAAAGTATAGGAGTAATATCTCCTCTAATCCAGTTAATTAAAAGTTTCTGAGGAACAAGAAGCAACCATTAAATTGGGGAAAGAATTAACTGAATCCTTTTGAATAACAAGAAGAGTTTGACAAGGTTTTATACTTTCCTGGATATATTAAATGCATATTGGGAATGAGAAATATTGAGAAGGTGAGAGTAACGAGGCAAAATCTCCGGGGTCTGGGCATCTGAGAAGAGATGAAATTTTAAAATATTAGTAAAGTAATTGATCAAATAACAGAAAATATAAATGATAAACATAAATTATATCATTTGTTGTCATCTTGCATACTCCCAGTGTTGAACATGAATGCAAAAATGCAGCACATACCTAGCTAGTACGTAGAAATATTAATTATTACAGTGACATAATTTTAATTTAAGCAAACATAAGAGTACCTCCATCTCTCTCATATTTTTATATGTAATTCTGATATAATTCTTAATTGTACTGTTATATTCAAATTCCAAAGAATATCGCCTTTTATGAAATGAACATTAATTGGCAAAAGAGAAGTATGCATTAAATATTCCACTTCTATAAAGAAAGCAAAAATATTGGAGCAAAAAGAGAACTGCTGTGAAAAACAAGTTCATCATATTAAATTAGAGAACATGAATTTGACATTGGAAGACTGATAATTTCAACTAATTCTTCCTCTGAAAATTTGTTTTTCTTAATCGCTTACAAAATTAAAGGTTTTTTGATTTTTCATAAGATCAGGCCTATCTTGAATTAAAGTCTAACATAAAAATCATTTTCCAGTAATGATTTTCTATACTTTAAATTTAACTATATTCTTCTGATATGAGCACATTCAAAAAAGGTAAAAATTTCATCAAGTAATTTCCAAGTTGTTTAGAGCTAATAGATGACATAGTCAATATGTGTAGTCATAAATTGGTCCAATGAAGTATGTGTTTCAATTACCAAGTGTGTATCATCAATAATGATTCTGAGACTATTTCCTAAGAGGATAAAAATCCTAACAAATAGAGCATATATCAAATAAAATACATGCAATGAAATAAATAAATCAGTAGTTATCAAACTGTGGTATGTCTGCCACTAGTGGTATGTGTATTTATGTATGTGGAGCTTGGTATGCAAGAAGTATAAAAACTGCTGGGGAGAAAACTAATTTTTTTGTAATTTTGTGCAAATAAATTTATATTACTTCTTGTATTATATTTTATGACTGATTCTGTTCATTTTTAATACTATCACAACTTAAGCACCTCAGTAAAAAAGGCACTTAAAAATTTTGTACAATATTTTTGACGTAGATAGTACAGAAAGTAATCAATTTTTGTGTGGTAAATGAAAAAGAAAAGTTTGGGAACTGTTAAGAAAAGCTAGATGGGAGACAAAGTGCCATAGAAAATTAACAATATAGAATCAAAAGAACGCAGTCTAAGCATGTTCAACAAATATATATATATATATATATATATATATATATATATATATATATATATATATATAGTGAACTCTCGTTCTAACGTTTTCGCTTCTAACGTTTTTCCGCATCTTAAGTCGAAATTTTGAGGTCCCAGCTAGAGCTCCATTTACTTTCATTATATCTATTCCCGCTTCTAAAGTTTTTCGTTTGTAACGTTTTTCCGCATCCTAAGTATCGAGTTTCAAATCCCCGTCTAAAATTACATCCGCTTATAACGTGAGAATAAAAATTACGAAAACTGGAAAAGGTTCTTAAATGCAACACAACCTTTATTAAGTTAATATGTATTATACATAGTTTACGATTAACTCAATAAGGTCAGTAAAAGTGTTTCTTTTGCTTCCAGTATGCCCTACTTAGTTACAATCTATGTACAGAAAAATGCGGCTATGCAGAGTCTACTAGATTTCACTTTCATTAAATTACCATCAAACTTTGTCTACATACATCTTAGCATCTCTACTCTCAGTCTCCACCATCTAAACTTTCTCAGTGGCAGTTCTTTATCATCCGTCGTCTTCGGTACGCAACAAGCCAAGTTCAGTCGTCTAACATTGGAACTTTGCTCGTTTGTCTGATTGACATAATACAATCAGTCTATGTCATTTCTATTTTAGTGACAGTTGCACCTCGTAAGTTGAAAGCTGTAAATTTACTTCCTGTAATATTTACGAAGTTTTAAATATTTTAGAGAATTTTACTCTCAGTGCTGTTTAAAAGTTTTTGTACTCCACCCTATATATTTCTAATGGCATCAAAAAGAAAGGTTATAACTTTTGATGAAAAAAGATTAATAATCGAAGAAGTAGATAGAAATTCACATCTGAAACGTGTTGAAATGGCAAGGCGATTAGGGCTGGCAGTTACATCGCTGAACACAATTATGGCTCACCGAACATCGATCCTCAAAGCTGTAAACGACTGCGGTGTGGCTGCGAAAAGGAGGAAGAACTCTCGAGCATCACCATACGAAAGAGTGGAAGCATTGTTACTCGAGTGGTTTCAGCAGGCTCGAGCTTCCAACATCCCGATTAGCGGTGTTATAATGCGTGAAAAGGCAATACAAATCGCAAATCAACTGGGGTTTCCTACTTTTACCGCATCCAGCGGATGGCTTGATAGGTTTAAAAAGTGTAGTGTAGTTTATAAAGTCATTGCAGGAGAGAGTGCAAACGTAGATCTTGCATCAGTGAATCATTGGATGACAGGAGAGATACCCGAGAAAATAAAGAACTATGCACCATGCGATATTTTTAACGCTGATGAAACAGGATTCTTTTAAATTTGTTACCAGATAGAACCTTAACTTTTCAAGGAGAAGCTTGCCATGGGGGAAAGAAAAGCAAGGAGCGACTGACAGTTTTTCTGTGCTGCAATGCAGATGTTAGCGAAAAACTCCAACCACTTGTGATTGGAAAATTCACCAAACCGCGATGCTTCAAGAATGTGAGGACACTCCCATGTAAGTATAAAAACAACTCCAAGGCATGGATGACATCAAAATTATTCATGGAGTATTTGCAAGAGTTTGATGCAAAAATGGGTTCCGCCTCGAGAAAAGTGTTGCTGTTTGTGGATCGTTGTGCAGCTCATCCACAAGATACTGCCAATCTACAGAATGTTAAAGTTATTTTTTTTCCAGTGAATTGCACAAGTCATTTGCAACCATTGGATCTATGTATTTTACACAGCTTGAAACAGCAGTATAGAAAGGCGCTGGTATCCAAAGCAGTGGCAATTATGGATTCCAGCAAAATTACACTGAAATTGTCAGTTTTTGAGGCCATGCATTATGTAACATCAGCTTGGAAAGCCATTAAGACTGAAACGATAAAGAATTGTTTTAGAAAAGCTGGGTTCTTCCGTGATGCCGTTGCTGACTATGAAGAACAAGATGCTCTTCAGGAAGTCGATAATGATGACTGGAAGCTGTTGCAGTTGAATGAAATGACATTTGATGAGTTTGTGACCTTTGATGATAATGTTGCTACTTGTGGTTTACTAACAGTGAGTGAAATTTATGATTTACAACATGATGACTGTCCTGAAAATGAAGATGATGATGTAAATGAAACTGAACCACCAAGCTTTAAACAAGCTCTGGAGGGCTTGGTTACCATCAAGAGATATTTGTGGTCCCGTATTGGGACGGAACACCTTCTTGAAGGAACTGATAAACTTGAAAAGGGACTCTATGATATTCACGCAAATGAAAGAAAGCAACAAAGTAAAATATCTGACTTTTTCAAAAAATACTAAATTTTATCATTTATATTTGTATGGTTTTCATTTGTAATTGTCATTCGAAATTAGTAGTGATCTTTTTTCTTCAAATAACATATCCAAAACAGATATGGTATCTACCTTGCATTTTTTTTAACTTTTAAAGATTTTTTCCTTAAAATCTCTCCAATCAATTTTTTACAATTTAATGTCTTAATCTCTTGGTTTTCCTTATTTGATCCATCCGGAAGAAACATTTTATTCAATCGACGCATGCACAAAAGACTTACTTCTGACGCTGTGGATTCACCATATAGATTTCATCTTCGATATTCAGCTGTGTGCACATGCTAATTTTGTTCCTGTTATGGGTATGATATTGGAGGTTAACCAGGTAAGTTGCTAATACCTTTTCTCATGACTTATCTAGAGTAGTTTTCTTCATTACAACTGTAGTAGAATCTTCATATTCGGTAACGGCAACACTTCTAACTTTTAAAGACGTGAGCAGAGAAATTTTCAATTACCATTTTTTAATCATTCAATTCCTGCCATGGTACTGAGAGCTTTTGATTTTATCTGAATGGTTCAGAAATCTATAGAAAATATCCCCTTACCTTTAAAGAATAATTTTTCCTGACATATTCGTGTTTAATTTGAATAAGAACGAGAGCAAGAATTTGGAATACAATTGAAAATATAAATTTATTTGCGATGTTTTTCTTATTATAATATATTTGTAAAAACTTTCACTTCAGAAAATACAGGATTTTACGGGACAGTTGATGAAATACAGGACATTTGGGCATCCTGTACAATAATTTAAAATGTACCGGACAAGGTACTATTATGTGCGAATATCATAATCTCCATTTCCGCATCTTACGTTTTTCCGCATCTAAAGTCGATTTCCCTTGGTCCGGTAAAAAACGTTAGATCGGGAGTTCACTATATATATCAGTATCACTAAAAATTTTACAACATGTTCAATGGATTAAAAAACTTGCATGTTTTCAAAAAATAAAACCAAGTAAGTAAATATTTTGGGTTCCCTCTCACCTCCTTTATTCTCACTTGCACCTTTAAAGCTAGTAAGAATATTTCAAAAGAAACAGCTCACACCCAGGCACCCAATGAGCCACCTGGCCTGAGGCCTAATGAATTTGTGCATGCATAATGTTAACTAGCTTTCAAATACTTTAGTTTTATATGACAATGTGTGCTACTAAAATTTGTACAATACTGATATTTAACTTGGAGATGGCAAGATAAAACACACAAGCATTTTAATGCCCAAGTAATGGGAAAGCTACAATTCCATGTAATATTTCACAGCTATATCTTTTTATATACTAATAAAAAGGATATAAATATTTAAACTGTGAATTGGGAAATCTATTTGATTGCATTGAATTTGTTTAAGTGCTTCATTATTTAAACCATTGAAGCAAATCTAGTAATCTAAGAACTTAGTTTTTTCACCAAGTATTTAAAAAGAATGGTATTTTTAATCTAAATAAGTTTCTCTCAAACCTTTAGAACCAATAGCCCATTCTTGGTTTAAAAAATCAGCAATCACAAAAGCCTTATAGAACAAGTTAGCGATTGATATTTACTTAAAAAATTGTTCTCAGTACATTTCGGTGAATTCCTTTAACGTGATAAAGGCATTTCATTAAGCTAATAAACCTATTATACACTAAAAACTTAAGTTTCTTCAAACTCCAGAAATGTTTTTAAAACACTTTCTTCAAATGACGACTTGAAAACACACTATTACGTAAAACCATTTCATACTTTCACTATACTGAAAATAACGTCAAACACAGCTAGGTTCCTATATTTCCTGAAAACGATCAAAAGACTGGCAAGACGAAACAAGTACATGCATTTTTGAACAGAGGGCAGTCGATGGAGATTTTCTGATCAATCCACAAACCTTTCTAAGAGGGCACGTTACTGCTGATACCTTGACCTGTTGTTTTCAAAGCAGTTCGCCAAAGTAAAAGCAAAAGGGCTTCATTCAAAAAGAGTAGAGATTTGTAATCTTTTTTCAGGGTTGAATGAGTATTTCGTGACCAACGGAGGGAGATAGAATCAGACCTAGGTGACAGGGCCGTTTTTTCACTAATGCTGGGGGCCCGCGATTTCGGGGGCCCATTCATGAGTATTTATTAATATTATATTTTCAATATAACGTAATGTGGAGACTGTTACAAAACTTGTTAGTGTGCCTACTGTGTACATACCTATTTACGTATTAGGTAGATGCGCCCGGGCCTGACACCCGGCATAGAAATATTTCAATCACTAGTGCACTCGCGCGTCATGATGATACACGAATACTAGATGCAATCAAGATCTACGTCAAGGCCTGGCGGCAGTGGAGTCCGAACGACAGTGGCGGATTCACGCCTCCTGGGGCCCCTGGCGCTAAACATTTAGGGGCCCCTGGCGTTAAGCAGTCGGGGGGCCAGCACACTAAATATATATATAGTGAAACCGCCCCTAACGGCTCTTTTGTGACACCTCTTAACGGTCGATTTTCTATGGAACCATAGAGAAGTTTACCGATTTTAAATTTCTGAGATTATATAAATGAACATTTTTTCGGGGCCACTTACTTCAAGGGGCCCCAGTCGCGCCCCAAGTGCGACCACCCTTAAATCCACCACTGAGTGTGAGGGAGAAATCGAAGGTTGAGGGTAACTGAGCGTTAGGGAAATCTTGCCTTTTCCCCCATTTTCGCGGATCCACACGGAAACCCAATCTTTCGTGGAACCCTAGGGTTCCGCGTACCCCAAGTTGAGAAGCACTGCCGTACGTCACGAGGCCCCTGGCGCGCGCCATGTGCGATCCCCTTTAAATCCGCCTCTGCTGAACGGCGCTGAGTGGGGAGTCGAAATGTGAAAATTGAAATGCATAAAGAGTTGCAAGTTGTATAAATAATGTTTCTAATATTGTAACGTTTTTTGAACCTTGACAGCAGTTTAGTTTTGACGGATTTTGGTAAATAAAAAAGATTGTATTATGATTATAATAAGATAAGAAACAATAATAAATTGGTGTGTTTGTATTTGTATTATATTATAGAGAAATTAGAACTTTATTATTAACTATTACGTACAGTGACGCTTGGCGCATGTAACATTGTATATTTTTCAATATTGTTTATTTACCCATTATCATCTAGAGTAGGGTGACCAGGCATCCCGGTTTCTCGGATTTTGTCCCGGTTTTCAGAGTTTTGTCCTGGTGTCCCGAATTTTTTTTCGGGACGCATAAATGCCCCGGTTTTTTTCTTGCAAGCTTGAAGCGTAACGCGTTAAATGTAATCGATAAAAGTAGGAATAGTGGCGCTAAAAATTAAATTTAAATTATTAGTGAAAATCTTAGACGGAGGTTGGGTGGGCAGTCTACCAGGGGCCCGCGTCTTGGAGGTTCTGAGCCACACTCGGAAAGATGTACGTGCGAGGAACGTGAGAAAATCGCTCAGGATGTGTGCTGCAAGCAAGAGTGAAATTGGATGACCTTATGGGCTCATTGTTGCTTTAGTCTTCAAGCGGAGAAGAATCGGAGCCCTTGTCTGTGAGAATGCTTATTGTTCTCTATTATGCGTCTCGAGTCTCTCACTCATGACACAGACATGCACCGATCCCTGTTATTAATTTTCTGGCATTTGGGCATCTGCGTTTCAGTTTTGGACTTCCTTTGGTTGATCATATGCAGTCATTGGCGAACCATTGGCTTATGCGGCAGCAGGCGATAGCGAGTTATTGTTCTCTGTTAAATAATTTTTACTGCTGAATGGTTGTTATTTGAAAGTCAGTTTTGCGAATTTATTAGGATAAAAGTGTACTATGTAAATACCCAATTTAAATCCGGTAGCCGGACCTACGGTGGGCATTTAAAACCGTACCATAAAGCGTATGCCGCATATCCAGTGAAGTGATTAAGAAAAGGGATCAGGAAACTTCAACATCAGTAAGTACACTTTCAAAAATATCGAGTAATCATAAATCTCTGCTAATAATATTAGTGTCATTAAAAATATACCACCTTACTTTCTCATATACGTAGTATATTGAGAAAGTATTGTTATCGTGAAAAAATTCGACTTAGAGATTTTGATGGAAATACACGTTTTAAGTGTCCCTGAGTCCAAAAAAGTTGTTTTCGCCATGCCGTCTGTCTGTCTGTCGGTCTTTTTTTGTTCTAGGGCCAAAACGCGTACATAAAATCGAATGATATATCGTAATTGTGCAATATATCATCTTTTGCAGATCATTTTTTATAAAAATTATATTGCTCAAAAACTAAGGGTAGTTTATTCTTGGCGATTTTTAGAAAAATTTTATTTACTCAAAAATGACTTCAGAAAATTTGATTAAAATCAATCCAATTGTAGAGCCTGATGTCAAAAATAATAGTACTTAAGCCATATATCTCTTGAAATCACTATACGGCGTCCAGTGGCATTACAATGTACGCTAAGCTACCTTTCTCAAGTCCTATGACGTCACCCCTCCGCCGCAATCCACAAAAATCTTATTACAGCCTAAACGGTTGAATTGAAGCGAATGAGATCTCATATTTGTGGATAATATTATTCATAATAGACACTCTGAAGAGATGAACTATATTGCGCAATATTGAGGGTATTTTATTCTTGGATATTTTAAAACAAAATTCGATTTACTCTGAAATGGCTAGAAGGATTTTGATTAAAATCCATTCAATCGTACAACCTGATGTCACAAATAATACTTACTAAGCCATATGTCCCAAAAAATTACTAAATATCGACCAGTGGCATTAAAATATACACTAAACTACGGTTAACTTGGATTTATAAGCGTTTTTCTTTTATAAACGTACACAGTCGACCAAACGTATATGAGAAAGTTTGTGGAATGCATTTGCTCCGAGTCAACAAGTGTTCAAGTGTTGTTCAAGTTTATCGCCCTAGATGTTCAATAGCTTTATTTTTTACAGGTATGTAAATATCTTGTGTGTTATTGATAATGAAATCATTACAGATATTTCCATCACAAAAGAAAGTTTATTATAATTTTTTATTAACTTGAAGTCCTAGTTTACATTAATTTATCAAAATTATTTTGAATCTGATGGTCGAAAATATTGCGAATTTGTACGTAAGCTGCCGAATATTCTGTGATTTTTTATTTTAATCGGCAATAATTTCTACCTCTCAGTAGAAATGCCGAAGAGAAAATGTACCTTTAATACAGAGTATTTTTTAAAAAATGGGGATTTTATCAAGAAAGGAATAAATGATAACGAAGTGGAGTGTAAAGTGTGCAACTGATATATAAATATTGGAAGACCCGGGTTCGATTCCCGGGCACAGCAGACTTTTTTCTCGTTTCAAAATTATTCCCAACTTTACAGCTTATGCCTGTCTGCATAGGATCTTCGGGTCACTTTATTCCATCAATTTCTTCGTTGTTATAAGGTTTAATTCAAAATTACCCCTTCTCCCCTTATTATCAAAGTGAATTTTTATGTTTTCACTTTCTTGAAATGATAATTTCTTTGTTGGTTTACAATTTTGATTATTAGATATATACTTTCAATTCTTAATATACTTAGTAATTAACATATTGTTTACATATAATTCTTTCGCATTCTTGCTCTTGTCTTTTAAGATCTTTTTGTAAATGCTAACTATAAAATTTTATAACCAAAACTTAATTACTCCAAACTTTTAAATTAACAGAGGATATTTCTCAGAAATTCCTCTGTCAGAAACGTTATTCATAATAAATTTATTTAAATATTCAAACTGATACTTTGTTGCTGTGACGGTTACAATATCTACTGCAGCAATAAGAAAAAGAGAGTATAATATAGTATATAGTGATAGTATATAGCATCAATTTAAATTAATTTGGACTTTCGTTCCTTTGATACAGCAAAATGAGTTCTCCTAAAGAGAAGCTGGTGGTTCAGAAAAAAAACGCGCTATTGAGAAGGAAAAATCTGTACTAAATAAAGTGAAAAATTAGATCACTATTTTCCCGAGAAAAAAGATGACGAGAGTGATTGTTTCCATTGAAAGTGCAGAACAAGATAAAAATTCAAATGAACTGTTTCCGTCTGACAATGAGAGTGACACTGGTGCTAATGAAAATCCAAGTACAAGTTCTTGCATGGGGCTTTCCGACAAAGAGGTTGAACCGATTTTCACAAAGGAAAATGCAATTGTGAGTTCTGGCCCAGCTAAGTGGGAGATAAACGATCGCACGCGAGATTATATAGTGACCCATGGTTCCGAAGAAAATATAAAAGAAAAGTTTTAAAATTCAGAGCAAGTTTATAGTGATGGTAAAAGGTATTTAACTAGGGTAAATTTCAGAGTAACACTTCAAAACGGAGAAAATAAACACCGCGAATGGTTGGTTTATTCACCATCTACGGCATGTGTTTATTGCGCGTATTGCCGCCTATTTCTTAATGTTACTGCCTCCAGTTTGTTACTGGTTACAACAGGATATAACGACTGGAAAAATGCGAGTGATCGACTTAAATCACACGAGAATTTGAAAGAACATTTGTCAGCTTCCGTTGTTTTTCATCGCTCGCGGGAAAGCCAATGGACGCATTGATGAAAGTATATGGTCTCAAATTTTAAAAGAGGTGCAGTAATGGCGCGATGTTTTCAAAAGAGTCGTTGCCACTGTTAAATTTCTCGCTTCTACAGGTTTACCTTTTCGAGGACACGAGCACTCTTTCTGATCTCTTCAGAATGGAAATTATCTAGGTTCTCTCGACCTAATTGCTGAATTTGACCCTGTTTTGAGCCAGCATATAGCTAGATATGGCTTCATCGGCAAGGGAAAAATATCATACTTATCCCATAACATCTGCAAAGAATTTGTATTACTGATGGGAAAAAAAGTTCTGAATGAAATAATAAAAGAAGCTAAATATTACTCCATAAGTGTAGACTCCACAAAAGATATTGCCCATGTTGACCAGTTGAACTTTAATATTCGCTATATTCTTCCAAACAGAAATTCAGTAGAACGATTCTTTTATACCTAACTCCGGTTATAAGTCAGAAGATTTAGAGAAAGCTGTTTTGGAAATGCATTCAATAAAAATAGAAAATTGTTGTGGGCAGAGCTATGACAACGCATCCAATATGTGTGGCTTGTATAGTGGTTTCAAGCAAGAATTAAACAACACAAGCAAAACGCGATCTATGTACCTTGCTCAGCGCATTCCTTATACTTAGTAGAGGTTAATGCTGCAGAATGTTGTCCTGAAGCAGGATCATTTTTTGGCCTTATTCAAGAAATTGATGACTTTTTTCTGAATCGATTCGAAGATGGCAAGTTCTCAAGTAAAGATTGAAATCTGGGCAAAACACTGTGAAATCTCTTCCGGATACGCGGTGAGCAGCTCGCGCAGAAGCTTGTAATGCTAATATAGATTCTTATAGCGATATGACAGCCTGTTTGAATAGGTTTTTTTAGGACAGTAATGAAAAACCTGGCATTAGGAATCATGCAGAGAGGATTGTCAAAAATTTTTAAACATTAGAAAATTGTATTTTATTAATACTTTGGTCTGACATGCTGCTAAAATTTTCGGCAGTGAGCAAAAAGGATATTGACATAGGAGTTGTCGCAGCTTTATTTGAATCGCTCGCAGGTTACGTCAAATCGGCTCAGGATAATAATTCCGAATATGAGATAAAGCTATAGCCATGACTGGGGTTAACCATTATTCATCATTTGCAGAAAAAGAAAGCGAAAACGGAAACAGTTTTTGATGAAGTAGCTGAACCCTTTTTTTCCGAAACCACCTCAGTCGACGAAGATAGAGACATGTTTCGCAGGAATGTTTTATTGTTATTGTGGATAGGATTTTGGTCGAGCCGGATCTGGACAATAAATTTGGTTTTTTGTTGAGTGCTTGAAACAATGGAAATAAAACAACGAGCCTTAGAACTAGCAGAACAATATTGCAATGATTTAGATTTTACTTTTCCAGATGAGTGTGTACACATTAGAGAAGTACTTTCTTCTTCTATTCTGTCAGAAACTATTCGATAGCGGCTGCCGTAAATCATTTTAATATTTACTGTAGGAAGTTATGTACAAAAATTCACTTCAAAATGTATTTCCAAATGTTGATATAGCTCTTCGTTTTTATATACTGCGGTGTCCAATTGCAGTGGTGAGCGGAGAGGAGAGGCCTAATGCTCTGTCAATAATGAGTATTGAAGCAGACATGAGAAATGTTTTGGACTATTGAGATGTCATAAACAATTTTGTAGATCTGAAAGCGCGGAAAAAGAAGTTGCGCTAGCGAACTGTTTCTTTTTTAAATAATGTAAATATAATAATTTTGAACTGAAATACATTTGATCTTCAACAAAACCCATTTGTCTTTTTCTCATATTTTCGTTAAGTACATCTTTTAATACTTAAGAAAAATAATTTGGGGCGCATCACTTGAATTCGCCTATGGGCGCCAAAAACCTTAAAGCGCCTTTGGGCGCTGGATCACACAAATTATGGTCGCGGGTCACTAAATGACCCGCAAGTAATAGGTTGCCGACCACTGCTCTATAAATATACATCTATTCCTTCATATTCGCGGGAGTTACGTTCCTAAAAACGCCGCGATCATAGAAACCACGAATGTGGATGCTAACAGCATATGGGAAAAATGGAGTTAAGGGGATCAAATTCCCCCAATTAATACAGAAATGACATTTTTATTGTTTTTTAAACTTGTATTTTGCAATTATAACAATTTTCTTATGATAAAATATTTTAAATTCATGCCAATCTGTAATTCGGGCACCCTTACGTTACAATGATGAATTAAGAAAAAAATAATGAAACAGAGTAGGAGTAATAGCGCTCACAATGTTTTAAGAAAAAGATTTATATTTATACATTGGTCCATTTATAATTTAATGCATTAATAAAAATTTTTCGCTTTACTGTCCTGAAAATCTGGCAACCCTACCGATACCACCCAAACATTAGATGAGTTCTCTCACAAGAATCTTCCGTATTATTGCATTGTATGGAAAGCTACACTGACAGGAAAGTAAGAGAGCCAATCTGATCCCAATAGGGATCCATTATGAATAAATTTAATGGTCCCTGATAGGAGAGCTGCGATAGGCGAGCACGAGTAAGTGACGCTTACCGCCCACTGACATTGAAACATGCTACAGTAGTTTCTGCGCGAATTCGCGAATTTGGAACACGCGAATATGGAGGTATTACTGTATTCACGTTCGCGAAGTCATTAGCAGAATTCCCTCCAAAACTGGAGCAACGCCGGGTACTTTCAGCTATTGTGTGTGTGCGTGTGTGTGCGCGCGTGTGTATATATACATACATACACTAGCTGAAAGTAACCGGCGTTGCTCCAGTTTTGGAGGGAATTACCCGAGATCGTATTTAATTGATAAGATATATATTGGTAACACTAATTGACGATTTTGCTCCGAGTTCATTATTCGAGTGTAAACTACACTTAAAAATATAATTTGCAAATAATGATTCAAATATGACGCCATAAATTCCCATTAAAAGTATTAAATCAATGCTATCGTAATATAAATGATATCAGTTCCCATTTAAAAGCATTGACCATAGTTGTTGAATTGTTGAAAAAAGCAATAATAAGCCTTTTTATGTGATTAAAATCAGGTATTTAAGGTAATTCGGCACGGATTTTAATTATGCTTTAACAATAAGCAACTCCATTCTTTTTTCTATATAACATTTTTTCTCCGAGTTCGTATCTTAATTTTAAGTAATATAAAAAAGCATTTTCGTACAGGTTTGCACAGAAACCCATGCTACTCTTAAGGGCTATTGAAATTGAAGAATGGGGTGAAAAAATCCCCATAAAAAACGTTAGGTTGACCAAACCTTGACTATTCACTAAGTTATGATGTAAGAAAAATCGCACCAAATTTGGTTGCTCCAGCTTTTATCGTTTAGGAGGAGATCCATAAACAAACAAACACACAAACAGCCAAACATCCACACTCTTCAAAATATATAATAAATATAATAAGTAAAAATTGTTTTTTTATCGATCCGATCTCTACCTCACTGTCTTTCTCTGATTTTCTCTTTAGTATAACTAGTTAAGGGGCCCGTCGTTTGAGGTGTTTGAGAGGTGACCGCCTTTTCTACGAGCGCAGTATGCACCTACATGTCTTAAACTTGGGTGGCATACTGTCTTTTTGCCTCAAGCAGCAGTTTTCCAGACAACGGTCCTGGTTTTGTCAAAATACTTATTCAAAACCATGAAAAACTAGGTTGCCCATTGCAGCCCTCCTTGTAAGACAATGGAAATAATGTAACAAAGAAAAAAGGATAAAGGTAGAAAGAAAAGATTCAAGGAAAGATTGAATGTTAGGGAGAAATAGAAAATCATACGGTTGATCCATAAAGACGTTCTAACGAAAATAATTCAAGAAAATCGTTCTTTTGTTTACATCGGTTTGCTAAGAAGATTGTTTCTTGGAGAACAAGCAGAAAGCCTATCCCTAGCGCTTATTTGATTTGTGAGGCATCGATTAAGACATTCGCGTTTGTGGCGATTTTTTCCTCCCCCCCTTTACTCCCGCACTTATACGATAGCACTTAACGAATCGCATGTACGAACATGCAAGTACGAATATCGCTAGTTCGAATATCGCCGCTATCGTATATCGCCGATATTCGTGATATTGCCGGACTGAACACCACGCCCACGAACGCCACGCCACGGTCGACACGCCCTCCCGTGGTACCTCTCTGCTTTATATACCCTAATTACCCCTCACCTCTTTAACCTTCCCTCTTTCCCATGGTTATGCAAGAACAGTAGAAAAGCGACCAATCACCAGGAATAATTCAACCATTTCGAATTACCCGCCTGACGTCATTACCTCCCTCCTTCACCACCGGCGTCACGTGACAGTCCATTCCGATAGTGGCCTTCCGAGCGACGAGACGCACAGCGGAGCAACGAGAGAAGTCGACGCAGGTGTCCCACTCTCGATTCCATTCTACAAGGCAGAATTATTCAGTGTTGAGTGGACATTGACCTACCGGGAGCCGGAAGAGTGATAGTAACTATTGGATGTGATTTAACTGACACTAACCAAGTTTCGTTTCGAATCGCCTTCACCTATGAGGTGTATTTTTGTATTGTGGTATTACTTAAATCTATTTAAATTCAACTGTTGGATTGTTATATTTCTATATTTTCATATTCTATCTATAATTTGTCATTAGCACTTAGCACATCAGTGGATGTTTTTGCACCGAAAATTATAGTTCGCTGCACGTTATCAGAAGACAACATTGGCCACAAATTATCCAGTGAGAGCAAAACATTACAACATATAGTGTCGTATAAAAATATTCGAGAAAGTCTCGAGACTGTTTTACGTGCATAAGCAAAGGAAGACATACATCTGGAATCGAACCCAGGTATTTTTCAGAAAAAAATAATGATGTTTGCGTCTCAGAAATATTATACAAGGACGCCTAAGGCCAAATATTGGATATTCACTAGCTGTAGCAAAGTTCGGAATACACTGACATAAAACTATATTTTTCTCTCCCTAGCTCTTATATGTTATGTGAAGTATCGATTTAAAAAACTATTTGTGAATAAGACCTTCTCCACAAAATTGCGAGAGTATATAATTACAATTTTCGTAGATAAATAATCAAGACAGGGATGTTCCGAGACTAATTTACACCATATACCATACGCGAAGGAAAAACTACACCTGGAATCGAACTAAGTTCTTTGGAAAAAAGCAAGGGGAGAGTGAGAGAGAGTGGGAGAGAAAGAGGAGAGATGGAGGAGGAGAGTGGGGTAGAGAGGGACGAAGAGAGGGGAGGAGAGGTGTAAGAAGAAAGGGAAGGAGAGAGGATGGGAGAGAGTGGGAGAGATAGATAGATAGATAATCATCTTTATTCGGGAGAAATTTGGAACATTCTAACATTTAACCCTTCGTCGATATATTAAAAATAAAAGTAATACAATATTCAGTATATAAAATATACAAAACATAAAAAGATATAAGTGAAGACAGATTTAAGTTTGCGGGGAAACCTAGGTAAAACATGCTTATTCTTCCTAGTTAAACCCACGCAAGAAAACACCTACTGAGAAGGGAGGGTGGGAAACACCTGCGAAAACCCTAGATAGTGAATATGTTTATATGGAAAACTACATCAAGATATAGGAAACAGTAAGTACAGTAGGGAATATTGTAAATACAGCTTCGCTGTATACCGTCATAAATATACATATAAAGGCATTTAAGTAATATGCACATGAAATATAAATAAATATACATGAAATATCGATGAATATACATTATTATACATAAGAGGGAAGGAGATAGGGGAAGACAGAGGGAAAGAAGGGAGGGAGGGAAGAAGGGAGAGAGGGAGGGAGAGAGGGAAGGAGAGAATGGGGGAGAGGAGAGGATATAGGTAAAGAGAGAGAGGGAGAGATGGAATGAGAGAGGGGGAGGGGAGGAAGACAGAGGGAGAGCGTTTTATGCTGTCCGTGAAGCTATGTTGAAAAAACGATCCCTAGATTTTAACACACGAGTTCATATTTATTGACAAAATTTTATAATAAACCTTTAATTTTGAAACTTTACCTTATATTAATTTTTTGGCTTGATTTTACTCATGAGATACCTCAATCTCTAGGTAACATGTTTTAAACTCTAATCCGGCAACTTTCAATGCGGCCCGCCGAAGTATTTGCAACCACCGATGCGGCCCGCCATGTAGAAAAGGTTGCTGACCCCTACCTTAATCATATATATCAGGAGTGGCTATCGAGCCTCATGCGGCTCTTTTAACTTACTATGCGGCTCTTTTAAATTTACACTCAGAGACGTGTCAACATTTTTCCCTAAAGAATACACTGTCGTAATGTGATTTGAAATGCGTTGGGGAAGCCTATGGGACATGTATTATATATGAATTGCTTCCGATATAGATTATGTTATTCGTAAATTTATGAACACAAAATCTGTCATGCTGCTCTCCAACTTCTGAAGATTATTGAATGCGGATCCTAGGGTAAGAAAGTTTGGCCACCCCTGATGTATATGCTTGAAGGCATACGCTTGACTGAAAACGTTGATAGATAACAGGAGAAAAATTCTGCATTGACGGGAAATCGAACCCGGGCACTTCACTTGTCAGAAGCTGAGGACGGTTTGATTTCCGACCATTGCGAATTTTACTTTCTCCATACGTAGTTTAGGGTAAAGTATTGTTTTCATGAAAAAAAATTCGAGATTTCAAAAGAAATACACGTTTTGAGGTCCCCTGAACACGTTTTGACCATTTTCTTGATTATGTCTCTGTGTGTGAGATAGAAATTTTGTGAGTACTCAAACTAAAAAAATATTAATCATATAAACGCAAAATTTTATATTTGACATTTTTGTTAAAGCAGTAAGAGTTGATTTGTTTTTGGTAAAAATCAGTAGTGCGGAAGTGGGTGTTTACTCTTGTCACTTATCCGTTATTTTGAATTATTTGGTTTAATATTTAATATATATAAAAATGTACTAGAATAAAAGTTGTATGAAATGTAATTTTCTACAACTTTTGCTCGGAATATTTTTCCATATAATGAATTGTTAAAGAGATTTCTTAATAACTCAATTTTTTAGCTGCAACAACCACACCACCTACCGGCGACTATTGTAAACACTTCACGCTTAGTTACATCTTAGCGCCTTAGTAACGCTCCTTTGTTAATTGTTGGAACTTCGTGGCTATATCCAGCATCAAAAGGCTATGGTTTGAGTTTATTTCTGTTCTTTGTAGTCTTTAAAATACGGTAGGGCGACGCTTCCCCTCCGGTTGTACATACCTTCTCGGAAAACACGGCAGCAGCCTAAACCACGTGAATAAGAATGTTCGTTTCCTGCTTCAATGTGCTAAACATATTATTACATCATTTGATTATAGTGTCGCCATGGGGACGATTATTGACAAACTCGGTTTTTGCATAGATGCAGACCCTTCGAGAGACTCGGAGAGGCCCGGGCCACTTCCAGATTTTGAAGCCCTTCACCGTAATAAAAATAAAAAATTCCCATATGGAAACGTTTAAGTATTACGTAACCCAATTTTGCGGTCACGGTTCGCTGATGGGGGTAGGGGGTTCAAGCTTGCACTATGTAGCACCCTTTCATAAAATCTTCTGACCCCTTAAAGATAAGATATAATCCAAAAAAATGTTTTGCTTACAGTGCTTTTTACTCTGCTAATAATGCAGACTACATTGAAATGGCCCTCTAGAGAATTTTTTCTAAAGTGAGTGCAAAATGAAAATTTCTGTGCGTTACATAATCAAGAAGAGAGAGGGGGATCTAATTGAGGGTTACGCAGGATTATATCTGTTACGGTGAAAGTACGTAATCGGGAAATGTGTACATTTACCGGTAAATGTGCACATTTACCACCAAGCTCGGTAAATGTAAGTTTAAGTTTCCAGAAATGCGTATTATCCATGCATTTCCCGGTAAATGTGGACTTTTACCGATGTGTCTTGGTAAATGTGGAAATAAGTAAGAATGAGAAATGCTACACTAATAATTACGTTAATTTATAGCAAAAATCATCGAGGGTTTGGCTCCACTGGTATATATTAAGATGAACGCTTTCCAATCCGAGGGAGAAACAGTGAACGTGAGGAGGAACCAAAAACACTTCGACTAACTTACCCAACCCGGTGGGGCATAGTAAAACTTTTCTTCATGCTCAAATTTAGTTTAGTTAGTTTAATTAGTTGTGCACATTTACCAGGAAATTTATATATTTAACGGACAACGCATATTTACCACACCTCTATACTGCAACAGATGTTTGCGACGCCGCCATGTTGTGGTCTGTATTGCGATGTTTATCTACATTTACCAGTGTCTCTAGGTAAATGTGTACATTTCCCCAATCCAATCGGAAAATTAAGTTATACTTACATTTACCCAACTTGGTGGTAAATGCGGACATTAACCAGGAAATGTGCGCATTTATCGGACTACGCACATTTACTGTGATTTATACGTTAAGTCCTTCTGATAACTTTTGAATATTCTGCGCAGTTATATTCAAATAAAGTGTGCTCTCACTCCAAACGAACCGTTCGAATAGGCACATTCACTTCAGTGTGGTGGGTAGGCAACCTGCTCTTCGGGTGCCAACTCTGGCCGGCTCGACTATACCGAATATAAAAAGATATGCCACCCTCCAACCCTCTCATTGCCCACTCTCCCTTCATTCTTCGGCGCTTTCCTCGCTCGCTTCCCTTTCTCGCCCCTCCATCTCGCCGCTCCAAGCCTCCTCTTCCCCCACCATCAACCGCTTACCTCTCTCTCGCCCACCATCTCCATTTCTCAAAACCCACCCCATCCCGCCCTTCCTATTAACTTTACCTCCCCTTTCCCCTCCCTTCCTCCCAAACTTCCCTTTCTTTCAATATTTCCCTCACCACATGCTCCTTCCCTCCTCCCCTTCGCTGTCTCATATTTCACCCCATCCCTTCCCCTCGATTTTATCACCACCTGCCACTCCATACCTCAAACCTGTCTTATACGGCTCTACCGCGTACCCTTATAGTATAGGTATATGTTGATTAAAATTTGGGCAGAAATTCTCTTACTATAAATTATTCGAAGAACTGTTTTGTCGAAAACTACTTTCAAAAGGCAAATTATGAAAATCAAGATGATCCAAACGGTACTTATGATGCCTATTTTGTACATAATTATTTATTTAATACTTATATATAGCTTAAAGATCATCGCGGACATGTTGCTCTTTGTGTTCCCAAATTTCATAATTTAGCGTTATCAAATATTACAAATACATTCGAACGAAAAACTAAATTGATCACGCGTATTTGTGTGGCAAAACAAGATTGGAAAGGTGTACTCCATGTTGGAGTACACAGAGTTTCCAAATGCGTTCTTTGGGATTTCACAATGATCTCAATATTTTTCGCTCAGATGAGTATTTAACGAGGAGCTAGTGAGGTACGTTGTAAAATACATGTAAGTCCTTATGTAAAGTTGCCGTTATTATTGTTCGATTTCAACCAAAATTGGAAACGGTCGACAAATTTTAATAAAACCTCTTAATACCAAATTTCATCAAAATACGTCCAGCTGTTCCCGAGTTGAAACAAAGGAACATTGTAAACTACATGTAGGTCTTCATGTAAAGTTGTCGTAATTGTTGTTCGATTTTAACCAAAACTGGAAACGGTCGACAAATTTTAATAAAACCTCTTAATACCAAATTTCATCAAAATACGTCCAGCTGTTCCCGAGTTGAAACAAAGGAACATTGTAAACTACATGTAGGTCTTCATGTAAAGTTGTCGTAATTGTTGTTCGATTTTAACCAAAATTGGAATCGGTAGACCAATTTTAGCAAAACTCCCCAATACCAAGTTTCATCAAAATACGTCCAGCGGTTCCCGAGATGAAACAAAGGAGCATTTTAGGTCTTCGTGTAAAGGAGTCGTAATTTTTGTCCAATTTTAACCAAAATTGGAATCGATCGACCAATTTTATGAGAACTTTCCAATACCAAATTTCATCAAAATACATCCAGCGGTTCCCGAGTTTTAACATGCGGACGGACGGACGGAAACGACCTCCCCTATATGCGTTCACTTCCTGCAAAGAACGCATAATAACGCGTGTATGTATTATTTCAGACTATACTGAATCCGAGTCCAACAATATTCGTAGCAATGGCAACCCTTTTGTAATGAGTGGTAAAAACTGCAAAAACGCCAGTATTTACGCAAAATTCGAAGAAATACGATAAATAAGCAACATTCTACAATGCAAATTATAATCTCCATTCTTTTCCTCAGATAATAATACAAAAAAATCTCCGATATTGTAATTGTAAGATATTTTAATGTGCAAAGGAAAATTACCCTGCACGATGGATTTCGGATTTACTATGTAAATCAAATGAGAAGAATTTTTCCTGGAATCAAACCCGGTACTTCAATCTTCGCAACAAAAATTATCCTCGGGAGCTCGGCCCATGTAGCAAGAGATTTTCACCAAGTTTCATGAAAATAGGTCTATTGGTTCAAAATTAAATAGGAGGGTGAACAGACAGACACAACGACAAAACTATAAGCCTATTCTCATTCTGGAAAGTAGGCTAACTAACTAACTTCCCATTTTCCAGTTTCTGCCCAGGTCATAGGATTTGGTGTTCGACGTTTTGCTGCGGTCACCGCTAATTATACCTTTCTTTCTTAACTCAACAACGACTTAGTTAGGCTCTCCTTATCGAAAAAAACGACACAAATCGAAATTAATACACCATATCCACAGAATACGATAAATTATCACGTGGTTAAGATGGTAAAACATACTAACCTGGTATAAATTCCAGTTAACCTGTGGTAGAATGTATGTGTAATCGCACCAACATAACTTAACCAGCATAACTCTCGTCATCGGCTTTGCTAGGACAACCCAAAGGAAAGTGGAGAACCACACGGTAGGTGTAGATTGTGGAGGGGCTGAGTAGGGGTTTAGGGGAAGGGGGACGAACCCAGGTGTGCGGAAAGGAACGCTGAAGGGTCGTTGGCGAAGAAATACAACGGCTCGCTACCTCCTTTTCACATATATTCAGATGGGAAACTGGGAGGGGATAGGTTAAGCAAGCGACGCAGGCCGCCATGGGCTTATGAGTGCGATGCTGAGGGCAGCCACCTCGTGGGGACCTCCATACGGCGGGTATTCGAGTAATAAGATATATAAGGATGCCGTAAGACGCGCATTGCTTATCCACATTACTATGCCCCTGGACGATTTAATCTGCGCGGAAGTGAGGAAGGAGAGATGTTTTTGATGGGGTGGGAGAGGAAGTTGGCCGGACAGGTGAACTCGTTTGTCGGAAAATATACTTTCCTTTCTTTTACCTCAGTCCAGGGTGAATGGTTCAGAAATGGATTATCGAGCTCAACTTACGTCCGAAATCAATTGGCGATCAAAAATGCTCTCTCAGCCGCTAAATGCTTGACTAAACCAGATGCGCATTTCAGCTACAACATAGCCTCCCTCGTTGGTGATACAGTCATCGTATATTCCGTAAAGAAGGAAGAATAGCTTCGTTTAATACCAATTCATATTGAAGGATCAACATTTCTCTCTCATATATTTATCTTACTTTAATTTTTTGCTGCCCCCACAGTGCAATTCCTCCAACCTCCAAAATATTCCGTGTTTACCGTATTCTTGTATTCACCGGTCAAGGACTGTATTTTAATTTAAATGTCATATAATAATTTTTTAAATCTTCGCTCAAAGTACAGGTTTCCGTATTTTGTAATGCTTCCAATGTTTTCCAATTTTAGCCCGAGTATGTCTTTTATCCCAGTATTTTTAAGTCTTGTACATTCAAAATAATTGAAAAATTATCTCCGAGAACGTTGATGAAAAGAAAAAGTTCCTTGTGTTTCATACGTATATGAACCTGGTGTGTAGCAAATGTTTGCATTCAGTAGGATAATGGTATATTTTTCATGGAACAAGTTTCGCCAACACTGGCCCAGTTGTATTCCCCCTACCCAGTTGCCGCTCTCCTGTCACTCGGATACCTCAGTAGACTAAGCAGCCACAGTGATAGAAATCGGGCGTGTTAAATCCATACCTGCAGTAATCGACTTCGGTCGCTGTGCGCATTGGTTAGTGCGGACGCAAATCTGTGCGTACCGAGTAAATGGGTAGTTTCTGGAAAAAATCGAATCCGCGAAAATTGTGCGCCTAACTGAAAAAATTTTATAAAGGATTTTCAGGCTCTATAAAATTTCATATCTATAAAAATTTATGTATTTTATTTCAGAAAATTTCTCGCTTCTTCCCTTTTCAAATAAATACAGTATAACAGACCTGACTCACATTTCCATGCGCATTTAGGAAATGATTAATGCAGTGAAAATAAAATTAACATACTCGTAAAATAATACAATATAACTAATTCGTAAATCGTGTATAACCTCATAAAGAGGTTCTTGGTTATTTTGATGCTTTTAATGTTCATGACTCAGTGGTTTCGTATATGCTGAAGACTTAGAAATTTCACAAGATAAATTTGTGCATTAATTTTTAACTATAATTCTCTAATTAGCATATGCCATAAGATGCAAGTATGATATGCAACACTTTTGGTATAAAATAAGCCTCCAAAATAAACAGTTTAACATAAAAACTAATTATATATTGTGCATTTAAATTCACAATGGCTTTCCCCAAAATCTCCTCTGATTTGGCCTTTGCCATACTCAGTGGAAAAAGTTGTGGGTGTAAAGATGTCACTTCAGATGCGAATCTTCTTAGAAGTGGATACGATTACAGCAATATGTTAAGGGTATTATGGCACGAGATAGATTAATCCGTATCATATTTGACGAATAACAGAATTACCTATCAAGAAATAAATTTTAAATTTTTACGAAAGCAAAAATAAAGGTCAGCCAAAATTAATTTCCCTCACAGAATATTGATCAGATTAATAAAAAAATTGCATGCCAAGAATATGATACAGAATAACGGATGTACTCCGGCAAACGAAAATTCATTTTAACGATTTACAATGAAACTCATTAATGGTTTACTTATAACAACAAAATAAGTTTTCATATTTCAATATGGGGTTTCAATTGATGACAATATGGGGTACACTTTTGTTTTATCTAGGAAAAAATAAATCTCAGTTCTCTTTTTAATAAATTTTTATTTATGTAACAAGTGTTGAAAAATGTCAACAAATTTATTTGTATGAAAAGCTTACCTTACACAATGTATATTCCCTTTTAATCCTCACTAATTTGACTCATTTTTTCTCAGTCAGTAACAGTCTATTATCGTAAGTTATACTCTATATTTGTATAAATTCTACCTAATCTGAGATCAACTGTAATTAGGTGTATCTTTAAAAAAATGATGTTTGTAGCTCAATCCAAGAGAAAATTATTAAGTTCGTTTATTGTACCCCTACAAATTCATTTCACGTTCAGGGGAAAGGATATGAGTATCATGGAAGAGCCCATTGGGCATCTGGGAGTTGAGGAACAGACTGATTGGTCCGACGCCCGTTTTCAGGCAACATGGAAATGGATGAGATACATTGAGTCCTCCCTTCCAGGAGAGCTTCCGGCAGCGACTCCTCCGATTCCAGCACTGATTTCTCCTTCCACCGTGTCCTCACCTAGAATACGAATTTGGCGACTTTATGGTGTACCTTTTTCGTTGTCAAACAATATATAAAAAATATGTTTTCAATGACAAAATACATATTTACTTGAAAATGAAACGATTCTTTTTTCCAATATTATTTGAAAAACCAGGAGTATTCTCATATTCATTTATAATGATATAACTACGCATTTATCAATTATTTGGCGTAAAGGGATTGCAGAACGACAAATCGGCATTACCTAATTGAATTTTAAATGTTATAAAAGGAGGATAGAAAAACTGTAGAACGCCATTATAAGAGGTTAGTATTTTATGGGCACAAGGATTGCATTTTAAAATATTGTTATATAAATAGAAAGTTATATTAGGATTGTCATTTTATTTTACCAGTCGTCTTAAATTCAGGCAAATACTGTAATAACCTAGATGTTAGTCATAAAAATTGAAAAGCTTCGGTTGAAAGAGAAATTTCTGATGTATTATGACCATGTTTCTCCAAGCGATATAATTATTTGAAAGTCATTATGGCGCATGTGATAAACATCAATTATTATTCATGCATCAACTGATTTCTGTGATCTTTTTCAATCATTGTGATATTATTAATTATAATTTCCAGCAAACCTCTTCTACGGCAGTCAGCACCCGAAGAAAGTTCAATCCCGCTAATTTCTTGACGTCATTCTCATCCCAATGTGGCAGCGCTGTAGTGGTTGATGATGCTGAGGTAGGCAAGGCAGTAGCGTGAGTGACTGAATCGGTGGGATTGATAAGGCGTGCGAAAAGGTGTGGATAGCGAGACACATCTTCCAATCCAACAGGTGTGCTTTTAAAAAAAGGCACAAAAACAGTTGAATATTTTGCAAAATCGAAATTGATGTCATATCTTAAAATGTACCATTACATATTTCATCACTGATAACATAGCCACGGAAAAGAGTCGGACCAATTTTAATGCTCGTAACATTCTTTTTTATTCAGATTAACTTGGGCAGCGCATAGTTTTAATAGATTATTATCATGTAGAAAACAGACATACTCCAGTATAATTCGCCTTTCACGGTTTTGAACTGCGCGGATTTTTTCATTCACGGTGAAACCAGTTGTTAGTTTTGCCTTTATAAGTTATTATTTTTTATTCGTTCACTTTCAGAAATCACGGGAAGTTAATTAGAATTATCAATGCGAAAGAGATTAGGCGTCGTCAACCTTACGTGTGCTAAGATTTTCACGCAGTGCGTCTGGTGTCCCAACGAAATATAGTTTTACGGTACAAAGACTAAAAACCAGCTGTCCAACAGCCGGAACTATTCGAAAACCGGACATTTGAAAAATATATATTTTTTAAATATTTCATGTAAATGACGGCTAACAAATTCAGTCGAATTCGGCACCAGACTTGTTTTGGAGGCAACCACTGCTCAGTGTTCTCTATGTTTTGGCTGTTTGAGCGTGCGTATAGCGTTATACGGTGAATTTTCTCTGTGTATGGATACTAAAAATATCAAACAGTTCAACAGATAGCCATATAAGGAAAAGCATAATTCCCTTTCTGTGAATTACTCTAAAAGTTGGAAAAAGGCAGTTCTGATAGGAATAATGCAATGAATAGGTTGTTATTAACTCAGTTACACTAGTAACAACTTTGCCCAGGAAGATTAGATCTCGAATAAGTTTTACTTACAAACGTTACTTTGGATGCATATGTTGCAAGAGAATACCGGTAGTTTTGGTTTTATTAGTTTTATGGGCAGTTGATGTTTGAATGATGGCAAGATTCAGGGGAAAACTTATGTAAGTTGGGTGGCATAAAATCAGGGGATGTGGCAATCAATGTATTTTGGTAGTACAAAGTTTAGAGGGAGCAATGTGATTGTTGGCTAATATAGAAGCAGGGAACATTTGTTTAAGTTTGATCGTATACGCTGTAGGAGTTGCCGAATGTAAGTTGGGTGGCATAAAAACTCGGGGAATTTTATGTAAGGTTGGTGGTATACGTCTTCATGCGCAAGTTGGGTAGTATACAATCACGGATGAATTGCTGTATGTTTAGTGGTATAAAATAAAGAGGCGGTTGAGTGTAAGTTGGGTGGAAGGGGCACTTTTTGCTGTTAGTTTGGTGGTATACTACATCGCAGAGGCCGTTAAATGTAATTTTGATGGCATAAAATCAAGGAGTAGTTTGTGTGAGTTTGGTAGTACACATTTAAGGGGCCATTGAATGCAAGTTGAGTGACACAGAATCAAGAGGAATTTTATGTAAGTTTGGTTGTATACGTCTTAGGGGCCTGCCGAGTGTAAAGCGAGTGGTATAAAATCAAAGAGCAATTGGTGTGAGTTTGGTGGTATGTATCTTAGGAGCATTTTAGTGCAAGTTGGGTGGTATAAAATCACGTCGCAATTGGTGTCATTTTGATGGTATACGTTGTAGGGGTCGTAGAGTGTAAGTGTTATAAAACAAAGGGGCCCATTTAGTGTTAGTTCGGTGGCATACATCGAAGGGTCAGTTGAATGTAAGTTTGGTGACATACAAACAAACAATCCCCGTTGAATGCACTGTCGATCATTGCAAACGCTCTTGTACATATTTTGCCAAAAGTGCACAGAAAAGTGTTGCATATCACAGTTATATTCGGAAATCTATGACGGGTTCAGTCATCATCGATATAGAATGAATTAATTTATGTGAATGATTTTGATTGGATTAGAACAAGGTAATGGACAAATATAAATGGAAAACGCTTATTATCTGAGAAGTTTTGTCAATGTATTCTTAGAAAAAGATGTTAGAAACCTTATAAGCCACAAACAAATTAGTAGCAAACTTACCGATCTATTCCATCAAAACCCGCTCCAATTCCAATGTGATCAACTCCAGCGACAGACCTAATATGATTGATGTGAGCTGGAAAAAATTAAATATATTGAATATTTTTTCAACTTTAGTAATTAAGTAATACGCAGAGGTTCCTTTATAGTTATTAGTATTTGGTATAGCACCAATAATTATAGCTGTAATAACATGCATAATCATGGGGCAATGTAATATGTTTCTCACCTATAACATCATCCATCGTAGATGTTTCATTGCATGTCAAAAAATGGGAGTAAAAACTAATCATCACAACTCCGCCATTTTTGGCCTAGAAGAAGACAATAACTGATTATGGAAATGTTTATATTATAATTTTAAGATACATTTTACAGTAAAAATATTGTTAATACCTATATGCTTTTTTAAGTATTTTGTCACAAAATAAAAACAGTTTCATCAATAAGGCATCCAACTTAAAGACTCACCACTAATCTGAGAATTTCATCCGGGAGATTGCGAGGCGTTGGGCAGAGAGCATGGGATGCAGTGTGAGAAAAGACGACGGGAGCCTGAGAAACGGCGAGAACCTCCTTCATCGTGGAAAAGGATGTGTGCGCCAAATCCACTATCATACCCAGGCGATTCATTTCATGCACCACAACCTACACTTCACCAACAAGGATAAATCCAACCTCAAGTGAGTGACAGGACAGTGAATGTAAAATTCCTCCGCTTAATCCTATCCCATCCATAATAATATCGAATACTATTTAAGTATTGTAATCGTGAAAAAACTCGACTTCGAGATTATGATGGAAATACACATTTTAGATATCCCTGAGTCCATAGCGGTGGTTTTAGTCATGCCGTCTGCCTGTCGGTCTGTTCGCGGTTCTAAGGCGCAAATGTGTAGATAAAATCGAATGATATACCATATTTATGCAATATATCATCTTTCGCAGACCCTTTTTTGATAAAAATGATATTGCACAAAAACAAATGATAGTTATTCTTGGCGCGTTTTAGAAAAATTTATTTGCTCAAAAATGGCTCTAAGGAAATTGATTAAAATCAATACAATTGTAGAGGCTGATGTCACAAATAATACTACGTAAGCCATATGCCCCTAAAATTAATATATACTGTCCATTAGCATTAAAATGTACGCTAAACTACGATTAACTTTGATTTACGAAGCTTTTTCTTTTATATAAGCGTACACAGTCGACCAAACGTATATACGTATATGAGGAAGTTCGTGCAATGTATATTGTGCCGTTTACCTATTTCGGTGGACAGAGAAAAGAATTTAAGCTTCCTGAAACGGCTTATCATATGTTGAATCATACAAACTTACTTATTTTTTTACTACGTTGGTTTGTTTCTCATCAATGATTAGGCAAACGTTTCCGTTAAACATTAAATATGCCGCGGCTTCGTAATGTTAGGAATCCGCTGCGTTAGTGGAAACTTCGTTGGTACGTGCCTTGTACCGAATGCTGTATTTTTTCGGTGTGCCTTTAAGAATCAAGGTAAGTTCTACGATACACAAACTTCGTTTCAGTAGGCTATTTAAGTGCGCATAATTGCTATTTTTGTTCCCGTAAATAACACATGTGTAAGTAACCCTAAGAAATATTTTCTGAAATTTTTGTTTTCAAATTTAGGAAAGTGCGACCGACATGTCCAAAGACAATAAATGAAAACATACGCATCCGCAGGTTACATATCAGAAAGTCAATGATTTATAAAATTATTTAATAATGAATTCAAACATTTAAACCTGAATAACTCATACTGAAGAATAAAAACATGTGGAATGAGTTCATGGAAAAAAATTTGGAAAACATGCATGAATATAAATAAATGTGAGTAATTATATAATTTCCACTCAAAAATACCAAAATATAGGTTGCTGCGGAATGGTACGGATTACTCTAACAAAATATATAGAAGTTGGAAGCTTTGTAAATTAAATCAACTTACCCACACTAAAATCAAAATTTTAGCTTCAATCAATATGAAATTTTGACTTTCGTATCATAAGCACTTACAACACGATATAAGCATTGAAATTTCTAAATATGTTGCACTAAAATACTATTAAATAAGCTATGAACACAAAAAAGATGTTTGATAAAAATGCTTCCATGCATTACGCAATCAGAAGGATCAAATTTGTTGAATACGTAGGGATCGTTAATAAGAATTATCATTTTGAACATTTCATCACATTCTCTCCTCATCAAGGTAAAGACTAAAGTTACGTCATTTCTATAGATATAAGATATGCAACTGTAAAACAATGTACCCACTACTAGAGGCGTTAACTGAGGACCACTTTAAGCTGCCATGTACCTTTCCGAATTCCGAGAGGCCAGTCTGGTGGTCCTCAGGCAGGGACGAACCAAAGGCCTTCACCTCGCCGGCTGATGAGCAATCTGCCCTGCCATGGAGATGTTCATTAACTCATTCATCTGGGAATGAAAATTTCCCATTGGAAAAGTGCTTTGTTGCCAAGGAGAATTTTCTATTGAGATTTTTATCTCATTGGTCAAGAAGTACTGACTGGGAAAATTATTACACTATAAAACAAAGTATAGAATGTGCAGGGATCAAAACTGATGACAAAGCAAGTTTTCCATTGAGAAAGAGAAGATGATTCATTCAATCTGTTATCCTACTTTCTCGTTAAAATTCTAAAAGGGTTCCTCTAAAAACAAATTTTGTTCGTCCTTATCAACTACGTAATCAATAATGTATATTGAGTTATTTTTTGTTCACCTAAAATACGAGAACGTTAAAGCTATAACTCACCATGGCGTGTTGCACGCATGAGTAAGAGTGAGAAGGCGTACTCCCAAATCATAGAATGATCGTAGAATGGCCAAGCTATTGCCAATTGCATGGCCACCTTCGATTCCGATGATACTGGCTATGCGACCAAGGCGATGAGCCTCCCACACCTCTGAATAATGAATGACAGACGTTAATTTAAACATATAACTTTGAGACACCTGCATTCTACCATACTCTTTTTGGTTGGACTTTTGTCGTTAAAATTGCTTGACTTTTATTTTCAATAACTACCACCTAACGGAAAGCTTGGGCCAGCATGCAAAGCCATGTTCTGAAACCTAAGTTTAAAAAAAATCTTTTCAAAAGCCACCATGGAGTTAACCTCACCTGCGGAAGTTGTGACGAGGCGTAGATGCTGTGAATGAAGGCGAATGAGTCGGCGAAGTACATCAACTTGTTCCAAGGCTATTTGAACTGCATCCATATGTTGTGCTCGGCACGGTACAAAAGCAGACCAGAGCTGAAATTTATAAAAACATAAATTTTTAGGGTATAATCATTTTGCAACAGTTATCAAATATTGTAATTATATTATTTGTATCTAAAAGTACAGAGTTTTTAAAAACATATATTGTTGGAGATGTTGTTGCATTTAGGCTATTCTCTCATGTACAATGGATTACGACACGTTCTCAGAAAAAGTTCGACTATATTTCCCTCGTCGGCCGCGGAGCTTTGATGATAAAGTGGTGCGTGAAATTTAACATATAAAATTTCATATTTTCTAGCCATAGTTAACGCGAATAAACCACGACTGGTGAAGTTTTAAGGCTAAAAATCAAATACCGTATTTATCCGAATATAAGACGATCCTCAATAATTGGTAGTTGTAGAAGAATAAAAGTAGTTTCCGGAATATAAGACGACGACACATTCGCAGAAATTTCAAATACTTACAGAAGAACAATTTCCAAGATATATTGCTTAAGCTACACCATATAACGGGCATATTACATGGATAAGAATTATAATAATAATCAAAAGTGTTGTCCCAAGGAATTCATTCCACATCCAATCCTCACTTCCTTCATCACTCTGGTTCCATAGAATGCCATCTTCTGATTCACTCATACTATTCGAAATAATTTGCCGCAAACTGCTGACGTCTTTGACCACTCAAATATAAGATGACCTTCCATTTTTCAGATGCAAAAATAAGAAAAATACCTCGCCCTATATTCGGATAAATACGGTATATTTTGTAAATGATGGTTAATAATAAAATATTACGTCTCTCAAGTAACTTCCAATTTTTAGGATGAGCAGGAAAGCTCGCAATGTTGCAATATAGACGGCACCGATCTTTCTTTTATTTAACCATCGAATCTGATTTTTAAAAAGTCACCTCTGAGTATTAATCTTGCCAAACGTGTCTGTGAAGATTTTAATACCAAAGGGCAACTAAAAGCAAAACTATCCCATACAGTGCAGTGAGCTGCGGTATGAATAAATAATTTCAGATACATAATTTCAAAATTAATAAGAAAAGCAAAATCATTTGTGAATCAAGAAAAGAAAGTTCCTCATATACCAAAATAAATAGTATACGAGACGAAAATATTAATGTAATTAGAAATATTTGCGTTCAAAAATGAGTAATAAGTATGCAAATTATGTATAGGATAAAACGATACATTTATGTAAATATCATCGCATCATTTTGGCATTTTAATCGGCTTTTGCTTTATAAATAAGGTTTATTGTTGAAATGTTCTATTTATTAAGATGATGCAATTTATATTTATTGGCCAAAATGCAGGTTTTTTGTCAAGAGAATATTTTTGAAAATGTTATATATATATATATATATATATATATATATATATATATATATATATATGGATGTCAACAAGGTGTTGGGATGAGGAAACCCAGTGAGCACTCACCAATCAGACGACTTCAGGTTGGCGAGGCTCCGGGGATGTCGAAGCGACACACGTAAAATAACACAAAAACACAGAAACATCACAAACGTAAAGCTTTCGGAACTACTCCTTCTTCAGCTACAGAGAGAGATATATATGATATATATATATATATATATATATATATATATATATATATATATATATATATATATATATATATATATTTGTGTGTTTTTACGTATGTCTCTTCGACGCCCCCAGCAGCTTGACAACTTAGTGTCCACTGGGCTTCCTTTAACACCTTGTTGCCACCCTCATCACTACCTTTCCTTTTCCTTAAGTATATATATGTATATATTAACTGGGAGGGATTTCCATGAAAACGTTACTTAAGTGATGAAGAAAATGGCACGAAAAATCTAATCTGACAATGAACGAAATCGAGAGTTTAATACTGTAAAATTACGGGGCGACGAATCAAAAAAAACAAACGTTTATCAACATTAGCGAGAGTGAGAGAGAGAGAGAGAGAGAGAAACAGAAGAAATACACCGAGCGCGCTCTAACCCTCACCTGCGCTCCAACCATCCCTTCGCGCATGCGCGGAAGGTCCGTATGCGACCAATTGCTCCTGGACCAAGGCTCCACCTTGCGCAAGTCGGCGGAGAAATCGAAATTGAGGATTTGATTGCGAAGGAAGGTTCGCACGTTCCACGCGGCGTCGTTGTGCCTTTATTGGAAGAGAGAGAGAGAGAAAGAGAAAGTATAAGAAAGGGGAAGTGCGGAGGCTAAAGAAACAGTTCTAAAATGCACATGGAGGACAATTTCCTCCTCCACCCCCCCAAAAAAGCAAAAAAATAAAATCGCGAAATAATTCGTGGAAATTCACTTACTGAAACCATTGCGAGCGTAATTTACGAGACTACGTCCTCCTTTTCACCGGAAATGGAGTAGGAATTTTGTCCATAGCAACACATGTTCGCTCACGGACCAACAAATGTTAGCATTTTTGGTTCCCTAGAAACTTCAGGCAGAAAACAGCACTAAAAAAAGATTTTTTTGTGATTTGGTAGAGTTCGCGACGAACTCGTCTTGTTCTGTCCGGTGTGCTCCCTCGGACCGAAAGGGCAGCGGATGGACGTGGGCGTAAAGGGCGGTCCGTTCCGCGCACTCCAACCTACATAATTCCGCGACGTATGCAAAGGATCGGGGAAACGCAAATAAACGGATGCGAAATAAAATTAATCTCGGAAAGGAAGAGGAAAAGAGTGAAAGAGGGAGAGAAAATAAAAAAGACGGAAAAATCTGAAGTTATTTAAAAAGTCACGCGCGTCCTTCCTGGGTCACCCGTCTTGAAAACGAGGACTCGGGGAGCGCCCCCTTTTTGTCATTGCTCTTCACTTGTTTTTATTCTGAGCCGCAGAGAGGAAGGGTAGGTGTGTGGGTGTGTGTGTACGAGAGAGAGAGATATTGAGAGAGGGGAGACTGGAGAGGCAGTCGCGGAAAGAAGGGTGGGGAGGGGAGAGGGTAGAGTGAGGGAGGCAGAGGGTGGAGGGAGGGGAGAGGGTGGGGAGAGGGAAGAAGGTAGAGTGAAGGAGGGAGAGGGCGGAGAGAGGGGAAATGGTGGAGGGAGGAGAGATAGGTTGGATGGAAAGGAGAGCGATTGAGGCGCCCGTTGGAGGTAACTTGAGGCTTAAAAAGACTAGAGCGAAGAGAAATTCCGCTCTTCGGGAGCCTTTAAATTGCGCTCTACGCTCCTTCCTTTTTTCTCGCGACGAAAAGAAGAAAAATTAAAATAAAAAAGGAAACGGGAGGAAGGAGAACGTCCCGCCGCGGTCCTTGCAGCCTCTCCATTGGCGTCCAGCAGGAGGTTCGGATATTACGCCCGCTGGAGGTCTAATTGCACCGAGGACGCGCGACGTTAATTTCAGAGGTCCACGTGGACTGTAAAGGAGGAGGGAGAGGGGGGAAGGAGGAGGAGAGGGGAAGGAGGGAGAGGCGGTGGCAATTTCATTAAAGCTCGTCTCCCTGAACCTCTTCCACCGCCTCTTTCGGAATATTTGGGAACTAGAGAGAGAGAGAGAGAGAAAGGGGAGACCGAATGAGATCTTTTTGTATCAAAATTTCCTCCCGCAGACGGGAGGGGGGGAATCATCTGCCTCCCGCCGTCCCATTGCGCTGCCACAGAGGGCGGTGGAGACGGGATTCGACGTTTGGAAGGAGCAGGTGAGGGGAGTGGGAGAGGGGGAGGCGTCCGATAGAGAGAGAGAGAGGGAGAGAAGAGGAGGAGAACGTTGTGATACACGCCGTAATTACTTGGAATATCAGGGATTCCTCCAGGAGGGCGTAAATTATTCCATCTCCATTTCATTACCCGCATAAAAAGCGATATTATCTTTAAAAAATTCTGATTTTTTTAAAAAAGAATTTTTTTAGGAAAATAGTCCTCGAAAAGATAGATGGTGAGGGAGAGGAGGAGGAATTATGAGACTGTTCGCGGAGAATGAATTTAAGGTGTTCATAAAATGGATCGCTGTGATAATGTTCATCGGGAAAAAATTGCGGGATTGATTTATCTTGTGTTGCCGACTAACCTTTTGCAAAACATTTCTCGTTAAAATAAAATTGTATATTAAACATCATAATTACTCAAGTATGGACAGGTCGTTGACTACAATTAATCGCCAAATTATTTTTTTTTAATCTGAATCAACAAAAACTTTGATAATAGATTTTGATATTATATTTTAAAGGAAAGGTTTAACTGCTTTACACCCCAAAGTCGTATTTTTGACGATCAAGATAATCTGCTACGCCGATGAAACGATTGTGTAATAAAATTGTACGTTTCAGCTACGACTTCTTCAGTGGTCATTTTTAGACTCAAACAATTATAATACTCAGTATCTCGATAAAATGCACGTCTGCTTTACTCAAAACATTCACGCCTGAAGTACATAGTTGCCTCGATCAACTTCTAGATTAATGTCATAAGGCGAATATGATGATTCACACCAGTCTACTTTGTTTTAAAAGTACTCGTCGATTTTTTTCATTTAACTGTTTCGCTTTCAAACTGAGATGTTTCTGCGGCATTAACGAACAATTATTTGAATTCCTTGCAAAGTTAAAAGTTACATTATTTAATCCATGCATACTTATGTAGACGTAAAAGCATGAGTTTCAAATGCTAGTCGAATGATAATTTTTAATAATAATATCCCGTTCATCAAAAAGTATAATTACGGAAAGATGCAAATCTTCGCTATAACGTAAAGAGAAATCGCTTAGAAAAAGTCGAAACCGTAATCCTTCAAAGAAAAATTACATCTGCGGCGGAATCCCGGACGTATTAAATTTCAGATCACAATTCAGAGAGCGAAAAGTAATTTGGGGACCAGCCCGAACGGAAATTTATCCACTGAAATTTTCTTCGGAGGGGAAGAAATGCCAATTTCGTCCCATTCTTTTTTTTGCGATACGAGTTCATCTTGTTGACTTTACAAAGAGGTTAGCATTCGACTCGAAATTCTCCCAAATTAAGATTTTTTGCAGAGTGAGTTGGGGGAAAGGGAGAGAGGGAGAAGAGTGACGGAAAGAGAGGAGGAAGAGAAAGGGAGGAAGAGAGTGGGAGGAAGAGAGTGGGAGGAAGAGAGTTGGAGGAAGAGAGTGGGAGGAAGATAGAGAGGGAGGAAGAGAGAGGCAGGAAGAGAGACAGTTAGATAATCGTCTTTATTCGGGCGAAATTTGAACCATAAGGTCCATTCTTACATTTAACCCTAGAGAGGGAGGAAGAGAGAGGGAGGAAGAGAGAGGGAGGAGAGGGAGGAAGAGAGGGAGGACGAGAGAGGGGGAAAGAGAGAGGGAGAAAGAGAGAGGGAGGAAGAGAGAGGGAGGAATAGAGAAGGAGGAATAAAGAGGGAGGGAAAGAGGGGAAGAGAGAGGGAGGAAGAGAGAGGGATGAAGATTGGGAGGAAGAGAGGGAGGAGAGAGAGGGAGAGCGAGAGAGGCGGAAGGAGAGAGAGGATGAGAGTGGGAAGGCAGGAGAAAGAAGGTGGCGATACTCGAAGTGGTAAAGAGTCCCCAATAACTCAGCCGCTGAACTGGAAGTGAACTACGGCCTCCGGAGAGCAGGGTCGCGAGAGGGGGAAGGCTCTTTTCCACATTTTCTCTAAGGGGTGGCGAGACTATTTCTCCCCTCTTTCCCTTTCATTTTCCTCACACCTTTCCTTCCGCTTAGGTAAGTAGTTGCATGCAAACCGCCTTTTACCCTCTCCACCTAAACCACATTCCCCCCTCTCACTACGAAAGGCGAGGAAAAATTTGCAAACGGATGCAAAAAAGTGCACGAAATCGCCCAAAACGTGAGAGACAAAAAAAGACAGGCCGTTGTAAAAAGGGATCGAAAAAAAATTGAAGGAGAGATCTCAGAGAAAAAAAAACCCAAGGAACTCCCAAAATGGAACGTGCTTGAAGACAAGACTGGAGCAATACATCGCTCAGCAGACTAGGGTCCTCCTGTTAACAACAGGGGAGACGTAAAGGCCATCATCTCCGCGAGCGTACAAGCGGGAGCGGAGCCAGGAGAGCATGGCAAGGTAGCTCGGCGAGCTCGAGTGTGTGGGGAGGGTGAAAAGGGGGCACTGCGCTACCCGGCAGCAAGGACACTCACCCATCCACGAGAGGCACCTCGGAGAGGATCCGTCGGACTAGCAGGAGACGATCTTCGGAGGAGGAGAAGGGGGAGGGGGCGGTCGGGGGTGGGGGAGGGGGGAAGTCGGGGGACGGAGGAGGGACGACCGCGGGGGAGGGAGAGGCGGACGGGGACGGGCCCGTCGAGGGTCCCCTCAAGGCTAAAGGGACCCCTAAGGCGATCCCCAAGGCGGAGACCATGAGGATTAGAAGTATGGCGAGGCAGGCGTTCTGCATGCTCAGCTCAACCACCACTGCTGCCGATGAGGAGGGCAAGTGGTGGAAGCAGAAGAAGAAGAAAAAAGGGTGACGTTGTAGGCGGAGCCACTTATGTTTGTCTGCCCCCTCCCCTTACCTCCTCCCCTTTTCCCCTCCCCTTTCCTCCTCCCCTTTCCCCCTCCCCTTTTCCCCTCCCATTTCCCCCCTCCCCTTTTCCCCTCCCATTTTCCCCTCCCCTTTTCCCCTCCCCTTTCCCCCTCCCCTTTTCCCCTCCCATTTCCCCCCTCCCCTTTTCCCCTCCCATTTTCCCCTCCCCTTTTCCCCTCCCCTTTCCCCATCCCCTATCACCATCCCCTTTCTCCCTCCCCTTCCCTCCTCCACTTTCCTCCTCCCCTTTCCTCCTCCACTTTCCTCCTCCCATTTCCTCCTCCCCTTTTCCCCTCCAATTTCCCCCTCCCATTTCCCCCTCCAATTTCCCCCTCCCTTTCCTCCCTCCCCTTTTCCCCTCACCTTTCCCCATCCCCTATCACCATCCCCTTTCTCCCTCCCCTTTCCCCCTCCACTTTCCTCCTCCCCTGCACCCTCCCATTTCTCCCTCCCCTTTCCCCCTCCTCTTTCCACCTCCCCTTTCCACCTCCCATTTTCCCCTCTCATCCTTACCCTCTCACCCTTCCGGGAGGAAGAAAGACCCACAAATCCCCTCCCACTCTCACTCAATTTCATTCTGTTACCTCTTCCACCTCCTTCTCTCATTCCCTCTCTCTCTCTCCCTTTCGTTCCAAACCTGCGTGGTGAAGAGAGCAGCCTGCGCTTCCCCCTCCACTCCCCCAGCATCGCCGGAGGGGTAATTACGACTCTGGTAGGAATTTAAAAAAAGCACAAAATGGCGCGAGGGAAAATAGTGTGCCCGTGGAGTTAAAAAAAATAAAAGAGCGGTTTTGAGTTCATTTAAACCGGAAGTAGACAGGTGGAGAGAGAAAGGGCAGTATCTAGGCACTGTTTCGAGGTTTGAGAAAGAGAGAGAGAGAGAAAGAGTGATAAATAAAGATATATATTAAGATATTATCATATATATTAAGTAACACGACGGAAGCTTACGGTTATTTTCCTCTCCATATAAATTCACGTATACTGATTAACATATTAACGTCGGGAGATGAGCGGTATTTTTTTATCGCTTGACATAATTGTTGGACCGAGAGTTTTAATCAATCCGACTACTTTGCTAAAATATCCACTTAACGCGGAAGAAATTCCACTCGTCATTTAAAAAGGTATACTTCTTAGCTACCAACTTCCTGTAGCTATCGTGACCCCAAGTATAATGCCAATTAAATTGCTCCTGCTTGTTGGAACGATTTAGTTCGATTCCCTTCGATAGCAGTAACTTGTCTAAAGCAAAGCGATCGAAAAATTTATATGAAAAGGAATGGATAAGGATTGAGACGTAAATAAAAATTTCAATTAAAAATTAGCCTTCTACTGTACAACATTAACGCAAATTAATCAATAAATTTTAAGTTACTTGAATGTCCACGCTTACTAAATATTTGTCCTTTTAGCTTTGTGTTTTCTAGGAGTGAGCGATATATATCAACCTGGTATTTAGTAACAGATACCGGTCAGGAACAGCTATCAGTGATATCTATTTTTTTAATATCTGTAATTGGAATATCAGTTTAGAAATAATAGGTGTAGGTTGAAACAGATACCATATGTTTGCTTTCAATACTCGATACCAGTCAATCCTTAATATTCGCCTTTGTTCTTCTCAAGCTTTCACGCACCACAGCCAGGGGCGGATCCAGAAACTTCCCAAGGGGAGGGCGATCGCCCCACTTGATTCCGCCTCTGCCGACGACCATACATTTTGAAAATCCCTATCCCCATCAGAACCTTTCTTTTCCTTGTCATACAGACTTAATCTTCGGTATAGAATAAAGGAATGTTGCGCGGAATGAATTTAAGAATGTACCCAATGGATGGCAATGGGCTCGTCCAAGGGGAGGGCGATCGCCCCTCCCTTGGATACGCCACTGACCACAGCGCACTCTCTATCTTCCTGCAAGGGCTAGAGAGGGAGGGGGCGACTTGAGCCAACAAACAATTTGTGCTCTCACGCCACGGGGAAGAGGACTCATCACAGGGGTGGGGTGAGGATTTCCCCTCCCCGCCAAGCCTTCACCCCTGCCCCACCACTAACAGATGCCGTTTAAAGGGCGAGGATATACCTATAGCAGTCTGTTCTCAATGCTCGGATACTCAATACTCGGATACTCAATACCAGGTAGAATATCAGTTGATGGATTTGTGGGCGCTCTAACTCAAAAACTATTAATCAGATCAACACAAAATTTTATATTTAATATCTTTTGTAAAGGAAAAAGAACTGATTAGATTTTGGTAAAAATCGGTCAACCGAAAGTGGGTGTTTACTCCTGTCACTTATTCGTAATTTTGAAATATTTGCTTTAATATTTGATAAATGTAAAAATGTACTGGAATAAACGTTGTAGGAAATTTAATTTTCTACAACCTTTGTTTGAAATATTTTTCCATATAATGCATTGTTTAAGAGATATCTTATATTCTTAGCTACCACCAACGCGCCACCTACCGACGGCTATTATTAACAACCACGCTTAGTTATGTCTTAGTAACGCTCCTTTTTATTTTCTTAATTTCTGGTGCATTCTGGATATATACAATATCAGAAGGTTATGGTTTTTTTCTGTTCTTTGTAATATTTAAAATTTTCTCGGTTTCTTTAAATATTTGTTATTACGTAATCTATTTTGAAAAGTTTAGAAATATTATAGATTTGGAGAAAGTCGTGGTGGCCACATCAGATTTTTTTTCGTGGATTTCTGTGCCTGAATTACGATTTATTTTTTAAAAATGTAGGTAATGTTGTCTAAAAATGTATAAATAAACAATGTCAACAATAGTGAAAAGTTAATATTTTTAAAGAAATTGTATACAATTGCAATCATATGAGATTTTCCGAAAGTGTTTGTATACGATGTTTGCTTTATCATCTCGATTTTGTAATAAGGATAAAAAGACTAATATAAGTTCATCATCAGAGATTGGATGCCTGGCATCTTTGCCTGACGCAAAATGAGCTAACGCGGCAAAGTACTGTTTATTTTTTCATTCGAATGAAAATTGATTTCTTTCATCTAAACAAACCTGCAATCAAATTAAAGCTTGACTTCTTATCTTTGTAATAAAGAAAGACGCAGAGCGTTATCTGCTTTCGTTTACAAGATATATGAGTCAAAAGGAGATGCTGCGCGGAACCGGCGATTCGCCGGCTGTTTACGTTAACGGCATTTTCAACCGGCCGGCGAATCGCCGTCTCTTTAAGCCATTGGTTTAAGGGCCTCTGCATCTGAAGAGTTAACAATTTTATGGAGATATTGAAATGTTTATTCGTATATATAGGGTAATGTCTAAACGGCCTGAAAGTTTCAGCTCCCTAGCTCGACCCATTGTATCTAAATATTTACCTATTTGTTTAAATTTTAAGAATTTTTGAAAGTCAAACAAATTATAATATAAAAATTTCTATAATCCATTTGTTTTTTATACAAATTCTACCTATAAGTATAAAAAATTTCAACATCGTTGCACATAAACCGTGAAAATTTGTTTAAATATATATAATAGATATTACTTATATGATATGGAAGAACTATGTGTTTATGTTTAAAAAGTGAAAGATTCATTTAATTGAAAGTAATGTATTTAGGGGATTTTCACTTATTGTATCTGATGTATGTAGCACAATAAAAATTTTATTATTTCCAAGTATTTTCATTACTCCTTTATTGAAGCTTATTTAAATTAATAAATGATCATTAAGTTCCTGTAAATACGTAAAATAAGTACGCGGACCAACAGTTGTAGAAGCATTATAAATTATACTGGCATTGGAAGGAGCATTCTCCGGTAGGTAGTACCAGAACCAGCTCCGTAAACTGATATATCAGTAACAGGTATTTGGAACAGATACTGCCTCGTAACAGATACCAAGATATTAGGTACCGGTAAATATCAGTTTAGCTCATCCCTAGTGTTTTCAATTCGTCAAGGATAATATACATTTTTCCAAACCTTAAGATAACAAATACATTTTAAAATACGACCAATTGAATTTCAATTTTTTCAATCAAATAATTTTGCCTGTGGACGGTTAAACATCCAAAATAGTTGAATTAATAAAATTATATACTTCAAATAAATAAAGATTGGTTTTTGGCAATTACTAGGTAGAGATGATTTTTGCAAATGTTGGTCATGCAAGGTATAAAAAACAACTTCCACACTAGTGATACAGCCACAATATATTTAGATTTAAAATCAAAATCTATATTGATAACAATTGAGAATGCCTTCATTAACAATTCTCTAAATGAATTTATGAATATAATACACTCAAAAGTGAACGTCAATAAGCGATTTGCAGATGGAATTGCACTGTCAGTGGAAAAAATAAACAGAAACAACATCAGACGTTTTTTTACATGCATGATTCAATATAAAACGATTAAAAAGCATATGTTTTAAAACCACGTTGAAAATGTCTAATTTAAAATTTCTAATAACTATTATATTGATTATTTAAACTACGAGCGAAAATGTTCCCAATAGAGGAGTGGAATAATTTAACGGATTGATAACAGCCCTAGCGGAAATGATAATCAACGATTCTTACGCTCATTGTTGCGCTGTCCATCCTAGGAACGATGTCCGTAACTCTGATTAAAATGCATCTATCTACCTTTCTACAAGGGATCCGGAAAAAATAAACACGGGCAACCATAAGATTAATGCGCGCGGAGTCCTTTGACTCGACGTAAATTCAAATCACCGTCGTGGTAGAATATTGTCGTCCTTCGCGACGGGATAAATCGAGCCCCTACAAGGACCAATTAGTGCTAAATTGAGTCCCGGGTTTATTTTTATTAATTCCAAATGACCTGTCAGCGCCGAACATTTCAATTCAGCCGAAGTGAAAGTTTGCCGAGGAACGACGAAAACACAATCGCTCAGTGATATCACGCTGGAAAATTCCCGAGGCACTTGGAGTGAGAATTGGAGTTAATTTTCTGACGCGCGAATTATATGCGCGACGTGAGCCGAATTCGAGTCACGCGCCAAAACCATTTGGCGTGCGGCTTCAATCAGGCGGAAAACGGTCGCTCCAATGTCGCAGACTTATGTCGGCCGTGATGGAAAATCCCGCCGCTAAGGGTCAACATGTCTGCATCGCGCATATAAATAAACGGCGCAATATACATTGCACAAACTTTCTCATATACTTACATACGTTTGCTCGACTGTGTACGCTTATAAAGGAAAAAGGTTTTTAAATCAAAGTTAACCGTAGTTTAGCATATATTTTAATGCCACTGGACAATATATAGTAATTTTAGGGACATATGGCTTAGGTAGTATTATTTGTGACATCAGGTTGTACGATTGAATAGATTTTAATGAAAATCCTTATAGCCATTTTTGAGTAAATAGAATTTTGTTTAAAAATTTCCAAGAATAAAGTGCCCTTAATTGTTTCGCAATATCGTTCATGTTTTCAGAGTGTCTATTATGAATGATGATATCTACAAAGGATTATATGGTTGGACAATATGAGTTCTCTCGAGGTAAAACAATCCGGAGGTTAAATAGTCCCCCAATCGGATCTCCAGGTGGAGACTGCCTTGATGAAAACATTTGTCGAAAGTAAATTACGAATAGGCACTTGGGACGTAAGAACTATGAGAAATGCAGGAAAGCTAGAGAACTTGAAAGAAGAAATGAGAAGAAATAGGGTTGACATTATAGGACTGAGCAAAACTAGATGGGGAGGAGAAGGACAGTTCGACTCAGAAGAGTTCACGGTAGTTTACTCTGGAGGAAATAGTGGGGAAAGAGGAGTAGCTCTGGTACTTAGGAAAGATATGATAAAAATCGTGACAAAGATAATAGCAACGAACGGTAGACTGACAGAAATACAGAAAGAAGCAGTCCCAGTGGACATGCTGATAATCCAGGTACATATGTCAACGTCAGCTCATGAAGATGAAGAAATCTCATAAGGGTAACAGATAAAGCTAGAGAAAATTGGATAAAAGAAAATTTTGATGAGATACAGCAAATGGAGAAGTTTGGACGGTACGATATGATATGCGCTAGGCCAATGGAATTAGAAGATAATAGGTCTAATGGAATTCGTGGTAAAGGAATTATGAATACGGATGGAAAGATAGTCTCAGAAACAAAGGATGTAGCACAGGTATGGGAAGAATACATTAAGGAATTATACAGCAAACAGGCAGGAGCGGCAAAAATAGAACTGGAAAATGAGGAAAACATTGAAGAAGACAACTTAGGACCAAGTATTATGGAGAGCGAAGTAGAAAAAAAGAAGGGAAAAGCCACGGGCAGCGATGGAATACCGGCTGAGATACTTAAAGTCATAGGATCAGAAGGACTAAAAGCGATCACGAAATTAATTAATAAGATTTACGACACGGAAGAGTTGCCTCGGGATTTCCTAGAAGTAACAATGATCCCTCTAAAGAAGAAGCCAAAGGCAATGCAGTGTAAATACTACAGAACAATAAGCCTTCTGTCACACACTTCGAAGATCATCACGAGGATTCTTGATAAAAGGCTGGAGAAAAAGGCGGAAGATATGCTAGGGGAAGATCAATTCGGAGACTGATCAAGAATCTATATGGGAATCAAGTTGTAAAGGTCAGATTGGAGAATGCGGACACCTGCGGAGTAAATATCGGTTCAGGAGTAAGACAGGGATGCTGCCTATCGCCGACTCTATTCAATATATATGGAGAAAGTCTAATGCAAAAAACGTTAGAAGGCACAGGAGATTTCAAAATTGGAGGAAGGATTATAAGAACAGTAAAATACGCAGATGATGAAGTACTTCTAGCAAGAAAGGAAGAGAAACTCCAGAAAATGATAAATAGACTAGTAATCACAGATAGAAAATACGGCATGGAAATAAATACAGAAAAATCCAAGGTTGGAGAATGCGGACACCTGCGGAGTAAATATTGATAGAGGAGAAAGATCCAAGGTCATTCGAATATTGGGCAAAGAAAAGAATCTGAATATAAGTATTGGAGGAAAGCCTTTAGAACAAGTTTCAGACTGTAAATACCTTGGAAGCATCATTACAACAGAAGCAAAATGTACGAATGATATCAGGACTAGAATAGGAAAAGCAATAGCGGCTTTCAGAAGAAATAAACACATACTTACGAGGAATATAATGGAAGATATCCACAAGAAGTTCATAAAATGCTATGTATGGAGTATAGCTTTGTACGGAGCAGAAACATGGACGCTAAGAAAAAATGACATCAAATACTTCGAAAGCTTTGAAATGTGGACTTGGGGGAGAATGCTGAAGATAAAATGGACAGATAGGATGAAAAACAATGAAGTGCTACGAAGAGTAAGAGAGAAGCGAATGATTATACAGACTATTAGAAAGAGAAAGACAAACTGTGTTGGACATTACCTGAGGAGAGAGAGTATGATTAAATGTGTGTTAGAAGGAAAACTAGATGGGAAAAGGGAAAGAGGTAGGAACAGGTTTCAGCTGATAGACGATTTGAAAGGGAAAGAGGTTTATCAAGACATGAAGAGGACAGCGGAAAATAGGAGTATATGGAGAATCAATCACGGACCTGTCTACGGACAGACTACCTGTGATGATGTGATCCACAAATATGAGATATCAGTCGATTTAGTTTAACCGTCTAGGCGAGGGGTCGGCAACCTTTTTGACAAGAAGAGCAATTTTTTAAAAATTTGAATAAAATCCAAAGTACCAAGAGCCGCAGGACACGTTAATGAAATATACATATTAAATACATTATAACTATAGTTAATGGCATATATTTTTTAAGCTGCACACCCATACAGTGATTTGTTATATAATACGTGTTTTGGTGATAATTCTTAAGAAAAAGAACTTAAGAAACAAACGAATACTTGGCATAAGCTTTTATTCAATGAAAATATAAATAACCTTTCAGAAAATGAATCTAGGAGTATAGACAAAAATGAGAATGTCAAAAATGAATGTGTTACTCAGCAATATTATTTCTGATAAATTTGATTTTAATAATTGTATTAATTGTGATGTGATATGCTATCCATGTGGCCTCTGCTTACTTGTCCAATTGTTCCTGCCAAATACAGAAAATAATTTAAGATAATAACTATTTATTTAAAACAAACTAGTATTTGTAACATCAATGAAATTGGTCACGAAATTGCCAAGTATAGTCAATAATTTTTACATAGCTACTACGTTTTAATGCGATTTATGCTCTTGAATTTCTTTGGAGAGTTTTTCAATGTTTGGAGAGTAAGCTGTTGTTTTTCTTTTCAAGCAGGACTGTAGACTTCCATCATTCAGTCGGCTTCTTAGTTTGTTCTTAATGAAATTCATGTTTGAATACACTTGTTCACACAAGTAAGTAGAACCGAATATAGACAGAATGCCAGATGCATACCTTTTCATATTACGATAATATAGACATCTGGTAAAGAATCCCAGAACTCAAATATAATTTGGTCCTTTTCCTTGTAGTTTTCTATTAAGGACGTTTAAATGCGAGGTGACATCTACCATCAAATAAAATTTCTCTAACCAATGAGGATCTGTAAGTTATTTATAGTCATAGCCTTTTCTCTGCATAAAAACATTTACTTCTTTCAGACAGGCCGCGGAACGCCCAAGCACCATACTTCTTGAATGCCACCGCACTTTGTTGTGCAGAGGAAGGTTCGCAACTGACTATTGCCTTATTCGAGAAGTTCACAGGTTATTTAAGCCATTTGACATAATTATGTTGACCATCTGAATTACTAGGTTCATTACTTCTGTGATCCCAGGTGGAAAAGGTGCACAAAGTGCGTCTTGATGGATTATTTTCAGAATTAACATATCTGGACATAAGAACGACTAGTGCAATGTCATCGGCATCGCATGACTCGTCACAAGAAATAGATAATCCTGACTGAATATCCTTAATCTGCTGAGTACTGATATCGGCGGCCATTTTTATCATCCTGCCCCTGACTGTCTTTGCTGACAGCGGCATATCCTTAAGTTTCTTAACAATTTCCTCTTTGTTTATTAAATCAAAATACAGCTCCTCCGATATTTTAATAAAGAACTCTTTAATATATTCGCCATCCGTAAACGGCATACCCCGTTTCACTATCTCATGCGTTGCTACAAAACTTGTGGCAGTTGTACTACTTGGTGATTTCACCCATTTAGTGAACATGCTCCTACTTTTGGCTGCTTTATTCTTCAACTCATCTAAAGCTTTCTTTCTACAATCTCCAACTGGATATTTTTCTGCGAAGTTAATTGTGCTGTTTAATAAAATGTCTATCGAGATTAGATTTTTTATTTGTTGACGAGTTTAGTCTTATAAATTAGATATGAATGTAAACCATCGGAACTCATAATGAATGCAGAGGATTCTGTTCATTCATTTTTAAACTCTCGGTGCTCATCTTCTATTTTTTGTAAACATTGTCATTTTGGGATGTATCTGAAATTTTAGTTAATTTAGATGTCCTAAAAACAATCTTAATACGTCAAATTTAAACTTAAAAGTTGTAAATCTATAAGGAATAAAAATATTTTTAATAACTATCTAAAATTCGTGTAAGTAAATCAACTTCTTTTGAGTAGAAATGAAATTAAAAATTATTTTAAAATACAGTCGAACTCGTTTATAACGAGCTTGGGTATAACAGAGTCATGGCTAAAGTGAACAAATGCTAACTCTGTTTGGTCAACGAACATTTACGAACAAAAATTTCACGTATACAACAAACCCGCTTCACGGGTATATCGAGCAAAATCTCTCTTTGTCGAAAGACGAAATACGAAATGTTGTCAATTCCAGGATCAAAATTTTAAAATATACGGCATATCTGTCCGTAGTTGTCCCTTTTAGTTCTACTTGAAGCTCTTTCAATTGTTCAAAAACATCTGACAATTTCGTTTTTATTGATGACGATTTGATAACTTTCGGACTTCCAACGGAGAATAATATAATAAAGACGGTGTTAAATAAAAAGCGACGAAGACAATGATAAATGCGTTGAAGACACAACCCCTACGAAACCCGTGCCATCACACCTGCAAGATCAGGTCGCCTTGGAAACCTTAATTGAATATTTTGAAAAGAGTGGCGCTTCCGATAGTTTTTTAATGCTATAAGTGTGAGAAAAGGAAATCTTAGAGATATCAAAGTGAAATATATCAGGGAGGACATGATTCTAAATTATCTATGTAAAAAAGGAAGCGATTAATTTTTATATGCATGTTTTTACATTCACGGTTATAACGAATAACGGTGAAAAATATTGTGCTACATTTTTTTCATCTGTGGCCTACAGAGTATAAGACCTCGTAGTAAGCATTTCGCTAAAATGCAGTAATTTACCGGCTGCTGACCCATCTTATCAATCGAGACCGTCAATGTCGTGGGAGAGTGGGCGTCGGGAGCCGCAGATCATTACTCAAAGAGCCGCATACGGCTCAGGAGCCCCGAGTTGCCGATTCCTGGTCTAGGCTAGGGTGATCAGACGTCCTGGAAATTCCGGGATTGTCCCGGATTTTGACTTAACGTCCTGTTGTCCCGATAAAGTTTTTCGGGACACTCATTTGTCCCGGGTTTTCTGTTTCTGCATTGAAAATCTCCTCGACACAAAAATTTCATAAATGTGTTTAATCTGAATCACATTATACTAGAAAATACAAAAATTGTTATTAAATCTCGTTACGGTCGGTGGTATTCCTATTTTTTGGCATTGAAATTCAAAAGCAGACAGCAGAGATGGAGAAGTGTATCTTTTGGTTTGTGTTTCAGGCACATAATGCACATGTAGAAATAATGTTTCGAAAATAAATTTTGTATGATCTGACAAACAAAACCTTTAAATCGTGATATAATTGTGTCGTAAGATTTTTACATGTTCATAAAATTGAAATTATTTGTTAACACATTAAACAATATTGTGCCCTGTATTTTCAAAGCTTATTTACATTTAATTTAAATACATATAATTAAAAAGATACGAAATTCAGGTTGTCCCGGATTTTCCTGTTCAGATCTTGTTATGTCTCGGTTTTGCTTCCTAAGAATCTGGTCAACCTAGTCTAGGCTGTAATAAGAGTTTGAGAGTTTGAGTGGAGGCGTAATGTCATAGGGCTTAGATAAGATAGCTTAACGTAAATTGTAATGTCACTGGACGCCATATAATGATTTTCTGAGAGATATGGCTTACGCAGTATTATTTATGACATCAGTATCTACAATTGGATTGATTTTAATCAAATACCTTAGAGCCATTTTTGAGTAAATAAACATTTTCTAAAAATCGCTAACTACCTTTTATTTCTGTGCAATAAAATTTTTATCAAAAAAGGGTATGCAAAAGATGACATATTGCATCAATACGAGATATCATTCGACTTTATATACGCGTTTGGGCCCTAGAATCGCGAACAGACCAACAGACAGACAGACGGCATGGAAAAAACCACTTTTATGGACTAGGGGATATCTAAAACGTGTATTTCCATCAAAATTTCGAAGTAGAATTTTTCCACGGTTACAATACTTTCTCAATATACTACGTATATGAGAAAGTAAAAAATGACTTGCTCCATCCAAACAGCCGTGTTATAGGTGGCAGAATTCCGCGAGAGCGTGAAAGTTAATGTGGGACGGAAACTCCGCGCAGCTGCGGACGATGTTGGAGCGTGATTTTTCACCGAACGGTCGTCACATTCGTTGGAGAATGAGAGAGGATATAAAAAATATCAGAGGAGAGAAAAATTTCGACGTGTTCTTTCCCTCGCGGCGATATGACCTCGATGCTGTCATCTGGGCGGATGGGAATAATACCTTTACATACTTTCAAACTAAATGAAAATGAAGTGTGTTGCATAAACAAGGCTAATGAGGATCTGTTGCTCTTAATTAGCTTCTAAATTAAATTTCAAATATCTAGGCTTCGATAAATAATTTTATGCGGAAGTTTCAGAGGATAGTCAATTGCAATAATTTCTGTGATTATTTCCATGGGAATAAATGAAATGGAATGTGTGTCACCAAACTGAAACAACGCGGGTCAACCTTTCTGATTGTATAACTTTTTATTGTAATTTTCTGCCTCTCGTTAAACATATGGCATAAGTTAGCTCCATTCTCACTAGTAAAAAGTTTAAAAAATTCATATGGGAAAAAAGGAAATGGAAAAAACTGCGCATACTCTCCGAGCGGGTTTTGCCTGCGTGCAAATCTATTAAAAAGTTTAGAGCTGTTCCGCCCAGGGGCCGCATCCAAACAACGAATTAAATGACTTTACGCATCGAAAAATACGTTTCCGTCGAGTTTTCGAATCGAAAATCCCCAAAGAGGGCTGATTAAACTAAAAAGGGACGAAAGTGCGAACTCGGCGAGATCGATCCCTGGGCTACGTCGGCACAATTCCAATGACCTTTCAAAAACGAACCCGTATTTTACTATTTCAGATTTATCGACTTTCGAACCAAATCACATTTGCCAAATGAATTAGTTAGTAAGAAAATGCGAGGAATTTTAAATCGACAAATTCATTCCGTTTCGTCCGCACAATTATCGAATAAATTTGGAGTTCATCCGGTTTATTTAATTCAATTTTTTGTAGCAATCATGAGATCAATGTGGCCTAATATTAAAAAATTAAAAACTTTAAATAGCTTTATGTGTTCCATACTTTTTCCTGGTTGCATATTAGTGAAAACCAACGCCATAACTATCATTTACAGATCTCGGAACAAAAATCAAAAGGGAAAGCCATAAGCATTACTTCTATTAGGCAAGTAATAATTTGACTAACTTAATTGAGGATTCCAAATGATAATTGTCATGATCCGCGAAAGGATAAATTCACCTTGAACATTTTAACAAAAGGTAATGGTGGATACAAAAACTGCCGATTTCTCACAAAAATTTTAAATGCCGTTCTCCTACTTCGTATATTCCTAAAATCGTGCAGTTTTCCGAATTTTTGTAATCGCAATGACTACCAAGTTACATATGATATCGTTCACTGGCAGCTATTGACCAAAACACAGCACTTATTTGTCTACACTCTGACCTGCAATCAGATTTCATGCATAGATATTTAGGTAAGATAATTACTGTCACAGTATTTATAATTAAGCAATACAAAGCATGTTCAATACAAGAAATAAAATGCGAATTGATTGATTTTATACAGAAATGTATTGTTATTGGACAGAGAATTCCACATTTGATCCGCTATTGTTCTCTCACTTGGGGATATGTTGATATGAAGGAACGTTTACATATTTCCGCGAAAATAATTTTTACTATGTTTTATGTGACTTATTTTTTCATTTGTGGAAATATTTTGTGGCGAACTTTAACCAGAATATTTGTTATTTGCGTTAAGAATTGATTTTTTGCAACTGCTTCCCTGGCATGACAGTATTGACAATTTTTGAGAGTTTTCGGAAAAAAAACTTAAATAACTCCAGCTAAATATCCGGCATATTTAATAGCCGACTTTTTCGTGAAGCATCTCCATCAGAAATAAAAATAATAAATTAAATCTATGGTAATTTTTAATGAAGCAAATGACATTAAGAAAAATGAATATGTCATATCATCAATTACGAATTGAGCGCATTCTTTTCAATATCTAGTACAGAGCGCTGACACCTTTGCGAGCCAGTCATCATAAAGTATAATTTATATAAATTGAATGTTTGATTTTCGTAAAGCTGCACTAGACCACGAGTCTTCAGTTGGGTTAGACAGCAATCATGCTAAACCTAGAGGCATTTAAAATAAAGTTTCGAAATTTCGATAGATTATTTTCAATCTTTAACATCGTTTAGCTATTATATACGCAGTGTGCGTCAATATTGTTGCTAATATTACATAAATTATCTTCAATTAATTCAATTCAATGTTTTTGTCGACAGATTTTTTTTCCCAGCGAATAGAGCATTAAATTGTTTTTAAAAAAATCCAATCGTAGTGCACATTTTCGCAATAATCACTCGACTGCTGCGCTAAATAACGATAGCCACATATGCCATCCTGAAACAACAGGTGTCCTAAAAACCCACTATATAATTCAGTATATAGTACCCGAAAGAATTTTTTTTTAACTTCGAGACATTTCTACGAGAATAACCGCTCCCAACCGGCAAGCTTTTTTTATTTTTTCACCAACTAGCGCGGAGAGAATAGAGGCATCGGGATCCCAAAAAATTAATAAAAGGGAAGCAGGAACGCTGAATAGGTCGTCATTTGTTATATTAATGGGGTGGCGGGCGAGCGAACGAATCTTTTGTTTTTTCTCCCCCATCTTCCTCTAAATCTTTTGAAAATATTTATTCTGAATACTACCTTTCTATGTCGGGAATCGATGGCTACATTGTTCAGTGACCTAACTCTCGAACTCCTCCCTTTTGCAACGTCGAGATTTCTAGCCTCGCAGGAACGCGGAAGGGACGTCAAGAGGGAGGGAGAGGAGGTTATGGGAGGGAGAGGAGGTTGGGGGAGGGAGAGGAGGATGGTGGAGGGAGAGGAGGTTGGGGGAGGTAGAGGAGGTTGGTGAAGGGAGAGGAGGTTGGTGGAGGGAGAGGAGGTTGATAGAGGGAGAGGAGGTTGGGGGAGGGAGAGGAGGTTGGGGGCGGGGGAGTGTCTGAGTGTGTAAGGGAAATGGGCGGGAGGGAGAGAGAGAAGGGAAATAAACGGGGGAGGGTGGTTGGGTGGCGTGTGGGCGGAGGGATAGGATGAGGATATGAGGGAGGCTGGAGGACCCATAAAGATCTCGGATCATTGGCATCGTGCTTCCATTGCCTGCGCCATTTCACTCCTCCCCTCTCCTTTCAGTTCGTCCCATAGCAACCTCCATGTATACCGCCCTCACTCTTCTTGCCCATCATATTTCCTTCCACATCCCACCTTCCTCTCTCTCTCTCTCACTCAATCCTTCGCCCTCTCACTCCACTTCCCACGCTCTTCCTCCCCTTCCCCTCCCATATATACCACGTTTCCACTCTCTGGCCGGTTTAATCGGGAGCTATGGCCCCATTACGTCCGACTCATTCACGTCCAAGCGTACGCGCCTAAAGAGATGTCAGCGCCGGCCACTTCGCCTCTCCGCTTTTTATTATCGCGTCATTTTTTTCGACGGACTTTTTGAATCGTATTACCGGAAGATTTAATCTCCGGCGCGGTCGTCCGACGCGTTTCAGTTTGCCGTGGATGATCCGGAGTTATTATCGCGACGGAAGACGGTTTCGTTCCGCTCGGTTTGATTTTCGACTCCAGAGAACTTTTCATTTGTTTTTAATACGGCGTTTTGAGGAAGATTTTGGATTGTTCGACCCTTTTTTGCGTAAAAAAAGGAAGTTAGCGCGGGCATCCGAAATGTGTGTCTGCCTCGAAAAGGATCGTGCCACCGCGGCTCTGGCGCTTCTGTTCGAAATATTTCACTTATATGAAATACTTCCGTTTCCTGGATTTGGAGATGTTCTCGGAATAAAATGTATGGCTTTCGTATGTTTTTCTCTCTTTATTTCGATATCAGAGCTGAGATCGATACGGCGAAATAAATATCGCCATCCGACCGAACACGTGGTGCAAATACGATAGAGCGATCCATCGATAGTACGAGGAGAACATTTCATCCGCCCAGGATATATGTATATATATATATATATATATATATATATATAGAGAGAGAGAGAGAGAGAGAGAGAGAATAAAGAATTTTTTCCCTATTTGAATCCGAACAACAAACACGAAATAGGACGTTGCGCAGTCCGCTGTCATTTTCCCGACCCGACCGCTTAAAAACATTTCCGCTTCCTCCGTGTCAACAAACATACCACGAATACCAGGTGGCACGAATGATTAATTCCTAGAGCGGAAATCAGGCGTTTAAAAAAAAAGAAACGAAGGAAAAAGAATTAGCACCAACGGTTCACTCGAAATGCCGCGTTTGGAATCCATTATGTGTACGAGTCACTTGATAAACGGATCTATGAAGGGGTTGTGGGGAATGGATCGCCGTGTTTCTTTCTCTCTCTCTCTCTCTCTCTAGAACGATTCGAAGAGTTTTAAAAACAAACGCAAATGGCTCGCGAAACGCGAAGCGTGTCGTTAAAATCGTTCGTTTCTTCCGGATAATGCCCGACATCCAGTTTCCCGCTAAATGGGGAGCGTTTGACAAACCGAACGCCAGAGGTCGCCCACACTGCATTAACATTCGCGCTCACGTGCCAATAAAGAGACTCACGGCCCACTTGCCACTGCGACCTTGGAGTGTAAAGGGCGCATGCGAAATGAGTACGCAAGATTTTATCGAGGTTTCCTTTTTCATTCCAAAGAAATCATGGAGAATGCCCGCGGTTCGGGGACTCAAATGGTTTCCGACGACATCGGCTATTTTTCCTCTTAAATCGTTCGTTTTGTAAGCTAATAAATAATAACTCCCACATCACCATTCGACGCAAGAATCGGCTCTACCAGGCCATAGTCTACAGCGCCATGACATACGCGTCTCCAGCCTGGAGCGGTAGACTGACACCAGAAGGAAGGAATCGCCCGGCAGTAACGGAGCGATCCTGCCTGCGCACCGTCCTCAACCTGGGATGGACAATCCCCACATCGGCTCTCTACGACATCACAGGGTTACAACCTCTGTCCGAGCTGATGCGCGACGCAGCGCGCCGCTTCTACAATGACTTGCAGCATAAGGCGTCGCCGGAGCTGCAAGCCATTGGGGAAAGCAGACCATCTAGCTGGGATAAACATCGGCGACCCAGATCCGCCACGGACCTGATCGAGGACCTTCCTCCTTCAAAGAAAAGGAGGACCAACTAGGGAGACGGCTCCCTCAACCAATGTGGAAGACATTCGGTCAACGCAGCACCTCCACTCAAAAACACGAAGGAGTTGGGAGTGGATAATGGGGACAGACAGAAAAGCTTCTCCCCATCTTCATCAAGAGGTCAATAAATAATAACACATTTATTGACACTTGTGTACAGTTAATGGTATGTACATATTAGTGGTTTTTAGTTAGCCAGAATGTTTTATATTTAATAACGATTTGTAAGTTGCGGCTTACATTCGGGATAGTTTTTTCCCGAGATTCAGTATAAAAAAATCAGGGTGCGGCTTATATACGAGTATTAGTAGTATTAGTTTATTTTATTAGTAGTAGTATTAGTTTTGCCTACAAATTTGCAGTCTTTCATCTACAAATAGACTGGCCTCCTATCCCTTATATCGGTAGTGTCAAACCCAAATTGGATTGGGGCCACATCGGTAATTTTGAAATATATTGCGGGCCACATGCCATAATAATGAGCCTAAACGCTATGCGAAAACCTAATAGCCCAAATGGACCTATTTTAATTATGAATACATTATCATACGATTCCTAACTATTCCACATTGTCACACTGTTTCGTAACTCTTTATTACCCCCTTATTGTCTGTTCAACCAACTTAACGTATAATTAGGGTTGGTATAATTCGATTTAAATCGATAAATGTCGATAAAAATCGATTTGAAAAATTTTTAAATTCGACGAAAATTCATTTTCGTCGATAAGTGACGATTTTTACTAAATTTTATACGAAATTATGATTTTAAAATTTTATTTTCCGCTCTCAAACTTAACATATTTTACCACCAAATAACCAAAACGGAAGAGACAGTCTGTATTTGTCATACCAAACGACCACACAGCATTCGGAATTTGCTTTCTAATGTCGCTTATGTCGCTGTCTTAAGGGCACATTCTGAGGTGCCTTGGGATTAAAAGGTAAATGTAATATTATGATGGGTTTATTGCTCCCTTTCTTTACCTTAGGCCAGATCCGATTGTCCCTACGCACTTTGGACTCCATTTAACGAAAATTCGGGAGAAGTCTATTGCGTCTTCTGCGCAACATTATCTGCCGACCTCCTCCGAGGGGCGAAATGAAAGGTTTTCCCGGACTGAAAAATGAGAACAGATCGTCAGATTGCCTTATGGCATTTCCTAAAGCACCCTGTCAAAAAAATTATGTAATCCATCTGAGAGAGAGAGAGTGTGTGTCCCCTGTGCTTAGTTTCTTTTGCATCGTTGTCAAAGGAGCATTGTTGCATATGCACACTCTGGGCTTTTCATGATAGTTTGTTTCTCAACAAGGTGAGATATTTTTAATACAAATATTCATTCATGCATTAGCTTGTGCATTATATTCACATCACATTAATTTTCTCACTAATGATCGCGATTTCGTGAATAAGGGGCGCGAATTAACGAGTAGACTGTACTTTCTGATTTATTGCAAAAAATTAACTGTTCCAGTTTGGTGGCCGAAGTCAACAACAACATATTAGCAAAAATATAAAAAACAACAAAGCAGCCTAAGGGAAGCCTTTATATTTATACACTTTATGTCAAATTTAATTAGAAGGAATTCAACATATAACACTTTTCTAGATAAAAATTGATAAAATGTATTGAAATAAACGTCGATATTAGATATTGGATTTTAAGAAATATAAATGTAGAAAAATTAAATTCCTAATTAAATGTATAAAGGTGCGTCGTTGATTTTTAGGAAAATAAACAATGGTAACGCTCGCTTTTAAAAAAATATTAACGTCGAAAACTACGAAGACTATAGTAGTAGTAATTTTAAGCATCGATATTCGTCGAAAATCTACCGGGGAAATAAACGTCAAATTAAATCGTCGATTAAAAAAAATAAACGTCTAATTATACCAAGCCTACGTATAATCCAAGCAACAAGAGTATCGCATGCGGCTCGCCGACTGGGCGTTTGATACTCCTTCGTAATATAATAAGTTTAAGCTTTAAATTAAGTGGAATTCAAAATACTTAAGGATTCAAATTCAACTTCAATATAAGAATTTGTAATCGGTAATGGCAGTCGATGGTGAAACGGTAGGCTGCTTTTATCGTGTTTCGATTGTTCGCGAGTGTATCATTAATTTTTAAACTATGCGGCTTCAACAGTTGTATCTTTTTTGTCACGTCATAAAGAAATATAAATTATGGTAAATATGAGTTTCAAACGAGAAGCAATAATCGTGAACAGGTTATTAGGATTTATGGCGATAAACACTTCGACGGGTATGTTAAACAAACGTGAATATCACGAAAAAAATCACGTACTTTGTAACCGATCCATAAATAATTTTTTATGTTAAAAAACAAAACAGAAGTACTAAAATAATTGCTCTGAAGTTAATTTTGTACTAGCTTATTCTACTGATCTATTTATTTCAAACAAACTGCGAAATTGAGTTCTGAACCGGAGGCGCCATTTAAATAATTAAAATAATCCGACCGAAATTCGAAAACCGTGGAACGTCCTCCGGGGAAAAATTTACGAACAGTTAAAAGGAAACGCTCGAAATTTATAATACATATTTTTTTGCTCGAATTTCGACCCATAACTTTTTTCCGAATTGTTTACTAGAAGTTAACGACTAGTTTCCCGAAATCCCGAAAAGCCCTTTTTAAAATTGGTTCGCGGCTATTTGTTACTCCCGCTAGGAAACGCATACGCGCCAGTTAATCCGCGCGCGGAACCGACCATCTCGAGTGACACGCGAATCTCGGCTACGGGCGGAGAGTGAGGGTAAAAACAAAAAACGCACGCATAAACGAGGTCTTCCCTCATCGCCACGAACATCCGCCGTTACGCGACGCTCACCTTTTCCTCCTAAAAAATAAATAAAAACTCCTTTGCTCTATCTTTTTTTGCTTTCCCTGCTCCCTCGCTCTTCTCTCCCTTCACCCTCATCCGTCCCTGCTCCTCTCCCTTCGGGGTTTTTCTCTTTCACCCTCGCCTCTTCCATTTCTCCTTCTCTCCTTCCAATTTATACTTTTACCCTCCCCCTCAGCTCTTTCTCCCCTTTTCCATCTCGTCTTCCTTTTCCCACCGTTATTCTCTTGTACATATATATTTATCTCTTCACCTCTCCTATCTTCCGTGACTCTCCAACTCTTTCTCTCCCTATACACACATATATGTATGTCTTTATGCATATATATATATCCTTATAAATAGCTGCGTCTTACATATATTGGATATTTATAGTATATATATATATATATATATATATATATATATATATATATATATATATCTCATTATATATAGAAGTTCCTTACAGAGGAGGATATAGCACATAACATACTAGTGTGTATATATATATATCATATAAAACCAAAGGTACTTATAGAAGTACTACAGAGCTGAGCTTAGGCATGAAGATAGGTCATTGGGTACAACCTCAGGAAAAAATCCGAAATTCCAGAAAATGTTATATTTAAGGGGTGTTTTTGATCCCAATGTCCAATTTTAAAAAATCATAAGAAAAGCATTGAAAACGGTGCAGGGCTATATAAAATTGCTTTTTTTAAATTATTTACAATTAAGTTAGAAAATCGGGGTATGCACCATACTGTGGAAAAAAGAATGAAGTTTATTTTCTTGAAAACGAAATTCAAATCCATGCTGAATTCGCGTAAAATTTTGATTTGATTCATAATATTATGAAATTTTTTTCGGTTTTCAACAATGAAAAATATTAACTACCATAGCAACGACTCCAATGCCTTTAAATAGGAATTGATTTTCCATACTTCTATAGCATTGATTTAATGCTTAGACTGCATCATAATTAATTTGATCTCAGCCAACGACGTATACATATGACGACGTGATAGTTTTAAATTATTTTTTTATCCGTAGATGTACTAAAAGGCACGGATAATGGCGCCTGACACACAAAATAACCCAATTTTTACATAATTTTTAGTGTAACGTATAGGCTATTATCTTAATGATGATTATAGTTATTGCTTAAAAAGGGCGATCTGAGCCATAAAACTTGAAATTCGAAAACATGGACGCGAGACGATTGCCAAAGAATTTAGAAATTCCGGATTGATGCCTTAATTTCGCCGAAAATGAAAACTATTATCTTATTTAAATGGATAGGTCAAATGCTGTTGCATTGATTATGAGTTAAGACCTTGGTGTATGGTGATTTTTAAGCGCTTTCTCGTGTATATATATATATATATATATATATATATATATATATATATATATATATATATATATACCCCCCTCTGTTAACTCGTTCTCATTTCTTACCCTCTGCTGTTGCCACCGCACCACTCATCTCCATTCACTTCCTCCTCTCATATTTCCTCTCACATTTTCACTCAATTTCCATCTCCCCTTCACCTCTCATCTCCCACCTCTTATTTTATTTTATCCCCTGTACCTTCATTATATATATATTTCATGTTTATCCTATGTATAATTAATGCATATTTAATGTGTATTCATCTATATTTCATGTGCATATTACTTAAATGTCTTTATATGTATATTTATGACGGTATACAGCGATGCTGTATTTACGATCTTTCCTACTGTACTTACTGTTTCCTATATCTTGATGTACTTAGTTTTCCATTGCTACACACGCACTATGTAGGGTTTTCGCAGGTTTTTCACACACCCATTCTCAGTGGGCGTTTTCCTGCGTGGGTTTTACTAGGAAGAACAGGCTTGTTTTTACCTAGATTTTCCCCACAAACTTAAATGTCTCCAATTATATCTTTTTATATTTTGTGTATTTTATATAGGTACTGTTTATTGTAAAACCTTTATTTTTAATATTCATGATATTGACGAAGGGTTAACTGTTAGAATGGACCTTATTTTCCAAATTTCGCCCGAATAAAGACAATTATCTATCTATCTTATCATTCCTCTCTTCCGTTCACTCCTAATCCTCATATCTCACTCAGTCACATTTCCTTATCTACCTACTATTTCCTCATTCAACTGGTTCATCCCCTCTCTGGGATATACACTATTAATCTTTTCCTTCCGGCTTAGCAACCAAGATATTCTTGTCTTCTTATCCTCCCTCTGCCTTCAGGTCTTTCTTCCGCTTGTCTCTCTCTCTCTTTCTTTCTCCCCCTTTGCCAATCTTCGTTCTCTTGACTCAAGACGCCACTGCCCGCAAATTCTTCTTGGGCCGACCCTCGCCGGGACCTCAAATGGTCTCCGGCGCCCTAAGACTTGTGCGGCGACCTAACGATCCACCGCAAGTAACACGCTAGGTGTGCTGAGGGGGAGGCAGGGGGGTAGAGAGGGAGAAAGGGGGTAGAGGGGGAGGGAGGGGGTAGAGGAGGAGGGAGGTTAAAGGGATTGAGAGAGAGATGGAGGGGAGTGAGGAGGAGGGGTGCGACCCTTCTTAAGAGCGTCGAGGAGATGAGCATTCCCACTAAGGACACGCAAAGCGCGAGGATGTTGCCGTTAATTATGAAAAACTAATCCGAGACGACCAAACTCGGGGAAAACATAGGAGAAAAAGAGAGTAAGAGACGAGATGAAGAGAGAGAGAGAGAGAGAAAGAGGAGAGATAGACAGAGAGACGACTTTATTAAGGGCGAAATTGAGACAATATCGTCCCTTCTTACTTTTAACATTTAGAGAGACAAAGAATAAGAGAGAGAGAGAGGAAGGGGGTGAAAGAGAGGCAGACAAACGACTTTAATATGGACGAAATTGAGACTATATAGTCTCGTTTTACATTTAAGGAGAACTAATAAAAAGGTAAACAAAAGAAAGGGAAAGATAAACAGAGAGGAAGACGGACAGAAGGCAATGAACTATTCCTGCATCAATTTCAGTTTTTTTCTTATATCAAAGAAACTGTGCCGGAGTGAAAGAAGTCTATGATTCATTAAAGTGACCGGATTTCAAATCAGACAAAACAGGAAAAAAACACTGATTGCCCCTGGGGTGTAAACAACCAATCCTGTTCGACGTCGATTACGTTTCAGGGATTGGGAGGAGGGAGAGAATATGCACAAAGCAACACACACAAGATGCATGGGGGGGGGGGGGTACAAATTACACTAGGAAGTTTATAAGCTTCTCTCTGCAAAATATTTTTGCAATTTATTTACATAACTTAGACAATATTGTTTAAACAGTGATTATACCATCATAACATTTGTCATTATTATCATTGCTTGGCGGGGAAGAAACACTGAAATCGTTAAATTTACTGCGATATACGGGTGGTTGAAACAGTAGAAAGTCGCTTTGCGTGCATGCATTCGCACCAACAATAAAATAACAAATAACAACGAAACAGTCGAGTCTCTTTGCGTGCATGCATTCGCACCAAGAGTAAAACAAAAAATCTGATGTGACCACCACATGACTTTATCCATGTCTGTAATATTTCTAAAAATTCCAAATAGGTCACATAATAATAAATATTTTAAGAAACTGCGAGAAAATTTTAGACTTTACAAAGAACAGAAATAAACTAAAACCGTAGCCTTCTGATATTGGATTATAGCCCCGAAGCTCCAACAATTAAGAACATAAAAAGGAGCGTAATGTGTTTACAATAGTCGCCGGTAGATGGTGTGGTGTTGGCAGCTAAATTATTAGTTTTTAAAATATCTCTTCAGCAACGTATTATATGGAAAATGTTTTCGAACAAAGGTTGTAGAAAATTAATTTCCTACGACTTTTATTCTAGTACTGTTTTACATTCATCAAATATTAAAGCAAATAATAAATAAATAGAATATCTCCTTAACAATGCATTCTACAGAAAATGTTTCCAACAAAAGTTATAGTGAATAACATTATATATGAAATTTATAATAAACAACATTTACATTTATGAATATTTAACCTGGACGGCATGAATTCTGGAATCTCATTGAACCCATGTTAATTGGAAAGTGAGAAGCATGGCGCGCGTAACTCTCTTTCAATATTCATTTTTTTAACACACGCCCGCGCTAATACAGACTCGGTCAAAATCGATCGATGTCTCAGAGACCATTAAATCGAGAATGGAACAATGGATCCTCGTGTTTGCATATCCAAGGTAGGAGAAAAAAATCTGGAGTATGGCTTTAAAAGATACGGCAATATTTAAAGCGCGTTGAATTTTTCAAGTGTGCTTTCAACCGATCGATCGCACGCCGTCACATTATCGTTAAAGTCGAAATAAAAAAAGTTAAAATCTTCGCTGAGCTGCTACGCGTGCCGAGATTTGGTCCTCTGCGAAGCTACGTTAAAGTTGGAGGGTTCTTTAAGAATGATAAGGGCCGAGTTAACGAACTAAGGCGAAAACATTTCTGATGGGAAGGACGATTCGGGGGATTACAGCGTGATTAAGTTTCGCCGAAGTTGCAAAGTGATGCATTTGTTCACGTCTGAGTTCGTTTCTGCGCCTCGGCGTGAACGCAGCTCTCCATTCTGATGTTTCCACGCGCCAAGCGATCAAGTTGCGCTAATGAGTCATCTCGCCGATGCGGCCGAAGTTAGTAAAATACACTTAAAACTTTGTTCGAGCGTGAGAGTCGGTAATTTCAATTCATCCCGCTTCCACGGCCATAAATTTCAAGCGGATTTTTTAAAGAAGAAAATACTTGCTTCCTATATATTCTCAATTATGGCTTACAATTAACCGGATTTTTTGCTAACCGGTTTTTGGTTAAAATGTTATAGGAAGTTTCCGCCTCAACCTTGACTATTTCTACCCTATTACTAACCCACCAGTCCCGTGATGTACCAAAAAACAAAATAAATACCTTAAAGTAGTTTTCGTTGTTTCTCTAACAATCCATTCCAAAAGATCACAAATCTTGGTGTTTTAAATATTATTTTTTGTTTTCTTTATGAAATAACATAGGTCTGGAGGGGTCCTCTAACAATACGTCTTTATTCCAAAAAATTCTTTTCATTCGGATCTTTTTTTCTCCATTCAAAAAATTTGGTTAATCGGACACAATTAACCGGTTAACGGATAGTAAGAAAATTCGAAAAATGAACGGTTAAGTGGGTACGGTAACAAGATGGAAAAGTGTACTCAATAAATGGAATACACAGAGATTTCAGAGGCGTTCTTAATGGGAAATACGTATGGAACGGTATTGAAAGATTTAGCGATTCTCGAATTTTTATCCACGAAACTATAGTCTCGGGGACTATCTTGTAGTAAATGTTGTTCTCTATCCGAATAAATTTTTTAATCTATACCTCACAGATAATATAAGAGTACGGGAGAGAAATATGTGGATTTTTTATTATAGTTTGCTGAGAGAACCGTCTTCACGATTGATGTAAACAAAATATGCGATGTTTTACTCGAGATTCTCTCGAATTTTTATCTCCAAAACCATAACTCGCAATTATGTGGCCTCAGGGTCTTTCTTGTAGTAAATGTTGTTCTCTATCCGAATAATTTTTTAAATCTATGCCTTACAGATTATATAAGAGCTAGGGAGAAAAAAGTTTGATATTTCATTGTTGCTTGACGGATACCATTTAACTAGATACGAGTATAAGTTTATTAAAGTAATTATGTAAAGTGGAAGTCCTAATTGACGGATTCAGTTGAAAATCACAATTGGGCGATAAATTTTAATGAAGATCACTCATACCTAATTAAATTAAAATCCGTTCAGAGGTTTAGGAGAGGAAAGTAACGACGAACGGACGGACGGACCAGATCTGCTCATAAGGCGTTCCATTATTACTGCTTCGCTGGTAAAGAACGCAAAAAAACAGTTTGGAAGCCCTAATCTCAATAGACATTTTTATAAAAACCATATATAGGTGTGTATATATATATATATATATATATATATATATATATATATATATATATATATATATATATAAGAGGGTGAATCAAAAAATTCCCGGAAAGTAACAATGATCCTGCATTCCAAATAATGCCTAAAACTAGCAATATCTTAGCCATAACAATTCAATATTTCGTAATAATTCATTCATTTGTTATAATATAAAAGCAATTTTTCTAACCCATTAATTCATGAGTATGGATAACTTAAAGTTTGACATTCGAGTAAACGTAATGTTTTTGAAAAAACTTGGATGGAAATCTAATTCCATTATTCAGGCTTTGCAGAAAGTTTACGGGGATGATGCATCTAAGAAAACTACAGTTAATGAATGAATTAAACGGTTTAAGCTTAGACGAGAAGAAATTAAAGATGACTATCGAAGTGGAAGACCAAAACCAAGGTAAAAAAACGAAATAGGGATTATAGAAATTTTGATATTTAAATTTGTTTGGCAGTTAAAAATTCTTAAAATTTAAACAAATAGGTAAATGTTTAGATACTATGGAGCGAGATAGGGAGTTGAAATTTTTATGTTATTTAGAGAATGTTTTATACTAACGAATATACATTTCAGTGTATCCATGAAATTGTTATTGCGGCCGTTAAAAAATTATTTAATTTTAAACAATTTGATAAATGTTATTATACTTCTAAATGTACTACAATTTTAAAATTTGGCGGAAATGTGTGGCATTGTTATTCCAATGTGGAAAATTTATAATATTCCTGAAATTGTAAAAATTAGTGATTGTTTTACTCTATTATTGTTCCATAAAGAAAAAACGAAAATCGGTCCAGAGGAGAAACCTTTAGAATTAAAGAAATATTTCCCATGATGAGATATCTCCCTGAAAAATGAATTTTTTTCAAGGTGAGATGAAATGCTTGCAGCATGCAAGCACCTTCTAATAGTATACATCGCAACAGACTTCTCCGTAAACTCTCTCTGCTTTGCGTCCGGCACCTCAAACTTGGTCTTCCCCTTCCGTTCATAACAGCTGGCGAGGTCAACAAACCACCTCCTTCCCCGCCACTCATCGGTCAAACTCCTTGTCTTGCGGACCTCCTGGGATTCCCAACGCCACCATCACTTCATATCCTGAAAAAGACCCACACTTTCCTAACCCGCAAACCTTTGAAGCGCTCATATTTTTCGCACACTCCTGCCACCACCTCTTCATCTTGCCAACCAGATGAAGTCTTGAACCTTTCCTCCCACGTACTTACCCCTGCCGAGAATGAACTCCTCTCACGCGGCCTTTCCTTTTGTCCCACCACCAAATTTGATCATTTTCGCCTCCTTGCCGACCTCCAGTCCTTTGCCCGCACACTACGTCTAAAAACTAACCCTCCCAAAGAAGACTCTCTCACCTCTGCCAACCCAAAACTCCCTCCCGGCCTCCCACCTACCTTTTCCATCTTCAAACCTCCTTCCCAATACATTCCACCCACCCTTCCTTCCCTACACCCGGTCGAACAATACCTCAATTATATCCTTTCCAGAATCTCCCAACCTAACTTTTCCGATCTTATCGACCATACAGATAATCTTACCAGACGTGAAAGGCATGCCATTTCCACACTCAAACATCTTGACCATATCATCATCCTCCCTGCCGACAAGGGCACCACCACGGTTGTGATGGATTGCGCCAAATATAACGAGGAAGCCGAGCGCCAACTTTCTGACGAAACCTTTTACCATCACCTTACTTCCAACCCCACAGACCACCACTCCTACCAAATTTCGTCCTATCTTCATTCCTCAGGCAAACAGGAAGGCCTTTCCGATTCCGCCATTGCTCTAATGATCCCCAACAAACCCCGCACACCCACATTCTACCTTCTCCCTAAAATCCATAAACCCAACATCCCCGGCCGCCCCATTGTTGCCAGCTTTAATTCCCCTACAGAACGCATCTCCGCCTTCGTTGACTCCCACCTACAACCTCTCATTCGTCAATTCCCTTCATTCATCCAAGACACTAACCACTTTCTCAAACGTCTCAAACACCTCCCCTTTCCTCTCCCACCCAATACCATTTTGGCCACTATCGATGTCTGTTCCCTCTACACAAACATCCCCCACGATGATGGACTCTCTGCCCTTAGTAAACTCCTGGACTCAAGACCACCCGACGCAAGACCTTCCTCCCATTTCTTATTAGACTTGGCAGCAATGGTGCTCAAATTGAACAACTTCTCTTTCGATGGTCGTTAGTTAGTTAGTGCCTGGCTGTCGAAGGGTAAGGACGTGTCTTTCACTTCCTCCTGCAAGAGCTTCTGACCTGCGGGTGACCGGCGCTTTAATAGCAGTAGCTGTAGAGTAGCTGTAGCAGCTGTCCTTCCGTAGCTGTATCGTTGTGTAGCAGTAGAAGTAGAGTCGAAGTAACCGTACTGATAAGTAGAACTAACATTTATTTATATTGTTTATTGTAGTATCTCTTAATCCCAATATCGTCATTTTTCAGTAGTATTTTTCTAGCACTTGCTTTAAAAAACTCATATTCAGGTAGTAATTGTTTCTGTAAGAACTCTACGCTGTTTGTGTACTAACTTAACTTGTTTTAACTTGATTATCGCTGTTGGTGTACTAATTTAAATTGTTTTAACGCTTGCTTGTGTTTCTATCTTGCCTGTTCGCTAACGTTGTTTGTGCGGTGAGTCAGCGCTTCCCTTTCACTTTTTACCTGCGTTCCTCTCTAGCGTAGACCTTAAGTCCACGAATTAGTTAGTCACTTAGTATAACCTTAGCTTGAAGTTTAATTTAATTCATAGCTAGTACAGATTAGTGTTTAGGATGGCTTCACCTAGGATTCCCGTTTCCTCCTTTCTATGCGACGCTGATTTCGAGGGAATGAGGTCTCGAATCACGGAGCTGGTAAGAGAGGTTACGGACCTCCGTCGGAGGGTGGCAAGAGCGGAGTCGGCCCTTGTTCGTGTTGGGAGAACGCATCCATCCCCGAGAACTCACCGCGCCATGATGGCGACTCGGGTGCGCTCGAGTGCGAAAGTCGGTGGTGTGATCGAGGGTGTTTGTGTGACCTCTTCGGGGGCTGGGGTCGCTCCAATCCTGAAACCCAACGATTGGAGAGTGGTCTCCAACCGGGGGGATCGTGGGGTGGTCCTGCGAAGGCTGGGAGCTGGGAATGCCTCGGCAGACCCTCTTCCAGTTTGCAATCGGTTCGCGGCGTTGTCGGAGGACGACACTTCGGCCGATGCTCTCGCATCCGCTCCCGTCTCTTTGGCGGAGGCTGGATCTTTGGGAAGTCGGGGTGGGAAGGGAGGGCTCCTAGTAATAGGTAGTTCTAATGTCCGGCGTGTTATGGCTCCCTTGCTAACTCGGGCCCGCCGGGAGGGAGTGGCTGAGCGGGTGTTCTCCAGGTGTATACCAGGAGGAACGGTCCCCCAAGTGACGAGGGCGGTACGGGAGTCGGTGGAGTCAACGGGTTGCTCTAGGCTGCGGATGGTGGTCCATGTTGGGACTAACGACGCCTCAAAGCGCGGGTCCGAGGAGATTCTAAGTTCTTTTGAGGACTTGGTCGCCGAGGTCACTCGTGTCCGAGAGGAGTCGGGTTCTGATGTGCGGCTCACCATTTGTAGTATTGTCCCGCGGATTGACTGTGGTTCGGAGGTTTGGAGCCGCGTGGCGGGGCTAAACCAAAGGCTATGGAATTTCTGTGTGGGCATGGGAGTCGACTTTGTTGATCTCCGGCCGGTTCTCGGATCGTGTAGGGTACCCCTAAACGGCTCTGGAGTTCATTACACGACCGAGGCTTCACAGAGTGTAGCGTGTAGGATCTTCGACCATGGTAGGTCTTTTTTAGATTAGAGAGTAGGGTAGGGTGTAGGCGTATTAGGAGATTTCATAGGGGCATCGAGTGTAATACAGTTTCTGGTCGCAAAGTGAGAGAGTCCACCTGCGAAAGCCGTAATAGAGCAGTTAATGCTTCGGGCGATAACGAGAAATTAAATATTATAGTCTTAAACTGCCGCAGCATTCGTAGGAAGTCTGCCGAACTCGAACACGTAATTCGCACGTTGCATGCGGATGTAGTTATAGGTACGGAAAGTTGGCTCACTGAAGATATCGCTAGCCAAGACATTTTTCCGAAAAGCTATAGAGTATACAGAAAAGACCGCGCCAATAGAATAGGTGGCGGAGTATTTTTGGCAATAAGTGAAAAGTACGATAGTTGTCAGATCCCTATTATCGATGAAACGACCGAGAGCGTGTGGTGCCGCCTAGGTAAGGATAATTCGAAAAAGATATATTTATGCTCATTTTACAGACCACCTAATGCCAAAGTTGATTATATTTTAAGTTTAGAGAGGCAATTAGCCGAGCTTAGATCTATTATGAACGACGGTTACGTGATAATTGGAGGCGATTTTAACTTACCGTCAATCGATTGGGAAAACCTATGTTTCGTTACGGGAGGTAAAGAACGCGAATCGTGTGAAGCCTTAATTGACACGTTTCATGAATATTCCTTAATCCAGATGGTACAAAAAGCCACGCGTTCGGGCAATGTTCTCGACTTGCTTGCTTCTAACATCCCGCATAGGATAACTAAGGTATCCACAGAGGAGGGACTTAGCGACCATCGAGCTGTGTATGCGGAGTGCGAATTAAAGCTCAAAAGACATCCTAAGCCTCTTCGGAATGTATACGCTTTCGCCAAGGCCGACTTTAAAAGTTTCAGCTTACATCTCAAAAGTACCTTTGTCAGTTATCGTGAAAAGACAGAACGATTAGGTATGGAGCCATCATGGTTATTATTTAAGAATATACTAGGAAGAGGTATCAATAGATTTATCCCCAGTAAGTTAAAATCTGATAAGAAAGAACCTCGTTGGTTTAATAAGGAAGTCAGGATTGCCTTAAGACGACAGAGGCGTAGCCACGCAAAATTGAAAAACATACCTACCACCGCTTCCGATGAGTATCGCACAGCTATAGTCCATGAGTATAACAGTGCCCGCGTACTAGCGAGAAAAACCATGCGTAACGCATTTAACACCTTCCGGAATGAGGTATTAAATACAAAATTGAAGGAGGATCCAAAAGCGTTCTGGTCCTATGTAAGAGAAGTCAAGGGAGTGGGTCCTTCAATACCCTCCCTGCGATGTGATTCCGGAGACATCCTTCACGATGGGGAGGATAAAGCTAATCTACTAAACGTTTACTTCGCGAAGGCGTTCACGGCAGGTGGAAATATACTTAAAGATAATCTTATTCCCGATGGATGTACTCGGATGGATAATATTAAAATCTCTGAGGCAGGAATAGCGAAGCAACTGAGTGCGATAAAGCCCAACAAAAATCCTGGACCAGAAGGAATTCCCGCGCGTGTATTAAAAGAACTAGCAGAAGATATAGCTCCCTTCCTTCGGATAGTTTTCGAGAAATCTCTTACCCTCTGTGAGGTTCCTGATGATTGGAAACTAGCACACGTCACACCCATTCATAAGGGAGGTGACAAAGAAAACCCCGAAAATTATAGGCCGATTTCTCTAACATCATTATCATGTAAGATTTTGGAGCACATTATTGTTAGCAACACAATGCGTTATCTTGAGAGTAGATCGCTCTTAGTCAGCTGTCAACATGGCTTCAGAAAAGGTAGATCCTGTGACACCCAACTCGGTCTGTTTGTGAATGATGTTTTATCATGCGGCGAAAATAATAAGCAGGTCGATGCAGTGTTCCTTGATTTTAGAAAAGCTTTTGACAAGGTTCCCCACCGTAAGTTGTTATTAAAATTGGGAAATCTTGGCGTTAATGTTAAAGTCATTAACTGGGTTCGCGCTTTCCTTTGGAATAGAAAACAAAAAGTAGTCATCGATGGTAAGTCCTCGAGTGTGGCAGATGTAGTCTCTGGAGTGCCGCAGGGTAGTGTGATCGGACCTATGCTTTTCTTGCTTTATATAAACGACATCAGCTCAGTTGTAAAAAGTAATATCAGGCTTTTTGCGGATGACACCGTAGTCTATAGAGAAATTAGTGGTCCTAGCGACCATCGTCAGCTTCAGGATGATCTGGATGCGTTATCTGTTTGGTGCAAGGAATGGCAGCTAGAAATCAATCAGAAAAAGAGTAACGTTCTAAACTTTTGGAAATCTAGAAGCCCATCGTCCGTGTTTACCTACTCGATAGATGGTGAGATCATTCCTGTTTAGGAATCCGTGAAATACCTCGGGGTAACCTTGAATCGTGACCTGTCTTGGGACACCCACATAAGACGAGTGATAGGTGCGGCAAATAAGAAGTTGGCTTTTGTGCGTAGGATAGTCAGGAAAAGCACGGAAAAGGTGAGAGAATCCTGTTATTTATCGTTGGTTAGACCTCAAATGGAATACGCAGCAGCGGTTTGGGATCCATATCAGAGGGGACTCATAAAGGATTTAGAAAAAATACAGCGGCGAGCAGCTAGATTCGTGAAAAAGAATTACGATAAAAAACAGAGCGTTACGTTACTCATTGATGAGTTGAGTTGGCCATCGTTGAAAGATCGTAGATTACAGGCGAGACTTAAACTTCTAGATAAATATAGGTCGGAGATATTCGTAAATGAAATGAAGGATATTATTCGACAACCAACGTATATCGGACGGAGGGATAATGACGACAAGATTCGCGAAATAGATAGTAGGACGGAGAGGTATAAGGAGTCCTTTTTCCCTAGGACAATACGTGACCACAATAGATAACAGTGAATAATAATTAGTTAGGAACTTGGTGCGCGGCACCCCCTGCCATCCACCGTCAAGGTGACTTGCAGGGTAATATGTAGATGTAGATGTACCTTCAAATTAGAGGCACTGCGACGGGCACCCGAATGGCGCCTTCATACGCCAATTGCTACCTTGGAGAATGGGAAAGACTCTTCCTCAACGTTCCACTCAGACCACTTTTGTGGCTGAGATACATCGACGATGTCTTCCTCATTTGGACGCATGGACCTGACTCTCTCCTTTCCTTTCTCTCGCGTCTCTCCTCCCATCCTTCACTGTCCTTCACCCACCAATCCTCTACCTCCCACATCACATTCCTGGATGTCGATCTTTACCTTCAAGACAGCCAAATCCGCACCTGTGTTCACATCAAACCCACCAACAGCCTCCAATACCTCCACTTTGATAGCTACCATCCCCTTCATACCAAAACCTCTATCCCCTATGCCCTTGCTCGTCGAGGATGGAGGCTTTGTTCCGATAGAGCATCCCTTCTAGAGTATTACTCTGTCCTCGAGGATGCTCTTCTCAAACGTGGTTACCCTCCAGTCTTGGTCCGCGAACAGATCCATAGGGCGATGACGCCTACCCACATTGGATCTCATCCTCACACACCCACTATTCCTGCATCTACCCCTCCACTCACTCTTACGACACTTTTCTATCCTGGTATCCACGAAGCTCTGAAAACAATCCTTCATGCTGCCCACCCAATTCTTACCTCTTCCTCCCATCAGTCCCTCTTTATCAACCTTTTTGCCAATCCTCCGCTCCTCTCCTTCCGCCGGCCCCCAAATTTGGGAAATATCTTGTGGAGGAAGGAACTTCCCACTTCTACTACGCTTCTTGCAATAGGTTCCCACCCCTGCGGAAAACCTCGCTGCCTCACTTGCCCTATCCACCTACCATCATCTTCTTTCTCGAGTCCCTCCACCAACATCACCTACCCCATCACCTCCAGAAGCAACTGCACCACCCGTAACGTCATTTACCTCCTTACCTGCACCCTTTGTCCCGCGTTTTACGTAGGCCTCACCAGCAATCCGTTAAACATCCGAATGAACGGTCACCAGAATAGCGTTTCTCTCAGACGCCCCCTCCCAGTTGCATTACATGCTAATACCCACAATGTCCCCTTCAATAGTTGCTACAATGTTAGGATTATTCGCGCTTTACCCTATGACACTCCTGCCCCCCTTCTCCGACACTGGGAACTAGCACATATCCATCTTCTCGACTCTTTCTCTCCGCCTGGCCTCGACCTCCGCTAACCCTATTAGCCCCCTTACAATGTCTCCTTGTTACTTTGTAACTATTCGCACTCTACCTCATCACACTCCCTCTTTATTGGCTATCCACCCCTCCTACTCCCCACCTCCTCCAATCATCAACCTTCCCACATCACCCTGTCATTCCCCGCCCAGTGTGTCACTTTACGTTACTCTTTCGCTGAAGAAGGGCATAGGCCCGATAAGCTTGCGTGTGTTTTTGTGTTCGTGTGTTTTACGTGTCTCTCCGACGCCCCCAGCAGCCTGCCAGCTTGGTCCTCAACTTGGTGAGTGTCCACTGGGCTTCCCTCAACACCTTGTTGCCACCCTCATCACTACCTTTTCTTGTCCTTTAGTTAATATATATATATATATATATATATATATATATATATATATATATAAAGCGCTGTAACTAGGGGCAAACTAAACTACCAAATATGTGCCCCCTCCATAACATCTAGGGTGAACAATTAATAAATAAATATAAGCTATAAATGATATAATTTCTTACTATAAATCTACATATTTTAAATAAAAATAGTGTTACCCGCAAAAAATTTTGCGAAGTCAGTCAGAAATCTGCATGTTTAAAAGTAATAATAGCCCATTTCTCTTTATAAAATTAGACTACTGATATTTTGAATGTCATATTTGTTTTTATAATTTGTATGTGCAATTTTAATTGTCTCTCCCATAAGAAAAAGGTCACATTCTAGTATTGAAATAAAGATAGAAAGTTTTTTTCTTTTGGTCAATCGTTAAAAATGCCCACAGCCCACACGTAGTTTACTGAATAGTAATAATCTTTAATTATTAACGTTGCAATCTATTTAGTTTGACATTGCTACAACTATAATTTCGATTCTTCATATACAGCGCAAAGCGGATAACGCAATTATTTTGTCTATTTGAAGGCTTAATAGACGCTAATTCAATCAGAGGCAACAATGCGGGTCCCCTTGGCAACACCCGGAAGGAGTACGAAAAAGCCATAAAATTTCGAAAAGATATTTCTGAGAAACTATTCCGCGTAACATCTAAACATCGCAAAAATAAGATATTTTATAGTTTTAGCAGTCGTATAAAGCAGAAACGGAGAAATTCGTATTTTAACGAATGAAAGAAATAAACCTTGCACCTTGAAAAATCGAAACTCCTGTGTAAACATAAGGAAAAATATAATCGTCGGAGTCGAATACGGGAGACTTCCATAAACTAAAGTAGTTTTCTTGGGGTCTCCTACATGGCAGCAACAAAATGGCGTTTACAGCATTTCTCTATGACAAACTGTTAAAGAGATAAAAGGGGTGACGGATGGTCTGGCAGACGGACAGATATTGAGTAATTATATATAAAGATGTATATATATATATATAATTACATAAATAATTACACACATACGTACATAATTTAAATACAGAGAGTATAAATATTTTAATATTAAAGAGTTATTCTATGTGATTTTAATGCAACAAACTCATCAATAGCATCATCAAAATTTATAGTTTCTGCTATGCGTAATATCTAGAATAAGTGTAGTAGTGAAATCTCCCCTGTCCTTGTGACATGTACAATTAACAATTTAATGCCTTTAACAATTTTTGCGCCCCTTCTATAGTTACGCCCGGGGCAGATTCCACGCTTGCCCCGCCCTAGTTACGGCGCTGTCATCATCATCTCTTTGGCGGAGGCTGGATCTATGGGAAGTCGGGGTGGGAAGGGAGGGCTCCTAGTAATAGGTAGTTCTAATGTCCGGCGTGTTATGGCTCCCTTGCTAACTCGGGCCCGCCGGGAGGGAGTGGCTGAGCGGGTGTTCTCCAGGTGTATACCAGGAGGAACGGTCCCCCAAGTGACGAGGGCGGTACGGGAGTCGGTGGAGTCAACGGGTTGCTCTAGGCTGCGGATGGTGGTCCATGTTGGGACTAACGACGCCTCGAAGCGCGGGTCCGAGGAGATTCTAAGTTCTTTTGAGGACTTGGTCGCCGAGGTCACTCGTGTCCGAGAGGAGTCGGGTTCTGATGTGCGGCTCACCATTTGTAGTATTGTCCCGCGGATTGACTGTGGTTCGGAGGTTTGGAGCCGCGTGGCGGGGCTAAACCAAAGGCTATGGAATTTCTGTGTGGGCATGGGAGTCGACTTTGTTGATCTCCGGCCGGTTCTCGGATCGTGTAGGGTACCCCTAAACGGCTCTGGAGTTCATTACACGACCGAGGCTTCACAGAGTGTAGCGTGTAGGATCTTCGACCATGGTAGGTCTTTTTTAGATTAGAGAGTAGGGTAGGGTGTAGGCGTATTAGGAGATTTCATAGGGGCATCGAGTGTAATACAGTTTCTGGTCGCAAAGTGAGAGAGTCCACCTGCGAAAGCCGTAATAGAGCAGTTAATGCTTCGGGCGATAACGAGAAATTAAATATTATAGTCTTAAACTGCCGCAGCATTCGTAGGAAGTCTGCCGAACTCGAACACGTAATTCGCACGTTGCATGCGGATGTAGTTATAGGTACGGAAAGTTGGCTCACTGAAGATATCGCTAGCCAAGACATTTTTCCGAAAAGCTATAGAGTATACAGAAAAGACCGCGCCAATAGAATAGGTGGCGGAGTATTTTTGGCAATAAGTGAAAAGTACGATAGTTGTCAGATCCCTATTATCGATGAAACGACCGAGAGCGTGTGGTGCCGCCTAGGTAAGGATAATTCGAAAAAGATATATTTATGCTCATTTTACAGACCACCTAATGCCAAAGTTGATTATATTTTAAGTTTAGAGAGGCAATTAGCCGAGCTTAGATCTATTATGAACGACGGTTACGTGATAATTGGAGGCGATTTTAACTTACCGTCAATCGATTGGGAAAACCTATGTTTCGTTACGGGAGGTAAAGAACGCGAATCGTGTGAAGCCTTAATTGACACGTTTCATGAATATTCCTTAATCCAGATGGTACAAAAAGCCACGCGTTCGGGCAATGTTCTCGACTTGCTTGCTTCTAACATCCCGCATAGGATAACTAAGGTATCCACAGAGGAGGGACTTAGCGACCATCGAGCTGTGTATGCGGAGTGCGAATTAAAGCTCAAAAGACATCCTAAGCCTCTTCGGAATGTATACGCTTTCGCCAAGGCCGACTTTAAAAGTTTCAGCTTACATCTCAAAAGTACCTTTGTCAGTTATCGTGAAAAGACAGAACGATTAGGTATGGAGCCATCATGGTTATTATTTAAGAATATACTAGGAAGAGGTATCAATAGATTTATCCCCAGTAAGTTAAAATCTGATAAGAAAGAACCTCGTTGGTTTAATAAGGAAGTCAGGATTGCCTTAAGACGACAGAGGCGTAGCCACGCAAAATTGAAAAACATACCTACCACCGCTTCCGATGAGTATCGCACAGCTATAGTCCATGAGTATAACAGTGCCCGCGTACTAGCGAGAAAAACCATGCGTAACGCATTTAACACCTTCCGGAATGAGGTATTAAATACAAAATTGAAGGAGGATCCAAAAGCGTTCTGGTCCTATGTAAGAGAAGTCAAGGGAGTGGGTCCTTCAATACCCTCCCTGCGATGTGATTCCGGAGACATCCTTCACGATGGGGAGGATAAAGCTAATCTACTAAACGTTTACTTCGCGAAGGCGTTCACGGCAGGTGGAAATATACTTAAAGATAATCTTATTCCCGATGGATGTACTCGGATGGATAATATTAAAATCTCTGAGGCAGGAATAGCGAAGCAACTGAGTGCGATAAAGCCCAACAAAAATCCTGGACCAGAAGGAATTCCCGCGCGTGTATTAAAAGAACTAGCAGAAGATATAGCTCCCTTCCTTCGGATAGTTTTCGAGAAATCTCTTACCCTCTGTGAGGTTCCTGATGATTGGAAACTAGCACACGTCACACCCATTCATAAGGGAGGTGACAAAGAAAACCCCGAAAATTATAGGCCGATTTCTCTAACATCATTATCATGTAAGATTTTGGAGCACATTATTGTTAGCAACACAATGCGTTATCTTGAGAGTAGATCGCTCTTAGTCAGCTGTCAACATGGCTTCAGAAAAGGTAGATCCTGTGACACCCAACTCGGTCTGTTTGTGAATGATGTTTTATCATGCGGCGAAAATAATAAGCAGGTCGATGCAGTGTTCCTTGATTTTAGAAAAGCTTTTGACAAGGTTCCCCACCGTAAGTTGTTATTAAAATTGGGAAATCTTGGCGTTAATGTTAAAGTCATTAACTGGGTTCGCGCTTTCCTTTGGAATAGAAAACAAAAAGTAGTCATCGATGGTAAGTCCTCGAGTGTGGCAGATGTAGTCTCTGGAGTGCCGCAGGGTAGTGTGATCGGACCTATGCTTTTCTTGCTTTATATAAACGACATCAGCTCAGTTGTAAAAAGTAATATCAGGCTTTTTGCGGATGACACCGTAGTCTATAGAGAAATTAGTGGTCCTAGCGACCATCGTCAGCTTCAGGATGATCTGGATGCGTTATCTGTTTGGTGCAAGGAATGGCAGCTAGAAATCAATCAGAAAAAGAGTAACGTTCTAAACTTTTGGAAATCTAGAAGCCCATCGTCCGTGTTTACCTACTCGATAGATGGTGAGATCATTCCTGTTTAGGAATCCGTGAAATACCTCGGGGTAACCTTGAATCGTGACCTGTCTTGGGACACCCACATAAGACGAGTGATAGGTGCGGCAAATAAGAAGTTGGCTTTTGTGCGTAGGATAGTCAGGAAAAGCACGGAAAAGGTGAGAGAATCCTGTTATTTATCGTTGGTTAGACCTCAAATGGAATACGCAGCAGCGGTTTGGGATCCATATCAGAGGGGACTCATAAAGGATTTAGAAAAAATACAGCGGCGAGCAGCTAGATTCGTGAAAAAGAATTACGATAAAAAACAGAGCGTTACGTTACTCATTGATGAGTTGAGTTGGCCATCGTTGAAAGATCGTAGATTACAGGCGAGACTTAAACTTCTAGATAAATATAGGTCGGAGATATTCGTAAATGAAATGAAGGATATTATTCGACAACCAACGTATATCGGACGGAGGGATAATGACGACAAGATTCGCGAAATAGATAGTAGGACGGAGAGGTATAAGGAGTCCTTTTTCCCTAGGACAATATGTGACCACAATAGATAACAGTGAATAATAATTAGTTAGGAACTTGGTGCGCGGCACCCCCTGCCATCCACCGTCAAGGTGACTTGCAGGGTAATATGTAGATGTAGATAGCTAGTCTATCCGTAGACAGATCCGTGATTATTCTTGGTTAAACCTGGTTCTCCATATACTCCTATTTACCGCTGTTCTCTTCATATCTTGATAACTCTCTTTCCCTTTCAAATCGTCTATCAGCTGAAACCTTTTCCTACCTCTTTCCCTTTTCCCATCTAGTTTTCCTTCTAACACGTCTTTAATCATACTCTCTCTCCTCAGGTAATGTCCAACCCAGTTAGCCTTCCTCTTCCTGATAGTCTGTATAATCATTCGCTTCTCTCCTATTCTTCGTAGCACTTCATCGTTTTTCATCCTATCTGTCCATTTTATCTTCAACATTCTCCTCCAAGTCCACATTTCAAAGCTTTTCAAGTATTTGATGTCATTTTTCCTTAGCGTCCATGTTTCTGCCCCATACAATGCTATACTCCATACGTAGCATTTTATCAACTTCTTGCGGATATCTTCCCTCATATTCCCTGTAAGTAGTTGTTTCTTTCTCCTTTAAAGCCGCTTTTGCTTTTCCTATTCTAGTTCTGATCTCATCCGTACATTTTGCTTCTAGTGTTATGATGCTTCCAAGGTATTTATATTCTGAAACTTGTTCTAAAGGCTTTCCCCCAATACTTATGTTCAGTTTCTCTTCTTTGCCCGATATTCGAATGACCTCGGATTTTTCTGTATTTATTTCCATACCGTATTTTCTACCTGTTATCACTAGTCTATTTATCATTTTTTGTAGCTTCTCTTCCTTTCTTGCTAGAAGTACTTGATCATCTGCGTATTTTACTGTTCTTATAATCCTTCCTCCAAAACACGCACACACACACACACACGTGTGTGTGCGTGTGCGTGTATAATGTATATATACATATATATTAATTCTTACGCAATGGGAATGTTTTTCCCGCTGTATATGAAAATACCATATCAGGAAACATCAATGGAATTTATCCAAAAACTCTGAGTTTTAATTAGGACAGTGAACTTATGTCTTTGAAGGAGATGTGCCTTTTTTACAACATCTGGCGTAAATAATTATTCGCTTCGGATAAAAATTTCAATATGTAACAATATCTTGAATGAATCATAAGTTTATTGTAAAAAATAACAATAAGTATTAAGCATGTGAAATCACAAAAAATAAAAACCCGATTTGGTTGGTGACAGAAGAAAATTCGAGCTAAAATCTGCCATAATAAAAAAATATAATCTACTATCCAATAATTCGCAAGGTATAAATATGTGGTATAATCTTGAAAACATTAAAGTCACGCTGAAACTGAAACAAATAATATTTCAGATAAAACACATTATTTTTACGAGAATACGCCAATCATATCACTTCGATAAAATAATTCAGCATTCGTGCCTGTATTGTTCCTTCTCCTTATTACTCGCGTAATACAAAATCAATTCTCTCTCTCTGGAGAGCTAGCGTCCAACTACTTTACGACGCCTGTCATACTTCACATTCACAGCCTAAAATGGGTCAGTAAATCAATCCAGAAAGTCCATCGCATAATTTTACCCTTTTGTGCGACTTCAGTGCGACTTAATGTGCTACCTCTTCACTGGAGACTTATGCGATGCGAGATTGCAATGCACAAAATGTGGACTTAAATGAGAAATGAAAAATGAACTAAAACGGAGAGTGAAATTTTCCGCCGATGTCTGCATATTTTAATATTTTCATTAGCCACCAAAATTGAGGTCCATTCTTTTTCATTCACGTCTGTGAAAGTAAATCACAATTTATTTTAGAGTATATATGCACTGAAAAATTAGAATTTTCTGATATAAAACTTTAGATAGGATTGGTTAGCACGTAGTGTTTTATTTACGTCGGAAAACAAATGGATACGAATGACACAACGGTGTTCGAAACTTTTATCTGCGGAATATACTTTTAATTGTTACATAAACTTTGCGTAATTTAATATCTAATCTCCTACCAAACTTAGAAATTTTAGTTAATGTTCCGTGCTCATACCAATCTTGAGTGCTTTTAACGGAATGGAAATGAAGTGAATCAAAGGGCCTCTTTGATTGACTTTTCAAATAAATAGTTCATTATATAGCATTATGTACAAGACTGAAATATTAGTGAATGAGAAATTAAAATCAACCTACATTTTAAATCGCAATGCATGCTGCTATTGGCAGAAATAATTTAAAAATTTATGTTATAGTATTTGCGAGACCTATAGGATAGCTGCCTGTGGGCAAAATATTGTTCTTGACGAAAAACTAAGTTTTAAGCGATAAAACTATGTTCAGATAAATAAAAGGAACTTGAATATTATTTTTTTATGCAGTTTTAAATACGTCGTGTCCTACTGCCGCAATGCTTCAAGAGGAATGAAGGTCAAATTCAATGTCTAAGCTAGGATTTCAGTAATCATTTGACGTTACGCGGAGTAGACGCATTAAATGTGGAAGAAAGTATGTGTACATATTCGCCATCAAAAGACTTTTTTACTGTCCAGCCGCGCATTCAGCATATAAAAACTCCATCAATAAAGTTGTCCAAGGGGTTTATTTTTAACCTGGACCGAATAAAAAATGCAATTTTTATTTGAAAGCTTTTAAGCCCTTTCGTTGCCACAGAATGCCCCCATTAGTTTGCAGTTTATATGCGAATTACATGGCTTTATTCCGCGGCTTTAACCGGTAAACGGATGGCATGACAAGTCGAAACGAGGTCCAAACATTTGTCCGTCAAAGTTGAAAACTTATCCTTTCCATTAAACCGACGGTAGGGTTCATAGAGTCGACATGTAAACAAACAAACGTCAGGACGTGGATATGGACGAAGAACGGAAAAATCTCTCGAGACGGCGCTTTTGATGCTGTCGAAGAATAAACATATCGGCTTTTTCTATTCGTTTCGCACAAAATTAAAATAGAACCGTATTGCTAGATAGAATGCTAAGCTATGGAAACATTGAGATAGATTAGGCTATAACTTGCTTTTACAGTTGTGGCAGAGTTTTGAGTCAAGTCTTCGCCCGTATAAGAGGCGAATAAGTTTTTCCTTACTATAAATTTTTCTAAAGCCAGCTGTAGAGAAAGGGAACCAGACACGTAATATCCATACTCCTCCACTTCCATTTCGAATCGAAACTTCAATAAAAGGATGATGACCGAGCACTCGAGTCTACTCATTCCGTCCTCGAGGTTTTGAGAGAGGTCCGCATTTCAACTTGCATCACAAATCACCGCGGAGGCGCTCCTACTCAAAGGAAGAAGGAGAAAAAAATACCGAAAATAATCCGATCCGATATTATAAATCAACTTGAAATAAATACGTGCCCCTAGCCCTGGCGGTAACACGAGCTCGCAAAACCGAAAAGAAAAAAAAATGCGAGCGAGATTTTTTTCTTCCAAAAAAAAAAACAAAAGAAGGCGACGAAGCGACGCGAACGCCATCGCGTGTACCGTTTACTAGAGTAGGACACGTCGACGCACTCTCCTCCTTCCCTCTCTAAACACGCACACTCTCTCTCTCCTCTTCCGTACTACGACCCCACATCACCGGAATCTCACCTCACCTCACCCCCTCCCCTCCCGCGCCCCCCTCCCGCGCCTCACCTACTCCCACGACTATCCCATCCGCATCCTCTTTAGTGTATCCATTACGGGACCCACATTTTCCTCTTCCTCCCCCTCACTTCACTCAGCTGAGCGGCGGCGGTGAGTGAGCGAGCGAAACGAATCTTCCGCCACCCCCACCCCCTCTCTCCCCCCCACCCCCCTCTCTCCCCCACCCCCTCTCTCCCCCCCACCCCCTCTCTCTCTCCCCCCATTTTGTCCCTCTCCGCGTCGCTCTCTCATCCTTTCCCGTGGTCCCCCACTTCGCCGTTGTACTCCAACCCTCTTCTCCCTTCCTCTTTAACCTTCCTCTCTATCTCCATCCCACCTATGAATAAATTTACGCTCAAAATTCCCACCGCGGACCGAAGCAATGACTTGTCTCAGCCGTAGTAATCATGAAGGTCTCATTCTACTCCGCGGGGCAAACAAACCGACGAGAGATCCGAGCAGGCAGCTCTGAGAGAGTGAGAGAGAGTCGTCCTCTAGGCCTATCGGAGGCATTTCCACGTCCTCTCTCTCCATACCTCCGTCCCCTCCCCCTTCCCCAAACTCCTCCAAAACCACTCTCTTCTCCCTCATCCCATTCCCACCTCGCTCAGGACGGTGTGACGGCGGAAGAGAATGCCCTCGGGGAGAAAAAAGGTAGCGCAGAGTGGGGGAAAAACAAGAGAGAGAGGGGAGTGCGGAAGGGATTTTCGGGTGCAAGTGGGGAAGGGGGAGTAAAGAAGAGAAGGAGGGACGACGGCGATTGCTGCGTCCGGTTTCAGGGTGTGGAAAAACCCCTAAGGCTAGTCTACGTCCGAGTTACGCTCCTGGGATACAGCGCATCCACTGCGAAAGGAGGGGTGTTGTAGGACGAGGATGGATGGATGGGAAAAAAAGGATTGGAAACGAAATAAAAAAAGGACAGGGTTTTTATTGCATCCATGCCATCTCATCCGCATCCATACACACACACACACACATTCACGAGCATTCGCGTTCCGGAACACGTCCGTGTGACTGGGAGACGTCTCGCTCGATGGCCATCGGCAAAAATCGTTTTTCCAGATGGGTCTATTTCTTTATTTTTAGTCCCCTGTTTTTTTATTATCGTCACCGTCTGGCATAGAAAGGTGGGTTGGGTTGGATTGAATAGGGGAGCGGGCGCCATGGGAACCAGTCGTGTAATAGCAGCGGCAGTCTTTCGGAAGAGGGCGCAGAGAGAGAGACAGAGAGGGTAAGAGAGATAGAGAGAAATGGCCTCCTTGGATGTTATTTTATTTCACGGAGGAGGAATCACGAGGGCAGGTAACTTCTTAAATTGTTACCTCTTCTTTCCCTGGAGGGGGGAAACACGGAGAATTAATGGACGCGGTATCCTGAAATATATACGACTCGCGGTACGCGCAAGACGTCGGATATAAAAATCCACTAATAAAAAACCAACAATCTAAATACTGCGGGTTGCCTGTATCTACGGGGGGTTCTTAAAGATTGAGACGCACGACGAAGAAGCGGACATGAGATAGCACCTTGGCCATTTTATATGCAAGTTGATTTGAAATTCTGTATAATGTAACACATATAAATGTATTAAGAAGGTATACTGCCTGTTACTTTTGTCTGACTTTGACAGATACATTCGTGAGACATGTTCTAGTGAACAAACTAATATTCTTGAACTTCAATCCAACATACTTCAAGGAGGAAATCTTCGTATTTCTACAACCACACGGTTATTTTCTTCAATAACGTTTTCTTTATCATTATAACTATAGATTACGATTTGAGGAAACTAAAAAAGGACGTGTAGAATCTTGAGTCATTCCAAATGAGTTTAAAGGCATTATTCCCTATTGCTTTTAACCGGCAGGATCTAAATCACTGCGAGGTGCTGCTTGCTGTTGACGACAGTTGATTGATGAACACTTTACGCTGGAGGCGAGACTGCGGGGAGAGAGAGAGAGTGAGAAAGAGAAGAGGGGGGAGGGAGAGAGCGAAGGGGAGATAGCCTCCTTAACGACTTAAGAGTAGTTAACGAGGTGGAGTTTAAGTTATACGAGGGCCTCCGTAATCAGGGTACCGTATATTGTCCTCCCAACATCCCTCTCCTTGCTTCTTCCTCTTTCAAAATTCCCATTGGCGATAAAGACGTCAAAAGAACCGCTAATGCGGGGGCCTCTGCCGAGGACGTGTTTGGCAAAGCGAGGGGGTCCTAATTTTTTTGACGGACAAAGAGACTCTTTGACAACAGCGTCATTTGCGGTGAAAATAATCGGTGACAGTTTAACGTTATCGAAGTAAAACGATTTGATCAATTTTTCTACCCGATCAGAAGTTATATGGGTGTTCATTATCAGCGGGTAAATATTAACCTTTCACTATCTGATTTTAAATAAGTTTTATGCAAGGGCTTTCGTCTTGAGGCGAAACTAGGCCGCTTTCACAGAAGTTGGAAAAACCAACTAACCTCTTAGTAACCGGGTTTCATTTCGTTTTTATTGCTATCTTTTAATCCTTTCCAACATCTCTCATCTGATTAGGAATGTCTATGCAATTATAGGCTTAAATCCGACTTTGACTAGCAGAGTAGAAATTCAATTAAGAGGGTTTTTTAAAAAAATAGATCATTAAATTGATAATGGATTTAATGACGGACTAAAATAATAATAATACGACGCCCAAAGTAATATTTGACACATTGTATCAAACACAACGCAACAGTGATAATTTTTTTTTATTCCCGTGAAATTTTCTACTTTTCATAGAACGATTTTTATCAACAAATTTGGCCATGACCATCATTCTCTTTCTCTATATCTCCCAAAAAAATCACACGAAAACTTCTGAGCTCTGAATTCAGGAGGGAATTTTCGTGCCGTCACATGGAGGAACTCGGTGATATCCAGGTACATCCCTATTGCAAATGCGTGGCTTAGGCCATCCATTTGATATCGCATAGCGATACCACAGCTATCGGCATAAAATAAGGTCTGGAGAAATTGAGGTCGATTGGAAATGCTTATCTCTCCTTGGACTAAACCAGAGCCCTTCCTCTTTCTCTCTCTCTCTCTCTCTCTCTCTCTCTCTCTCTCTTTAGCTCCTCCCAATCCTCCTCTCTCTCTTTTACTCCTACAGCTCTCTCTTCCCCTCTCTTTCTCACGGCCGCATTTCTTGTTCCATTTTGCCCTATATCCCGACCCATGCTGAGGTTGATAATAGCATTTTCGTAAGATATAGGACGTAGAGCGTCCCTTCGCTGAAAAATATCGCTACCTAACCGGACAGATTCGAGTTTCCTGAAAGCATAAAATTTTTGTCCACCAACATTTGGAGGAAATTTTCGGAGCTGATGTGAAATGTGGCTTATGCGTTTTTAAAAATATATTGCTCAGATAAAAGTTGGTTATTCAAAGGAAAAAGTTGCCTTTTCACGAAATAGATATGCTAAGAATAATGTTTTTCTAACTTTCATCAGTGTTTTGCGATATTGTTGCGCAATAAATCTTATAATAGCAGCATGAGAATTGTTTGTAATTTATATGAAAATATTAAATACGGATCAATATTTGAAATTATTTAAACAAATCAAAGATGTTAATGGAATAAAGAGATCTAAAGATCCTATGCAGACAGGCATAAGCTGTAATGTTGGGAATAATTTTGAAACGAGAAGTCTGCTATGATCGGGAATCGAACCAAGAAAACATTCGCGTTCAGAAACGAGAAAATTGATCTGCTACGATAGTTCAGTGGTAGAATATCCGCCCGGCAAGTGGAAGACCCGGGTTCGATTCCCGGTCATAGCAGACCTTTTTCTCGTTTCAAAATTATTCCCAAATCAAAGATGCATTAAGTAGATTTTATTATGAAAATTGAAATAATTTAGGGCATATGAATCAGAGGAACGCTCTACAATTACAACAAAATTACGAAATGTTATAGATAATACATTAAATTGGATTAGCGTAATGATTTTATAAAAATATTATAGTGAAACAGAGTCTGAAACGAATTGCCAACAAATTAAATGAGAGGCAATGGTGTGATATATATACCATGGTGCTCCTATAATTACCTGAGTTAGGAGACAATAGTTCACATAAACCACATAGTACTGCTTTTTATAACGCAACAAATAAAATCCGGATTGACTTCAAATGTTATAATATATACAGTATATTAAATGTTTTGCCACCTTGCATGTGATAAATGTCCTTTTTAAAATTAATAAAAACGGAATTCATGTAAAAGAAAATAATCCAAATGAACTTTCCATATACTCAAGTTGCGTATCAAATGTCCGATATCTATTCCTATTACGTATACCAAAAATAATCGAGTAATTGTGCCGGTTTCTGCGATAAAGTATGATAACTTTAAAATCTATGTTTGAATGAAAATGCTCACGTACAGTTTAAATATAGGATGTTTCAAAATTGCACGGATTCCAATTTTGCATCTTATTTTAGAAGAAAACTATATTAGTAGGTAATGAGAACTGAAGAAAATCGGATAAATAAATAGAGAAAGTAAAATTTAAATCCCTCCTGATAACATTTTAGTGTATACATTCCGCCTATATTGCTGAAGGCGATGCAAAAATTGCTGCGAAAACTCACATTAATAAGTGAAGTGAACTCAATAAATTATTTACTCAAAACTACGAAGTGGGTTACGATCACGTCTCGCAATATAATTCGCGTTTAATAATTCCGAGAGTCTTTAAAATGCATAGACAAAAAGTAGGATATTAAGTTAAGGAAGAAAATTGTATATGAATTATTTCAATGGCCGCCAAATCTCGCCGATTGGAATTCTATTGGCAATAAATAAACTAGATGACTTGGAAACACCAGGTTAAGTCGGTAGGATTAAAAGAAATGCTTCGAATTTAGACTTTTGCGATGATTCAAGTCTGCTGTAGAGAGAAAAAGAGGGAGAAAAATTTTCCTACGGGAAAATCTGGAATAAAAATATTTTGATAGATGGCAGTTCGAAGAAAGAAAAAAACTCGAATCGTCGTAGCCATCTGTTTCATGACGACTCCTGCTTTTGAATGACAGCTTTGTCGATTTCCATACGGAATGGAAATCGAAACGTCCAACTATCTCTCATATGCAACAGCGTGAGAGCGATAAATTTCTTAGGCGGCTGCGTAGATTATTACTCATGGGAACTGTGTACCGCATTTATTCAAGAAGTAATGCAATTATCTCTTTCTTTTTCTCTTTTTACAATGTATCTTAATTGCATTTGCTTTTTTCCTTGTTTAAAAAAATCCACCATTCAATATAATTAGCAAAAATTGAGAACAGAAGATATAGTAACTCACCGATTTGGAAAACGATATAACTTGACACAATTCATAGAGAGATTGTAACGGCTTGTGATTGTGTGAAATACGATGTTAAGCATATGATCGGATAAACGCACGAAATTTCTCCCGGCCTCAATAATCGCGAAGGATCGATTCTATCGTTACCGAGTTATACCTAATTATAATACTTCCTTTGTACTCAATGCACGACTTGGACGTAAATAGGAAACGTCGTGTATGCTCTTCCGTCAGATTGCACAATTCGTCTCATTGAACGCTCGAGCGATTTATGAGACTTGGCATTGGGGACACTCATTAATACTGGTTGAGCAAGTTTCATTTCGTATGCATAAACCGATTGGAACATCCCTTTTACGATGAATTCGTCAAAGATACGCGAGCTAGTTCTTTGTGATAGCTGGGAGATAGTTTCAAATGTTGGCATTTCTGAGCTTTCGGGTTTTAACCGTAAATAATAAAAACTATTAAAATAAAGTTGATGCAGGATTGGGGTGTTTTCATAATTATTAATCGCAAGGGGGATGTGTGAAAACTCTTCGTATTCCACTCTGACTACACTCTTCCCCTCTCGTTCTCATGTATACAGGACGAGGCAACTTCATGAACTAAATTTTAGATTTTCATGAACGCCGCCAAAATGTTAGTTTTTACCCAGATAATCTTGAGGTATAGCAGTAATTAACACTCAATCCAACAACGGCTTACATAAATAACCCATTGATTCATTTTTCATTTATGCACAAACGAAGATGCGCCATTGTGCTTTGAAGTTCAAAGATGTCTAATTAACCTTACCAACTTTTATAAAACTATCAAAGGAAAACACATTTCCTCAAGTATTAGAACTGAATATGAGCGATATCGCCTTGGAATATTAAAAGACGCGAGGGTGAAGTAATAAGAGAAAATAATTCCGAGAAAATCCACATAATCTCACAAGTAAATGAAAAGTTTTACGTCTAGAATGTGTTTTACTCCAATTTAAAACTTGATACATGAAAGATAAAATAACGTAAAAGATTTCACTTTATATCGTTTAGAGGGGCTCATAGAATCATTTCTATCAAGATGGTAGAGTTTGATAGACAACTTGAAAGGGAAAGAGGGTTTCCAAGGATTTAATAAGGCTGAGGTTAATGGAAGAGAGTGGAGAGCCAGGTTTAACATGTTATCACGCAACTGTCTTCAGACAGGTTACTAATGATGATGATAATGGTGAATCCAGTTTATGATCTGCTTGGCCGTATTTTTTTAGAGAAAAGAAGACAGAAATTGATCGGCTCCGCGGGATTTTATGGATTAAAAAAGAACATTAAAGAAATTAATCGAAATACTACCCGAATATAACGTTGATTTAAAAGCATTTTAATGAAAATTAAGCTTAAGAATTTGCGTAATATTACTCTGCTAAGCAATGGCTTTGTACTGGAATTTATTTTCGGTAAGCCACATTTATGAAAACGAACTAACATCGAAAACAAAGCCCTAAAGGAGGAGGAGAAACCCTACTCCCTCATTCAGTCGGATTTAAGATAATAAATGCAGAGGGATCAAAGATATGATTGTAAATTGTAATATTACCCACGAAAAGACTGATTATATTGCAAGCGCATGTTCAAGAAAGCCACGCGAGTTTACAACGAAAGAGAGAGCATTTATAGGAAGAACAAACTTTTGATAATGTTTTGACTGGAAAGCCAAAGTACGTAAGACATTTAGGCCAGTCAAGAACTGCCATTAATGCGGATTTGGTGGATTTCTATTTCGCCATGTCTCTTCCTATTCCAGGAATCAATTTATAACTTAAGGAGAAGTAAAGAAATAATAGCTGCGATGTGTCAAAAAGGGGATATTTCTTCTAAAAATTCGAAGGATTTAAAACAGCTTCGAAGGGATATGCGTCCAGTAGGCAACACAGACTAACCGGCGAGGGAATTCGCTGCTCAACCAGCCCGCAGCGAATATATCTGGCGACGTCCCGAATGAATAATTGAAAGTTGATGCGACAAGCCTCCGAAACGGAACAAATATGAAACAAAGCAGCTGCAAAATGAGAGGCGGCAGTCAGTTGTTCGTAGGCGGGGCAATAGGCGAGTTTTATGCGTGAAAGTCATGGGTATGGATTTTTAAAAAAGGAAACAAAGGCATCACGCTATCGCTCATTAGTGTTTTTAATGCTCACTTATTGTTAGGTTTCGATCACAGTCAGCTGGTATTAAAACATTTCTAGTTGCATGACCTGTACCCACTGTTATTTCTTTTAGTTTTCAGTTTGAGAATCAAACATTTTGACAGTTATTATGTCTTCGGGGACGCTTGATTCGAGCTGCATTTAAGTCGATTCACTCGGTACCGCAACAAACGAACATGAAGGATGAAGTTGCATTCATAAAAACGTCGATTTCATTTATTTGCATTCGGGACAACGGGAATTGCTTCAGAGTGCCAATTATGAGGAATAACTTCCGTCGTATCCGTCGATGGCACTCGAATGCCAATTGACACATGACAGGCACTTGAAATGAGCATGCGCTTCGACATAACAAACGCTATTGTTCTTTTATTCAGAAGGAGAAATTAAGAGTTTTTTTACAGCGACTCGGCCGTGCTTTTGAGTGGAAAAAATAAAAATAGTATTATACACCTTTAAACCGGGAAAGCGGATAAACTACAAGACATATGAACACTTCTCATGTCACATTATGAAGATAATGTTGATGCTGTGTTCATGGGCATCTCCTTCTATATTTGCCTTAATGAACACATTAAATCCACGTAGTTAAAACCGATTTGATCATATGTAATTCTACCCCATTCGCCTCAATTGCACCGATAGGAACGCTTAAAACGATTTGCAGGCAATTTTTTCCATGACACGGAACCGAAATGTCATATACAATAGGAAATCAGAGCCACGTTGACAGGATAGTTGTTACAGAAGGGTCGCATTAGGATTAAAAAGGTGAGAAAATTGATTTTTTCCTCCATTCTTGGAAGATGATTTATTCATTACGTTTGCTAGTCATTCTCGCAAATTTTGTACTTAATAGCTCTTTATTTTCCCTTCAGAATAGAGGAAGGTAAAGCATAGATATTAATATTTCATAAAGCAAGAAGAAAATTAAAACTGTTTTGTTCAGAAAAGCATTCAAGTTGGCTTATAGAAAATAACTCAAACGCTATACTTTTATATTAGTTACTATACATAGTTTGACATCAACTGAAAGTGTTTTAGTTTTGGAAAAAATTACGGAATATTGAAAATGTAATCGTAATTGAATTAGGCCAACAAATAATTATATTTAAAGAAGCTTTTAAATTTATTTGAACCTAAAGTTAGTTCCTTGTCAAATAAAGAAGTAAAAAAGAAAATTATATAATATAATTATGTAAATTATTTGACAATTTAATAACGTAGCTAAATCCTTAGATGGCGCTTGGGCTTCTGGTCACAAATGTTCTATTAAGCATTACGCCAATTTAATAACAAAGTAACCTACTTCGCCTTAATAAATTTTTGTCGATTTGTAAAAATAGGATCCCTGAGATAACTTTATATAACGTGAACAAATTGAAGTAAAATTCTCAAACCAAATATAAATTTATTATATCTGTGCAAATAGACAAAATCATTTGCAAACCAAACCAAGTGAAAAAAATTCGGGAAATGGTTTTGGTAGTATTGATTGATTTTCATCAATGCCTTCATTGGTGCGAGGTCAAAGCTTTCAACCCTCCTCTAAACATAATCCCATAACGAATGAATAACGAATAGGGAACATCTGGTTTCGTTTTCATGGAAAACGCAATTACAAAATCCCGAGCAATTTACCTTTCGCAAAAATTGCCATGACGACCGATACAACGTCCTGAATGCGGCCAGCAGATTACCAATATGACATTCCTGGCGACATCAATTCGATTTTTTATAAACAACGCCCAGGACATAATCCATTTGACAGGGTGAGTCCTTATCGCTTGGATGGAGATTGTTACTCTCTGGTCCTGTTAAGCAATTGAGTGAGGGAGAGAGAGACCACAGGAGAGCGGGGGAAAATTGTGCCGCGTTTACCAAAATAGCAAAACAAAAGATGGGAACGACCGCGAAACACAGGCGTTTAAACGGTCAAATCGGCGGGACACTCACCCTTGTCCGGGTCCCTCACTTCGTCGAGGGAGGTGCTGTCCGTGCTGTCGCCCGTCGTGCCCCCGCTGCTCGTCACCCCGCTGCTGCTCACGGAACCGGCCACCGTCGCCGCTCCAGCCGCCGCCGCGGGCGTGCTCTCCCTGCCCCTGCTACGTCCCCAGTTCCACCCCCAGCCGCCCCCGGAAGACGCCCCGCATCTCCCGAGCATGGGTTCCTCTCCCCCTCCCCCGACCCTTCCTCCCGTCACGACCACCACCCCGCCTCCCCCGCCCTCCTCCACCTCCAGTCCTCCCCTCCTGCCCCCTCCGCGTCTCCCGCCCCCTCCGCCTCCGGCTGAAACGCCGTTGCACCGCATAGCAGGCCTCACTCCCCCAGGCTGCTGCTGTGGAATTCGATTAAGGACATCAAAGCACGCAGTGTTCAATACCATCCCTCTGACCTTTCCCATCCCCGCGTACCCGTCACCGACCCTCTTCCCCCCCCCTCCTCTCTCCCCATTGGAGGACACGACTTCCGGTCGCAGCGGGCATTGTGTGCATCGCGGAGAGGAGGAGAAGTGGAAGAGGTGTGAGGGGGAAGGTGAGGTACCAGGACGGTATCGGATCATACCACATCCTCCTGCCTCCGGCTCAAAGCCCCCTCCAACCCCCCCCTCCAATCCCTCCTCCCACACACCCTCCCCTGCGATGTTACTCATTTCCGCCATGCAGCCGCGAGGTGGTGAGGATAAAGGGGTTTCTGGCGAGGGATGCAGAGAGGAGGATGTGTTGGAAACATAACTCGACGGGGGGCAGAAAAATATATGAATATTAAACATGCTTACAAGTATCCGTTACGTGTTTCTGCATCAACATATAGCGAATTTCACCGAAATAATAGGACATTTTGCCGCCATAGTTAATTTTACTTACACAAAGCAACATTCGAGTAGCAAATAATGATGCAGCTTAAAAATTTCCGGTGTTCTTACAGACACGAAAATATAACCAATCCATTTTATTGGTAAAGCTTTGGTTGCAATAATTATCATTAACCTATACGCAACGTCTTAAAATGACGTGCCATGTTAATCGCTGCATTTAAAACGTAGCGTCATGTAAACGATTTCCATATGGAAAAGCAACTTTTTAATCAATCAAAAAGGCGAAATACAGTCAAACCCCGATTAAGCGCCGTCATTTCTCCATCAGTGGCATTGGTGTTAAAGCGGGGGTGGCGACAAATCGAAGTATATGCTTGCTCTATGTAATAATCATAAATGAAAATTCTGTTCACAACGATTCATGGGCGGTATGTGGGGTGGCAATATATATAAAATTTTGTAGTACATAGCTTGCCTATACTTGTATACAGTATAAGGAAGTCTGTTTACTCTAGATTTGTAAATTAAATATCTTCAATCATTTACATCCTCAAAAATCCTAAATTCTTAATCTAGTGCATCTTTGGCGATATTTCCTATATTTTTGCTACAATAGAGACAACGTTATATATTAATCTGGATATAAAATTTAAAATTTCCATTGTAAAGAAATAAAAAGAATTTTATAATATCAACTGTTCAAATAGGTAAAGGAATTTGCCTTTAAATGGCCATTAAATATGGAACTAATGCCTAGTGGAAGAGGATTAAAAATTTCCGAGCAAAAGGAGTGGATAGAGCGGAGGATTGCGTGTTAAAATTTCCAAAACACGCCCTTCGAAATCCTCGAAAATTACGTGGAAAACATGCGCGCTAGCAAAAAACACGTCGGCGAGACTATTTATGGAATTATTTTCGTTTAGAGGCTCGAATTCGACGAAGAGCGCTCGAAATTAGGGCGATGTGAATGTGATCGGATTTTTATTTCACGGAGGGTTCGAATAGGGGACGAAAGCGTTTTTTTGTAAATATTTACTATTATTTTTTCGATTCTTTTAATTTTTTTCAAAGATGGCGTAGCTTTTTTTTGCAACGCGTATTTTTTCGGCCGAGAGAGAGAGAGACGGATAAGAGGTCGGAAATTCGGGTCCGCCCGGATGATGCCAAGGGTTTTCGCACGCCGCGGCGCGCCGGCCCCAATAATGGAGGGATTATTCTAAATTTTTCATCAGGAGCCTTATCGTTAAAAAAGCACGAGTTCTAACGCTCTTGTTTGTCTATCGCATTTATCCGAAGGGTGCCTAATACGAATGGTTATGTATTATATTCGTTCCGTTAAACACAGCCGGGATTTAGAAACCGAGAGGAACATTTTAAGGTGTAATTCAATAGCGCATAAATTATGAGAAACTACAAAAATCTAAAGTGGCCATCACGTGACTTTATCCATATCGGTAATATTTCTAAAAATTCCAAATAGGTCACATAATAATAAATATTTTAAGAAACTGCGAGAAAATTTTAGACTTTACGAAGAACAGAAATAAACTCAAACCATAGCCTTCTGATATTGGATATAGCCGCAAAGCTCAAACAATTGAGAAAAGAAAAAGGGGCATTACTAAGACATAACAAAGCGTCAATTGTTAACAATAGTGGTCGGTAGGTGGCACTATTGAAAGTAACGGACGACGTCCGCAAAGCAATGGATCAGAGAAAAATCACCATTGTAACTCTATTGGATTTCAGTAAAGCCTTTGACTCCATCGACAAAGACATCCTACTTTGCAAACTTGAACTTTTGCACTTCTCACTCGCTTCTCGAAACTGGTTTCGCTCATATCTAAATGGCCGCTCTCAAAAGGTTATTACTCATGATTTATCATCTCGTCCCGTAAATGTAAATAGAGGCGTTCCACAAGGTTCTATTCTTGGCCCCCTGCTTTTCTCTCTGTACATTAATGATATCTCAAATGCCCTCACTCACTGTAATTATCACCTATATGCTGACGATCTTCAAATCTACCATCACTCGCGCGTACCTGAATTTCCCGATGCTGTCGCTAAAATTAACTCTGATCTAGCTTCTCTCTTTCTTTGGAGCGCAAATAACTTTCTGAAGATCAACCCCGCAAAAAGTCAATCTATTATTATCGGTTACCCCAAATTATTGGCTTCCATAGATCATAGCGAATCTCCACTTCTATCACTAGAGGGGTCCACATTGCATTTTAAAAAATCAGTAGTCAACCTCGGTGCCATAGTAGATGAAACTCTATCCTGGGCTCCTAATACCAATAAAATCTGTAGTACCATCAACTCCTTCTTGCACTCTCTCAAAATACTCAAAAACTTATTACCTAACTCCTTACGTAAACTCTTAGTGACCACACTCCTATTTTCTCACTTTGACTATTGTGATGTTGTTTATAATGATCTCTTCTGTTAACTGGCATTAAAACTTCAACGCACACAAAACTCCTGCATGAGATTCATCGGTGACCTTAAAAAGAGTGACCACATTAGCGAACAATACAATAATCTTTCATGGCTCAAACTTGACGCTCGAAGGAACTTACATACCCTGATGCAAATGTACAAAATCCTTACTTATAACAAACCTGACTACCTCTCTTCCCTCTTCAATGAAATCAATACAGTACACAAGCGTGATACTAGAGGCAAGAATAACCTCCTAATTCCTCATCACAGGACGAATATCTACAATAAATCCTTTCAAGTCTCCGGTTGCCGACTCTGGAATAACTTAGATGAAAATTTTAAAACATCTCCCTCTTTAAACTCATTCAAACGCACCTGTGTCACTCACTTTCTAAAACAACAAAGTAATCCTTAATCATCTCTTTACACTCCCCATAAATTATCCTTACCGAAGTTTTTTTTGTATTGTCTTATATTATTTTGTATTTCTTAAAGTAATTTTGTATTGTTTTTATATATTTTGTGTATTGTTTATATATATTTTTTTCTTCTATTGTTTATATATATTTGTTGTTGTTGTTTTTTTCTATTGTTTTATATTATTTTGTATTATATTATTTATGTATTTTATATCATTTCCTGCTTTCTTATAATATGCATGCCCCAACAACATTCTCTATATTCATTCATTGTATATATTTCATGTATATTCATCTCATTCTGTATACTTGTATATTTCTTGTTTACATTACGTTATTACCTTCACGTGTAATTTTTATATGACGGTATATAATTACGCTGTATAGACGAACTCTCCCACTGTACATACTCCTTTATATTTAATGTTGTAGTTTTGTATTACCATATGTACACTATCTAGGGTTTTCGCAGGTTTTTCACACCCCCCTTCTTTGTGGGTGTTTTCCTGCGTGGGTTTTACTAGGGAGGACATGTCTGTTTTTACCTAGGTTTTCCCCACAAACACAAATCTGTATTCAATTTTATCATTTTACTTTGTATGATTTAGGTACATAATGTTTATATAATGTATTTTGTTATACCTTATTTTATTCTTTTTCTTGTATTTATTATATTGACGAAGGGTTAAATGTAAGAATGGACCTTATGGTCTAAATTTCGCCCGAATAAAGACGATTATCTATCTATATATCCCTCCAGAAATAGTTGCAAGAACATCCCAAAAGACAGAATTCCGCCGGCGGATACCAAAATCTTGCGTCGCTCTCTTCACCATTTTCTTTTCTGGCGCACGAGATGACGTGCCATAACCTCTACGAACCTCCTTCAAGGACAATGTTGCCTTTCGGCTGTTGCTTAGATAGTTTCGAAAAGCTAGAGAGAGAGAGAGATGATGTCGAAAAGCTCATTTGCGAAGATGAATTATTTACGAAGAAGAGTTTTCCTCAAGGATAAGATACGTGTATGGATAAACGTCTCTCCGGGTACGAGGACTCCCATCCCGGAGCGAGATTCTGCTAATATACATGCTCCAACGAAATGCAGGATCCGGAGAGTGACTCTTCTTGAGTGCTCGATAAATAACGATTAATTTGCTCTGAGTGATTTTAATTCCCGATTTGCTTATATGTCGCTGAAAAATGACGTCATCTTATGTCTAAAAGATAAATAAAAACATATTGTCACCAAATAGATAAGTTTGGTTGTTTAACTTAAATATTAAGAATATACTACGATGAAATTCTTCTTTCCATCTTCCCATTCCCATCTCGCGCCCAGCTCGGAGAATCTTAAGGGAAATTCTCCGAAAAAACATAATCTTACAGAAGATAAACTTAAGGCTGTTCCATTTTGAGTGGTAATAGAGCGTAATACGCTGGATAAAGATCATGTAAAATTTAGAGAGGATATTGCCCGAAATACAAAGTGGTGGTTATGTTAGTCTTTTGCGTGGACGATTCATTATGAGAAAAATTTCCCACGTTAGCACGAATTCCGTGTTTTCTTTTTTTCCCATATCTGGGCTAATAGGATTACAATCCGACACGCCTATTTTCCCCTGCCTCTGGTATGAAATAAAAAGCAAGGAAAAAATTCCAATGATATGAATATTTTTTTTATTTTAATCCCCTTTAAAGAATATTGAATATAGATGAGCATCGGGAATCGAATATGTATTAAATATTCATTTTGGGGACGAATTATTTTTTATCGACAGATGATATTAATTGCCGAGGGAAACAAATGATAAACAGTTCAATCTTCTATTTAAGACAAACACGGTAGGTTTGTATGTTTGAATTACTCGTTTGAAAATAAATACAACGAGCTAGAATTCTCCCGCATTAAGCGATATTTGTATTTCGAAGATTTGAAAAAAATTACAAAATCCTTCTGAAAAAAATCTTATCGCATAATTGTTTCCCATAAAAGTTTCGCTATAAATTCAACGCCGCATTCCGGCAATCGTCGCAGATTCTTTTCGTTTTAGAGACATATCGTATTATATTTGTCGGATCGAGAATGGTCAAAGTTAGCGGTCGCCCCGGAAATCCACACGAGATCCTTTTAGTTGGTCTGTTTTTAATGTCGTTTGAAAAGATTTTTCTGTTCCTTTTTACAATTCAAACTCTATTTTCGACGTCTCTCTCTCCTTCACCCTATTATATCTCTCCCTCTCAAAGCCTTTTGAACACGATAAAAAGATATTATTTAATTTTACATCAACTAACCCTTACCTTCTAACATCGACACAATCAAATTTATATCCTCCATTCATCCGAAGTTCTTGCCGCATCTCCATGGGGAAAAAAATTGAAGAGTGTAAAAGTAACGGCACCGTTTCGCTTTCCTTCTTTTTCTTTATATGCCGAAGAGTTTCCAGAACTTTTAAGGGATTCTCGGGGATAAAATTCAGAACGCTTAACTTCGTTCCCATATTTTCTCTTCTCCTTTTCTATTATAAACGTATTCTTTATTCCGCCACGCAACACCGAAGTCGCGTGCATCGGCGCACCTCTTAAGGAAAACTGTCTCCGGCGCCGGTAATGTGGGAGGGTGAAGGATTTTGCGGGGGCGGCAAGAGAGAGGAGCGCGTTCGTTCAGAAGTTTCACGCCAGGGCGCGCCGCTTCAACCGCCTCTTGTCCTCTATACTATACGGAGCGACCACTTTGTGCGACCCAATTAAATTACACGGTTGCGGAGATATGGCAGAGGAAAAGTGGATGGTGCGACGGGAGGAGAGATAGAAGTAGGGGAGAAAGCCAAAGAGACGCGAGGGAGAAGCATCACGATGGAGTGGGAGGGAGGAGGGGAGAGAGAGAGAGAGGGAGGGAGGGAGAGGATCCCCCTCCATTGGCTCGAAGAGGTAAAAGCCCAGGAGAGATGTGAAGGAAAAGCTTAAACAGTTGGGGCGCGCGCGTCCCGAGATGGGAACACACCGGAAAATATATAAAAAAGAACAGAGTGCAGTTCAAACGTTTCCACGACGATGCAGGATTGTGGGTGTGCATGCAGAGAACGGGGAAGATAAAGTTTATACGAAAAAAGCGGGATAGAAAAGAGAGAGAGAGAGAGGGAGTAAAAGAGAGCGATAAGACGAGAGGCAAAGAGATCTTGAAAAACTGGAGTAAGCGAAGAAATTTCCGTTTTTTTTAATTTATCTTTTTATCTTCCCCTCTTTCCAAGAGTTGAGACGCTGAAGCGGTAGGAGGCTGGAGGAAGGATTGGGGGAGGGCAGAGAAGGTTATAGGCTAACCGATTCCCAAACCGGGACGAGGAGCAGGGAAAAAACCTATGAGAGACAGACCAATGCACTCGACGCGCCAAATGCAGGTCGCGCGGCGGTGCAAACTCTGCAAGGGAGTCGAGAGATGCATTTCAACGGGAGGGGCGGGAGGGAGAGAAAGAGCAGGGCGGAGGTAGGGGAGGGGGCGAGAGGAGAGGGGAGACAAGCGAGCCTGGGGGAGGAATAACAGCCTTGCTTTGCTGCAGGAGTGGGGAATGGAGGGAGGGGAAAAGGGAGAAAGGAGTGAGAAGAATGATAAATCCTTTGTGAGCGGGGAGGAGGGAAGAATACGAGGAGAGGAATAGGAGGGAGGGAGCGAAAGAGGGGTGCGAGGAAGGGGGAGAGGGGGAAAATATTTTATGGATAGAGGAGGGGAAGGCGGAAGATGGAGGGAGGGAGGGAGAAAGGGAGGCAAACTCATTCTTTCGCTTTTAAAAGTATTTCCAAGAGGTGAAAATGGGGTGGGAGAGAGAGAGAAGAAAGAAAGAAAAAAAGAATCGCTTTTCCCCCGGCCCCATCCTCTCAACTCGCTCCGTGATCCCTTGGAATTGTTTCTTTTTTCCCACGGAAAAGTTGAGAGAGTGAGGGTGCAAGGAGTATATATGAAAAAATTAAAAAGTGAAAAAAAGAAACGCTGAAACTCGTTCTGCATCTACGATAGTTATTTCATTCGTTTCTTTTTTGCGCACTTTTAATCCTCATTCACTCACTAGCACGCAAACTCTCCCTTCCTTCATCCATCCTTCCATTTCCGCATTTTGGCAAATAAATGGCAAATATAAGCCTTCGAAGAAAAGTTAAGGGGCGCCCGAATACAAAAAAGAAATAAAAAAGAAACCGGTTCCGTGACGAAACGTGATGGAATGTTTTTTTATTTATTCTTCCTCTCGCTTCCAATGGGACTCCCATTTATCGGCTATAAGTCCAGGAAGTGCACCTGGAGGGCCAAGATGGCTGACGCAGGTGAACAGAACGTGTGCATGGAAATTTCGGATACGATTTTTCCACGCGCTTAGGGATCACGGAGAATGGCTAGATGGCGTGACCCGGGATCGGATGCGGTTGAAGACATCTTCTGTGTGTTTCCGCGTTATTTTTTCCTCGCTTTTGCAAAGGAACAAAATAAGGAAGTGTAGGGCGTAATGCGGCAACAATGATCGCGGAACAAAGGAACGTTAGTTCGGCATAGGAGCAAAATATCTCTTTCCTGAACTTTCCACATCCTCTTCAATCCGTCTACCGCCATCCTCTACATCGGCATTTCCTAATGTATACTTTTTTTAAGGTTTCGATTCCAGTCGACGCCTCGAATCGAAAATTGAAGTGCCGTTATCGGAAAAAATGAGACTTAAGAGGGAAGGAAAAAAAGAGGAAGAAGGAAAAGAAGAAGTGACGCGGCGAAGGAGAGGAAAAGAACCAAAAGGAAGAGAGAGAGACAGGTTATGAGGCTCAGGGGACTCAAAGCAAATACCTCTGGAGGAGAGAGAGAGAGAGAACGAAGAGGGAAGGAGGGAGAAAGCGGAGGAAAAGGTTGAGGGAGATAGTTGATCTCACCCTTAAGAGGGGACAAAGAGATAAGGGATGGATGAGGATGTCGTCTACAGCAACAAAGGTAGGGTTACGCCGGCGCCCCCTTCCGTAAAGGGCGACTGGGGCTATTATGAGGAGACCGATATGAAAAAAGGGAATGTAGGGGCCGTCATTTTTTTTTTCAAACGATGGGGGAGGAAAAAAATCTTCGGATCGATTTTTTTTGAAAAGTGACAAAAATAGGAGGCCATTGATCATTTTATGCCCAATAAATACATCCGATGTGACACGTGAGTTTGCACGCACGAGAGGGCGCCGCCCGTTTGTTTTCTTCTCTCTCAGAGCGACGGGATTAAATCATTCACGTATACAAACACAGAATTCGCTCTCACAACTTGTATAAACTAGAAAATAGGAAATAAATTACAATGGATTAACCCCATTTAATCAAAATAAATACAGAACGACTAATAGGATATGTCGCTACATAGTCATTTGTTTCAGTTTTATAATCACAATATTACGAAGAATTTACAATTGTATCGTATGAGTGGATCGTGACAAAATGAAATTAAAAATTTCTTAATACATAAAAATAAACTATTTCCATATAAATTACGACCGGTCTCGAAATGGTTACGTAGCAATGGGTTATCTAATGAGGATGATGTTGACGACGATTGTAGTATACGTAATATAGGAGAAAGTATTGCATTAATGAAAAAATCGGCTTCGAGATTTCAATGGAAATATACGTTTTGAGGTCCCCTGAAAACTTTTTGACTATTTTCTCGATGATGCCATGTGTGTGTGAGTGTGTGTGTGTGCGTGCGTGCGTGTGCGTGCGCGCGCGCGTGTGTGTGTGTGTGTGTGTGTGTGTGTGTGAGTGTGTGTGTGCGCGCGCGTGTGTATGTGATAGATTTTTGTGGGTGCTCTAACTCAAAAACTATTAATCAGGTCAACGCAAAATTTTATATCTAACATTTTTATAAAAGTCACAAGAACATTAGTTTTTGGTAAAAGTCGGTCAACCGGAAGTGGGTGTTTACTCTTGTCACTTATTCGTTATTTTAAAATATTTGCTTTAATATTTGATAAATGTAAAAATGTATTCGAATAAAGGCTGTAGAAAATTTAATTTTCTACAACCGTTGTTTGAAATATTTTTCCATATAATGCATTGTTTAAGACATATCTTATATTTTAGCTGCCACCACCACGCTACCTACCGACGGCTATTGTTAGCAATTGACGATTAGTTACGTCTTAGTAATGCTCTCTTTTCTTTTCCCAAGTGTTGGAGCTTTGTGGCTATATCCAATATCAGAAGGCTATGGTTTGAGTTTATTTCTGTTCTTTGTAGTCTATAAATTCCTCGCAGTTTCTTAAAATATCTATTATTGTGACCTATTTGGAATTTTTAGAAATATTACAGGTATGAAGAAAGTCATGTGGTGGCCACATCAGATTTTTATCTGTGTCATGAGTAAATTCCACCATGTGTAGCCTAAATATATTTTTTTAATTTTCCTAGTTTTTTTAATACGAGAGAAATCTGTGATACCATTGTTTGCATCCACTTCGTTGATTTTACGTATAACGTCAACAAAAATATTTTCAGGAGTCTTGCATGCTTCAGAAACCATCAAAGCGTGTCGGAGGAGTAATACATATCTTTACAAAAAAATAAACGTCTGTTGTTGTGAAGGAATGAACTTAACGGAACGATCCGAGAAATGCCATTTAGTTTCAGAAATGGCCGTAAAAGTCCGTTACATATATAAGGAGTAAATAATCTCTATTGCATTTTTGACAGCCTTTCACTACTCTTGGCACGTTCCCAGCCCAATTTATTCATTTATATATTTAATTATTATATTAGATTTAGATTAAAGTTGTAAATTTATAATAGTTAATTAATTATTTATATTGACGCGCATATTGTATGCCCTAAAGCGTCTCAATATTACTGTTTATTATATAGAAACTAACAGGTGTGGTTATTTACTGAAAAAATATTAAATAAAAGGGATTTAAAAAAATAATAAAAATAAATAAAAATGAAATAAAATTAAAAATAAAATAAAATAAAATAATAATATTTCCCAAAATATATATATATATATATATATATAAATAAAAAAAGATGGAAAAAATATATTAACAACAAAAAATATATATATATAACTAAAATCCCTGTAAATAATCCACCCACATGAAACTATTCTTAATTAACTTTAGTATATATTTAATCTTAGTTTTATAAG